>JALIGW010000034.1:5073024-5788024 GCA_023053685.1 Diadophis punctatus similis | reverse complement strand
AAATGACTTTCATCCTGTGTCAGGTCTTGAATGTGGGGCTACTTATTCTGATTCTACTACTGTGTTTTGTTAGCTGCCAAATCTTGCCATGGGGAAATTTCAAAATATCCTATCTTGAATGGGTTTTCTAGGTATTTGTTTGCCTGCTTGTGTGAATGGAGCCAACCCTCCCCCCCCCGCAAAAGATATGACGTAGGAAAACCTGATTTACAAAAAATACATGCAGTGTTCTTGACAAATTACATGATGCCATTGATTTCTTCTCATCAGAGGACCTCTGCTTCTAAATTAGACCACATCTTATAAAAAGTTCAGAAATCTTGTTGACATTTCACAGAAAATCCTACCCGTCCAAGAAAATAATATAACAAGAGACTATGACTTCAGTGGTAGACACATGATGTCATATATCATCATGTGATGATTTAAGCCAACATTCGATGTTAGATGTGATGATTTAACTAGTACACACAATAAAGATCAAAACACAGTATCCTGACTAAATGTGGTTGCCTCTTATTTTCTAAACAGAATCCTCTTGCAGCAAAAATTCTTCCACATCTGTTGAGGCTCCCTGGCTTCTTGGGGTAATTCCAATTGGTATAAGAGCCACCCAGGAAAATGGACATCCCACTAGATCAGGGGTCTCAAACTCAATTTACCTGGGGGCCGCTGGAGGTAGATTCTGAGTAAGGCTGGGCCGCATCAAGTTTTCCACAAAAAATGCGCTTACAAAATATCATTATTCAGATTCAAATGTCTTTATTAACAGTTCTTTAACATTTAACTTTTAGAACATGAATGGACATAAACTGTTTGAACATGGCTTTATCTGCCTACTTCTTGCTGCTAGAGATCTGACAGCGCTTACTCTTGCATAGCCGAGCCACATTTGGCATAAGTGAGGAAGCAGTTGAGACCCTCAGCACAGCTTGAAGATGAGCATCAGTAATTCTAGACCTGTACTTTGACTTATTGAAGTTCAAGGTAGAGAAGAGCTTTTCGCACAAGTATGTGCTCCCAAAAAGACACATGGTCTGCTTGAACATTCGGGAAAGCTCAGGGAAGCTGGGGGGCAATTCTCTTAAAAATTTCCCAAGTTTGGCTGCTTTTCCACTCACATCCCTAAACTTGGCTTTGAGTTCAGAGTTACACTGCAGGTCAATGAGCTCTATTTGAAACACTGGAGGGGCATCTTGCACATCAAAGGAGAAGGGGTCTGCAAAAATTTGAAATGTGGCTCTGTGTCTCTTGAAGTCTGCAAATCTATGATCAAATTCCTCCTGTAGCCTCAAAATGACATCCACATACTCCTCATGACTGAATAGTGTGCCTGAATCAATGAGTGACTTGCATGCTGGGAAATGGCAAAGGTTTGTTTGAGAAAGCTGGTCTTTCCACAATATAAGTTTTGTAGAGAACGCTCTCACGCTGTCATAGGCAGCACTGACAAGTTGCCCCTGGCCTTGTAACCTCTTATTCAGTACATTAAGCTCATGTGTGATATCAACCAAAAAAGCTAAGTCCATGAGCCATTTTGGATCACTTAGCAAAGGAACAGAAGCCCCATCTTTCTCCATAAAAGCTTTCACTTCCACTCTCAACTCAAAAAATCTCTTCAATACGTTTCCCCTGCTGAGCCAACGCACCTCGGTAAAGTAGAGCACATCCCCATATTCTGACTCTATTTCCTCTAAAAAAGCACGAAACATTCTGTGTTTTAAGCCCCCGGATCTGATTTGGTTGATGCATTTCACAACGAAAGACATCACGTTGTCAAACTTCAGGCATTTGCTGCAAAGGGCCTGCTGATGAATAATGCAGTGCAGAGCAATGACCTCCTCTAAACCTTCCTCTTTCTTTTTTTTATTAACAAGTGCCACCAGTCCTTTTTTCCTCCCGATCATTGATGGCGCTCCATCAGTTGTTATTCCGACAAACTTCCTCCAAGGCAAACCAGCATTCTGAAAAGCATCACACAGCTGGTGAAATATCTCTTGGGCGGTGGTCTGGCCATGCATTGGAACTAGTGAGAGCAACTCCTCTGTGACTTCAAAATTGTCATCAACACCCCGGACATAGATTGCAAGCTGGGCAGTGTCGGTGATGTCTGTGGTCTCATCAAGAGCGACTGAGTATACACTGAAACATTTTATTTTCTCACACAGTTGATCATAAATGTCACTTGAAAGGTCAGAAATGCGCTCTGCCACGGTGTTGGAAGAAAGGCTGATGTTGCTAAACTGACCTTTCTTTTCTGGAGAGATAATACTTGCAGCCTGTAACATGCACTTTTTTATAAATTCCCCTTCTTTAAATGACTTTCCTGCTTTAGCAATCATCATACTAACTACGTAGCTGGCTTCGACTGCTGCATCATTCTCTTTGGTTGCTTTCTTAAAGAAATCTTGTTGCCTCAGCAGACATGTCTTAAGTTTAGCAACCTGGTTGGCTCTCTCATCTTCCTGGTACTTTGCATACTCCTCAGCATGTCTAGTTGTGTAATGACGCTTCAAATTGTATTCTTTGGGCACTGCAACTTTCTCTGTGCAAATAAGACAAGTTGGGATGCCCTTGTGCTCAATAAAGAAATATTGCTTTTCCCACTTTTCCTGAAATTGTCTGTGCTCATCATCAACCTTTCTCTTCACTGCAGGCTTTGAGCAAGACATATTTGGGGCTGCGTACCAAAAACTTAGGCCTATGGTGCCTTGAGATACCCACTTCAGCACAAGGTGCTCTGGATGAGCGGAAATAGAGTTTCCTAGTCCCCCTAGCTGCCTAGCATGACCTTCGGCAACATTAAAGAGGACCTGATTTTTACTCACAGGAGTAGCCAAATGCCTTTAGGGTGGGCACGCACCTGTCTGGTTTATAAAAATAGCACTCCTCCACTCTGCTGTGCCCCCCTGTATATTTCTTGCCCTGTATGCTAATACTGAGCATCAAGGAGGAAGAGACGCCGGGGTTTCTCAATGGGCGTCTCCTTCTCCATGTGCCTCAATCCAATCACAGTGAGAGTCACAGCCAGGAAGAAAAAACTCCTTGTCTGTGACACTCTTTGATGTGATTGGATCACAACACAGCCAGGGAGAAGGAGACGCCCATTGAGAAACCCCTGCGTCTCCTCCTCCCATGCAGGGCCTCCAATGGCAGAACGTCCTGTCGCCTGAACGGGAAAGAGAAGAAAAAAAGTGAGGCGTGGAGAGCGTGACTGACAGGCTGGTACTTGCCTCTCCGTGTCCCTCCCATCGAAGAAGATGAAGTCGCCGCTCTGAACGCACTTGGTGCAGGTCAGAGCGGTGACTTCATCTTCTTCAAGTACCGGAGGGAAGGTGGTTAAGTGCTTTTCCAGGCGGGGGGCCGCAAAATATTGTCCCGCGGGCCGCAGTTGGCCCGCGGGCCGCGAGTTTGAGACCCCTGCACTAGATTCTCAGCTCAGGCACAGCGAACTCTTGCCCCAATTCCCTGGACTTCTGGCTCTTGTCTTTTAAAGAGCAACCTTCTTTCCCTATTGAGGAAAGGGAAGAGTTGGAAGGATCTCTTGGAGCCCACATGGCCAAAACTAGATTGATTTATTTATTTATTTATTTATTTATTTATTTATTTATTTATTTATTTATTTATTTATTTATTTATTTATTTATTTATTTATTTATTTATTTATTTATTTATTTATTTGGTCGCTTTTATATGCTGCCCCTCTCCCGTGGGACTCAGGGCAGCCTATAAAAGGGTATAGATCTTACCCATGTGAATGTTCAGATGCTGACTGGCTTTGAATGTTACTTTACAACATACATTTTTTTTTGATGATGATGATAATTAGTTTTGAATGCATGGCTCCCAAGATCTGAACTGTCTTAATTAAGAAGCAAGATATTTCTGCTCTGAAACTATTTTTAAATGACTGGATTAAAGGCAAATTCTACTGAGACAAGCACCAGCTTGTTTAGAATCAGTGTGAAACCCTGCATAAGTACACAACCAATTTCAATAAGGTGCAGAAAATAATTATTGATGAGTGGTGCCATTGGGCCAAGAATTGCATCCATAGCTATTAACAAATAATTCATTTCTCATCCCCTTCATTGGACCTAAAAAAGACAAAGACTGTAAATATTCGCACAGTTGAACTGGATGTGAAAGTATGGAATTGTTTAGCAGTTTTTTCCATTGTGCATTGTTTGCTATGTGTGCCTTTAGAAACTGTGGGGAGAAATGAAATGTGGAATTGCCTATTTCACACCTGTCTTCCTTGCATTTTCAAATTGAATTTGCATTGTTACTGTATATCTGTGTTGTGTTTTTGAGGGTTATACTGCTATATCTTTCAGGGTTTGAAAACTGATTTGAAAAGTAGAGGTTAACATTGATCTAGTCATTTGTTTTTAAATTTTGTTAAAATTTACAAATACAAATACAAATTGTGTATGTTCCGGAGGAGATTAATGTAGTGTTGTAAGGAATATCCTTCTGGATTCAGTTCCAAGTGGGGAAAAGGACACTGGGTTCATGGAAGTTGCTTGGAAAGAAGGTTTAATGGTGGACAGGATCACATGGCTTGAGCTCCTGAACAGAAAAGGTAGATTACATGCTTCCAGATGTTGGGTGAAGAGAAAAGGGCCTGAGATGCTGAGAGTGCTTATTTTATACCCTCTGTTGGGCCCCACCTTAAGAGTTTCCTGTTCCTGTACAGAAATGTATTCCATTGGCTGTCAGACTCTCAGGGGACATGCAGGGGCAACTCTGTAGGCTGTCTTGAGTCCCAGGCTTGGCTGATGTAATCTTCCCAGGTACCATTGCTGAGATGGGTAGAGGGCTAATCCTATCATGTCCTAAGGGTGAAGGTCTTAATTCCATCACCCTGGAGTTGAAGGGGATAGATCTTTGTTATGTAGAATAGACTGGTCCAGGCTATTAATAAAGGTGGGGGCTATTAGGAGTGAGTCTGTTTCCTGCCTAAAAGCATGTTTCTCCATTTCTCTAGGGATATTCTATATAATATTCTGCCTTTTTTAATATTTCCTAAAATATTTTATTCCTCTAGGAGGGAGGGAGGTGCTAACTTCCTACAATAGTAAAAATAAAAATAACCAGAAATGACATTAAAAAATATTGGGTGAAATTGTACAAAAAATGATCCCCAAAATCCAGCTATTTTCATTCAGTTTTGTTTTGGAAGTGAACTAAACTTCTAGAGGACAATAAACTTAGACTGGCTACTATTTTGTATTTCTTCAAAAAAAAGCCACTGTAAAGATAAATATTGTCTATCTTGTAATTTACTGGTAATTACTACAGAAAAAACACTCACTCTGATTCACTCTGGTGAATCGTTCTTATAGCAACTCACATTATACAAATAATTCAGTGCTAAAAACCTCCAGATGAAAAGAAGGGAGCAATTAAAGCTGCAAATGCGCTCTCTCACTCTCTCCCTCCATCCCTCCCTCCCTCTCCCTCCATCCCTCCCTCCCTCCCCCCCCCCCTCTCTCTCTCTCTCTCTCTGTGTGTGTGTGTGTGTGTGTGTGTGTGTGAAGGCTGACTCATAACGCGTATCTACTCGCAACTTGACAACAGAAACAAAGGGAGGGGGAGAATATTTGGAATCAGGGGTGAAATCCAGCAGGTTCTGACAGGTTCTGGAGAACCGGTAGCGGAAATTTTGAGCAGTTCGGAGAACCGGCAAATACCACCTCTGGCTGGCCCCAGAGTGGGGTGGAAATGGAGATTTTGCAGTATCCTTCCCCTGCCACACCCACCAAGCCACGCCCACAGAACTGGTAGTAAAAAATTTTGGATTTCACCACTGTTTGGAATGAATTGGGAACTGGAAGGGAGGTTAGGAATTTATGTGAGCCATTCTGCAGCTTGAGAAGATCCTCATAATTCAGGCTCATGTGATGAGAACCTTCTGAAGGCACAGACAGTCTTGCCAAGATAAAAAGAACATGCTGCATTGGTGGACAATGGGTGGCCCAAAGGGGGGAAACGGGAAATTAACTATGCTGTTTTTCATGTGAAAACCTCAGAGCTAGCTTCGCTTCTTCTGTGCCTGTATGGCTCTATCAGTGAAGTTATTATACGCTTGGTAAAATAATATCCAAGGAGTTTCTTTTGCTGCATATGCCAACAAGATGGTTGACAGTGTGTGTGTGTACAGTTCGGTCTCCTGCGCAACTTTAGGCTTATAAATTAACTACAAGGAAATAAATATCCTATTATTTTTAGAAAATATTGTAAAGATCTCAACAATGTTTGTGCAAGAGCAAATGTAAGGTTTAGAAGGCATTCCGTGATGTTGGGGAAAAGAAGAATCAAAAATTGACATTGTCATCCTATACATACTGTACACCTGGTCAAAGACAATCAAAGAAACATTCCTGACTTCAGTGGAGTAATATAGATGCAGAAAAAATCACTGCACCTTGGAGAACCTGTCCCAACCAATGTAGTCAATTCTGAGCTTGACGTACCAATAGTTTGATTTGTCAGTTTAGGCATCTATCTGTGCTCTGAGAAATGTGTCTATTACTAGTTTTCATGTATAGCTAAATGGACAGAAATCCATAATTGTTTTGCAGAATTTAATGAAAACTGTTTACTTTAGAGACTCAAAATAAGGTGAAGGGTGATGAATTATATTGTTAGATTTCTTTTTCAACCCTAACAGTTTTAAAAATTATTGTAATATATTGAAGTTATGTGTACTACCAATATTTTCATTAACGTCTCATGATCTGAAACAATATGCATTTTAATGCAATCAG
Source organism: Diadophis punctatus similis (assembly GCA_023053685.1). Lineage (NCBI taxonomy): Eukaryota > Metazoa > Chordata > Lepidosauria > Squamata > Dipsadidae > Diadophis > Diadophis punctatus. Next base: position 5,781,251 of record JALIGW010000034.1, on the reverse strand, counting down.
AATCATGCATATTTCTCAACTTTTCTGCAATTGTTTTCAGTTGGGTGTAAACCTAAGGAGACTTTTCAAAAAGGATGGAATACAAATGAGAGGCTGTTGTACAAAGTTGTATATGCAGAAATTTGGTGCATAAAGTTAACTTGCCTTTGCAGGGAAAAAATTAATAGCAATTAATAAAAGATGCATATCTGGAGAATAGATGATTTAGGGAAAACAATTTAGAACGACTGAAGCATCATAGCATTATTTCAGTAGTAATGGGAGACATAGTTTGTCTTATGATTTTCAGCGCCAAAAAAATCAATCTGGGTATTAAATCAAACTTGGTGAAAAATGCAATTTCTTCACAGGATGAAACCAATGACCCTTCTCAACAAATTTTTTATCTTCTTCAGCATTTTCTCTAGCATGCTATAGGAACAAGATACTTCATTTAGTAGACATGTCTCTAATGCATTTGACATGTATCTGAATTTCAAAAAATATATAGCATAGTAGCTAGACATATTCATCATTCAAGAATGTGGTCAAAATGTCAAGTTAAAATAAAGGCCTTTAAAAAATAAAGTTGAATAAATGTCATTGCAGCTTCCCATTTTAAGCATCTACAGAAAGTTAGATCATAACCCTAAATTCATCATTTCATTTCCTGGCAAAACATATTTTGCAAGCCGGAGAGGGTTTTTATAGAGAACCGTACCTGATTTTAAAAAACAAACTGATGAATAGATCTGCTCTCAAATTCCTAAACCTGGTAGACAAAAGAGCAACTTTGTAGGAAGGAAAAGAATCAGCTGTAAATAAATGCTGTAAATAAAATTAAACACCCCAAAACATAATTTCAGTAGTTAAAAGCACACCAGTTTTCATCATACTCTTCTTCATCACCCACACAAAATCCCTGAAATTCAATAAAGTTAAATACATTATAGTGAAACTTCAAAATATCGGTTTAAATATGGAAAATTGTGCAACTCTACAACAGACACCAATTGCAATATACTTGTACGTTCCTGTAAAAAATCAGAGCAAAGAGCCTCTTTTAGGAGACTACCGTTGGAAAAACTTCTTTCATATGTCCCTCACTTCAGATAATGAATGAGATACTTGTGGAAGCCAAGCACATATTTAGTTTTTAAAGGTTCAGTACATATAGAAAAGGTTGCAATAGGTCGCAAAATCTAACCAAATGCTACCTACATTTTCTGGCTAGACAATGAGGAAGGCAATGAAAAGCAACTTCAGTACTATTGTCAAGAAGACTGCATGGGATGCAACCAGAAGTTGAGTTTGATATGATGGAAGGAAGAATTTCATCATAAGCTATTATCAGGCACAAAAGACCAGGACCACCTATGACAGTGATGGCGAACCTGTTCTGACCTAGGCTTCCTGATTAAATAAGACGGCACAAACGGAGTCCCACAAACCTCTTTTATTTGTAACGGCTGATAATTATTTTCATTACTAGCCGTAATAAGTCCAAACAAAGGAAAACAAGTCCGACTACAGTCTTTCAGGGAAAGGCAGATAACACACACGAACCTCTTCTTTGGCAAACTGCCAAGGACCAATTTGCAGGAAAACTTGGCAAGTCCAAACAGAAACAGAAACAGAGTCCAAGTTGCAATGACGAGAGCTAGAGATGAACTGAGTTGCTTCCTGCAACGAACCCTTTCGTGTTTTCCACTTATATAGCCTATGGGAGGGGCCAATTATCTCCAAGCCTTACTCCCAAGTAGTCCTGCTCCTCTGTAACTGTTCTTGCCTTCTGGCAGCTCTGCGGATCAGCGCATTGAGAACAGGCTCCCCCTGTTCCTCTGCCTCGCTCATGTCAGCCTCTGGAGGTTCTGGAGTCAGAACAGACCTTCCAAATGGCCCTGGCTGGATCCCTGCCTCTAGCACCAAGCCTTCTCCAGACTCCAGGCCTGGCCCAGGTTCCTCCCCAGCCTCCTCGCTGTCCAACTCTGCTGCCAGTTCCGCAGGCCGCTGGCGGACCACAACAGAACCTTTTCGGCATTGAGTGCCAAAATGGGAGCCTGCACAAACATTTTTGGCACTGAATGTCAAAATTGGTGCGTACACATGCCGAAAACCAGATAATCTTCTGGTTTTTGGTGCGCGCATGTGCATTGGCCATCTGGTCTGCCAGTTTCTGGTGTGCATGTGCGCGCGAAGACCAGCTGTCTGATGCACCGGCTCCCTTTTTTAGGGTCCTCGCCACCTCCCTCTGCTGGAAAGCTGGAGCCACTTCCCGGCCTCAGAACAAACCAGCGCAGCCTCCCCTCTCCCACCACTTCTTCCAAGGGAGCGCGACCGCTTTCCACCTGGGGTGCCTCTTACCACTTACCGCGACCGCTTCCTGGTCGGCACATCTCCATGCATGAGGAGCTGTGCTCTCTTCTGGCCCTCCTGGGGCAGCTCGCCTCCCCGCCTGTGGCTTCTTCTTCTCCCGGCTGCTCCAGCATCCTGGCCGGAAGCAGCAGCGTGACAGCTGCTGCTGCCGGGAGCAAGGAGGTGGTGGTGGCAAGGAAAGGCGGGCTCTGCTCCCCTTCCTCTTCCGGGTTCTGGTGCGCCCCCTCGCCCCTCACCCCAGCAGTGGCAGTTCTTGCGCAGCCGCTTCCCTGGCGGTGGCATTAGCAGCCAGCCCTGTTGCCCCGTGCGCCTGAGCCAGCCGGTCATTCCTGCCCTCTCCCCTGCAGCTGCTTCTGCTGCTATTCTTCTGGGACGGCCGGGCTGTTCAGGAGGAATGCCGGAGACAGCACCGGCCAGGAAGTGGTCGCGCTTCCTTGACAGAAGTGGGGGAGACTGCATGGTGCTCCAGACCATGGATGTGCTGCAGGCTGGAGGGCTCTGGGGCCGTGCAAGAAGCCCGCTCAGGCGGGGAGGGATGGAAGCCCTAGCCCGCCTGTCCTGGCTGACAGCTCTGCTCCCCTAGGAAGCGACTGCCGAGATCCCCTCTCTGCAACTTTTGGCACATGCACCCATGCACCATGTGCACCACAAACCAGAAGACCAAGTGGCCAATGCACATGCGCGCACTGGAAACAGGAAAATCATCTTCCTGGCATACACATGTGCATTGGACGGCTGCTCTTCCAGTTTCCAGCATGCCCATGTGTGTGAAAACCAGCTAGCCGGCATGCTGGAACCCGGAAGAGCAATGGGCAATGGCTCCACATGCCCGGAGAGATGGCTCTGTGTGCCACTTCCGGCACGTGTGCCATAGGTTTGCCATCACGGTCCTATGAAGTTCCAGTTTGTGCTGATTAAGGATCATTTAAATTCAAGAGGGATTGGACTTAGTCTGTTTGTGGCTATGTAGAGACTCTAGGCTGATTCCTCTTTTGACTCTGTCCCCAGGTTTTGCCATTCCTTCTCCTATACTTATGGTATCAAGTCATGTAGGACTTTTTCCATCTGTGCTTCCAATTCAGGCTTTTGTTTTGGAATTGCACAGTCTCATTCATGGATTTAAGGGAAACAGTTATCTAGAAGATGTTATTTTCTATGTGTAATTTTCTCGTGTTTTCCCACTGCTTGCTATATTCTGTCTCCTTACTAGAAAAAAATAACCTTTTACAAACAGAATGTTAGTACTGTGTTTTCCCGAAAATAAGACCGGGACTTATTTTCTTTTGGGCCTCAAAGTAAGCACCGGGTCTTATTTTGGGGGGATGTCTTACACGCTTACCTTAGAGCCATTGCAGCCAGATATCCCACACCCCGCCTCCTGCCTGACTTCTTCTGCAGCTGCTTGTGGCCAAATGCCATGTGGCACATTGCACCGGTGCCGCTGCTTATGGCAGGAGACCGCATAGTGTGTTGTGCCATTGGGTGCACAAACAGCAGCACCGGTGCGACGTGCCATGTGGCCTCCTGCTGTGAGTGGTGGCACCAGTGCGCCATGCAGTGTCTGGCCGCAAGTGGCTGCAGAAGTAGGACAATGGCATGACAGGTGTCGGGGTATGGCAGGCCTGGCTACAGCGGTCCTAGGGTAAGCAGGTACAGGGTGCGTGGGGCAGCTCCACCCCCTCTACCCCCACCCTAGATTGATTTTTACGCATGCGCCTCGTACAACCAGATGGTGGGACAGAGTGGGCGGAGTGTTAACTGGGGCTTATTTTGGGAACAGGGCTTATATTTATTATTTATTTTATTTATTTATTTTGGTTTTCTTATATGCCGCCCAACTCCCGAAGGACTCAGGGCGGCGTACAACAGAGAAAATACAAGAATAACCAATTTATAAATATTACTTAAAAACAAATATAAAAATTAAAAACACAATATTAAAATCATCCAACAACCATTCAGCAACCATACATACTTGGGGGTGAGCTTGAGTGGATTAAGCTCTACCCCCAGCCTGCAGGAAAAGCCATGTCTTAACGGTTTTTCGGAAGGCCAGCAGAGTGGGGATAGTTCGGGTCTCTGGGGGAAGTTGGTTCCAGAGCGCGGGGCCGGCCACAGAGAAGGCTCTCCCCCTAGGGCCCGCCAGCCGGCATTGCTTGGCCGACGGGACCTGGAGGAGGCCAACTCTGTGAGCCCTAACCGGTCGAAGGGAAGTGTGAGGCAGAATGCGGTCCCGGAGATAGCCTGGTCCTAAGCCATGAAGGGCTTTAAAGATGGTGATCAACACCTTGAATTGGACCCGGAGACCGATGGGCAACCAATGCAGCTGGCGGAGTATAGGTGTCACATGGGTGTACCTTGGCACACCCACCACAGCATGCGCAGCCGCATTTTGCACCAACTGGAGTCTCCGGATACTCTTCAAGGGTAGCCGCATGTAGAGCGCATTGCAGTAGTCCAAGCGGGAGGTGACAAGGGCGTGAGTGACCGTGAGTAGAGCCTCCTTCTCCAAGTATGGCCGCAACTGGTGCACCAGGCGAACCTGTGCAAAGGCCCCCCTAGCCACAGCAGAAAGATGATGATCCAATTTTAGCTGTGGATCTAGGAGGACCCCCAAGTTGCGGACGTGATCCGAGGGGGTCAGTTTCGCTCCCTCAAAAACCAAGGAGGGACAATTGTCGTAGTCCTTAGGAGGCAGTATCCAAAGCCACTCAGTCTTGTCGGGATTAAGTCTGAGTCTGTTCCTCCCCATCCAGATCTTAATGTTGTCCAGGCACTGGCACATTACATCAACTGCCTCACTGAAGTCAGACGGGGTGGTGATGTACAGCTGGGTGTCATCAGCGTACTGGTGAAAACACACCCCATGTCTGCGGATGATCTCCCCCAGCGGTTTCATGTAAATGTTAAACAGGATGGGCGAGAGAACCGACCCCTGAGGCACCCCACATAATAGGGGCCTAGGGGACGATCTCTGCCCTCCTGCTAACACTGACTTCATCCTATCGGCGAGATGAGAACCACCGCAAAACGGTGCCTCCCACTCCCAACTCGCTGAGATGATGCAGAAGGATATTTATTTATTTATTGTTTGTTTGTTTGTTTGTTCTTCTATGCCGCCCTACTCCCGAGGGACTCAGGGCGGCGTACAACAATTTTATAAGAACATCAATAAAACAATGATTTAAAAACAACAATTAAAAAATGTACAAAAGTTAAAAAAATATTCACAATCAGTCATACCAAGGGGGGGGGGGAATTCAGATGTAATTTAGTCTTTCCCCCCCGCCTGCAGGAAGAGCCATGTCTTGACGGCTTTCCGGAAGGCCAGCAGGGTGGGGATGGTTCGGGTCTCTGGGGGAAGTTGGTTCCAGAGCGCGGGGCCTCCCACAGAGAAGGCTCTCCCCCTAGGGCCTGCCAACCGGCATTGTTTGGCTGACGGGACCTGGAGGAGGCCAACTCTGTGGGCCCTAACCAGTCGAAGGGAAGTGTGAGGCAGAATGCGGATACCATGGTCGATGGTATCGAAAGCCGCTGAGAGGTCAAGTAGCACCAGGATGGAGGAATTCCCCCCATCCCGGGCCTGCCAGAGATCATCCATCAGAGCGACCAAGGCAGTTTCTGTACTGTAGCCGTGCCTGAAACCTGACTGATAAGGATCTAGATGATCTGTTTCATCCAGAAGTCGCAGAAGCTGAGTAACCACCACCTTCTCCACAACTTTCCCTAAGAAAGGTAAGTTGGAGACCAGATGATAGTTCTTCAAATCAGCTGGATCCAGGGAAGGTTTCTTCAGGAGGGGTTTCACCACCGCAGCTTTTAACGACTGCGGTACGGATCCCTCCCTCAAAGAAGCGGTGACCACGGCCTGGATCCAGCCGCGTGCCACCTCTCTGCTGGCTGAGACCAACCAGGAGGGGCACGGGTCCAATAAACAGGTGGAGGTACCCATCGCCCCCACAGCTCTGTCCACATCTTTGGGAGAAACAGGCCCAAACTCTTCCCATAACGGTGGACTAAGACTTGCCCCTGTTAACTCTATGGACTCTGCCCAGCCAGAGTCCAGGTTCGTCCGAATCTGAGCGACTTTATCTGACAGAAACTCTGCGAATTCCTCAGCTCTGCCTTGTAAGTGTTCCTCGCTCCCCCCGCCTTTAGCAAGGAGGGAGCGAGTCACCCTAAACAAGGTGGCTGGGCGAGAATCTGCGGACGCAATAAGAGCGGAAAAATAGGATCGTTTTGCCGCCCTTATCGCCACTAAATAAGATCTGATGTAAATTCTTAATAGTGTTCGGTCAGATTCGGTTTTGCTGGCCCTCCAGCGGCGCTCCAGACGTCTCTTCTGGCATTTCATCTCCCGGAGCTCCTCGGTAAACCAGGGAGCTTTCCGGGATCCACTGCCACGGAGAGGTCGCTTAGGTGCAATTCGGTCTAAAGCCCCTGATGCTGCGGTGTTCCAAGCGGCCACCAGGGAATCAGCCGAATTGTGTACCAGGGTTTCAGGTATTTCCCCAAGTTCCCTCTGGAATCCTTCTGGCTCCATTAGGCACCTGGGACGGAACCACCTAGTTGGTCCCGCCTCCCTGCGGGGGAGGAATGGGGCTGCGAAATCCAACCTCAGTAGGAAATGATCTGACCATGACAGTGGGGTGATGACTATGTCCCTTATCTTCAGATCATCTCTCCACTGCCCCGAAAGAAACACTAGGTCGAGCGTGTTACCACCCTCATGAGTCGGACCCTGGATTATTTGGGTCAGGTCCATGGTTGTCATGGAATCCATGAACTCCTGAGCTACCCCAGAGGTTTCACCAGCAGATGGCAAGTTGAAGTCCCCCAGCACCATAAGCCTAGGGAACTCAACTGCCAAGCCGGCTACTGCCTCGAGCAGCTCAGGCAGGGCCTTACTTACGCAGCTGGGAGGCAGGTACGTTAAGAAAAGGCCCACCTGTACCCCTAAGTCCAACTTCAGAAGGAGCGTCTCACACCCAACAATCTCCGGAGCAGGGATCCTAGAAGGATGCAGATTTCTGCGTGTTATTATTGCCACTCCTCCCCCCCTTCCCTGGGGTCGAGAATGATGCTGCACCGAGAAACCGGCTGGGAATATCTCGGAGAGAGCTACTCCCCCCTCCTGCCCTAGCCAGGTCTCGGTAACACACACCAGGTCTGCCCCCTCCTCTATGATTAAATCACGTATCAGGGGGGCTTTGTTGATAATTGACCTGGCGTTAAGCAGCAGCATCCTGATATTAGGCGCACATGTAAAAATCAAGCTAGGGCTTATTTTTGGGATAAGTTGTATTTTCAGGGAAACACAGTAGCTCTAAGAGCTGTTTATCTGCCTGCACGCTCAATACTTCAACTTGGCCTACGGAACAAATTCGAAGCCTGTGAAGGCAACAGAGGGGTGTAAACACCTAGTCTGTGTCAGCTCTGTTGCAATTATATTTTGCATTAACTGAATCTGCTTCAGTAGCAGTCCCCATGTATAATGTAGCACAATTATCCGGATGGGAGTTTATGAGATTATGCTTTCCTGCAACTAAACTTTCCATTTCCAGATAGGACTGCAGCTGAGAGATCAACCACACCTGGTACAAAGCACCACATGCTGTCAAAAGCACTTAAGATTAATTTATTTATGTAGATATTTAATACCACCATCTCATCTGACTCTGAGGAGTTTACAACAGAAGAAAAACCATATAATTACTGTACATGAATAAAAGCATAGCTTTAAAAACCAAGTTTAAAAAAGAAGTTAAAACTTACAAATAAAAATCAATCAGTTGGAAATTCAAAAGCTAGAAGATTAATAAGACAGTGAGAGGATGTTCAGGCTATCAACCATCCCCTGCATCATACTTTTAGACCCCATGCTAATTGACAAAGCCAGGTTTGAACACTCCCCCAGAAAAACCAGAAGAATGGTGGCTTGTCTTACCTCTGGGGGTAAGATGTTCCATAAGGCAGGGGCAGCCACTGAGAAGGCCCTCCTCCTACATTCTGCCAGTTGAAATTCCCTGACCGACAGAATTTGCAGCATGTTCTCTCAGTTTGACCATGTGGGATGGGCCAATGTACACATAGCTCTGTCCCATGCCATGAATGGCTTTAAAGGTGATAACCAACACCTTGAATTGGACCTGGAAGCAACCTGACACCCAGTGCAGCTCAACGAAGCAGAAGTGTTACATGTGCCACCTCCTAGTAAAGCCTCAAACTGCTCGCACTGCTGCATTCTACATCAATTGCAGCTTCTGGATACTCTACAAAGGTAGCTCTACGTAGAGAGCATTGCAGTAATGGGAGATAACTAGGACTGTGAGGAGAGCTTCTCCATTCAGGAAGGAGCGCAACTGACACAGTAGTTGAGCAAAGGTCCTCCTAATCTCCTGCTTGGGCAGGGGGTTGGACTAGATGACCTGCAAGGTCCCTTCCAACTCTGTTAATCTGTTAATCACTACTACCACCTGCTCCTTAAGTAAGATTCATGAGTCCAGAAGGACCCCAGATTACGCACCGGGCTCATCTGGGGCAATGCTACCACATTCAAAACCAAAGAAGGTAAACATCCAGCTACAGAGGAGAGACCTACTCATAGCCACTCCATTTAACCAGAGTTCAGCTGAATTAATTATTTTGAACTTTCATTGGAACTTTCATTGGAAATGTAGTCCTCTCCAGTCCATCTTGAATATCCCTCTTATGATCTGAGCAACCACCCAGCAGCAATGCTCCCTCACTTTCCTTGCAGCTCATTCTTCCAGGGGATACAGGTCCAGTGCCATTTTTTGCCTAACCTGAGGAGAAGTAGAATTTTGTATTGTTTTTTATTCAGCATATGAATCTTTCACTTAGCTAATTCATGTTTAACAAACCTGTTACAATGGTACCTTAGTACTCATCATTCATTGGTTCCAGGCAGTGCAATAAATACAAGGAATTAAGTATACCAAGCAAATTTTCCCCATAAGGAATAATGTACCCTGTTTCCCCCAAAATAAGACATCCCCTGATAATAAGCCCAATCGGGCTTTTGAGTGCATGGCAATAAGGCCAAGCGCTTATTTCAGGGTTCAAAAAAATATAAGACAGTGTCTTATTTTGGGGGAAACACGGTAGTGAATCACAAGGTAGCTGACACCAACAAGTACTAACTTGAGCATTGAATACTGAACAAACGCTGAGTACCGGGACAAAATGTTTATGTCAAAATGAATTGAGTACCAAATTTAATGAGTTTCAAAGCAATTGAGTGCCAAGGTACCACTGTATTCAATAGGGCCTTCCTATAATTGAAAGATGGAATATATAGATGAAATATACAGACGGGAAGATGCTAGAGACCTAAGGAAAAATATCCATGCTACTCAGTTCTATATGAGGGCATTGTAGAATTCTCAGAATTACTACACTGGCCCTATTGCTGGTTTGGAGCAGAAACAGGGATGTGTTGCTCCTCACAGCAAGGTACCAAGAGTTAAGGTGCTATGCTCAATCACACATTCAGTACCACATATGTGCTGCTGAAGATGGGGGATGGAGGGAATGGGCTGGAGACGGCTGAAAGCTGCAGAATGGTATATAAGAATGGTTCAGGATAGTGTTTCCCAACCTGGCAATTCCCAGTCCACATGCTGGCTGGGGAATTGTTGGAGTTGAAGTCCACATATCTTAAAGTTGCCAAGGCTGGGAAACACTGGCTTAGGAGATGACTCAGAATCTGACAGAAAGAGAGAAACCAGGTTTTGCAAGTGCCAGCTATCCACGGGAAAGATATTAGCACAACCTTTGGCAGATGAGAAAACTAAAGGGTAAAACGCATCATAGGAATGGAAAGGTAAATTGGACATACTATTAATCGGTCTGAATCCCTACAGGTCTCCTGACTCTATCTATGAAGTCCCATCATGCAATCCTGTTTTTTTAGGAATTGTAATCAGTTTCGATAGGCCAAACTTTGTTCCATGGCAAACAAGGACTCTAAAGTGATAGTAACATATTTCACAAATTGCAGCCAGTTGTGGCTCAGCTTTAAATGAACTTGATGTGATCCCTTCCCCATGAAGAGATATAAAAGAATCATACAAAAATCAGCCATTCAGAAATATGTTGTTATATAGTTGCTGGCAAGAAACGGAAGATCTTTTGGCCCAAGCATAAATAATGTTAACATTTTCAACCATGAATATTTATACTTTAATTATCTATGTTGCTTAATGTAACACATTCTGCCGTATCTATATTCTGTTTTGTTTCATGTTACGCCTCTTGATTGTAATAAGCTTACAATGCCATATTAATGCTTCCTATCAAATGTATCATATGAAGACTTGTATTAAAACTTGATAGCATCCTATTTTTAGTTTCATAGATGGGAAATTTGGATAGCACACAAATCTAATAAACAAATTGCATATACAAACACAAATAGATCTCACATCTTGCCAAAATATATTTGTTATGTAAAACAATGGGTCTGTGGTTCAGCATGAATGCTCAGTTTCCTAATCAAACTCAGGCTGCATCTGAAACCTCACATTTCCAAGCAAGAGGCAAAGAAAATCTCTACTTGGCACAAAGAAAAGAAGCATTTCCAAGAAGTAAAATCTTCTTGTAGGTTAATGTCACTTACACTGTGTCAATTGATTGCTACAACAACAACATCATCATCATCAACAACAAAGTGATTCTGAAGAAATTGTAAGTCAGCTTTAATTTCGTTCCCATTGCTACACTCAGACCTAGGGCTAAACCTAGTCAGTGTGGATAGCAGAGGACTGCTGGTTCTAAATTATTTATTTATTTTTATTTATTTATTTTTGTCAAGTACATGTTAGTAATATACATAGATATAACATTGTTTATATACATAAGATGGGTACTCATAAGAGGGAACATTAGGTAGGCACGCTGGTGCACTTATGCACGCCCCTTACTGACCTCTTAGGAATCGAGTGAGGTCAACAGTGGACAGTCTAAGGGTAAATTTTTGGGGGTTTGGTGACGAAACCACAATGTCAGGTAGTGAGTTCCAGGCATTTACCACTCTGTTGCTAAAGTCATATTTTCTACAGTCAAGTTTGGAGAGGTTCATTTTGAGTTTGTATCTGTTGTGTGCTCGTGTATTGTTGAAGCTGAAGTAGTCGTTGACAAGAAGGACGTTGTAGCAGATAATTTTATGAGCTATGCTTAGGTCGTGCCGAAGGTGACGTAGTTCTAAGCTTTCTAAGCCCAGGATTTCAAGTCTGGTTGCGTAAGGTATTCTGCTGCGAGTAGAGGAGTGGAGGACTCTTCTTGTAAAGTATCTCTGGACACTTTCTAATGTATTTATGTCCGATATGCAGTGTGGGTTCCAGACAGATGAGCTGTATTCAAGGATTGGTCTGGCGAATGTTTTGTATGCTCTGGTTAGTAGTATGATATTACCGGAGAAGAAGCTACGTAAGATTAGTATTAATTAGTATTAATTAGTATTAAGATATGGGCCGAAAGGGAGGCGGGCTCCCGAAGCCTCCCCTCTTTTCGGGAGGCCTTTCCTCGCCTCCCGCCTTCCCTTCGGCCGGGCTGGCAAGCAACGAACGGGAGGCGGGAGACGGGGAAAGGAGGCAGCCGGCAGCTTACCTGTCGCGAGCTGCAGGCATCCAAGCGCCCTCCCGCCTCCCCCCCTCCCGCCTCCCCCCACCTCACCTGGACGCCGACATTTGCTGTTTTGCCCTCTGTGCATGCGCAGCGTTCTGCGCATGCGCAGAGGGCAAAACTCAAATGGAGAAACCCACCCCCGTCAATGGTGTCCCGCTTGAAGAAAAAAAAATCTGGTCACTTTACACTAGTGTATATGGATATTTCTACTTGCTCTCTTCAACTGGAATATTGGAAGGCTGCAATTTAATGTTAGATGTTTTGTACACATTCCCTTCTTCCCCCATATGAAGATAATCATTGAGTATATATTTTAAATTTTATGTTAAAATTACCCTTACATTGCATCCCACCTCCTGCTGCTTAATACTTAATTGCTTGCTCACACAAGCAGCAGATTTCAATATTTATACATTCTGGCCCAAAATAAATGTTTCAATGTGATAGGACATAAGCACAAACTTAAAGTTTCTCACACCCACCCCAGGAAGTTATACTGGAAATGGAAAATGGGGGGAGTTGGCATCAATTTATTCACTTCCTATTTGACCTACCTCAAAATATCTTATTACTCTCTGCTCATGTGGGCTGTTGGTACAATGAAATGGAAAACATGAAACATCTACTGTACCTCTACATCATAGCTGTAGGGCAATTATAGCATGCTTTCATGTACATTCTATCTTGAGGGAAAATATTACTCATTTTAGATACAGTCATGAAGTGGAAATGTTACCTGCTCCTAATTTGGGATATATTGTAATATACCTCATGGGTCCAAGAGGGTACAGTAAGTGATTCATCTACACAAATAAATATTGTTTTATGATTGAAATAAAGTCCATAAAGATAGTAGGTTACTGGACTTGTTTACGACTGGCACTCATGGGGAGAAGCAGTAGGAAAATGCTAAACCTACACTTCAGTTTCTTCTAGGTCAGTGTCTGTCAACCTTGGCCACTTTAAGGCATGTGGACTTCAGTTCCCAGAATTCTAAAAGTTCAAGTCCACATGCCTTAAAGTGGCCAATGTTGAATCCCGATACTGAAGAGTCAGGAGGCAGACGTGACAACAGCTCTTTATTAGGTTAAGTGAAACTCCAGCAAAAGCCCAGCCATCAGCTCCTGTTTAAATAGGGAGCCTCAGCTGGGAGGAACCAATCAGTGTTCAATGTTCTCCCGCTCAGAAGAGCGGACCTGTTTGGAAACATTCAGCTAACATGCAAATCTTAAGACATAACAGCCAAGGTTGAGAAACACTGATCCAGATCCAAGTAAATTAAGCCTATCAGGAAGCTGTAAAGCTGAATTCCTGAAGGAGGGTCATATAAGTCATAAGTGTTTGTTTTATTTATTTGTGAAATTTATTTGCTACCTATCTTGGCATGGAGCTAGATCAGCAGTAAGCCTAAGGTGACCAGACGTCCCACTTTTGGCGGGACAGTCCCGCTTTTTAATAATTTGTCCCGCGGCGTTTCAAAAAAGTCCCGCCAAGCAAGTGCAGCGCGGAAGCCACTGGTGGCCGGGTGGGCGGCAGCCCCCCGGGCGGGTATAGGGCCAGGCCTGCTCTTGGAAGGGGCCGCTGCTCTCACTGCTCTCCCTCCCTGCCTGGCTGCAGACGTCCGCCTGCCTTCCCGAAGCAGCGCTGCCGCAGTTCACTTTTGTTTTGCGGCGGGAGAAGGAAGAAAGCGGGCAGCGAGAGCGGCAGCCTCTTCCAAGCGCAGGCCTGGCCCTCTCCCCACACGGAGGGCTGCTGCCTGGCTGGCTGGTGGTGGCTTCTGCAACGGTGGCAGCACGCGGCTATGAAGAACCCTCACCACCCGCCCTCCCGGAGCACCACAGCTGCGGTTTGCCCTCTGCTGCGTCTGGCCCGGAGAGGGACAGCGGCAGGAGAAGGAAGAAAGCAAACCGTGGCTGTGGGGCTCCAGGAGGGCGGGTGGCGAGGGTTCTTCACAGCCGCATGCTGCCTCCGCTGCAGAATCTGCCGCCAGCCAGCCGGGCAGCAGCCCTCCGTGTGGGGAGACGGCCAGGCCTGCGCTTGGAAGAGGCTGCCGCTCTCGCTGCCCGCTTTCTTCCTTCTCCGGCCGCGAAACAAAATGAACTGCGGCAGCGCTGCTTCGGGAAGGCAGGCGGACGTCTGCAGCCAGGCAGGGAGGGAGAGCAGCGAGAGCGGCAGTAAGGGCTGCGATGAAGGGGGGGTGTTTGGGGGGGTGCACAAAGCTGCAGCAAAGCAATCCTGGATTTGTGTCTCCACCTTTATTCACGTGGATGGGCTGCGGGATAAGAGAGACGGACCCCTCCCGTCTTGCTTCCCTAGAAACCCCCCCCCATTAATAGTGTCCCGCTTTACAAATATTAAAATCTGGTCACCTTAAGTAAGCCTCAAGTTAGGGGAAATCTCTCCCCCCACCCACCATCACCCCCAATGTTTCCTGGTGAAATGGTACAGTTCAGGCTTGCTCAGAGAAAGCTGAAATTGCTGACAGCTGTCAGGGGGACTGTAATTGGCAGCTGAAGTCAGGAAATCTCCACCTCTCCTCTCACATGCAAACTGGGCTCATTCATGCTGTTTTATGATGGCTAATCCCATTTGAGAGGTAGGATGTTTCCCCCGTTGCCGGAGAGCTACCTGATTGCAACTCAAGGGTGAGTTCCTGGCTTTATAACTTTAACTGCTGTGATGCTTTATTTGTTGACCAGGGGAAGGAGAAAAATAGGAGTGAAGGCACTCCAGGAAGTGCTTTGAGGTAAATGACCACTTGTGGTATTTTGCAAAGAGGGATGGGGATTTTTATTTTGTTTCAGGTGGGTAGAGAAAAGAAAAGCCAAGTGGTGTTTTTTTTTTTTAATATCAGTAAATCAGTTGGGGGCAGGAGCAGTAAAAAAGCTAGAAGATAAAATACACTATTTAGAAAAGGAGCATTTTAAGATCATCTTACATCAATTGTATACCTTGGAGGCAAGGTAGAATGTTGGATTTTTAATGTGGTTTAATAAATTAAACCTGGGCAGCTGAGGAAAACACGGCTTATTTGAGTGCTTTGTTACAGTCTGCTGGGTGGGTGATCCAGTCAGGATTGGAAGTTTAATGAAGAATGACTGCAGGAACTGGGTATGTCTAGTCCAGGGGTCTGCAACCTGCGGCTCCGGAGCCGCATGCGGCTCTTTGGGTCCTCTGCTGTGGCTCCCTGTTGGGTGATCCCATCACTGACTGGCCATGCCCCTCGCCCTCCCCTCCCAGTCATTCCTTGCCTAGCCTGAGAAGGTAAGGACAACGGCGCAATAGAGAAGCGACTGGAGCTGATTCTCCGGCACCTCATTCTTGCTGGAGGGGGTCATGTGACTGGGTGGGTGACATCAAGTTGGCCACGCCCACCCAGGTTTTGTGGCTCCTGGTGTTTTATTTTCTGTGGGAAACTGTTCCAAATGGCTCTTTGAGTGTTTAAGGTTGCAGACTCTAGTCCGATGAAAAGAAGGACTAGGGGAGACATGATAGCAGTGTTCCAATATCTCAGGGTTGCCACAAAAAGAGGGAGTCAAACTATTCTCCAAAGCACCTGAGGGTAGGACAAGAAGCAATGGTTGGAAACTAATCAAGGAGAGAAGCAACTTAGAACTAAGGAGAAATTTCCTGACAGTTAGAACAATTAATCAGTGGAACAACTTGCCTCCAGAAGTTGTGAATGCTCCAACACTGGAAGTTTTTAAGAAGGTGTTGGATAACCATTTGTCTGAAGTGGTGTAGGGTTTCCTGCCTAAGCAGGGGGTTGGACTAGAAGTCCTCCAAGGTCCCTTCCAACTCTGTTATTCTATTTAACACATGGCCTTGATAATTATATAAAAAAGGGGGAAAGGTAAGCATAGTACTTAAAATTGGCTAAATCCTTTATGTATGAAAGACAAACTCTCACTGGTGTTTCTCACAAAGTATTCTCACAAAGTATGGATTTGCATTTTATAAGGCCAGTCTTTTGATTGGGGCTATGTTAATTCCATGTACGAATTGTACGAATTGTACGAAAATGGAATGTTCTCATTTAACATCAATGTCCCCTGGGAATCATACACATAGAGCCGTCTTTGTCCTTCTAAGTTATAATAAAGATATTTCTAAAGCATTAGATTTAAACAATCCTGTTCTGAATTTTGCAGCACTGAAATTTAGAAGACTTGTGTTATGACTGATGGAATGGAATGGTTGTAGTTATTTCGACTGCCAAATTTAACCAGAATGACACGTGCTTCTTGGACCTGGTAAAAATCCATTGAATCAAACTACTACTATCGTACTGTACAGTCATATTTGACTGCAGTTAGAAACCTTCAACTGACTGGGGAGTTTCTTCAAAAGATATTTTATTTTAAAAAAAGTAGGCTCTGTTGCTTGGAATAATTGATGAGCCATAATATTGTGCAAGCCACAGTTACCTAGAAAGCCATCCAATCATCATACATACAGGATAATAAGCCTGTTTACTGTAGTTCATTGATTCTGCTTTTGGTAATGTTTTACCTTCTTCGTTAACTGGTACAAGAGAATTCAGTGTAATTACAAAAGCCCTCTGCAGCTACAAAAGTGCAGTTAATGAGCATAAACTACAGTCCAGCTACAAAAAAATACTGATTTAATAAAAGTGGATGTATTTGCAGATTAACTATTGCAGCTGAGTAGTCCCTATCTCTTTAGATGATGAACTTTTTTTAGCTCGGGTGCCAAAAGGGCGCACGCATGCGCGATAGTGCACATGTGCCCACACTCATAGCGCAATGCCCTCCCCCCACACATGCGCGCACAACCCCCACATACATGCACACAGGCCTCACTGAAGCCTCCAGACTTCTGGTAGGCTCGTTGGGCCGTTTTTCACCCTCCCCAGGCTTCAGGAAAGCCTCCGGAGCCTGTGGATGACGAAAAACAGGCCCAACAGGCCTACCGGAAGTTTGGAAACTTCCGGTAGGCCTTCAGGAAACTTCAGGAAACCAGGAGGCTTTCCTGAAGCCTGGGGAGGACGAAAAACAGCCCAACGGGCCTGCTGGAAGTTCGTTTCTGAACTTCCGGTAGGCCCGTTGGGTCCATTTTTCGCCATCCATAGGCTCCGGAGGCTTTCCTGAAGCCTGGGGAGGGCGAAAACAGCCTCTCCCCACCCTCCAGAAGGCCGTAAATCAGCTGGCCAGGGCGCTGGAGCTGACATAGGGCAACGCCTTGCATGCCCTCAGATATGGCTCCGCGTGCCACCGATGGCAGGCATGCCATAGATTCGCCATCACGGGTATACAGTAGGTAGTCCTCGACTTACAGCAGTTCCTTTAATGACCGTTCAAAGTTACAAAAGCACTGAAAAAAGTGATTTATGACCATTTTTCACACTTTATGACCATTACAGCATTCCCATGGTCACGTGATCAAAATTCAGATGCTTGGTAACTGGTTTATATTTATGACGGTTGCAGTGTCCTGAGGTCACGCGGCCACTTTTTGTGACCTTCTGACAAGCAAAGATAATGAAGATTCACTTAACAACTGTGTTATTGACTTAACTGTGGCAAAGGTTGTAAAATGGGGCAAAATTCACTTAATAAATGTCTTACTTAGCAACTGAAATTTTGGGCTCAATTCTGGTTGTAAGTCGAGGACTACCTGTAACTCCAGACTTTTGGGTTACCTGTAGGTGTATCTGATGATATGGCCGGATAATTTTAGACTCTGATCTTAAGAATGAAGGAATCCTTTGCATACAAGTCCTTCAGTGCTTAATACTGAAAATAGCCCCCAGGGTTTCTGTTGCTTGTTTTCCCTTTTCAGTAGCTGATGCAGTGATCTTAGCTGAAGCTGAAGTGATAAAATAGAAGAAGGTGGTTGGCTGTCCCTTTAAATCAACACTAAAGCAATTTGCCCAAGTGTCATTTGGAAGATTAAAAAAATGATAGAGGCTTAAACAATGTCTTATCTTTCCAGCATACTGCAATTACCAACATCTTGTTTTTACCATAGTTATGTCTGTCCCTATGAAGAATATGGTTCTTCAAGAAGGTGCTACAAACCCCAAAATATAGCAGTGTAGAATAGCTTTTCAGCCCAGGCTATAAGGCACAGTCCTTAATCAGCACATGTATCTCTATTTATCATGCAAAGGAACTTGCTGAACTACACTCTCTTCCTAACAGCCCCTTACATACATATTCATTCATTCATTCATCCATCCATCCATCCATCCATCCATCCATCCATCCATCCATCCATTCATTCATTCATTCATTCATTCATTCATTCATTCATTCATTCATTCATTCATTCATTCATGTTGCTACCAATCTAACCAAGTGACTCTGGGCAGTGAATAAAATCTTAATAAAAACAATGTCAATAATACAGAAATTACAACAGGTTATAATGTGCAACTATGAGTTATAATATGACTCCCCATTTGTAAATAAAATGAAATCTTAACTTGCTAGCAAGACTTCCTGCTTGAACTGTCATCAACGTTTATTACAGCTTTGGAAGAGGAGGAGGCCACTAGTTTAGAGCCCAATTAGATGCCTTTAAAATCGGGATTTAGGAAGATGCCTCTCAAGTAACAATGCACACCATTTGTTTATAGTTGCTGTAGGAGTGGCCCTTGTTATATTTTGCTCTTCCCTCCTCTTCTTTATCCCAAAGATGCTTTTTTCTTTTTTTTTTTTTGAAAAAATAGTTTTATTGAGTTGTTTTAAAATATACAAAAAGACAAAAAGACATAATACAAAAGCAAAAGGAAAAAAAAAACCATACAAAAAACAACGTAAAAAAAAAAGCGTATGCATATATATATATATATACTTATATAGGTATCTATACATAAATCAATCTTATTTGTTACTATATATTTTCATATTTAATAGTATTCTAAATATATGAATACAGAAAAAAAAGAGCTATACATTGACACACACACACACACACACACACACACATACAAAAAATATATGTACATACATATAAATACAATAAGGAAAAATAGAAAAAAGAAAAAAAAATTGTATAAATTTATTACAGCGTTTGCGTATCGTGTCATTTCAATATCTGGTTTGTTTTATCCCTAGCTTATCATCAGTCTTTCTCAATTTGATTATTTATCACCCTTAAAGTAATTGATTTGTTTATTTTGTTGTTTATTTTCCATCCACTTATACCAATTATCCCAAATTTTATAATATTCTGAGTCTTCTTTATCTTGTATTTTCATTGTTAATCTGCACATTTCTGCGCAGTCTAAGATCTTAGTTATTAACATTGTATTAGTGGGTATTATATCGGTTTTCCAGTGTTGTGCGTATAATATTCTGGCTGCTGTGATTATGTGAAGTATGAGATAGTGAGTCGGTTTATCTATTTTTGTTTTCGTTATTCCTAATAAGAAAGTTTCCGGTTTAAGGTCTATCTTTTGTTTTGTTATCTCCTCAATCCACTTCTGTATTTTTTTCCAGTATTTTTTGATTTCTGAACATGTCCACCACATGTGATAGTAAGTTCCGTACTCCTGCTTACACTTCCAACATTTCGGTGACAAATGTGGAAACATTTTTGCCAATCTTGCCGGGGGTAGGTGCCATCTGTAGAACATTTTGTACATATTTTCTTTGTAGGATGCGGCCATTGTCATTTTATAATTTTGGTTCCATATTTGATCCCATAGATCCAATTCAATATTGTAGCCGAAATTTTGTGCCCATGTTATCATTACCTCTTTTACTATTTCTTCTTCCAATTTTACCTTAATAATACAATTTTACAATTTTGATATTATTTTATCCTCCGGGCCTAATAGGATTTTATCTAATTCTTGATTTTTTTCCTGAAAACCAAATTGTAACATATCTTTTTTGTATTTTTTCTGAATTTGTAAATATGGCCACCAATCAATCTTTTTTCCTTGTAGTGCCAAATCATCTCTTGTTTTTAAGTTATTATGTTCATCGAGTAGTTCGTTATAAGTAATTTTCTTATTCAGGTCTAACAAATTGGGGTAGATTAGGGCTTCCATTGGGGATATCCATTTGGGCATTTGGATGTAGTGTTTGTGTTTAATTTCCAGCCAATCTTCCAGTAGTGTTCCTCTGATATGGTGTCTTTGGAAATATTTGTGTATTTGATGTTTTCCCTCCCAGATAAAATTGTGCCAGCCAATTTGTAGGTCGTGCCCTTCAATTGTCAGAATTCTTTTATTTGTAAGTGTTACCCATTCTTTTATCCAAGTTATTGTTGCTGCTTGATGGTATGATTTCCAGTCTGGTAGTCCAAAGCCACCTCTTATTCTCTTATCATGTAATAGTTTTTTTTTAATTCTTGCTTTTTTTCCTGACCAGATAAATTTCAATATTATTTTGTCTAAATCTGTATAAAATTTATTTCCTAATTTTGTTGGTGCAGTTTGGAATAGATATAGCAATTTAGGTAGGATATTCATTTTAATTGTGGCTATTTTTCCAATTAAAGAGATTTGTAGTTTGGACCATAATTCCAAATCTTTTTGAATTTTATGTAGTAATTTAATGTAGTTATCTTCCTTTATTGTTGTACATTTGGCCGTTATCCAAATTCCTAAATATTTTATTTTTTTGGTTGTTTGAATCCCTAGTAGTTCCTCTAATTTCTTATCTTGTTTCTGTGAACAATTTTTAGTTATTATTTTTGTTTTGTCTTTGTTGATTTTTAAGCCAGCCACCTTTCCAAATCTTTCTACTTCCTTCATAATTGATATGGTTTTCATTCTGGAAAATCCCCAAAGCTCCGGACCTGAAATTATGAAAGGTGCTTTTTTCAAGAGGCAACAAGTCCAGTTTGTCGAAATGTGAATGTTGTTGCTCCCCCTTCCTGGGGAGACTGTAAATCAGGGGTGGCCAAACTATGGTTCTTTGAGGACCTGCATGCATGGCTAGCTCAGGAATTCTGGGAGTTGAAGTCCACAGGTCCTCAAAGAACCATAGTTTGGCCACCCCTGCTGTAAATAATTTAGAGGTGTATGGATCTTGTTTCCCCATGACTGTATACCCGTAAAGAAATAAAACCCGAAGTATATTCTAATAAACACTTTTATTATAAAAGTAACAAAATATATCTGACTACATCTTACCAGTAGTGAAATCTCAGAGATGGACAAAGGAAAGCAAGGAAGGAAGGAAGAATAAGAGAATAAAGAAGACATGCGCAGTAGCTCATAAATCACAAGATATTCTTATCTCTATGTTGACATAAGTTCTCTGGCCAGCTACCATAGTGCTCAGACTGGAAGCTCAGCTGGCAAATACAAAAAGAACACAGTGACACAGTTGCCTCTTGAAAAAAGCACCTTTGGGACAACCATGACCTGGATGACTGAGAATCTCCATAGACTCCTCTTCTTTAATTTGCAAAGTGTGACTTTAATCCCCAAATCCTGACTTGAGAACAGCACAGGTTATGAAGGATTGTTAGGTGTTCAGTATCTATTCTCCCTTTACTCTTGGTATCCAATCCATCTTTGTGCAATGTCTTAAAGATCTTAATGACATTATCAGTGTAGTTTGTATCAATATCAGGATGCAACGATGCATTTCACAGAAATGTCTCGGAGGAAATCAAAAGGTTGTGTTCCACCACATATTGTGCTGGCTTCCTCTTTTCTTTTTAAAACATAGGCTTCAAGGGACTGCTGGCGTTCTTTTCTGTTCTTCCCTCCCCTCTTTAAAAAAAATGCTTTAGCTCATGCCTGAAAGTATGTTTATGGCTAGAATGGATTTGGATTACATACTATCCTTGGGTCAGTTCATAAGTAGGACTACAAAAAGTCTACTATATTCAGTGAAGTTAGGACTGAGGTAAGCAGAGTGATGATCTGCCTTTTAAAAAAGGGTGTTTTTTATGTTTTGCTCTGTACCTAAAAAAAGTGCCCAATTCTATTATTCTCCTGGAATGTTTGCACCAGAGGTGGGTTTCTGCCGGAGCTGTCCAGTGCGGAGCTCCGGTAGGGAGTAGCCAATTGCACAATTTGCGTGTGACCGCTCCGGAGCCCTCTCCACCGGTCCATCACGCGCGTTGCCATCTTTTTCGGTGAATTTTTGGACAATTTTGCTTCTGCGCATGTGCAAAAGCAAAATCTCGCCAAAATGTCGCGAGGGGACACGTGAGAGAGAGAGATTTCAGTGAGATTTTGCTTCTGTGCATGCGCAGAAGCAAAATCGTGTGAGGAGGCAGGCGTGTGTAGCGAGCGTGCACGCACCTGAAACGTGGAGATACGCACGCAGTGCACTGGCAACGGTAAGTAAGCAACCCGCCCCTGGTTCGCACTCTCTACTTACTTTACAAGGAGTCATCAGAGAGAAGAGAAATCGCATTTGATTGTACTCAGTAATATTCTTGAACCACTGACCTAGCAGTAACGATTTCTTTGCCATAGTTTGTCTCTTGTCAGTTGTATCATAATCTTTGGAATGTTTTGCCAAGCTGGGTTAACTCATTTACCCAGACATGATATATCGTCATTGCATGAAGAGCGCAACCTCAACACCTTCATTCACGTTGTTTCGTGTCTAACAGTAAAGCTCAATTCTTAGTGTGTGACTCAAAAAAATTTCCAATTTCACACTTGATTTTCCCCTTGCTCTACTTGGCAGCTCTCATGCTTCTTGCCTGTCTCCATGCGCTGCGGAAAATGGACGTGATTTTCAGTCAAATCGTTAATAATTTCTTGGTATGGGATAGATACATTGCCATTATAATATGAATATATACCTCACTTTTTCTTGATTAACTCAGTCTTCTGAATCAGTAATTCTTAGGTTTTTTTTCCAGCACAGTAACTTTTTCCTATGAAGAATAACTCTTCTACATTATTCTTAGTTAGATAAAGAGGGTTCAACCCAAGTTAGATAGATTTAGGATGTGGAAAATTTTTATCTACCTCTCTCCACACACACACACACACAAAACTAAATAAAAGTTATAATTTGAAGCATTAAAGTACCAGGAATAGGGTACATATAAAAACTTTCACAGCAATATTGATGTTAACATTCTAAAAATACAGAATTGTTTTTAAAAAAAGATTAGCAAGTTGTACAGCTCTGTCTCTGGCCCAGCAGAGTTGGCTCATAGAATTAGAATTTCTGATTCTGAAACAATAACTTATGACGTTCCAAGGCAATATGAAAAAAATAATACAAGTCAGCAATGAAATAATATTCAAGAATATTGTAGATCGGAAAAAGAGCAATGGAAAGGAAGCTCTGAAAAGGACTGTCAGGTTCCAATTAATGTACTCATCGCAAACAGAACTCCGAGGCACATTGGTTCCTCAAAGAACAGGTTTATTCAGATGCATCATCTTGGCACAAACTGGTGGAAAGCCAGTACTGAAGGTTCCCATGCTTTCCACCACATTAAAAGTAAAGGTTTCTTGTTTCCTCAAAACAATAAATCACATTGTCCAATCGGGATACTGCCTGGTTGCTTGGCGACTTCTCTCCTCCTCCTCTGGCCAGCGAGCCGTTGGAATGTTTCCGACTCATAAGCTATGTTGTTTTGGCTACAAAACCCCATCTATCTCTACTCTCTCCCTTCAAACTCCAAATTCTGTCAAACCTGAAGTCATGTGAGAAGAAACTCCAATAGAAACAGAAGCCCCAAAGAAAAAGGACCGGCCACAGCCAGGTCAGCTGCAGGCTGTGGGTTCCAGTGAATGGAACCCACTTCAATCTGGTCTATATACAGCACTTCCTGATTAGATCTGCATCAAAGTTCCATATTGTGGAGGTTCCTGATCAGCTTATGTAGGCTCCAAACCATAATCAATCACACTTTTGTTTTCAGTTGCCTCATTTTGCTTTATTTTTACCAAGGACAAGGAAGATACTTTTTGTTGTTGTTGTTGTTGTTGTTCGTTCTTGGAATTATTTGCCTAATCCTACCAAGGCTTCCTACCAAGACAAAGATAATCTTATTCTAGACAGGTGTTCCATACCAAGAACAGGACAAAATAACATTTATCCCTGTAGCGACTAACATGAATGCTTAATTCTGTATTACATTCTCAAACAGCAGTACCATGTCCCAAAAGGAAAGAAGCGTGTACCACTACTTAATTCTTCCTTGCCAGTCTATTGGTAAAGCCACCATCACTACCCAATTATAAGTTAAAAGCTTGGGGGCATTTTTTTTTAAAAAAAGTTGTCCAGTGCCAAAATTCCAGAGTAGATGTCACATGAATTTCATTAGAAGGGGCTTTCATAACTGAGAGCAACTCTTTCAGCATCCTTTTTCTCCTTTTGTAAAGATATCTAAAGAGACATTTTCAGAGAAGATCTTGAGATCCAAGGACAGCATGTTATCTAATTTTTTTTTTACTGATTATGTGCTGTTAAGTTGGAATCAATTCTTGGTGACTAGATAGATTGTTCACCATGATGAACTCTCTCTAACCTGTTTTTTCAGGTCTCCCAATGGTCACTGTAACCAAGTCCATCTACTACCAATTTTTAAACCTTTAAATAAACTAGTTCTAAACCACTTAGAAGTAGAACTGAAGTTTAAAAGTAGACTAGACATAGCTCCAGAAAGCAAAGCACCGGCATACAATAGTGTGGTTATATAGGTAGTCCTCAACTTACGACCACAATTGAGCTCAAAATTCCTGTGGTTAAATGAGACATTTGTTAAGTGAGTTTTGCTCCATTTTACATCTGTTCTTGCCACAGTTGTTAAGTGAATCACGGCAGTTGTTAAATCAGTAACCTGGTTGTTAAGTGAATCTGGCTTCCCCATTGACTTTGCTTGTCAGAAGGTCACAAAAAGAGATCGCATGACCTTGGACACAGCAAGAGTCATAAATATGAACCAGTTGCCAAACACCTGAATTTTGATCGCATGATCATGGGGATGCTACAAAGGTGGTAACTCTGAGAAATGGTCATAAGTTATATTTTTCAGTGCCGTTGTAACTTTGAACAGTCACTAAATGAACTGTTGTAAGTCAAGGATTACCTGTACATCTGTTCGTTACGAGTGGTTTCTCTGCCTTATTTTCAGCTCTTCTAAATATGCAGTGCCAAAGTAGGGGAGCATAAAAACACAAGTGGACAGGCTCTTATTTTGTCTGAGTGGGGAAGAAAACACCATCCCCAAATGAACAAGGAACCTGTCTGCAATCACTGTACAATTGTAGAGGATTTATGTAAATGAAGCAGTAGTGGGTTCCACTTACCTTTGCTATCGGTTCGGAAACGGGAGTGTGCGGGAGCACGGGCATGCTTCGCGCACGCGCAATGCTTCTGCGCATGCTCAGAACATTTTTGATGATGTCCGGGCGGGTGGGCGGAGCTAACCAGTAGCAACCCACCACTGAAATGAAGGGGGGGGGAGTCAATCAGTCAGATGTACTGGAAATGGAAATGTTATTGGAATTGAGTCTCTTAAAATGTTTTCAAATATGTAAACAGTTCCTGATAGCAATACTATCAAATAATCTATCTATCTATCTATCTATCTATCTATCTATCTCTATCTCTATCTCTATCTCTATCTCTATCTCTATCTCTATCTCTATCTCTATCCATCCATCCATCCATCCACACACACACACACACACACACACACACACACACACACACACACACACACACACACACACACACACACACACACATATATATATGAATGCTCTTTTTCTGAAATAGGCTAGGTGGTACCTGGTCCTTTTCACTGATGTGGAAATAGAATGTCTTGTTAGAGATGTTTGTCATCTTCAGTCAACAATTCAGAGTTGAAACCATTCAAGCACTAACAGATCCTTATATTATGGTGCTGTGAATATGCAGTTCTCTTGCTGTATCGTACACATGAGTATTTCATGAATGGCTGGCACTGTGTGTTTCTGGAGGGTAGGACGTAGGGCCTTTCTTTCATACTGTGAAGTTGGCAAATGGGGACATTTTTACAGTAGTGTAGCTTTTTTCAACCCCATCTTTTAGTAAGTTTGGTTTTTCAGAGTCAATATTTGATTATTTGATTTCAAAACTAGCAGTTGGACTTTCCAGTTTTGAAAATAGTTGTAAAAGTGAAATATTTATACGGAAAATGTGTTAGACAGATTCTCAAACTGCTTTAGGGAGAGCTTTTTCATAGCAGAAAAAAAAATCTATTCCTAAGCCTGTTTTTGAAATTGTCCTGTAGAAAAAAAAATCCAAAAGTATCTGATTGAGCCGTGTATGTATTTATGCTGCCACACACTATGATAAATTATTTCTTAGAAAGTAAGAACAGTGGTAGTCTCCGTGAATTCTATTATATTCCTTCTGGGTCATCTGTTGATGCCATTCTTGCTTCACAAATAATCAAATCCATTGAATCATACTTGATTCTGATGATGCATGAACACATATACATAGAATGTTTTTGTTTCTGAGCTGTTGCACAAATAACATTTACCATTGGTTGCTTCTTCGCTTTTTTCCCCCAATTTCCCACTGTAGTTACCAAGGAATTTCTGGTGATCTCTCATCCAAATAGCAATAGCAATAGCAATAGCACTTAGACTTATATACCGCTTTACAATGCTTTTACAGCCCTCTCTAAGCAGTTTACAGAGTCAGCATATTGCCCCCAACAGTCTGGGTCCTCATTTTACCCATCTCAGAAGGATGGAAGGCTGAGTCAACCTTGAGCCTAGTGAGATTCAAACTGCCAAATTGCAGGCAGCCGGCAGCCAGCAGAAGTAGCCTGCAGCACTCTAACCACTGCACCATCGTGGCTCACTTTATATTAATCACTTTAGCTTTTTCATAATCAGCCAGGTAGGTTCTGCCACTTGCTGATCTTAATATTTGTTGTGAATAAAATGTGGATGCTACTCTGAACTCCCTGGTTGAAAAGTGGAATGTAAATGTAATGGAGTAATCTAGTAGTCAATGTTATTTACGTTGTTTGATGTAAAACCTTAAATTGTATAGTAGGAGAACCCCTGAAGTGTGTAAAGTTGCCTTCTTAGGAAGTGTCCTTGAGATGCATATGACTGAAACTTTCAGGTGGATTATGCCTGTCAGAGTGCATGATGTAGCCAACACTAAATAGACTGAACCCTTACTGGTTTCAGTGGGAAAGCTTTAAGTATCTGCTGAACTACAGTTCTTAAACTGTAATTTTCATGGCATTAAGCTCCTTGTATTCACTGCATGACACTCAGCACAAGTAGTATTCACAATCATTTCAACAATGCTTATTTGTGCATTGCAGTTTTAGATATCCTAACAACCAGTTTTCTGGGTAATGTGAAGATTGGCCTCCCAAAAAAACAAACCTACCTTATTTTTCGGAGTATAAGATGCACCTTTCCCCCCCCTAAAAGAGGCTGAAAATTTGGGTGTGTCTTATACTCTGAATGTAGCTTTTTCGAAGCTTTTTTTTCCAGCCCTAACAAGGTGCTAACGATCTTCCCGGCTCTTACCGGCTTGCAGACTTTTTCATTGCTACTCCCTCCGAATAATGTTCTTTTAAGCCCTAACCAGGGGATAAAATAATGTGCTGAACCTGACCAGACTAAGGACGCTAGGCGGATGAATACCTGGTAGGCAGATTTTTTTCCCCTCTTTTCCTCCCCAAAAACTAAGGTGCGTCTTATACTCCGGTGTGTCTTATACACCAAAAATACGGTAATATTGAACAAACAGCACACAAACAACCAGCAGAGTAAGACAAAATCTTGTTTACTGAACTCACTGACTCTTTGAGAATATTTGGGTCAGTGTTTATATATTGCAATATTTGTATTGTCCTGATCTTCTAGGGATCTCAGTATGATATACATCGGATGTATCCTCGCAACTGGTTGTGAGGCTGGTTGACTCGGGGGTCTTCCTATGTACAGGGTAACTAAAGATTTGAACTCTGATCTCACTGGTCAAAAGACCAATTCTCTATCCACTACATTAGCTCTAAGGTAAGCCCTTGACTAGCCCTTTTATGTGACAGAGAATTTAATACCTTTCAGTTATCATCGAAGAGAGGAAAAAACATCAAGCAAACTTTTGGAAGATGGAGTGATGCAGAATTTTAAGAAAGGCTGTCAGGGAGTTGTTAGGCAGATCACATTCTGCTTTTATTGACTGAAGCATGCCACAGCTTAGGTGGTATGTCAGTGCCAAAAAGACAGCTTGTGATAAGCCTTTCATTGCACTGAGTCATTCTGCAAACAACAAATCATGCCATGTGAGGAGAAAGTTTCTGAACTTCAGATGAGCTCTGAGTGGAAAATGATTTGGATCCAACATTGGAGAAATGTATAAATGATTTACAACATCTCTATGTAGGTTGGTCAGCTCATCCCCACCACCTTCCCTGCCATTTTCAATGTTAAGCACTGACATGACGACCCCAGTCTAGAACTTCACAATCCTTCAGTTAAATTGCTCCTCACTCTCAATAAATACACTTACCATATTTTTTGGAGTATAAGACGCACCTTTTTCCTCCCTAAAAGTGGCTGAAAATTTGGGTGCGTCTTATACTCTGAATGTAGCTTTTTCGGAGCTTTTTTTTCAGCCCTAACTAGGTGCTAACGATCTTCCCAGCTCTTACCTTGCAGGCTTTTTCATTGTTACTCTCTCTGAAGAATGTTTTTCCAGCCCTAAGTCTTTGCAGGGTTTTTTTCATTGCTCTACTTGCTCCGAAAAAGTTTTTTTTCTAGCCCTAACCAGGTGCTAATGATCTTCCCAGCTCTTACTGGCTTGCAGGCTCTTTCATTGTTACTCTCTCCGAATAAGATTTTTTAAAGTCCTAACCAGGGGATAAAATAATGTGCTGAAGCTGACCAGACTAAGGACATTAGCCAGATGAATACCTGGTAGGAAGATTTTTTCCTATTTTCCTTCCCAAAAACTAAGGTGCGTCTTATACTACGGTGCATCTTATACTCCGAAAAATACGGTAGGTTTGTTACCACACACACAGCTAAAAATAATTTTGCTATTAGAGGTAGGGAAATCACATGCAAAAGTTTAAACATGCCTTTGCTAAATGGGCATCAGTCGGAAGATACATTGAATTGCATCACTTTTGTTTAAAATGGAGATGTACAGATGTTCCTCTCCCCCAAGTGAAGCCAAGCAGTTTGTCCCAGATGTAAGGATTTCTACCTTTATCATCAACGCATTTCTATTTTTCTTTACTATTTGTTCAAATGGAGTAGCAATGGAAGACAGGAAACAAATCATTATAAAAAGGTTCATTTGGAAGCTCTTTTATGTATGATACTTTGCGTAGTTAGTTGCATGGTGGGATGATATATAATTTGAAAACATATCTATAGCTTCCATAAAAGACAGACAATATAGGGTACTACTAGTCTCATGACACCGTGCAACTATTCTGTCTTGTCTTCAAAGCAGTTTCTGGGAAAAGAAAAAAGCTGTATGAACACACAGTGGAAAAACATCATAATCTCTATAATGCTGTGAAAGTACGTGAGAGATTTACAATAAAATCTTTATCTAGGAGCATTCACCAAGATTACAGTCCATAGATAATCTTCTATATATATAAAATACCACTCACTCATCATGAAATCTCCAGAACTGTAATGCCTATAACTTGAAACTTGGCACGTATGTTCTCTTGGCTTCTATATGCTCGCTAAGAAAGGATTTTTGAAATAACCATCAGATCATTAGTATTTCTTATACAGTATTATATTAATTAACATGCTCTGATGCTAAGGAGTTAGACATTCTATTCCTCCTCCCCACCTGAAAAGAACTCTGTTCCAACTGCCAGTTGCCTTATATTAACAGGCTCTGATGCTAAGGAGTTAGACGTTCTACACCCTCTCCCCACCTGAAAAGAACTCTGTTCCAACTGCCAGTTGCCTTGTATTAACACGCTCTGATGCTAAGGAGTTACACATTCTACATAAATTTTCAAGCTTTAAGTGTCAATGTATCAAGCCCGATCACATAGTTTTGTAGTGAAGCACGGGTATCCAGCTACTAGCACAGAATATAGCTTGATATAGTATCAACAGCAAAATATATTCAATGCTGTAATTTCCCCCTCCCCTGAATTTAAGGAGGTGATCATAGAATTTTAGAAATGAGGGTGAGATGGGGACTAAAAATACAGTCTTGTTTCTTGACGGTCTTGTAAGGCATATACAGTTCTTTCTGAGGCCTGTAATTTGCAGTTTTGCCCTGAAATCAGAAGGTTTGCCATGCAAATCCATGCATATTAAACACCTGATCGATCAGGAGCTTACCTAAGGTGCAGGCCTCTTTGTCATTTGAAATTCATCAGGTAGCTGTTTCCAAGTCTGCATGGGGAAAGGAGACTCACCCAAGGATTAGTTAAGCATTAATAGATCAGATGTGCTTTCAGCATTCTTAAGTACTGCAAGTTTATAAGCAGCAGTAATTATATAATTGCTATAGGGAAGGATGGAAAGGAGGAACAAAAGCAAGAACAGAGAAGAAAGGTTAGGAAGAGTAAGCAAAATAAAAATATCAGAAGGGCTGGAAACTTGTTTTGCAGCAAACAATATTACACTAAATATTTCTCTTCTGCTTGCCATTTGGATTGCTAAAATGAGCATTGCAAATATAATTCCATTGTTCTTATTTAATAATAAAATGATCCAGGCTTATATGGTGGAGTGGTTTTGGTCTTTCCTTTTCCATTAAAGGATGACTTGAGACTTGTAAGGGGTAGCTATATAAGTTGGCAAGCTGAATGTCCTGTGTCAGCCAATGCAAAAAAAGAAAGGCAAGCAAATACAAATTGTTGAATGGCTTTATTGCCGTGTTGTAAAACCTTCCTGATTGTAATAAGCATCAGGTGACTGATCAGAGAGCACACAATACCTGGACACTTTGCAGAGTCCATGACTTGCCATTATAACTTAGACTGTCTACAGTCGACCTCACCCCATTCCTAAGAGGTCTGTAAGGGGCGTGCATAAGCGCACCATCGTGCCTACCATCCCTGTCCTATTGTCCAAATTTACCTATACCTACTTTGCTTTTGTTTATGTTTATACCATACCTGTTATCTTGTACACATTTTGACAAATAAAATAAAATAAATAAATAAATAAATAAATAAAACTTGAGTCATCTGCAGTCATGAGAGAATTGGAGTTACTAGACTAAGATTCAAGATTCAGATGCCAGAAATTTCCAGAAGCCATTCAAACATCAAGCCTAGTGTCCAACTATAGGCCAAAAAGAAAACAGGACTATAAGTACCGGTATATACGGTAGTTGGAGGGTTGCTACTAATAGAAGTGCAAAGGTCTGGAGGCTGCTCTGAACAGAAGTTCTGCCTTTTTGCCTATTCCGTGATGTTGCTTGTTGGTGATTCAAAGGACTCGCCACAAGGGTACAATTGGTGTAGACAGCTAAGCATTTACTCTGTCTCTCCTCTTTGTCTTAGAAAATGCTGACCTGAGATCACATCTGTGTGTTTTTCTGCCAGGTCTGTGAAACTCCTCTTGATAGGATATAGCTAGCTGAATGCTAGGCTTTGCTTATCCCAATAATCTATTTCTTGCAAATAAATGTCTTTTTGATTATACTTATAAAACCTAATTTACCAATCATTGCTCTCAGGAAAACCAATACATAATCAGCTTCGGTTTCCACCATTGGTTAGCTAAATGGCTTCTTTCTACTTTCAGGTTTCCCCATTAAAGCAATTTTGTGAGATAGGTTGTGTCCCTCCAGGGCCAGTCCATGAACACTGGTGAGCAGAGGTAGTTTTGGAGGAACCAACAGAGATTCTTAATTTGCCTTTATTGCTTTGCTTGCTTTGCTTTGCTGATTTAACAGGTGTTACTTGCCGTATCAAAACAATATGACCCTTGGCCTCCCTTTCTAAATGAAGCATTTTAACAGCAGTACAATGCCCATCAATTAAGAGATGCAGTTTTGGCTCTTCACTTAGCAAAAAATTCTTCCTGAAGTGCAGAACTGTTCCTTTTCTTTTAAAATATATTATTATTTTGACATCTGCTAAGAGGTTTGAACAGTGGCAAGCATGAAAGTCTTGCACGCATTTTTCTTATTAGGATTGCCATATCCGGGCTTAACAAATCTAAACGATTATTTGATGTCAGCAAAGAGGTACAAAATTATAACTCTTTGCTCCCATCTAGTGGCCATCTAGATTTTTGCAGCCCGGATATAGTTGACCCTACCCTACATGTACATAAACTTAAGCAAACACATTCTCAGAGAGAGAGGATGGCTGAACTTAACACTGATGCTGATGATTAACATTCTTGCCTCTGTTATACATGTCTTTGTATATAATTTGCTTCTCTTGGACTCCAAGGATAATTTTCCAAGCAATTGTCAAAAATAATTTCTCATTCCCCCCCTTACATTAGCCCCCGTATCACTCCAATCGCCTGTTTTTTGGTTTTTTGTTTATAATTCGCTAATTTATTTAAATTTATTTAAATATGCAATACTGAAAGGTCAGGCAACCCCTTCTCTGTTGTGGCTCCCTCTCTCTGGAACATCATTTATTTTATTTTATTTGGTAATTCTTCTATGCCACCCTACTCCCTAAGGACTCAGGCATACATCATCCCCCCAGAGATTAGAATGGCCCCCACTCTAGCACTCTTTCGGAAGGCGCTAAAGACCTGGTTCTGCCAGCGGGCCTGGGGAACCCAGAGCGGGATGGAGCCCATTATATGACTCGTATGAGGTGCTGTCGCCAGGGCGGGGGGGTGGGGGTGATTTTCTTATATTAATTTATTTGATTCTTTTTAGTAGTTTTATTGCTTTAAATGAGGTTTTATATTCTGTAAGCCGCCTTTAGTCGCCATGTGCGAATAGGCAGCAATGTAAATTAAAGAAATAAATAAATAGCTGAAGAATGAATCCAATAACATTTTACTTTAAAAAAAATACCATTGCTTAGGAAGTATCTAAGAGCAAGGTAATTCTGCTTTGCTTAAAACAATAGTTTGCATTATTTATCTTAAATTGTATTTTTATTGTGTATTTAAGATCCCATTAAAGATAAGATCTCATTTGATGTGATCTTATCAAAAAAATCTGCTGTGTTGAATGGTATTGATTTAATATGTAAGCTGTTTTGGAAATATTATGGTCTTGAGCGCAGCCAAAATGAATAAAATGAATAATGACATGAAGATTATATTAATTATACATTGTGAAATACAATGATTTTTTTAAAATTTGATTGACTCTGTTTTAAATTGTGATCCGACTGACAGTTTCAAGTGAATAACAAACAACTTTCTGTTTGCATTAGATGAAAAATCCTTCGCAGTTTCATAGTGATCTAAACTCCTTGAACACCTAAGCAAAGGTTTTCTTGCTTCTGGGAAATCAGTCTGTGTCCAACTCTAGGTACAAGCAGCCATAAACTCACATCTGAACTGTAATATTTGTTAACTTAGCAATCAAGCTAAAACCAGGGACTTAGGCTTGGCGTTGTGTTGAATGTAAATGGTGATTGTAAGCCTTCAAAACAGAAAGTAGGCCTCACCTGTCTGCATTTTAAAATCTTACTGCAAGACTAGAAATGTTAGAGGCAGGAACAGAAATCAGGAAAAGACCAGAAAACATCTAGGGTTGTACTATGTCTCAGAGGTCTACAAATTCAGTTACCTCAGGGCCACATTAGGATTATCATAACATTTTAAGATTACGCTCCCAAAATGGATGGGGCCGGAGGCCATTTTAAGGAGTAAGTAGAATCTGGCTTCCCCATTGACTTTGCTTGTCAGAAGGTCACAAAAGGGGATCCCATGTGATCCTGGGGCACTGCAACAGTTATAAATATTGGTCAGTGGCCAAGCATCTGAATTTTGATCATGTGACCTTGAGGATGCTGCAATGGTCATAAGTGAAAAACAGTTATCATTTTTTTCAGTATCATTTTGAACGGTCACTAAATGAACTGTTGTAAGTCGAGGACTAGATGAATTTTGTTTTGTATTACTCCAAAATACCAAAAAAGGGGCAGAACTATTTGGAGCTGCTTACTCTGGGGAGAAGCTCCAAAGACCACCCAAAAATAGAACCTAGTGCACTGCACATTGTCCATGAGTTACACTTTCTGTATCCTTGTTTGATATGTTTGTTGTAGACAATATTTAAACTGTGTTACATTTCCAGTAGAAGTGTAAGCAGTAACTCAGAGTTCTAGCGACTCCTTGATGTATTGACCCTTAATTGGGTACTGAATCAAAGGATTAAGCTAAGGTGATCAGACGTCCCGCTTTTGGCGGGACAGACATGCTTTTCAAGCGTGTGTCCCGCGTCCCGCATTCTTTTCAAAAAGTCCCGCTTTTTTGAAAAGAATGCCGAAACAGCGGGACGTCTGGTCACCTTAAAAGGGGAAGCAAAAGAGAGGTACCGGAAGCAAGTCGGGCGGAATTTCAGCGAGGCGGCTGCCTGCTGGGGAGAGGGGGAAGGGGGGCTGCTCCTCCTCTCCTTCCCCCGCCCCATCCCTAGCCCCGCCCTCGGAGGTGCCGCTGCTGTTGGGATGCGGGTGGAGGGGTGAGGGACGAGGAGCCGTCGCCGGTTTGAGCTCACGAGCGGCCCCTCCGGCGGCGCAAACAGCCCTTCCTCGTCCCCCTCCCCTTCCTTCCCCCCGTCGCCTCGCTGCCGCCGTTGCCCTGGGGCTGGGTGGGCGACCGGGAGACCGCAGCGCTTGGATGCCTGGAGCTCGCGACAGGTAAGCTGCCGGCTGCCTCCTTTCCCCGTCTCCCGCCTCCCGTTCGTTGCTTGCCAGCCCGGCCCCAGGGCAGCTCCCGAAGGGGAGGCAGGAGGCGAGGAAAGGCCTCCCGCCTCCCCCCCCACCTGGACGCCGACATTTGCTGTGTTTTGCCCTCTATGCATGCGCAGCGTTCTGCGCATGCGCATAGGGCAAAACAAATGGCGGCGCCCAGGCGGGCCCGCCCCCCCCGTCCGCGCTTAAAAAAAAAATCTGGTCACTTTAGATTAAGCCCAACATTAATCAATGCCAAGAATCCATAAGAAGCAAATATACTAAGTCAGCCATGGTCCAACTAGCTACTGACTGACTGATATTCCATATCAGTGCAATCTGGAAAAAAAACAAGAGGACCAAGATTTGAGACAATGTGGACTGTCAGTATTATCCCTACTTGCTTTAGGTCTTGATAGAACTTAAGTAAAGGACTTGGACATTCAGGTAGACAGAGCCAAATTTTCCCATCTCTTAACAAATTGCTCTCTGTTCTTGGACACTACAGTAACTTCTTTGACATCAAAGTAAGATGTCTCAATGTTAGTAGAAGAAGCTGTTTTGAATTAAATACCATATCACTTATCTTAGAAAAAACCTGAATATGCTGGAGGTTAATACAATAATGATGATATTTGTAGTATACAATGCATTCTCTCAATCAGGGGTCACCAACCCCTGGTCCAGGGGTGAAATCAGGGGTGAAATCCAGCAGGTTCTGACAGGTTTTGGAGAACCGGTAGCGGAAATTTTGAGTAGTTCGAAGAACCGGCAAATACCACCTCTGGCTGGTCCCAGAGTGGGGTGGGAATGGAGATTTTGCAATATCCTTCCCCCAGGAGTGGGGAGGGAATGGAGATTTTGCAGTATCCTTTCCCTGCCACACCCACCAAGCCATGCCCACCATGTCCACCAAGCACGCCAATAGAACTGGTAGTAAAAACAAAATGGATTTCACCACTGGGTGAAATCCTCTGAAGTCTGCTACTGGTTTGCTTCGCGTGCGCTTTGTGCGCACATGCCCGCCGCAGGCACTACCGTGCAGCACTGAAAAAGGAGCATTTTGAAGCCATCAGAGTCTGCAAAGGTAAGTAGAACAGCAAGGGGGGGAATCAGCTGTGCCGCGTGATTTAGATTAGCTAGAAAGCAGGAAATCCTGCTTTCTAGCTAATCGAGATCATGCAGCACAGCTGATTGTCGCACAGCTGATCGTCGGATATACCGGTTCGCCCGAACTGGTAGCATTTTGTACTACCGGTTTGGGTGAACCGGTCTGAACCAGTAGCATTTCACCTCTGCCCTGATCCATAGACTGCTACTGATCTGCAGCCTGTTGGAAACCGGTCCACACAAGCAGAGGCCGAGCTTGCAAAGCTCTATTTGTGCATGCGCTGGGTTAGGCTGCGCACATAAAACCATCCCCTCCTCCCTGCAACCGCTGCTGCCACCCACCGCTGCCAATCTGCAGAGTTGGAAAGGTTGGGGACCACTGCTCTAAATCAATATCTGTTTATTAGAATAATTCACCTTAATGAATTTAGGAGGCAATGCAGTAGCTGGTGTCATGTGTACCTCCATAAGGCCTCTCTCTTCTTCCAATAAGGGGGACAAAGTAGAATTCAGGTTGGGAGAAACAGCTCTAATTTTCTTTTTCTTCTGTCACTATTGGTTGCAGGATCTTCAGAGTAGTATGAAGTTGGGATCTTACCTGACCTGGCTTGGGGGCCAGGTTCGCAACCCTGAAAGGACTATAATCAGTGCTAAGTTAAAGCTGACAAGAAAAATATAGGCAGGAGCATTGGGTATTTTCAGTGCTGTCATGCTCAGTTACATAGTTTACTTTTCCTTACATTTTCTATCCATCTATTCCTTGATTTGTCTCTTGATCAATGATTGTGACCTCTGTATCTTGATTCATGTATCTTATTCCCCATGTACTCACTTTGTTGATTTCTTGAATTAATAGAACCTTTATTCTTCCCATTCTTCCGTTGGCTTTATACAAACACCACACATTCAAAAAATATTTGAACCTGGTCACCTGGCATGTGTGTGTGTGTGTGTGTGTGTGTGTGTGTGTGTGTGTGTGTGTGTGTGTGTGTAAAATGGGGTCATTTAAAAAGGGGGGGGCGGGAGTCTCTGATTCTGCCCCATCCATATTCCAGAAAGAGGAAGACAGGAAGCTTTCTATTCAAGAACAGGTGGTAGCAGTTTTGATATCTGCCCAGCTGGACATTGTGGAAGTCATGGGTGGCTGCACCATTCTGGCTAATTGTAAGTGAAAAAGTAAATCATTCAGGTGGTGTGTATGTGTTGGACTTAATCCTTTGATTTTAGATGGAGATCTGATAGGCTTGTGCTATGCCTGTTTATGGACAGCAAACCCTACTACTGTACATGCATCCACTGCTTCTTTTCAGACAGTTTCTGCTAAATATTTTACGTACTATGAACCAGCGACCATACATGCAGATGCTTCCAATAAGTGTTAGAAAATAAACTATTCATTTTTTAAAAATCCAAAAACTGATATCATTGCAGCGGTGGGTTGCTCCCGGTTCAGCCCGGTTCTAAGAACTGATAGCGCCAGCAGTGGGAGGCTCTGCCCACACGCCCTGGATGCTTCTGTGCATGTGTAGAAGCATCGCGTGCGCGAGCGCATGAACCGGTAGTAAAGGGTTTTAGAATCCACTACTGTATCATTGGGATAATAATACAGGAGATTTTAGTACATTCATTTTACAAGAAGCCTAATGAAAGTACGCTGAATTGCTCTTACAGTTAAAGAGTAGAAATACTATGCCCTGTACTTTCCCCAGAGTTGAAATGGTGCAAATTATTGCATCCAAAGCAGCCAAGAATGAGAAAAGCAGAAGATAAGCCAAGGTGGCGCAGCGGTTAAAGGCAGTACTGCAGGCCACTTTAGCTCACTGTGATCAGCAGTTCAGCTATTCAAATCTCACCGGCTCAAGGTTGACTCAGCCTTCCATCCTTCCGAGGTAGGTAAAATGAGGACCTTTTTCCGAAGCTTTTTTTCCCAGCCCTAATGAGGCGCTAACGATCTTCCCAGCTCTTACTGGCTTGCAGGCTTTTTTATTGCTACTCTCTCCGAAGGAGGTTTTTTCCAGCCCTAAGTCTTTGCAGGCTGTTTTTCATTGCTACTCACTCCGAATAAGGTTCTTTTAAGCCCTAATCAGGGGATAAAATAATGTGCTGAAGCTGACCAGACTAAGGACGCTAGCCAGATGAATACCTGGTAGGCAGATTTTTTCCCCTATTTTCCTCCCCAAAAACTAAGGTGCGTCTTATACTCCGGTGCGTCTTATACTCCAAAAATACGGTAAGTTTTTTAAAAATATATTTAGCCCTTATTTATTTCTTCATATTCATGCCAAAGTTATCCAATTTACAGGAAAAACCAATATTAAAAAAGGAAGATGAGAAAGACAAGAAAAGATTTTTTAAAAATGGAGGGAGGAAATTGTCAGGCAGTGATTTTATATTGCCTGTTACATGTATATGCAGGGAGATGCATCCCTATCAAATATAACGGTTTATTCCTGAGCACATGATTAATATGTTCCTAGTACGCATGTGTACATTCCTTTCTTTGATCCGTCCTTCTTTTTCAGCTTCTGTAAGGAGCAAGACCAGTTTTTATAGCTAAGATGTGACTAATGAGAATTTATTGAGAATGTATTGTTTTTGTACCGAAATAAATATTTTCTAATTAGAACTTTAAACTGCGGTTTCTTTTTATAATGTCAGAGTTCCAGGAAAAGATCTATTTCGCCTCTGATGAGAGTTATTCTTATCTGTCAGAAATGTTGTCGGGAAGAACTAAAATAATAACAAGAAAACTGCTCTAGAACCTTTACAAATATTTTAAGGCCAGAACAGAGACTGTTCATATTTTGCATTACAGCATTTAAAAGTGGGTTCCTTTTTTTCCTCTTTATCATGCTTAACGAGTTCAATTTTTAATGTTTTTAACATAAAATGGGCAATTTATATCCTGCTAAGCGCTGTAAACTGT
The DNA here is from genome assembly GCA_023053685.1 of Diadophis punctatus similis. NCBI lineage: Eukaryota > Metazoa > Chordata > Lepidosauria > Squamata > Dipsadidae > Diadophis > Diadophis punctatus. The sequence goes on along the minus strand of JALIGW010000034.1, from coordinate 5,742,466 downwards.
TTTGAAGATTATGAGATGCTAGTATAACAGACAATTCCTGTAATAAAGCAGCCTTTCAAGTTGGTCCTTTTCTATTTGCTGAAACCATAAATTTCATGCTCTATTAATCAATTTGAATCTTTTCTGATTAGGTAATTTAAATATAAGGAAAATAGTACTTACAGAAAGTGTTTAAATTTTTAATAATATGCTAGTCTGAATTAGCTAGTAGAATTTTAATGAGATGTTCCATTTTCTACTGTTCAGGTTTTCTGGTGTTATTATATTTTCAAGGAGGTAACTGACAAAGGATTTTCCTCACAATAGTTTTCAACGTTTAAACATTTAGTGAATTTCATCCTAGAGCTGACTTAGAGACTTTAATAGAAAATATTTAAGAAGGAACATCAATAGAAACTTTTAGAGCAGTGTTTCCCAATCTTGGCAACTTGAAGATGTCTGGACTTCAACTCCCAGAATTCCCCAGCCAGCATTCGCTGGCTGGGGAATTCTGGGAGTTGAAGTCCAGACATCTTCAAGTTGCTAAGGTTGGGAAACACTGTTTTAGAGAATATGCTATCTGGCTCCCTTCAATCTTTTTGAATGTACAAGTTCCCCCATATATTATTCCACAAACAAACAAACAAACAAACAAACAAACAAACAAACAAACAAACAAACTGCTGAGGGATTTTATTTGCATAATATGCAAAATGCATGCTAATTATGGAAATTTTACTCTTATTTTGCCTCTCAGTGACCTTTGGGGAAAGTTTTATAATCTAAAACTATAATGCATGTCTATGCAATTCAGCAAAAGCCATTGTTAAATGCTAAGAAAGAAATCTACTTCTGCACATTCATAATTGTCTGTAACCATAAATTACAGTATTTTGCTGCTTTTTGTTTGCTGGAAATGTATGCTGCCACCATTTTGCCAAAATCCAAATCCTGGATTTTTCCATCCTTTTTAGTGTGCTCCAACCTGCTGTAATACAACTTTCAAAAAGTTCTCAAGTTTGAAAAATTGTGCTACAAAAGTGCTACACTCAATTTGCCAACAAATTTGGAAAACTCAACAGTGGCCACAGGATTGTAAAAGGTCAGTTTATATTCCAATTCCAAAGAAAGGCAATGCCAAAGAATGTTCAAACTATCGCACCATTGCACTCATTTCAAATGCTAGTAAAGTTATGCTTAAAATCCTACAAGCTAGGCTCCAACAGTATGTGGATCCAGAACTACCAGAAGTACAGGCAAGATTTCGAAGAGGCAGAGGAACTAGAGATCAAATTGCCAACATAACTGGATCATGGAGAAAGCTAGGGAGTTCCAGAAAAACATCTACTACTGCTTCATTGACTATGCTAAAGCCTTTGATTGTGTGGATCACAACAAATTGTGACAAGTTCTGAAAGAGATGGGAGTACCAGACCATCTTATTTGTCTCTTGAGAAATCTATATGTGGGTCAAGAATCAACAGTGAGAACAGGACACGAACCACTGATTGGTTCAAAATTGGGAAAGGAGTCCGGCAAGGCTGTATACTGTCGCCCTGCCTATTTAACTTATATGCAGAGCACATCATGAGAAAGGCGGGGCTAGATGAATCAAAAGTTGGAATTAAGATTGCTGGGAGAAATATCAACAACCTCAGATATGCAGATGATATCACTCTAATGGCAGAAAGTGAAGAGGAACTAAAGAGCCTCTTGATGCGGGTGAAGAAGGAGAGTACAAAAGTTGGCTTGAAACGCAACATTAAGAAAACTAAGATCATGGCATCCAGCTCTCTCAATTCCTGGCAAATAGATGGGGAAGAAATTGAGATAGTGACAGATTTTATTTTCCTGGGCTCCAAGATCACCGCAGATGGGGACTACAGCCAAGAAATTAAAAGACGCTTGCTCCTGGGGAGTAAAGCTATGACAAATCTAAGATAGCATACTAAAAAGCAGAGACATCACCCTGCCAATAAAAGTGCATATAGTCAAGGCTATGGTTTTTCCAGTTGCAATGTATGACTGTGAAAGTTGGACCATAAGAAAGGCTGAGCGCCAAAGAATTGAGGCCTTTAAACTATAATGCTGGAGAAGACTCCTACGAGTCCCTTGGACTGCAAGACGATCAAACCGGTCAGTCCTAGAGGAGATCAACCCTGGCTGCTCTTTAGAAGGCCAGATCCTGAAGATGAAACTCAAATACTTTGTCCACCTAATGAGAAGGAAGGACTCACTGGAGAAGAGCCTAATGCTGGGAAAGATTGAGAGCAAAAGAAGAAGGGGACGACAGAGAAGGAGGTGGCTAGATGGAGTCACTGAAGCAATAGGTGTGAGCTTAAATGGACTCCAGAGGATGGTAGAGAACAGGAAGGCCTAGAGGAATGCTGTCCATGGGGTCGCGATGGGTCGAACACGATTTTGCAACTAACAACAACAATTAGTCCCTTATCATTATAATATCTACAGAAATTAGAGAATTAAAACTTGCTACTTGAAAATGAAACTAATTGCAGTTTGAAAGGGTGAAGATTTATAAGATATTAACATGATCATGTCTCTAAATTTTGCAATGCAAGGTTGTTATTTTTTTTTTAAATGCATGTTTTGTATCATGAAAGTAACATTTAAAATATACAATCTTAGGGCAAAGATAATTGCAAAAATTAATTGCCTAGCTTATCAAAAGAACAGCACCCAAAAATAAATGCACATTTTCATGCCGGTGCTTCTGAAAAGATAGATCAATAATGAAAGTTTAAATAAGAATGTGACAAATAAAATTTAAGATTGGAAAAATGACAAACTGAAATGGTCAGATTCACTCATCCATCCTCAGATAGCATTTGAGGTTAGCTTAGTGCTAACTGTAATTTCTGAATGGCTGCAATAATGAGAAATAGGATATGGGGTTTTTCACACACAATGGGACCAATAATTGGTCAAAATACTGTAAGAGGCTCCCAGATCAGGGGTGAAATGATACCGGTTCGGGCGTACCAGTAGCAGCGCCGGTGGTTTGCCGAACCGGTAGCAATGGCTGGCTGGCCATGCCCCTGAACCGGTCTCCCGGTCGTTGCTCGCTCACCCTGCAAGCGGATGCCGCCTGCCACCCACTCGCCTCCCTCCCCAGTCACCGGCGCCTGCGCTCTGGCCCTATCCCGGCAAGCCTGATGTCATGCAAGCCCAATGAGTCACCTGATCACCAGGCCACACCCACCTGAAGCCACGCCCACCTGAAGCCACACCCACAAAATAAGCCACACCCACAAAACCGGTAGGGAAAATTTTTAGATTTCACCACTGTCCTAGATAATATCTCTCTCTCTCTCTCCCTCCCTCCCTCCCTCCCTCCCTCCCTCTTATATGCATGACCAATTTACAGCACAGTGGAGGTGGTTGATCGAGTAACAACAGATCCCATCTCCCCCCATTCCACCTCCGCCCTACCCACGTATTCTTGATTTAATCTTAGGTTTTAACTTATTCATGTTTTAATGTAGATTTATTTTTTATGTTCGTAAACTGCCCAGAATTATAATTTTATAAATAGATGACAGTCAGTCAGACAGACAGACAGATGCACGCACATACACACACACACACACACACACACACACACACACACACGTCACAATCTTGTAGCCAGTTTGAGTCTTCATTTATTCTAAGAGAACATTTGAAAAAAATATTCAGTATTGAAAAAACCCAAATATTAGCTACACAGCCATATACCGGTAGTGCAATCATAAATCTTACAGTCATGTGTTCTCTTATCTGGGAATCAGTCTTGTGGTGAAATGTATTTGTATATAAGCATGGATGCTTATTGATGCTCATAGCCTTATTAATGATTAGGGTTATGAAAATCTGATTTCTAAACATATAAAAGTGAAACTTTTTATTTCGTATAGTTGACCTCTAAATCAAGACTCTGTCAAGGAAGAATAAAGCTTTGGTGGCAATGCCAACACTACACTGGTTGTTTTGAGACTGTAAAGTTTGCTGAGGTTTGCTTAAACACAGGCAACATAGCTGAATTGTGTCAAAGTTTCTTATCAACATTGGCTCATTTGGCAGATGTCTGGTTCAAAGGCAGTTTTTTAAAAACTCCCCTGTGGATTTCAATTAAAAGAGGGTATCCAAAAAAGGGAAAAATCTTGATTATTATTTTTTAACTCTTAGAAAGAAGACTGAAAACTAGTGCTCCCTATTTAGCCTAGTCTTACTTATTGCAACTTGAACCCATGGGTCAAAGGTAATGATAATCACACATGTTTTATTCTAGTAATAAGGTTGGTGGGAGCAGTAGAGGAACAGGAGGAGCTTCTGCTCAATTCTGTTACAGGATATGGTAGATTCCTCAGCTGCTGTGGCCTAGAGGTGGAGCTCTTGCCTCACAATCAGGAGGATGTGAGTTTGATCCTAGGTAGAGGCAGATGTACGGTCACCTGCTTGGGCAGGGGGTTGGACTAGATGAACTGCAAGGTCCCTTCCAACTCTATTAATCTGTTAATTCCTAGACAAGTCAACAAAACAAGACACAGCAACATTCAGTAAAGGAATGTGAATAGAACCCATCATTTCTTGGCCCTTAAGCTGCTAGCAATTCCATACTTTTCAAAGGCAACACTGACGGACTCTGACTATTTCCAGATTGTACCAGTTTGTCATATTACTTCGTAACAATACACCTCAGTCCCCTTGTGGAATAGCTACCAAGACGCGGTATTCTGTTGATAACTCACACAGTAGATAATATGTTCAGGGTAAAAGCTTCTTGTGGCATCTAGTGGACTTTGGTTTCTTTTGGCTTCAATATATGGGTTGGTTAATGCCAACACAGAGGAAAATGTCAGGAGACAAAGTTCATTAGAGAACAGAAAAAACAATACCTCTTTAATGAAAACTTGAGAGGAAGAATCCTAAGTGCGCCCAGAGAGTAAAACAAGACAATAATCCACACTACAGCAATTAGCAAGTTTTAATGCTACATCAATGTATAAATTCTATGGTTTACATTTCATATAATCCCCCCAGCAATATATGCCTATTCTTTACCCACTGAGCACATTTTGGGGGGTGGGGGAAGAAGTTGAACACATTCTGTGGCCCCTCTTCCTGATTTGGGGTTGGGGTTTATGTGACCCTATAATAAGAATGTATTTGGGGACTCTACTTGCAAGAGTGCTCCCTGCATGCAGAGGTAGCTGGGAGTATCACAACGAGGATGTATCCCAAGTATTTTTCACCTTTTGAATCAGGCTTGAGCCAGCTGGATGCCTCCAGGGCTTCTGCTGCTATGCTTGTGTTTTATGCCCAGATTAAAGCTTTGTCCATTAACTATTTGTTATCAGTAATCTTCATAAGCTATGCATAGGACTTGTGAATAATTAACAAAACCAGGCCTGTTTCCAGCCATGCCTTTCATGGAAAACTGGCAGTCAAGACTGGTTTTGATGCCACAGCAACATGGCTGGTAAATTAGGGTGCACCTCCTTTGCCATGTTGTAAGGAATATCCTTCTGGGTTCAGTTCCAAGTGGGGGAAAAGACACTGGATTCATGGAAGTTGCTTGGAAAGAAGGTTCAATGGCGGACAGGAGCACATGGCAGGAGCCCCTGTACAGAAAAGGTAGATCACATGCTTCCAGATGTGGGTGAAGAGAAAAAGGGAAGGGAAGATGCTGAGTCCCTTGATTTTATGACCTCTGTTGGGCCCCACCTCTTAGTTTCCTGTTCCTGTGTATGTAATGCACTCCAATTGGTGGTCAGAACCCCCCCTAGGGGCGGGGTTTTTAGCTAGCCTTTTAGGCTGTCTCCCAAGTTTGTTTGAGTGCTGGTATTTTTCCAGGTGGTAGAGGGCTAATCCTCTGATGTCCTAAGGGGGAAGATCTTAATCCCATCACCCTGGAGCTGAAGGAGGGGGGCAGGGAGCTGCAGGGAGCTGCTTTGTATTTAAAACATGTTTCTCCTTTCCTCATTCAGGGAAACATATTCTTTCCTTTTTCAATGTTTCCTAGGATATTTCATTTTTCTAGGAGGGGGTGGGTGCTCTCTTCCTACAGCCAAATGTCTACACTGACGTTCATTCTCAGGAAGTTTTCTCAAGCCTATATAGTACGCTACCATGACCACTCATACTTTCAATTAATTTAATTTTTGTGAGACGGTACTTTGGCCATACAGCAAGACTTCCCTGCCAGAGGTGGCTGCCTTTGGAGTGGAAAGAGCTATCTAAAAGAAAGCTCTTAAATTCTAAGCCAGGGGTCTCCAACCTTGGAAACTTCTAAGACTTGTGAACTTCAACTCCCAGAATTCCCCAGCCAGCAATGCAAGCTTAGTTAGACCACACCTAGAGTACTGCATCCAGTTTTGGTCACCATACTACAAAAAAGACATTGAAACTCTAGAGAAAGTGCAGAGGAGAGCAACCAGGATGATTAGGGGACTGGAAACTAAAACATATAAAGAGCAGTTGCAGGAACTGGGCATGGCTAGTCTAGTGAAGAGAAGGACCAGGGAAGACATGATAGAAGTTTTCCAATATTTGAGGGGCTACCATAGAGAGGAGGGGGTCAGGCTGTTTTCCAAGGCACCAGAAGGCCAGACAAGGAATAATGGATGGAAGCTGACCAAGGAGAGATTCAACCTGGAAATAAGGAGAAACTTTCTGACGGTGAGAGCGATCAACCAGTGGAACAGCTTGCCTACGGAGGTTGTGAGAGCTCCAACACTTGAGACTTTCAAAGGGAGATTGGACTGCCATTTGTCCAAAATGGTGTAGGGTCTCCTGCTTGAGTGTGGGGTCCAGCAACGGCGGCAGAGGCTCTTCCTCAGGCAGATGAGGGGCAGGGGGGTGGCTTAGGTGGTGGCTAAGGCAGGGTCCCGGAGTCAGGAGCAGGTCCGGTGATGAGGCAGAAAGATATGGCAGGGGTCCTCAGCTAACGGCTCAATTTACAGCAAATGGTTCCACAGACCCATTTGATTTTTATGTTTCTCATTACCGGTTGGCTCAGTCTCCCAGAATACCGCTAATCAGCTGTCTGTTGCCCGCCATTGCCGCTGTTACCGCCATTGCTGTTATTGCCACCATCACACCAACTCCCTCCCCCCAGGTATGTTTGATGCAACATTTGGAGTATAAGACGCACCCAGTTTTTGACCCTCTTTTTTAGGTAAAAAGGTGCGTCTTATACTCCGAAAAATACGGTAAGCATTTTATGAAACAGAATTTGAACTAGAGCCCTCAGAAATTTCTCCCTTGCTTTCAGAGACATGATACAAAGCTTTAACAGAAATAGCAAGGTATTTTTATTACTTTTTTAATGAATTGAACCAATGTTTGGGTATCCAACCCACCCCTGTGATGGTGAGGATCTCTGACAGCTGTAAATTGTCCCCTTTCTAAAAGGGCTTCAATGGTATTCCTTTGTTACTGTCCTCATCAAGGCAAGGCAAGCCTACTTTAGAAATGGATTTTTAAGATTCTTGGGTACTTTTTCCATAAGAGCAATTCAAATACCGCATAAACATTTCATCTCAAAATTCTATGAATCTGTCCTCTTCCTTTTTTATTTTTTGAATCAACAAAAGTGTGTATGTGTGTTTGTGTGTGTGTGTATCACTCATTATAAGGCAGAAATTGGAGGAAAAATGATTCGATAACAGTAGAATTGGGGGCAGAAGCCATGTTGCCATGTCTCTACTTCTTTGATATTTCAACCACCATGTTCATTTAGGTTGGTTCATCATCCAAACTGACAATACCATAAGATGCTTGCAGTGCACCTGGTACAATGTTCCAACTGGGACCAGAGTTTTTCCACATTTCATCTTGTCACATCCTAGGTAGTCCAGTATCACAGTTATACCAGCTTTGATCCATAGCAGCAAAGAGTGGACCCAGAAAAAAAATTGGAAGAAGAGAAGCTTCAACTAAGGCAGTATGAGATGGAGAATCAAATACTCAAGTACTCACCCAGAGGCTGAATCTGAAGTGTTGAGTCGTCGTAAGTACTCAATATGAAGTGCAGAATATCATTGTAGAACTATCTTTAAAAATAAGAATGTAGCACAATGCCAAACATTTTAATGGACAAGGCATGTTATACACACATAAAAGGCACCAAATTTAGACCAGCTGTTAAATATATTGATGACCCATCCCTCCATTCAGACCACACCTAGAATACTGCATCCAGTTTTGGTCACCACACTATAAAAAAAGATATTGAGACTCTAGAAAAAGTGCAGAGTAGAGCAACCAGGATGATTAGGGGATTGGAGACTAAAACATATGAAGAACTGTTACAGGAACTGGGCATGGCTAGTCTAGTGAAGAGAAGGTACCGGGAAGACACCATAGCAGTCTTCCAATATTTGAGGGACTGCCACAGAGAGGAGGGGGTCAAGCTATTTTCCAAGGCACTCAAAGGCCAGACAAGGAGTAATGGATGGAAACTGATCAAGGAGAGATTCAACCTAGAAATAAGGAGAAATTTTCTGACAGAACATTGGTACACAATTCATCCGAGTCTCTTGTTGTGGCCTGGAATCAGGCAGCAGCGGGGGCTTTGGATTGGATTGCGCCTTTGCAGCCTCTCCGTGGAAGCAGATCCAGGAGGGCTCCTTGGTTTACCGAGGAACTCTGGGAGATGAAGCGCCATAAGAGACGCCTAGAGCGACGATGGAGATCTAGTAAAGCTGAGTCTGACCGGACACTTTTAAGAACTTTCATTAAGTCTTACTTAGTGGTGATACGGGCGGCAAAATGTTCGCATTTTTCCACCCTTATTGCGTCTGCTGACTCCTGCCCAGCCGCCCTGTTTAGGGTGACCCGCTCCCTTCTTGCCAAGGAGGGAGGCGAAGATCCCTTGCAGGGCAGAGCTAGGGAATTTTCTCGGTTTCTGGCGGACAAAGTCACTCAGATTCGGACAGACCTGGACTCTGATTGGGCAGTGCAGGCCAAGATGACAGGGGCAGGCCTTAGTCCTGTTATATGGGATAAGTTTGAACCGGTGACTCCTGAGGATGTAGACAAGGCCATAGGAGCGATGAGCTCTGCCACTTGTTTATTGGACCCGTGTCCCTCCTGGCTGGTTTCAGCCACCAGGGAGGTTTCACGCGGCTGGCTCCAGGCATTGGTCAACGCTTCTTTGAGAGAGGGGTCCATCCCGCAGCCCTTAAAAGTTGCGGTGGTGAGGCCCCTCCTCAAGAAGCCTTCCCTGGACCCGGCAGATTTAAAGAACTTCCGTCCGGTCTCCAACCTTCCCTTTGCGGGGAAGATTGTAGAGAAAGTGGTGGCGCTCCAGCTCCTACGGCTGTTGGATGACACTGATTTTCTGGATCCCTTTCAATCGGGTTTCAGGCGCAGCTACAGTACAGAAACGGCTTTGGTCACCCTGATGGATTATCTCTGGCGAGCCCGGGATGGTGGTTATTCCTCCATCCTGGTGCTACTTGACCTCTCAGCGGCTTTCGATACCATTGACCATGGTATCCTTCTGCGTTGTCTCAGTGAGGTAGGGGTGGGTGGCACTGTTTTGCAGTGGTTCTCCTCCTTCCTCTTTGACAGGATGCAGTCGGTGTTGACAGGGGGGCAGAGGTCGAGCCCTAGGCCCCTACTATGTGGGGTGCCGCAGGGCTCGGTCCTCTCACCCATCCTGTTTAACATCTACATGAAACCACTGGGTGAGATCATCCGATGACACGGGGTGAGGTACCAGCAGTATGCTGATGATACCCAGTTGTACATCTTCACCCCGTCTCAATTCAGGGAAGCTGTGGACGTAATGGACCGCTGCCTGGATGATGTTAGGGTCTGGATGGGGATGAACCGGCTAAAACTTAACCCTGACAAGACTGAGTGGCTGTGGATACTGCCTCCCAAGGATTTGGTCAATTGTCCCTCCTTGGTTCTTGGGGGGGAGAAATTAGCTCCCTCAGAACGGGTCCGCAATTTGGGTGTCCTCCTAGATCCACAGCTAAAATTGGAGCAACATCTTTCAGCTGTGGCTAGGGGGACCTTTGCATAGGTTCACCTGGTGCACCAATTGCGACCCTACTTGGAGAAGGAGGCACTACTCACAGTCACTCACGCCCTTATCACCTCCCGGCTGGATTACTGCAACGTGCTCTACATGGGGCTACTCTTGAAGAGTGTCTGGAGACTGCAACTGGTGCAAAATGCAGCTGTGCGAGCTGTGGTGGGTGTGCCTAGATACACCTACGTAACACCTATCCTCCGCCAGCTGCATTGGCTGCCCATTAGTCTCCGGATCCAATTTAAGGTGTTGGTTTTGACCTTTAAAGCCCTACATGGCTCAGGGCCAGGTTACCTTTGGGACTGCATCCTGCCGCATACCTCCCTACGACCGGTTAGGGCCCACAGAGTTGGTCTCCTCCAGGTCCCATCGACCAAGCAATGCCGGTTGGCAGAGCCGAGGGGGAGAGCCTTCTCTGTGGGAGTCCCCTCCCTTTGGAACCAACTCCCTCCAGAGATCCGACTATCCCCACCCTGCTGGCCTTCCGTAAAGCAATAAAAACTTGGCTCTTCCGGCAGGCGGGGTGAAAGTGAGACCAAGCAGACTATATATGGGTCTCCCCCCTGGTTATGAATGCTAGATGTTTTTTTAACTTTTGTAGTTTTTAATTGTTATGATTTTTATATTGATAAATGGATTTGACATGTTGTGAGCCGCCCAGAGTCCCCTGGGAGTTGGGCGGCATACAAATCTATTTAAATAAATAAAATAAATAAATAAACAATCAACTAATGGAACAGAAGTTGCCTTCGGAAGTTGTGGGAGCTTCATCACGGGAGGCTTTCAAGAAGAGATTGGACTGCCATTTGTCAGAAATGGTGTAAGGTCTCCTGCTTGGGTGCGGGGTTGGACTAGATGACCTACAAGATCCCTTCCAACTCTGTTAATCTGCATCTGTATCTCTTATGGTCTGCTGTTGCAAAAGCAATGAATGCCTGTGTGGTGCACTTTGCTGCAGGTGCTAGAAGTTTCCATTAAATCCAAGGCCCCTTAGGAATTTGCCAATACTTCCTGCGGAGAACCAATCAACAATGAAGCACATTTTCCTGCAGTGTAGCTATGTTCAGTGAATTCAGAAGAAATGCGAAGTTTCTTGATTTTGAAATGCATCCACTAATCTGTTTTCCAAATAAATAACACTCTCAAATCTTCATCCCAAGATATTGGGTGAAAACTTTAAACTTTGAACAATTAATACATTGGGGGACGGGGGTGGCATTGAAAGGAATATGAAAACCTTTCTGAGCTTAGATTTTTTAATACACAATGCCAAAGCCAGGGTGGAATTCATACAGTCAAGGAAGAAATTTTTTTAAAAAAGGGGAAGATATACAAACGAAAGAAGGTGGAAGTAAGTGATGGGAGGGCTGGCTTGACATGCCATCATGAATGCGGCTGCTACAAATTTGGAAGTATATTTAAATAATAATGAAAAAAAATCAGTTGGGAAAACGACTTAATTATTTGATGTTTCTTCCCTTTATTACTCTGAGCAGCCATTACTGACAGACATATTAGCATTTTCTTTGTTCCAGTTTGAGTGCTGAATTATCTTTAATTGCCATGTATATGCGGTCTGTGGTCTTAAAAAAAGAAATAATAAACTACTATTGTCAGCTTTTGTGCAGATATGTTCTGCAGGCACTGAAGAGAGATCAAAGGAGGAAAAGGAAGATTTATTATAAATAAATTAAGCTAAATGGACCCAGGAGCTGTTTCTGAGTATCACAGAGTGCAAATTAATGAGATACTGATAATTATTTTCCTATGGGGCTTCTTAGCACCTTCATTTTTTGTTTGTTTCAGGGAGCTAATGGAAAAGGACAGGTTGAAGTTGGCATTAAAAACTGTGAGTTCCACACTTTGATACTTACTCAGGGACACAGATTCTTGTCTCAACCCAATTAAAGGGAGAAAACATGTTTTTCCTATGCCCGGAGCCAATAGTCCAAAGATTAAAATGTGAATTGGCAGCGCTGTAATAAGTTTATTTGGAAAAAAGCCCCACTGAGTTCAACTAGGCTTACTAGCAGAAAGGTGTGCATTGAATTACAATTTGATGGACAATCCTGTACCGCTTTAAATAGCAATAATCTCCACTGGGTTAAAAGATCTTTGGGTAATTTTGTGTAAGTCTGTAGCTTTAGTACTACCTCTTTAAAATGAAAGGATTGTGTACAATTTTGGCATCTAAACCAATAATCATCTCCCTGATCCTGCAGCCATCATCCACTCAGAAAAAGCTGCCAGATCCTTACATTTCACCCAGTTCTGCTGTTGTCCTTTTTAAAAAATTTTCCCATAAACGTCAATGGGAAAAAAAGTTAAAATCCCAGTGTTCCAAAATGGAATTCTGATTATTTATTTAATTATAATTTGGATTAAGATTTCAGGCGATACGGATGACCTACAAAGCTGTTCAGTTCAAATCAAAATCTGAAATCGGTTTGGTCCATCTCCTTTGTAATCTGTCAGAAATCATATTTAGATATTAATTGACATTAACATTAAAATTTTGAAAATATGGTGGATTTTGTTTTAAATTTTTTGGAGTGCATTTAACCAAAGTAACCATCAGTGGTTTCCAGGAAAGTAGAATACTGGCAAGCTCAAACTTAACTAGCTCAATTACTCTCTCATGTACTTCTGGAACAAATTGCATCTTGGATAAATCTTTGAGCCAGAATATGTTTAAATTCATACTAATGTGTCTGTTTAAAGAATTATTGATCATCTGTATGTTGACAAATTTGCCATGATCAGGCCCAAGGCAAAAGGTGGAGTCTGGTCTCCAGGCCACATAAAAATCTAACAGAGATGGCCATTGAATCATAGTTTAATTTTAGCAAAAGGTGGTCTGTGACAGTAATTTTTAAAAAATTACTTGGCAAAAGGAAAGGTTCCACCACCACCCGAATAGAAGGGCACCAAGCAATATTAGGTCTAGCTTTAGCTTTGGGAAAAAGTGGTTGGTTCAGCCATTTCTGAATATCTACCAATGGAAGCAATTGATTTAAATTTGATAATAGTGTGCCTAACCATGTAAAATGTAAATATAAATATAAATGTATAAAATGTAAATACAAAACAAAATTTTCTTAAATATCTGGAGTCTGTTTCCCACCAACCCCAATGTAGTCAGTTGTGATTCTTCCAACTTGTATATCAGCAACCAAATTGGCTTTAGTTTTGAATTGTAATATTGTTCTTCATTTGAATTGCAGTGGGTGCACGGAATTGCAAAATTTCCACATCAATTTTTCTTCTGAGATTTTCATTACAAAACATGAGTTTTGCAGTCTACTGCTGTGCTCCAGTAAGCCCTATTCTATGCATGTTTTCTTGGAAGGAAATCCCATTTATTGTTCTGCTGGCAAAAACTTTCTGCCTTTAGTGAAACACACATAGGAAACCACTGAGTGCAAAAACATTTCTTTATACCACACACACACAAACACACACATGCACACACATTATAGAAGTGCATACCAATGGGACTTGAATCTTTTTTGAGACAAAGATAAGATACAAGTACAATCCTCAACATGTTCAACCAAAATCTTCTTTCTCCTATTTTAAACACATGCCTTGGTCTCAGAAAGGGCACATCTTTTGCTTCTTCCTTACAGATAGACTAGATCAGGGGTCGGCAACCTTAAACACTCAAAGAGCCACAAAAGTCCTAACCGGAAGTCCCCCGTTCAATTCTGGAACCGACCGGAAGCCCGGTTCCCCCACCATAGAGCCTCCTCCTAGCGCGGCATCCTTTTTCCTCTACCAGTCCTAACCAAAAGCCCTATCAATTGTGCAGCTGACCGGAAAACCTGCCCCTTGCCATAGAATCTCCTCCTGGCACGCCCTGCTTCCCCCACCCAACTGGAAGCTCCTCTCAAAATTGTGACGCCGACCAGAGACAGGGAGCTGCAGCAGAGGAATGAAAGAGCCACATGCGGCTCCAGAGCCACAGGTTGCTGACCCCTGGACTAGCTCAAGAAAGATTCTGCAGAGATTCTAGGAACACTGTTTTATTATTGGAGGTATAATAACAGAATCTTTAAGAAAAATGTTTCCATATTTTTCTCTGCCCCATCGTGCAGTAAACAGCATCAAAGTGAGGCGATTTTGAGTTTCTTTCTCCCATTTCCTTCAGTCTTTGGAATGTGCAATCTCTTGTTCAAATCCTTCCTTAACAGTTTATTCATGCCTTCTCCAAGATCAACATTAAGCTTCTTTACAACAGGGTCAATATTGATTAATACTTAGGTGAGAAACTACCAGGAAGTCTCAGGACAATAAATTGGTCTGGGAAATGAAGAAGACAACATCAAACCACTTCCATACTGTTGCCATGAAAGGAATACAGACAAGTTTGGGTAGTTTCTAAGAGTCAAGGGAGACTTCAACTTCACTTAGTCAAAGCAAAATAACCACTACGGCAGAATCTTAGGAATAAGAAGCAGGGTGTTTTTCAGTCCGCGTTTGCTGCCATGAAATGGCATTTCCCCTTCATAAGTATGACATCATTGATCCAAGGAATGTCAAAATTCTCCAATTATGAGACTCTTTGATGAGTCTTTCTATCAAGTCTGCACCTTTATCTGAAGGACCTTCTGTTATCTTGGTTGGGAATGCCAAAGCTTGCTTCCCAACTCTGACAAAACTGAGATTCAAGTAACGAGGGAATTAAAAAAGCTATCGCGCAATCTGTTCATGTCTCTGCGGGAATAAAAATAAAGAATGTGACCTCCTAGAAACCACTATTATTGCTTGGTCCTCACAGAGAGAAGCCTCAAGCTCCTAATCAATGGCTGAATTAAATAATCACAAAGTTCAGTTACTTATAGCTATGGACCATGGTGTTTTTTTTTATGGATGATGTATAAATTCCCTTGCTAAGTGACAAGTTATTTACTCAAATGCAGAATTACAGATACAAATCTGGGATGTAATTCTAACAAACTACTACTAGATCAGGGGTGACAAACTCGCAGCCCGCAGGCCAGATGCGTCATGCACTGGCCACGCCCACCCCAGGTTAGCGAAGTGGGGCAAAGTCATGATACATCACGATGATAATGTGCTGTTGTGAGTTTGACACCCATGTACTAGACTGATTGAAAGATGAGGTGATCCACCAGACTCCATCACCCACTTACATTCTGAAAGGAAGAAGAAAATGACATCACGATTGATGGCATGACTACTGATGGAAATATTTATCACAGCTTCTTCACCTGTGATCTCAACGCAGCAGAATTTTGCTATGGGAAGAAGGTTAAAGTTTGATCTCCACTTGCCTGCCTCCTCCTCCTCCTCCTGATTCACTCTTGTTGCCATTCCTGAGGTCGTTTGTTCTTTGCAAAACCCTGCAACTGTGGACTCCCTGCAGTGCAGAAACCAACCCATCTGCCCTCTGCCCAGAGAGGACTGGAGTGGGGAGGGAATGGTGATTTTACAGTATCCTTCCCCTGGAGTGGGGAGGGAATGGGGATTTTACAGTAACCTTCCCCTGGAGTGGGGAGGGAATTGAGATATTACAGTATCCTTCCCCTGGAGTGGGGAGGGAATGGGGATTTTACAGTATCCTTCCCTGGAGTGGGGAGGAAATGGGGATTTTACAGTATCCTTCCCCTGGAGTGGGGAGGGAATGGGGATTTTACAGTATCCTTCCCTGGAGTGGGGAGGAAATGGGGATTTTACAGTATCCTTCCCCTGGAGTGGGGAGGGAATGGGGATTTTACAGTATCCTTCCCCTGGAGTGGGGAGGGAATGGGGATTTTACAGTATCCTTCCCCTGGAGTGGAGAGGGAATGGGGATTTTGCAGTATCCTTCCCCTGGAGTGGGGAGGGAATGGGGATTTTGCAGTATCCTTCCCCTGGAGTGGGGAGGGAATGGGGATTTTGCAGTATCCTTCCCCTGGAGTGGAGAGGGAATTGGGATTTTGCAGTATCCTTCCCCTGGAGTGGGGAGGGAATGGGGATTTTGCAGTATCCTTCCCCTGGAGTGGGGAGGGAATGGGGATTTTGAAATATCCTTCCCCTGGAGTGGGGAGGGAATGGGGATTTTGCAGTAACCTTCCCCTGGAGTGGGGAGGGAATGGGGATTTTGCAGTAACCTTCCCCTGGAGTGGGGAGGGAATGGGGATTTTGCAGTATCCTTCCCCTGCCATGTCCACTAAGCCAAGCCCACAGAACCGGTAGCAAAAAAAAATGAATCCCACCACTGGTCAAAAAGTGTACAGCAGCAGCTGCCACAGTGATAACTCAAGGGAGGGCAGACATGGGAGGAAAAAGCTAAATTAAAAAGGGTCTGAAGGGTCATTTGCAGACTGGGGACTTCAGATTGCCTGCCCTGCAGTTGCCACCAATGACGTTCACCAGGCCTGGCAGCTGGTGTCTGGTTTCTGTGCTCCGTTCCTGTCAGGCTCCTAGAAAATCTCAGCAACTCCAGTTCTGCAAAATATATTTTGCTCATTCCTGGCACCCAGCATCAGATCAGCTAGTAGGCAAACATATGTCATGGAAACAAGTTCCGTGTTTCTGTTTGCTTTTTTTTAAAAAAATAGTATAATTTCACCTAAGCTTCCTTGTTTATAAAGATTCCTTTTGCCGAGCACACAGAATTCCCATTCAGCCCTCTGAAAGTCAAGTTAAATAAATTGCATTATTTATAGTCTGGGATGGATGGTCCATGAAGATAAGTTCTATTGCTGTATTCTACTTTTCAAAGAGAGAGAAAGGATTCCTGACCATGTCTTGCAGGCCTGGTTAAAAGTGTTTGCCCTCCAAATCCCTGGCTGTTGAACATGCTCTAATCATTTGCGATAATCAGTAGATCTTGTAAAATTTTATAATATTTTAAAAACTTCAAAACTGTTCACTCAGAATTTTTTTTTTAAAGGGCAGAACACTGTAAGTACATTCTGGATACTTGCCTTGCTTGAATACTTAAATTGTTTAGATAATGCGGATCCAGGTTTATTATTATTATTACTCATTTGTTTATTAACTACTTAGGGAGCCAACATAATGCTCCCAACTTTATTTTTCCGCATATCAAGCATGGGAACAAGGTTGAGCTGAGAGACTATGATTGGTACAAGTCACCAGCAAGTGTGCATAGCTGAAATGGACTTTAACCTGTATTGTTCTAGTTACATTAGTGTAAGAAATAAGAATTCAAAAATATAAAGTATGATGGGGTTAGACTAGATGACCTACGAGATGCCTTCTAATTATGTTAATCAGTTATCAAATGAAATATACCTCTCTGTATCTGTATGCTTTGTTTTTATACTTTTGACATGCTCCATTGTTATGCCTTTTTATGTTTTGGTGGGGGAGGGGTGTTGTTACAATCTCTTTGAATGTTGAATTTTTATCTCTAGAAGCTAGAAAGGGGCCCGATGAGGGGAGGCTGAAAGTACATTCCTTAACACTTAGGAGATGGGATGCTACATAGCAGAATGCTTCATTGTCAAACAAATAGGTAGAGAAAGGAGATAATTTTCCTTGGAGACATCTCTGGATTACTGCAAACTCTTGAGGGCATATCCAATGAGCAGGAAATTGGGCGTTGAGATGACAACTGTATATAAAGTATGTTTTGGAATTTAGAGGTGTGGCTCTGGGTTTGAACTTGCTTGTTTCAACCTAAGACCCTCCGCACTTTGCAAACTGCTTATTATTATTATTATTATTATTATTATTATTATTATTATTATTATTATTATTATTATTATTATTATTATTATTATTATTATTATTATTATTATTATTATTATTATTATTATTATTATTATTATTATTATTATTATTTCTTTTTAATAAATTTCTTTTTAATAAATTTCTTTTTGTTTTTAATCGATCCACGTTTCATTTGTTGGCTGAAGTTATTCCCAACATTAGCCACTGTAGGAAGTTAATACCCACCCCCTCCTGGAAGGGTGAAATACCCTGGGAAATATTAAAAGGCTGAATATTATATACAGTAGAATATCCCTGGAAACCTACTTCTAAGCAGACAAAAGACTCATCTTATGTGCCAGCTCACCCATTCCTAAGGTGACCAGATTTTAACATTGGTAAAGCGGGACACCATTGACGGGGGGGGGGTGTTCCTTGATTAAAAATTTGCATAAAATTTGCATAATATAATTTGCATCTCTATGGAGCAACAAAAAATTTCATAGAATGAAGACAATCAGTTTAGCTTCTTGCGTTGAAATTATCACTCCGCCCCGGGTCTCTTGCAGTGAAGCCTAGTAGACGAAGCATGGGAAAATGGGTTTATGACTGTCAAGCTCTCATTTGCCAAAAGGACCAGTCGTTTAAAAAGCTTAAAACTTTTTAACGTTGTATTGACAAATACAGTTATACCTAATTTCTCTTTAAGCATCCAAACTACCATTGTATAAACAGATATTTGAATGTTACTTTTCAAACATTCAGATCTTGTTTACTGGCTTGGCTTTGTCAAGCAAGCTGTCTCCCACGTCATCTGAAAGATACCGTAGGAGAGAGAGAGAGAGAGAGAGAGAGAGAGAGAGAGAGAGAGAGAGAGAGAGAGAGAGAGAGAGAGAGAGAGAGAGAGAGAGAGAGAGAGAGAGAGAGAGAGAGAGAGAGAGAGAGAGAGAGAGAGAGAGAGAGAACAGGTGGGTGTGGGCTTGAAAAAAAATGTAATACAGAAAATACAGGTTTACAGAAAACCCATCCTAAAAAACACCTCATAACGTTATCACTTCCAAACACAGATACCATAGTCAGCTTGGTTAGTATTCAACTCAGTTAAGAGATTTGTGATTTAGCATATTAGATATAACCACTAAAACTGGCAACTAAGATTCAGTGTTTTGGACAAAACCCAAACTGTGGCTAATTAAGAAACCAGGTTACCAGTTGTGTGAAGACCGTCACTGAGCTACAAACTAATTACAGTCCCAGTTCACACAATATGTAATAAGCTAAAGCAGAGTTAACTAGTTTGCGATTCAGTCTTGCAAACCCAACCACTTATTTATGTTTCAATATAAGCTTAGAGATTCTCATTCAAACATGACAAAAAAAGACCCCCATCAGGGGAAAAACACATTGCTTTCTTTACTGTTAACAATCATGAAATGGTGGCAGGACATGGTACTTAATCCTGAGCTGGGATCTAAAATCCTAGTTGCAAATCTTCCAGAGACTTCAATGGACTCCACCTTTAACAAGAGTTTTTACCAGCTCGGAAATTTTATCCCACGTCTCCCACGAGTGTGTGTGTGTGTGTGTGTGTGTGTGTGTGTGTGTGTGTGTGTGTGTGTGTGTAGGCTTTCTCCTAGCAACCACTTTGCTTTTTCTCTTCGCTTTTTGCCCCGCCTTCCTCATAAGGAAATCTAAAGTTAACCCTTTATTTGCACAACTCTGAAGCCGCCCTCTCCTACTGCATCCCGGGGCACTCACTCTAAGGAGATTCCTCCGTCCTCCTGCAGCAGCGAAATAGGAAGCGAGACAAAAGAGGGTGAGAGCGAGGAGGTGACTGGCAGGGGGAGAGCAAGGCTGGAAGCTTAGCTTTTCTGCAGCATGGGCTTCACTGCTCTGTGGGGGAGGGAGTGAGGCCAGGTAAATGTGTTCTTCTCTCCCCGACATCCCACGCTCGAACCTCCAGTCTCAGCTTGCAGCTGTAAGAAGCCACTGATGGACGGGTGCACTCGCGGTCCTTCCAGCTAAAGGCGACCGGGGACAGCGCCGGGTGGTTAACTAAGGGGGTGGCGGAGGCGTGGCTTTGAGGCTCGGCACATGAAAACAGAAAGTGCTGTTTGGAGGAGGAGGAAGAAGAAAATCGGGACTTTTTTAAGACGCCGCGGGACGCGGGACAAATTGTTCAAAAGCGTGACTGTCCCGCCAAAAGCGGGACGTCTGGTCACCTTACCCATTCCTCCCACCCTTGCCAATGGGCCATCAAGGAATGGCCTAGCCCAGCTCATTCCCCCCACCTAGCCTGGAACAGTATTTTTACATTACAAACAGGAAAGGAATCACAAAGCCTTTTCATTCACCACATGGGACCTGGTAAGATTCCATCCCAACCACCCTGGGATTCAGGACAGCCCACAAGAGATGCCCCAGAATGCCCTGTGAATCTTGACAGCCAATAGGATAGATTTCTATATAGGAAGAGGAAACAGTTGGGGAGGGACCCCAAGAGAGAGTATAAAGCAAGGAACTCCAAGCATCTTGCCCTTTTCCTTTTCTGGACTCAACACCTGGAAACATGTGATCCACCTTTTCTGTTCAGGAGCTTATGCCATGTGCTCCTGTTCCTTTGTTCTCCATTAAAACCTTCTTTCCAAGCAACTTCCATGAATCCAGTGTTCTTTTTCCCCACTTGGAACTGAACCCAGAAGAATATTACTTCCAACACTACTATACAGTGCAGGTGCAATAGAAGGCAAGATTACCTGGAGATTGGAGCTGCTTATAAACAGCAGAGAACATTCAAAATAACATTGGCACTATTGGTTAGGAAAATTAATGGGATCTGACATCAACTGAGGATTATCCTACTAGAATAGTTATTCTGCTGCCTCCTGTGCATAAAACAATTCTATTTGCCAAATATCCATGAATTTGTGTAAACTTCGAATACGTTACTGCTTTCCTTCTGTTTTATGTTATAAGTTGCTGATAGGTAGGAATAAGGAGATAGAGCAAATGCTTGCTAAAAACTCTTGGGCTCTCACATATTTCATATTCCTTTAATAATGTAGCACAGCTTCCTTAGAACAACAGAGAACATGCAAGGAACATTTGCCATTCTTGTTCTCAGACTAGAGTAGAGAAGGAGTTTGTGTCTTCAGCAAAATGTTTCTAAGAGCCAGTAGAGACATCATAGAAATGTCACATAACCAATGGGGTGAGCTTCAAAAATTTTAGCAACACGTTCTCTGCCCAATTGCTGGGTGGGCGTGGCCATGGTGGGCGTGGCCTAGTCAGCCTCCTGCACCATGGCGGCGGGGGTGGGTGTTTTCACCCTCCCCGGGCTCCAGAGGCTTTCCTCGAGCCTCTGGAGGGCCTCCCCCAGGCTCCGGAGGCCCTCCAGAAGCTGGAAATGGGCCCGTTTCCGGCCTTCTGGAGCCTCCAGGAGCCCCATTTTCACCCTCCCCGAGCCTCCACGCAGGACCTGCACTTACCTGGTGCACTTACCTGGCATCCAAAACTAAGGTGACCAGACGTCCCGCTTTTGGCGGGACAGACACGCTTTTCAAGCGTGTGTCCCGCGTCCCGCATTCTTTCCAAAAAGTCCCGCTTTTTTGGAAAGAATGCCAAAACAGCGGGACGTCTGGTCACCTTAGCTGGGAAGCACAAAAGAGAGGTACCGGAAGCAAGTCGGGCAAAGCGGAATTTCAGCGAGGCGGCTGCCTGCTGGGGAGAGGGGGAAGGGGGGCTGCTCCTCCTCTCCTTCCCCCACCCCATCCCTAGCCCTGCCCTCGGAGGTGCCGCTGCTGTTGGGATGCGGGTGGAGGGGTGAGGGACGAGGCGCCGTCGCCGGTTTGAGCTCACGAGCGGCCCCGCCAGCGGTGCAAACAGCCCTTCCTCGTCCCCCTCCCCTTCCTTCCCCCCGTCGCCTCGCTGCCGCCATTGCCCTGGGGCCAGGCGGGCGACCGGGAGACCGCGGCGCTTGGATGCCTGGAGCTCGTGACAGGTAAGCTGCCGGCTGCCTCCTTTCCCCGTCTCCTGCCTCCCGTTCGTCGCTTGCCAGCCCAGCCCCAGGGCAGCTCCCGAAGGGGAGGCGGGAGGCGAGGAAAGGCCTCCCGAAGGGCTGCCAGCTCCCGAAAGAGAGGCGGGAGGCAAGGAAAGGCCTCCCGCCTCCCCCCCCACCTGGCCGCCGACATTTGCTGTGTTTTGCCCTCTGCGCATGCGCGGTGTTCTGCGCATGCGCAGAAGGCAAAACTCAAATGGCGCCCCCCGTCCCGCTTAAAAAAACAATCTGGTCACTTTATCCAAAACGGGCCATGTGGAGACTCCTGGGAAGGGCGGGGTGGGCGGGGCCAGTCAGGAGTGGGATTTGGGGGGTTCGCTGAACCACACAGAATCTTCACTAGAGGATCGTCTGAACCAAGGTGACCCCGGAGCAGCCCACTCCTGCACATAACCAAAATTCAGAACACTAAGTTTGAAGGCCTCAAATAAAATATGCTGAGAATTTGGGGGAAAGTCAAAGTAAATTTGGTGCCCATTGAAATTTCTCTCGTATGAAGTCTATCTATACCTTAAAGTGACATTTAGCAAATCTCGGTGTGCAGACATTGCTACTCAGTGCTTCATTTCTGAGATAATTAGGTTACAAACAGAAGCCACTTTCAATTTATGGTAGATAAAAAGAATATTTTCTCATGAGAGCCTCTAAATATTGAGCGCTAATTGGAATAGCCAAATGACAGCAGAAATTACACAAAATTATTTCTCATGGCGAGAATACCATATTTAGGAGAGAGAAAAGCAAGCACCCTGTTCTTTTGTTTGCTCTGAAAGAGAATCTCACTGGCTTAATTGTAGCCAGATGAGGAAAGCCAGATGAGGAAATTTTGAAATGTTAAAAGACCACCTTGCTACTTTTCTGATTTGTCTGCAGTGTGTTAAAATGAGAGGAGGAGTGACAATGCATATAACTAAAATGGTGGCTTTTATGAAAAATATAGCTTTTGTCCAAATGTAAAAGAATGTGGTAAAAATACCTGTGCCGTTTATAGTATAATCCTTTGTACGGTTCCCCAGAAGCTATAATCTATTCAGTGAGGACAACTCACGGTAGAAATGTTGAAGGAATGCATTTCATTTCAAGAATCCATTGTAGCATTAATAGGGACAGAGAATCCAATTTCTTGCCCTGAAAATTGCTTATGTATGGCAAAAAGTGATGCATACGATTAGCAGAGCTGCATAGAAAATTCCATGAACTAGAAGAGATGTCTATAAAACGTATGGTATACTGTATATGTATGCCCGGGAAAATTATATTTAAAAATGTGTGTTTATGTACTTTAAAAAAAAAACCCAAAACAGATGTGAAAGGTTGATAAAAGAGTAATACAGGTAGTCCTCAACTTACGACCGCAAAACTGAGCCCAAAATTTATGTTGCTAAGTGAGACGTTAAGTGAATTTTGCCCCATTTTACTACTTTTCTTCCCAAAGTTGTTAAGTGAACCGCTGCAGTTGTTCAACTAGTTAGAGGGTTGTTAAGTGAATCTGGCTTCCCCATTGACTTTTCCTGTCAGAAAGTCACAAAAGGGGACCACAGGATCCCAGGACCCTGCAACCGTCATAAAAATGAACCAGTTGCCCAGCATCCGAATGTTGATCATGTGACCGTAAAAATGCTGCAATGGTCATGAGGGTGAAAAACTTTCATAAATCACTTTTTGCAGTGATATTGTAACTTTGAACGGTCACTAAGTGAACTGTTTTAAGTCGAGGACTACCTGTTCACCCAATAAAACTCCTCCCCCATCTTGTTCTTTTTTCTCTTTCCACCAGAGAGATTGCTATGTGTATATTTCAACATCCAATAATATTTATTTATTTATTTATTTAGTGTATGGCAAATACATGGATTTATAGTTGTTTATCCGTAGAGAGCCAGGAGTTCTACAAAGATGTCTGGCTGCCAACTGTCGTTAACTGCCAATTCTTCAATGTAGTCTGGCTGCCACTTGTTGCTAGTCGTTTGGTTCACACTACTGTGCTATCCAGGGTGCACCACGAGGAGGCGAACTAGCATCACACCCCATCCAATAATAGTTCATATGTAAGAGATGTGGGAATCAATTAATTTTATAAATCAAATGTGTTATTGTATGGCTGTGTGCATCACATTGTCCTGGCCCTTGGAGTGAAGCTTTCAGCACGTATGTGTACCCCCATACATATACTGCAGAGGTGGGTTCCTCCTGGTTCGGACCAGTTCTATAGAACTGATAGTACTTGGCGGCCTGGGTTGCTAGAACCAGCAGCGACCGAGGCCTGCCAGGCCCCTAAACTGGCTCTCTCGGTGGCACCATAGACGCCGCCATTTTGTTTTTTGCTTCTGCACATGCACAGAAGCTGGGTTTTTAGCACTGTGCATGCACGCATGCCTACATGGAGCGTCAGGAAGCGAACCGGCAGCAAGGTAAGTCAGAACCCACCCCTGATATACTGTACAAGTGTATCACATGCACATTGGTTGGGTGATTTCAGAAAATCATTAGGGTTGGTTTCAGCTACAGTTGGTAACTGGGTTGTCAAAATAAGGAAAGCTATGCATTGTACAGACATTTTTACTCATTTTTTAAAAAATAATTTTTTTTGGGAAAGCAGCATCTTAAATTCTGGATCATCTTTCATTGGACATATAAAATATATTAACATTTACGTAAATATATATATATATATATATATATATATATATATATATATATATATATATGTAAACAAAAACTCCTCCCAATTATTTAAATAGATCTACTCCAAGGTAAGTCAGGATTTAACTCTAATACTAAACAGGACACTGTTACATTTCAGACTATGCTTGTACAAAGCTGTTAAAATTAATTAAAATTTCTGGAAGTATACATTATTCTCTGTTATTTAAAAGAAGATACAATAGCACTGGACCTCTTCAGAGCAAGCATTTATTTTAAAAAGCTTCTTTATTTTGTTAAGTTGTCTAGAGGTCTCCAACCTTGGCAATTTTAAGACTTGTGGACTTCAACTCCCAGAATTCCACAGCTAGCAAAGCTAACAAAGCTGGCTGTGGAATTCTGGGAATTGAAGTCCACAAGTCTTAAAATTGCCAAGGTTGGAGACACCTGGCTAGAACAATAATAAAGCAGTCTTTAAAAAATAAGTCTAATAATTTGAACATTCTACAGACATTTATAGTTATTCACTTACCCCCTTGCATCCAGCAGAAAATAAAAATCTGTGTGTCTCTCCCAGCTATTTGCCTCTTTGCAGCTAGTTTCACTTTCATTTTCCCAGTGGCAAACCTAATCAGCTGTAGGTCGGGAAGCTGCTACTGACTTGCTTGGCTTTACAGGCTCTTCCCTCTATGTTGCAAGCAGGTAAATTGCTGGAAGACAGAGGCCAAAGGGTGGGGGTGGCTGGATGGCTGGGGCTGCATTTGGTGTATAAGATGCACCCAAGTTTTCACCCTATTTTGGGGGGTAAAAAGGTGCGTCTTATACTCCGAAAAATGCGGTATATATAAACAAACATTTGAATCAATGCAATAATCCCATGCAGTCAAATTACTCCCAAATTAGATTTGGTTAAACATTTGTATCATGCTGCCCATAGGCAAGGAGATGTTCATATACTTTTGCAAATGTAGAAATTTTTCTTGTTAGGGAAATTAGCAATAAGTAGCAAAGTAGGTAAGTGGGTAAAATAATTTGGCAGCAAACTGGCAAAAATGTGCCATTGGGCAAAATTATATACATATTTTTGTATATAATTTTTATATACAAGATTATATAGATATTCAGAGAAATATGTATAAAATGCTTTAAAAAATAATATGGAGGGTTTTCCTCACCTCCCAAATAAAATTAAAATTGAGATATTTTTCCCTCTTAGCTCTCTTTAGTACTTTCTTTAGGGTCCAGAGTGAGAAGTGTATCTTCCCTCTTCTTGCCACTAATTTTTCTTCTTTTCTCCACAGTTTATCTGATCTGAAAGAGCACAGGGTGGTGAAATATTTACAAAATTATAGGTGTTACACTTTAACATACAGGTAGTCCTCGACTTACAACCACAATTGAGCCCAAAATTTATGTTGTTAAGTAAAAACGTTTGATAAGTGAGTTTTGTCCCATTTCACGACTTTCCTTGCCACAGTTCTTAAGCGAATCAGTGCAGTTGATAAGTTAGTAACCCGGTTGTTAAGTCTCTGTTATTACCGTCTTTTTCGGAGTATAAGACGCACCGAAGTATAAGACGCACCTTAGTTTTGGGGGAGGAAAACAAGGGAAAAAGGCCTCTGCCTTCAAGCAATTTGCCAAACAGCAAACAGCAAACAGCACAGATGATATACACTGTTTGCTGTGTATTTCTGTGCATGTGTGCTTGACTCATAGAAATAGCAAAGAATTGGAGAAATGTACATTATGCCAGAAAGTTTTCTTAAATGTAGTCACACTAACTCTTCCCAATTATTTAAATAGATCTACTCCAAGGTAACTAAACTCTAATACTAAACAGGATACTGTTACATTTCAGACTATACTTGTACAGAGCTGTTAAAATTAATTAAAATTTCTGGAAGTATACATTATTCTCTATTATTTAAAAGAAGATACAATAGCACTAAGCCTCTTCAGAGCAAGCATTTATTTTAAAAAGCTTCTTTATTTTGTTAAGTTGTCTAGATTTACAGGGATCTCCAACCTTGGCAACTTTAAGACTTGTGGACTTCAACTCCCAGAATTCCACAGCCAGCAAAGCTAACAAAGCTGGCTGTTGAATTCTGGGAGTTGAAGTCCACAAGTCTTAAAGTTGCCAAAGTTGGAGATCCCTGGCTCTAGAACAATAATAAAGCAGTCTTTAAAAAGTAAGTCTAATGATTTGAACATTCTACAGACATTTATAGTTATTCACTTACCCCCTTTCCATCCAGTTCAGCAAAAAATAAAAATCTGCCTGTCTCTGCCAGCTATTTGCCTTTGTAGTTAGTTTCACTTTCATTTCTCCACGTGGCTAATCAGCTGTAGATCGGGGAAACTGCTACTGACTTGCCTGGCTTTACAGGCTCTTCCCTCTTTCCTGCAAGCAGGTAAATTGATGGAAGACAGAGGCCAAAGGGTGGGGGTGGCTGGGTGGGTGGGGCTGCATTCGGTGTATAAGACGCACCCAAGTTTTTACCCTCTTTTTGGGGGTAAAAAGGTGCGTCTTATACTCTGAAAAATACGGTATTTATTTATTATTTATTAGTTGCATTTGTATGCCGCCCACTCCACAGAGACTCTGGGCGGCTCACAACAGCAAAAATTCACATGCAACAACAAATATAAAAAGCATTAAAAACAATAGATATTAAAACATTAAAAAAACATTAAAAACCACAATTTAAAAACCCATACAATAAATCATTCATGAGCCCTGTGGAACCAAGTGTTTACCTTGGGGATGAAGGAGGGGTCCAACCGCAAAACCACCCTGTCAGAGTGGAACATCGATAGAGCAGTCAGTTCCGAGACCCACCTGGCCGATGTAATGGCCACCAGAAATGCCAGGTAGCGCAGGTTGGCCTCTCTCAAAGGCTCAAATGGTAAGGGAGTTTAAGACCTCGGCCAAGTCCCATGTCGGGTACCTGTGCACCACCGGCGGCCTCAGGTTGGTCGCTCCCCTGGACCATGGGGTGCTGGGAGATGGATGGAGGGATGGAGAGAGTAGCAAAGTTGTGACAGGAAGGAATTTTGGCCTTGCATAAAACAGGATAAAGTGCGAACAACAGGGGATGCAGGAGTTGAAAAGGCCTTGAACAACTGACACACTATTTATTCTCTGCATTTCCTCTGTTCTTCTCTTTCCCTCAACTGTCATGGACATTTCGATTTCAAAATACATCCTCTAATTAGCCCCATTAACCATAATCAGTGGAACATTTAATTGCCTCTTCTGCAGTTCATCATCTCATTGGAATTGCTCTCTACTTAATCTTCATCAAATCCCTGCAGAAAATGTCCAGATGCTGGGCTTCCTGCTTCAGTTTATGACACAGGAATATTTTCCACTGCAGCTTGCGGTATGGCACATACACACAAAGAATGTTGAGCATTCAGGTTGCAGCCATTGCTGATCAGCTTTTGTGTGACTGACGGGCCAGTGTCATCCTGCCACAAAACAAGTTGGTGGCAGAAATCAAGGAAACAAATTTGCATTTTATTCCAAACAATTGTCCAATATTGTCTAATATGTTCCAAGGATTGATCGTGCTTTCTGTTAGAATAGTCATGAACTGGGAGAGCTCATGTTAACAAGGTCAGCCAATGAATAGGCATAGCAACTGAATCAGCAAATGGGAGTTAAACACTTCTGAGTCTGTGCAGAGAATCGAAACTGAAAAACTTAAGCTTAAGGCTGGGTGGCTCCAGTCTCCACTCTGTACTCTTCCACTCTGAACTCTGCTGAAATGAAACTAACTCCTGCTTGTGTTTACTTGAAGAAATAATCTGCTAAATGGTATTGTAAATTCATATATTATTATGTTTATAAAGAAGTTATTGAATCTAGCTGAATCAGTCATCTGTGTGCACTTCTGGTTTTGATTTTGCAACAAACTTTAATACTTTCTCTATGTCAGTGGCCCATCTTCTCTGTCCCCTTTTTTCTTTTGATCTGTTTCACTGTGTATTGAGGATAAGGGGAATATGGTTAAAATATATGGTTTAGTATACACAGGTAGTCCTCGACTTACGACCACAATTGAGGCCAACATTTCTATTGATAAATGAGATATTTGTTAAGTGAGACATTTGTTAAGTGAGTTTTGTCCCATTTTATGACTTTTCTTGCCACAGTTGTTAAGTAAATCACTGCAGTTTAACAAACAGTAACCTGTTTGTTAAGTGAACCTGGATTCCTCATTGACTTTGCTTGTCAGAAGGTCGCAAAAGGAGATCGCATGACCTTGGGACACAGCAATGGTCATAAGTATGAACCGGTTGCCAAGCATCCAAATTTTGATCACATGCTTATGGGGATGCAGCGAAAGTCGTAACTGTGAAAAATAGTCATAAATCACATTTTTCAGTGCCATTGTAACTTTGAACGGTCACTAAACGAACTTTGCAAGTCGAGGACTACCTGGATTTATAATATATAAAATGAAAATCCCTGGATAAAAAGAAAGATTAAAGGTATAATGTGCGGCATTAGAATACAATAAGAGACAAAAGCTCTGGAAATTCTGAATTCATATTGCCACTGGGCTCCAACTAAGTACTTAATTCTATTTTCTGACAAGACCCTGAAGAAAAAGGCCTCATGGTGTCAAAGTTTGCAGAAGCACAACTGCTATTAATCAACGGCCATCTAGTTGTCACATCTGGGCTTGATTGAGAGCACTTGAAAGCTGCTCTCAAAAAAGTTTCAGCCTGAATAGACGATTGCAAAGATAGTCAATGTAGATCTCATTAACAGAGCCCAAGATGTGCAGTGATAAAATCAAATCAGGTCTTTCTTTGGGAGGAGAGGATGAATAACCCTCAGGACAACCTGCTCAGTTGCCCAGCAAACTGCAGTTTGCTTCCGCTGAAGACATGTCAAACATGTTGTGCTTGCTCCCTGTTCATGTGGTCTCATGCTGAGGTATTTCCAGTGAAGCTACGGCTCAACAGGAAATGCACTGAATGTTTCAACAGGAGCAAGGCTGGAGCTCTGTGGAGGTTGGATCAGAGGTGGGTTCCTCCCGGTTCGGACCGGTTTGCCCGAACTGGTAGCAAATCGCTGGTGACGTCACGGAACTGGTTCTGTCGGTGCCGGTCCGTGGGCGCTGCCATCTTTTTATTATTATTATTATTATTTTGTAATTTTGGGGGGGTTGGGGGGGATTTTTTTCTGGGGTTTTTTTCTTCTGCGCATGCAAAGAAGCTGAATTTCTGGCACTGCGCATGCATCGCCATCTTGTTTTTGGCTTTTTTTGAAGGGGATTTTTTTAAAAAAAATTGGCACTGCGCATGCGCGCACACTTTGCGCGTGCGCACCCACAAGGCGCGGCCACATGGTGCGGGAGGAAGTGAACCGGCAGCGAGGTAAGTTAGAACTCACCCCTGGGTTGGATGTACTGTAGGTGGTTTTCCAAAGGGCGAAAACTTTTGCAACTCTTCTGGGTCCTGACTGTTCTTGTTCCCCACAGAAGTTGAGCAGCTGTAGCTTTGCGCTATCATTTCCCCGTGGGTTCAAGAAATTGGGCAAAGGCATGGCACTCAGTCCACCTCAATTAACATCCGGGGATTTGGCAAGCAAAAATGACATTTGGTGTGGCGAGAACTTGGAACTCTAATTCTGCACTAAGCCCAACTATAGGTGGAAAGATATATCAGAACCCAAGACGATATTGCCTAGCTGTTTTCAAGCAGTGCAAATTACCATTTCGTCTGATTTGCATCAGCCCATCCAAATGACCAAGGACCTATTTTATACCTATTTTATTTGCTCAGTATTGAATGATATATATCTGCAATTTGAACATGCTTCTGACATGAGTAAAGAAGGGAAGCCCAGCCAGACTCTCACAGCAACCACACTGAAGCTGAGAAAGTGAGACTTTCTTCAGGTGTAATATATCCTTTATTTCCTTTCATATAACTCAGAACTCAGCAAGGTTCCACAGATAGCTGCAGAACTGTGTTTTTATTCAGTGCGTACAATGTGCTTCTCAATATTTCCAAGGTAAACCAAATTCAGATAACGCCTAACCAGACTGAACTCAAATAATCTCACCTCCGCATCAGATTGTTTTTATTTCATTTCTTTTTATAAGCAGTTCTCGACAGACATGTATTATCATCACGTCTTTCATTCTAATGCCATAAAGCTGTCATTCACGATCTCCACTGACATCAGCACAGTATTTGCTTCTGAGTGTGGTAAATTGGCTCAGTAGGACTCCATAGATGTGTTGTCACAAACCAAGGACAAGCTTTGTATGTTACAGTAGTTTCTTGGGTGATTATGCAGTGCTGTCAGCCCAATATCTAACAGCCATTTCAGTTTAGGGCTTTAGTCTAGGAAAACAAGGGAAAAAATCTGCCTCTACCTCCAAGCAATT
Organism: Diadophis punctatus similis; assembly: GCA_023053685.1. NCBI lineage: Eukaryota > Metazoa > Chordata > Lepidosauria > Squamata > Dipsadidae > Diadophis > Diadophis punctatus. The sequence goes on along the minus strand of JALIGW010000034.1, from coordinate 5,711,646 downwards.
TGCATCCCAGCAAACAGCAAACAGCAAACAGTACAGATGATATACACTGTTTGCTGTGTATTTCTGTGCATGTGTGCCTGACCCATAGAAATAGCAAAGAATTGGAGAAATGTACATTATGACAGTATATTAATGCCAGAAAGTTTTCTTAAATGTAATCGCACTAACTCCTCCCAATTATTTAAATAGATCTACTCCAAACATGACTAAGTCAGGGTTTAACTCAGCTGCCTTATCTTAATACTAAACAGGACACTGTTACATTTCAGATTATACTTGTACAGATGCTGTTAAAATTGATGTGGCTTTCTTGAAGTATACATTATTCTCTGCTATTTAAAAGAAGATACAATAGCACTGGTCCTCTTCAGATCAAGCATTTATTTTAAAAAGCTTCTTCATTTTGTTAAGTTGTCTAGAACAACAATAAAGCAGTCTTTAAAAATAAGTTTAATAACTTGAACATTCTATAGACATTTATAGTTATTGACTTACCTCCTTGAATCCAGTTTCAGCAACTGATTAGCACAAGAAAATAAAATTCTGCCTCTGCCTCTCCCTCCCAGCAATTTGTCTCCTTGCAGTTTTAGTTTCACTTTCATTTTAGCACGTGGGCCTGTCTGCAGCCTCAATCAGCTGCTGGTCAGGAGGCCAATAATCAGTTGCTTGTACTAATCAGGCTCTGCACTGTTTGCTGCAAGGAGGTAAATTGCTGGGAGGCAGAGGCCAAAGGGTGGGGGTGGCTGGGTGGGGCTACATTCGGTGTATAAGACAAACCCAAGTTTTCACCCTCTTTTGGGGGGTAAAAAGGTGCGTCTTATAATCCGAAAAATATGGTAATTTTTAGAACATCACCGGAATTTTCAGGTCAACATTCAGAACATTTCAACCCAACTATCGTTCTCTCTGTTGCCTGTTGTCTCTACAGCATGTATTACATTAGTGTATAAATATTATAATATTCCAGCCAAAGTTCTCCGTATTGCTGATTGTAAAGGGAAAATTATGCAAACATTAATCTTATCCGCTGAAATCTATTAGGTATTATTGGTTTGCTAGTTTACATAAATTATATCCTGGGGCTTTATCAGAAATGTACATTCCTGGGGTAAAAGAAAAGTAAACAAAAACATGATAGAAAGATACAATAAAAATTGAGAAAATAAGATAGTAAATAACCTGCAGCTTAGCATGTTAAAGGCTTTTTTTTTCAAAGCCTAGAATTCAAGCAGCCTGTCCAGAGAGTCTTAGAAAGGGAAGTCTCCAATCACCCCTTGCTATTCAATCCCACCCACTTTAACTAGGGATCAATCTAATTGCTTTGGCTGGGTGCTTCCTAATGAATACGCCCCACAGTGGGGATTTTAAAACTTTTTCAGGCTGTGGAATATGTTAAGACCCAGAAGTGTAATCTGAGAAAGTATCTCAGGCAAAACTCTCCCTAGTTCTCAAGTAGTTGGGGTGGGGGGTGGGGGAGTGGAAGAACGACACATTCAGAGTTGAAAGATTCTGTTAATGTAACCTTATGGTAAAAGTAATACTTGCATTCATAATTATGGTACCCTACTCTGGTCTACTTTGAAGGGATCAAGGGAAAGATATAAGCTTGGTGACACGGGTCTATGACAATTTGCAGCAGCCAGCTCGCCATAACCAACCTACCACAGCCAACTCGCCACGGCCAACTTGCTGCAGGACAAGAGTTACACTAATCTCAAAGATAAGGTGGAATGGAATCATTAAAGAAAGGATGCAAAAGGAGGGACAGAATGACATGTGAATGGCAAAAACAACAATAATTTTTATTTATTTTAAATAATTAAATAGAATGGTTAAATTGTCCTGTAATGAGTTGTTTTGCAACAATGTCTTGCAGTGAGTTGGCTGTGGTCCTTGCAAGTTGGCTGTGGCAAATTGGCCGTGGCGGGTTGGCCACAGTGAGTTTGCCGCAGCAAGTTGGCTGTGGCAAATTGTCCCATTCCCTGAGGACACTACCTGTGTTTTCCGCTTATATGCCGCCCTGAGTCCTTCGGGAGTTGGGCGGCATATAAGAATAACAAAATAAATAAATAAATAATAAATTTTCCATTGAAAAGGTATCTTTTCAACTCAACTCCAAGGCTTTGTATCTCCCAACAGGTTTGGAAAAGCTCTCCCTTGAAATGTTAAGAGAGCTGCTTCCAATCAGTGTTGGCAATACTGAATTAAATAGTCTTAATAGTGTAAGATGCTTTCTTAAATTATTTAGAAACGGGCTTGTCTCCATACGTTCTTCATTCTGCTCATAAAGAAGAATGCAGGATGAGTAATGAAGATGCTGCATGGCTCCTGTTTTTTCCACTGCAATCTCCCCAGGTAGACAGGGAAGAACTATGGTGAGGGTTTAATTGTCAGTTTACTGCCTGAGCCAGCAATAAACCATTTATAGGGAGCAATCTGAAAAGGGAAGTCATAAGTCCAGCAGCCTCACAGAAACAGAAAAACCTCAAAGTCCAATGTGTTAAGTCCAAACAGGAAGGAGCATCCCAACAGCTTATTTTGGTATCTCAAGTAAGGCAAATTTTGGACAATGCAACCAGTGTTTTAGGCATTGCAAGTGCCATGCTTCTTGATTGAGTTATGAAACATGACCCCGACAGACAAGATTCTCAATACAAGACTACAAAGCACCTTTGTGCAGTGTATATCAGCCCTACTAATTAGATCAGAGCAGGAAGTCAACTTCCACAGGAAGGTTAAAACTACTTTAAAAAAAAAAGACTGATTACACTAACAGAATCTTGCAAGTCTGGTTGTGCTGTACCTACTCTCCCTTACACTTCAGCAAATTAGGGAGGCAACGGCCTAAAACACTTGTGAATGTAATCTTGTATTTTTTCTAGATTTAAACATTGCTTCAGCCCTTTTTGCCTATATTCCTGCATGTCTCTGTCAAGGCCACCTTCCTAACTTTCTACAGCACAGGGGTGAGCTTCAAAAATGTTAGCAACGGGTTCTCTGCCCGGTTGCTGGGTGGGTGTGGCCATGGTGGCCGTGGCCTAGTCAGCCTCCTGTACCATGACAGGGGAGGGCGTTTTTGCCCTTCCCGGGCTCCGAAGGCTTTCCTCGAGCCTCCAGAAGGGCGAAAACTGCCTCCCCCGGGCTCTGAAGGCCCTCCGGAAGCCAGAAATGGGCCCGTTTCCAGCCTTAGGGAGCCTCTGGGAGCCCCGTTTTTCACCCTCCCCGAGCCTCCGTGTGGGCCCTGCATTTACCTGACATCCAAAATGGGCCATGTGGAGACTCCTGGGAGGGGAGGGCAGGCAGGCCGGGCCAGTCAGGAATGAGGTTTGGGGGTTTGCCGAACCACGCACAATCTTTGCTAGATGATCGCCCGAATCCGGGTGAACCCGAAGTAGCCCATCCCTGCCTATGCACCAGGTAGGCACTAACCCTGTACCTTTTAAGAACCATCTCTCTTTAGAACCCAGTATGCCTTTGCAAACTCATCCTCATCTGATGTTTCTTCCACCTGACTGCATAGTTCATCTTTAAGGAGGTGTCAGCCCCTAGGGTCTTCCTGGGTAGGGAGGGACCTGCAATTCCTGCTGTTCTTCAGAAGAGGACTCTTCCAGAGAGGAGTGGCAGTTGGTGAATTCAGGTGAAGGTAATTAGTCTTTTGTGGTATCAAAAAGGGTGAGTTCCTAGTTTCATGGTGAATTCCAACAATGCTTGGTCAACCTTAAGTTTCAGCAGTGCTTGTCAGATAAAGTTACATCCCATGGGTCATCAGAGGGAAATTGTGCATGATGGTACATCCTACATGCATTCTTTTCACAAATGCCTGAAGAGGATATATATCTGCCTCCTCAGTACAACGGATCACATTATTAATGCACAATGGTCCTGCAGAACATAAAGTTCATTTATCTAAGTAAACCCATCGGTAAGCCAGTGCAGACAAAGCTACCATTGAATGAGCTAGCTCTGGAAGCTCAGTCTCAAAGAGGAAAAGATAAGTTGTAGCAAAAATGATTCTCACCACCACCACCCCAAAGTAATTACGGTACTCTCAGATTAAATTTGGCTCAATAAATCAGTTGACTCTAAAAATATCATAAACCTTGAAAGCACAGTTGACTGTTTTACAAAACTCAACTGTCACCAAGATTCCATTTCTTTCCGTTTTGTTATTCACTCCAATATAACATAGGGTTTTTTTTTAGAATATTTGCTATATATTTGGAAATAGTAGGTGGGAGAAGAGAAATCAGAGAGAGGCAAATAAAAGGCTTTTTGAAGTGGAAATAAAATAAAAAATGTATGTTTGCTTAAGAGTGGAGTAGGGAAAAAAAATGTCCCCGTTTATATAATTTTCATAAGATCCTGAGGGCAGATGCCATTTTTAAATATTACAAATTGGGGATATTAAACCATAATGCAGTTACAGAGGAAAGATTTAATAAAAACTCTTAGTATATATGAAAAAGAAGCAACCAACTAATGGAAAAACAGTGCAATGCAACTTTTTATTGTGTGTAGTGGGCATTCTTTTTTCTACAATTTATAGAAGAAATCCATGAAAATGTTTATGACTTTGACTGAAGATGACATTTTGCCCAGGATACGTAGGCAGGAAGGAGGGGAATGCAGTAATAAACCTAGAAGAGTCTGTGAGTAATTAGTCCCATGTATATCATAGCTGCTAGAATGCAGGGCCTGCTTCCAGAAAGAGGCAATATGCTGAAAATATTATTTTGTATCAAGAACAACGTATTATAGCTGCTATAAAAGACCCAAATTTATTCAGAGAAAATGGATAAATCATTAAAAAAAGTGCCAATGAAAGAAAAACAAAAGGAAAAGAGCATTTTACTCATCCTAAGGCATTATTATGTAAAAAGATTGTTGCCATTCAGTTGTCTTGAGAGTGCATATGTGCTATAAGATTTTTCAGACCTCCAGTGACAAGAGAGAAGACTCTGATCTCGGAAGAAGATAAATCAACCTCATAAAACTCCTCTGGGTGTCTTCAAATATCTATGGCTGGTACCTGTCTAAGGTTGAAACTCAGGGGTGGATGAGAAAGAGGAACACTGGAGTGATTATCTACCCACAGGGTTCAAAGCTGATTCATTTGGTCACTGCCCAGAAAGAGAAGTTCACTGGCGTACTTTATTTCTCTCCCATATTTTTTTTAAAAAAAACCTTCCCTAAGAGGACGTGCAAAAGGTGCCCCATGAGGAAACCCAACTGACAGGAAAAACGGAGGCTTAGCACAGGAGCTGCTTTACCTTGCCTTCTCTCTGTCAAGTTGTTATGGAACGGTTGCAAACACTGAAGAAAAAGTTGCCCTTCCCAGATGTGTCTGCTAGGCTAAGGCCTCAGAGTGCTGCTTTAGCCTGTCACCTCCTTTCTCTCTCCTTAAGTTCAGCTGGGGGGGGGGACCCCGGAGCTGAGTAGTTCCAATCAGCTTCTGATCAGTGATAAGGTCAAAAAAAGAGCAATGAGTTTAGTTCCAATTAGAGAGCCTTTCTAAGCACTAGATGGGACTTAATGGAGAAGGCAGGGACTGATCAGACAAAATTGTCCTAGGTACTGAGCACTGCCTAAGGCAGGGGTCTCCAATCTTCACAACTTTATGATTTATGGACTTCAACTCCCAGAATCCCTCAGCCAGCATGCGCTGGCTGAGGAATTCTGGGAGTTGAAGTCCACAAGTCATAAAGTTGCTAGGGTTGGAGAGCCCTGGCCTAAGGGACCAGGGCTTTTCTTTTGGGGGGGGGGAAGGGGCTCCATTCCCTGATGTAATTAGCCTTCAGAGGTCAAGCTATAAAGCCAAATCCAACTTTCCCACTCCTTCAATAGGCTACTGCACGTTCAAACTCCTTGCGATGTGGTTCAAAACATGCACACAAAGTATGTCTGCTACAGAAAACTGTTCACAGTGGGAGGAGTGCACATGAATCTGCATACTTTTTGGCACATGTTTTTCAAAAGAAACAAGCCATCATAGAAACAAGTAGGAGAAAAAGGCTTAAAAAAAAACCCGGTTAACCAAGGAAAACCAAAGTTGAAAGTTTCTCCTAATTTGTTCTGGCCCACAAAGATGTGTGTCAAAGTCATTAACAGTCCGAGGTCATTATTCGGCTGTAATAAAAAAAAGAGGTACAATGTGGTACTCTGAAGGAATTATGCAAAGACTTTATAACCCCAACTACTTAGTTAAAAATTAGAAACAATTAAAAATTGGTGTATAGCTAGAGATTAACACAAATGTTTATGGAAAATGTTAATAATTGGACTATATCCGACAATAGCTTTTGGATGCTAGGGGAATATTAAAGCCCCACTTGTATCTTGTATGTCTGTTCATTGTTGTATTGTTATGTAAGTCTAATAATTTAAAAAAAACAAAACAGTCCAAGGTCATAAATTGATTGAGAAGCTTAAGTTAGCCCTGTCCAAGATAAGCTATAGCTTCTTATCAGCAACTGATGAATAGGAAGCGGGCATCACCTCCGGACACAAGATACGTAAGACTGGGTAATCACTGAAGTTATTCGAATCTCAAGATTCTCCAGCCTCCATGAATGCCGCAGTTTTCGGATGGAGGCCCAGAATGCAGAAATGGTGTCAGGATCAGGAAGGTCCTATTCAGCCTCGCCACTTGATGTTAGGACCAGATTGGATCTGCTTGGGTTTTTCTCCTGCTCTCCTTGCTTCTTTGAGATGCCAGTGTTAGCTATAGCTTAAGCTGTAGAATATTCTGACTTTAAGCTTAATGAAAAAGCAGGAGAGGGCAACTGCAACAAAATCCACCTGAATACAAATAATTGAAAGCCTTGCACAGATATGTAAACGCTGTGATTCAAAACAAGTTTTAATCATTTTGTTTTGCAATTATTTCTAAATATATGCCTGTCCAACTTGAATTATATTTAGAGGACGGTGTTTTGTTCTGAATTTTCTAAATGTAGTTCAATCTATAAAGTTCAATTTGGCTTTGTTTAATTTTATGCAAGTATTTTATGCATGTTATGCATAATTTTATGCATGTTATGCAGACATGCCAAATACTGGACAGACTGAATAAAGTCTCAAGAGGTAGCAGCATGTGGCTGGTACCTAAATAACTAAGTGGCATAGGACCTCCAAGTGCTTCAAAGACCCTCTAAAATAGGGGTGTCAAATTGGCAGCCCGCGGGCAGGATGTGTCACGTGCAGGCCACGCCCACCCCAGCTCCGTGAAGGGAAAAAACATTGTGCTACGTCACGTGACGGCAACATGACGCGGTGAGTTTGACACCCGTGCTCTAAAAGAATGCAAATGACCAGCTGTCTGCAAGGAATATAAATCCTTCCATTCTCCACCATCCAGTCAGAGCTGAAGAAGCTTCTTGGATGAGAAGCAAAACGTCTTCAAAGAAAAAACAAGAAAGTCCAGTTGCCTCCTGAAAAAGCACCTTTCGGACAACCATGACCTGGATGACTGAGAATCACTATAGACCAGAGGTCTTCAAACTTGGCAACTTTAAGACTTGTGGACTTCAACTCCCAGAATTCTGGCTGGAAAATTCTGGGAGTTAAAGTCCACAAGTCTTAAAGTTGCCAAGTTTGAGGACCCCTGCTATAGACCATTGGACCTGGTTAGTCCATTGATGGCAAAATCTAGAAAATGGAGGGGGGAGAGATAAGATCAGCTTGGGAATTTTGGGGGGGAAAGGAAGCAATAGCACCCCAATTCAGTATGTCTTGCAAGAAAACTAACTGGATATGTTTATTGTCTTATATTAGATATTAAAGTCACTTGGAATCAAGCTCAACTTCAGATCCTGTACCTTTTAAAATAAATAAACAAGTAATTGATAACTGTTAGGTACTTCTTCCTTCAGCTTTCTGCAACTAAGATTGATTGCATGTCTACTTAAATTACTATAAATTGTTTCCAAATCTGCATATGAAGATCTAAATTAACATATGGATATTTCATTTCTCTCTGCTTATCCTGCAGTTTTGGATGCATGTAACATTCAGCAATAAACCAAGCCATTCCTAACACCACTGAATGCTCTGGTGCCCTCCATCCTTTTCTGGAACCCCCTCAGCACTGATGCATGAATAGGCAGCAATAAGGGGATTTTATGAAAGTACATGCCTCCTACAGCAACAATAAACCCAACAAGTAGAGGACAAAGAAGAGATCTCTGTAGAGTCCAGCCGTACAAAACAGTGGGGATCTGGTAGATGGTTCACTAAACTCAGCTAACAAACCTCTTATGTTCTAATCCTTTAAATATACTTCATTTTCTCTGCATGAGTCGTTTCTCTTTTCTCCTCTTCTCTTCTGCCCAAAACTTGATGACTTTTTTTCATCATAATAAAAAGGGAGGAAAACGCTGAAGATGCTCTGAAGGCAGAAACCCTAAGAGGAAGAGAATGGGAATTGCGCAGCTTTATGAGTAAATCAGCAAAATAAAGTTACGCAAGAAAAGCAAATGCAACCAAAACTGCATACGAATCTTTTGCTATGTCAAAAGAAGTTGAGGGTTATTTATGATAATTGAAGTCTATGAAAATATTATTGATCTTTGTGGGCTGAGGAGCAAGTCTATTTATCTGCTTATTGCTTTATATTTATATACTATTTACCTGGCATCCTCAGAAGAAAAACAATTAGTTGCAATGGCAAAGAACAATATACGCCAGGTTTTTTAAAATTATTATTATTATTATTAACTTTTATTTCATTTTAACTTTTTCTGAATTTTTATTGTTTTCTGGGGCTTCACCAAGAAACAAAACAAAACCAATTAATATAATATCAAATGCACATCAAATCGTATCAGAGTAAGCACTAAGGTGGAGAAGGGAAGGAAAAAAGTCAGCCTAAAAAATAATGAGGAGAGCTTCTTCTAAGTGGAGTTCTAGAGTCACAGAGCTGTCTGTCAAAAGAACCTGTCTAGGCAGATGCATTTCAGTGTAAAATCAATCATTTTCACAGTCTGCATTAATAGGATACCATTTCACCTTCTAAAATGCCTATTGTGGAAACCTTAGAAAGAAGCAAAAGACATTTATTGATATTAATGTTGGAATTTGTACTGAGTTAAACCTTCCTCTGTTACCAAACTCCATGCTTGGGGATGGGCCTAGGGAGTGAGTATCTATTTAAAGGCCTATTTAAAAGACTTTTCCCTCCCATCACAAGGTAAGGTGACATATTTCCAGGACCTATTCCTTTTCAGGTTCTCTACTTACCACCCTCCAAAACTGGGAGCAACTTCAAAATGGAGCAGTCATTCGGGAGAGTGCTAGTTAACATTGTTGTCATATGGTACAGAAACAGGAGACAGAGAGTGGGATGAACAGCTCTAGATGAGCTGTTCATCCCCAAACTTCTAAAATATGAGTGTTAGAATTTAATTGGATTCTGTCTGAGACATTTTTCCCTTTGCCTGACATCTATCTTGGGGAACTGTAGGGATGACTGCTACATATGCCAACCAGTCAGCATTTGTCACTGCAGGTTCTGCTTCCCCCAAGCACACAGGCCCTGAACTGACAAAACTCCCTTTCGGCTTCACTTGAGAAAAATAATATCCCTTCCTAGCATGTTCCTATCCTCCCCCTTACATGATTTCATGTATTTATTGTATCTACAGTAAACTGAACACAAGTTGTTTATGAGCCAGTTCACCAAATTAAAGCAATAGCAGGACTTCCTGAAGAGCAGAAATGATATCTGGAGGGCTAATATGGACAAACCAGAACTAAGGATTCTACTCAAGTAGAGTTTATATTAATACGATATGGTGGTTAACATTCTGGCCTAGAAATCAGGAGACTGCGAATTCATCCCACCTTAGGCATGAAAGCCAGTTGGGTGCCCTTGGGCCAGTCACACGCTCTCAGCCCAACTCACCTCACAGGGTTGTTGTTGTAAGGAAAAACAGGAGGAGGAAGGACTATTAAGTATGCTCGCTGCTTTGAGTTACATATAAAGTAATAAAGGCAGAACAAAAATCAAATATCTCCTCTGTCCACCAATTGGGCAATAAACAAAGAACTGTGTCTGTGTTTTAAGCCTTTGAAAGCTAGCTGATCAGCTGGAGGAAGAAGCTAACCTTTGGGCAGCTGTTCTCCAAGAAGAGCAAAGAATGAGGAAACAACAATGCCCTAATAACATAAAAGGTTCACAACAAAAGAAACAAAAATGTTTTGAAACGTTGGAATGTTCAGGAAAGGTCACACACAAGGAAAATTGAGCTTCCTGGAATAGACAATGGGGGGGGGGAGGCATTGGGCCACAAGTTTGAAATAATTTGCTTGATAGGGATATTGGAAGAACTGTTTGGAACCTGCTAATGCCAGGATAAAATTAGTGTTTGAAAAATCTCTTTATTCTGGATTTCTTTTTGTAACCCCTTTCTACTTTTGTATGTTCTTCAATGTTGTCAACCAGCCATTAATGCTAGAAGTTATCCATTCAGGAGTGTTATTTAACAAACCATTAAGTTTTGTTTGGAAAGCAAGAAATGGAAGGAAACAAGATCTTATTGATGGTCTTGCAAATATATCATGTGGCTGGTTATCAGTCTTAATTAGTGTTGAGATTGGTAGTTGCCTGGCATAGATTTAGAACACCACCATCTCTATTGTTATTCTTATTCATATTCATACCAGAACTGAAAGTACTTTCCCTCAAAGCTTTTCTTTATATGCTGTTGTGCAAAATGTGTCAACTTTCTTTATGCACTCTCCAACTTTGAAATAGAAAAATACAATTGTATCCCTTTTACTTTTCTAAAATAATAGTTTTTTAGGCTAAATATGTTTTTCATATATGCAAAATTGATCAGTGATCAGCTGATGTAAGTGAATATTAGACTTTTCAATTCCGAACCCAGTTAAACAAAGAGGGGGGGGGGAACCAAACAAAAAGCAATAACAAGTAACTTCCATGATGCCGAAAACAAAATATGTCCAAGCTGCCAAAGTTTGACTCAAAGGAAACATTACCTTCACTACATTGCTTACTTAAAGCGATATTGAAAACAGCTTTAATAATATTTTTAAGCTAAGTTTTAAGTATTTTATTTACATATTCTGCTTGGTTTAGAAGAAATAGATGGGACAACTATAATCTCAAGAATATTGGCTCAGTTCATAAAAATGAGGAAGTGTAGCATTAAAAACACACCTGCATTTGACTTACGTATGTAAAAGAGTAATTCTGAAGCTGGATTCTATATCAACATTCCAGATAGAGTTTGAAATAGTAGGTCATTGTTTCCCTTGTTTTAAATAAAGAATTAGCTATTGTCTTTGTAAAAATACAAATTAGGCATTCAGTTGCAAATTTGATAAAAGTACATTTATTTTCTTAATAGCACGATGATATGTTATATTTGATTATCTTACCGTATTATAACTGGGTTACTCTATGTTGAGCAATATTAGATTGTTTAAAATAATCCAGTGAGTTTGTCAACAGGGATTAGTACCTAGTTCTTACTAATGCAACGTTAACATCTTCTGCTTTATTTGGGCTGTGGCCTGATTTGATTTGATTTGATTTGAATTAGATATTAAAGATTGGAAGAAGGTGGAGTTCAACTTGAATTTGCATCTCAAGAACTGGGAACAAATGGATTTGATTTGAGCCTCTTCAAAGTTGTAATGGTATCAAAATACCTATAGATGCTTAATGGGGTGAACATAGAGGAACAGAAGATTCATTAGAAGACATGGTTGCTGTCTAGCTTCAACTGGGTGTCTTCAAGAGTTTCTCCTGTTTTGAGGCAGAAATAAAAAGGTTGAGAAGAGGACAGCCCAGTTAACCACCTAAGATGCATTGACTTAGAGCAGTAAATATCCTATCCCCAAAATTGATTAAAAGTACGTTCTTTTCCACTTGCTATTCTGGACTTCCCAACTTGACACACTGCGCAATTATTACTGATTTGTCCTCGTGGACTGATAGCTTTTTTGGGATACCTGGAGGATTGGCACAGTTACCTGAGAAGCTCCCCACCTAGGAACTACTCTTCCATCTTCGGGTTAATTGGGGTACCAGGCTGGGAAGTCATGTTGGCAAAGTTTGACCTCTTCAGGTCTGGATTTGGAAGAACGTCTCCTGAAGCAACCTTACTGTGTGATGTAGCTTTGCTGCTTCTGCTACTTAATTTGTAGTGTGACTGGAGTATTTGCATAACTAATTGGCAAACTCTCCTGGGGGGAGTCATTCATAGGTGACTGGCAATGAGGAGCTAACATTCTAAATGTAAATTAGCAGAGGCAGCAAAAGCAAGCAGGCATGGTGAGATGCATAGGCATTTGTAGCCTTCAGACTTAAAAGAGTAAAAGTTGAGGCTAGTACCTATGTATCCAAATATCCATTCACTGTTAAGAGCAAGTATTAGATTGACTGGCCTTCAGCCCATACACAGAGCACTGAGAACTTTGCTGCTTCCAGTTGAGTGGCTAGGAACCTGCACAGAACAGGGTTCCTCAGAGTAATCAACATTGTCCCCCAAGATTCAATGGGATTATCTGTTATTTTATTCATATCAGTCAAAGTAGTATCTATTACATTAGTTTCATATAATAAATGCTTAGGGGTCAATGAAAATCTGAAACTTCATGAGGGGGTTGAGAAGCTGAAAGATTTGCACTGGAAGAAAAGACCCAAAGCTTGTGAGTAGTTGAGCAAATGAGGGAAGCCCAAGGCGGTATTAGTTTTACCATCTGAAGGGCGGGGATTTTAATGAGCTGATAACATTTAGTGGCCATCAACAACTTATGTCACATCCCTCAGCCCAAAGGGAGTGGCCTTGCAATATTATATAATCTATAGCTGCCAAAGCAGTGTAAATACTGTATCATACCACGGAACCTTATGAAGCACTTTAAAAGACTTCAGACTGCTTTGAATCCACCTGATCCCTACTTTGCTGATTTTTTTTTTCATCTGATGGATGCTTCTTTGCACATTCCTATAGAACACAGACTATGTGTTATCAAACCCTAGAGGATCATGTTTATGTATTTGTTATGAGTGATTGTATACTGTTCCATTCATCTAAGTGGCTTCCTAAACAAGGAACAGCTTAAAAATAATTTAAGAATGAATCCTTGATATCTGACATTTTTGGCAATTTCCATGTTTGCAGATTGTTAGCAATCTGAACACCACAGCAATCAGAATATTTATTAAAGTTTGTTGCAAAATCAAAACGAGAAGCACACACAGATTACTGATTCAGCTGGATTCAATAACTTCTTTATAAACATAATAATATATATTTACAATACCACAAGTAGAATTCTTCTTCAATCAGTTACAGGTAAACACAAGCAGGAGAGTTAGTTTCATTTCAGCAGAGTTCAGAGTGAAAGAGTACAGAGAGGAGAGTGCAGAGTGGACTGAGCCACGCCTAGCCTTAAGCTTAAATTCCAGTTTCGATTCTCTGCACAGACTCAGAAGTGGTTATCTCCTATTGGCTGATTCAGTTGCTATGCCTATTCATTGGCTAACCTTGTTAACATGGCTCTCCCAGTCATGAATATTCTAACAATATTTTCCCCAAATATGGATATGCATGCACTTTCGTGCCCATCGCTCATGCTGAACCATCTCTTATCCCCCCTCCCCTTGCCGGTCCGCAAAGCTGAAAAGGTTGGGGAAATCTGAACTAGGGGATTCCAGAATATTTTTATTTTTATGTGGACATTAAACAATTAAGGTTTTTTTTTTAATCCAGCTTCTTTACCAGCGTCAGATCATCCATTTTTCCACTTGGGATTGAAATTGTTCTTTGGGCCAAAATGAAAAGCAGAAAAGAACAGCTTGCCTGCGGAGGTTGTGAGAGCTCCAACACTTGAGACTTTCAAATGACTGCCATTTGTCTGAAATGGTGTAGGGACTCCTGCTTGAGCGGGGGGGTTGGACTAGATGACCTACAAAGTCCCTTCCAACTCTAATAATCTGTAAACTTCCTTCTTTCTGGGGCATATTTCTCTCAAACAAACTATGGATCCTGCTCCAAATCTAGCACACATAGGTGTGGCTGACTTTCCTAGCTGGTTTTGCCTCAACTGACCCTCATTATTCAGGGTCAAGGCAAAGTGGAGCTTCTGGCAGATTCCAAAGAACGTGGCAGCCGAGCCAAGATTGCTGACATTTCAAAATCAGTGCATGAGAACATTCAGCTGTGGCAAGAACACACCCAAATAAACAAGTTTTGCTTGTAGGTGAGAAAGGTGAGGTAATAACTGTCCAGAAAATAATCAAGAAAATGTGTAGCCTTGCTAAAAGGTTTCAAGAAATGTGATTATTGGTGTGTGTGTGTGTGTGTGTGTGTGTGTGTGTGTGTGTGTGAGAGAGAGAGAGAGAGAGAGAGAGAGAGAGAGAGAGAGAGAGAGAGAGAGAGAGAGAGAGAGAGAGAGAGAGAGAGAGAGAGAGAGAGAATATGAATATGATTTAGAGATTTGGCAACAGTTCACAAGCTTGTTCATTCTATTATAACGCTAATTAAGGAGGAATCGGTTTAAAGTTAGGCCTGGACCATTTAGTCCTTTATATCAGGGGTCTCCAACCTTGGCAACTTTACAACTTGAGGACTTCAAATACCAGAATTCCTCAGCCAACTGGCTGAGGAATTCTGGGAGTTGAAGTCCACAAGTCTTAAAGTTGCCAAGGTTGGAGACCTCTGCTTTATATCATGAAATGTATTAATAGACACTGCTGATCTTTGTAAATGTTCCCAGCCTCCACCATAGCAATACAGGATTTGATGTTTGCATGCCTTCTGAGGGAAAGCTGAGGCCAAAATAAAACAAATTCTGTTTACCCACAGCAAACTTTGAACTTTTGTTCAAAAGCAGAAATGCAATCTGTTTGTTATTATGGGAGGGACATGAACATGGCAGAAGTATAACGGCTTTTGATAGAGGAGAATGGTGACAGACTTGTGAGTAAACACTCGAAATAATTTTTGCCATGACCTCTTTGGCTCTAATGTTTAGACTCTAGATTAGTTAAAACGGGTTTTATAAGGAACTGTTTAGAGATATATAATCCAAAACAAATTCAGGATGAAAAATAAATCAAATGAACAAATAAGAGTATTGTTTCCTTCTTGTTTAAAGAAACCTGACATGAAAGCTATCACTACAAGCTATCAAGCTATTCAGCAAAAATATGAAATCTCTTCTCCCTATTATTTTTCTGTTTTGTCCAACAGACATCTCTTTGAAATAACACTGAGAAGAGGGCAATGTTGATTATAGAATTTTATTGCTTTGGGTAAGGACTGCTGTACGTTGTTGTCCTCATCTATTGAACCTCTTTTCTTTTCTTTTCTCTTTTCTTTTCATTTCTTTCTTCTTTTCTTTTCTCTTCTCTTCTCTTCTCCTCTTTTCTTCTTTTCTTTTCTCTTTTCCTTTCTTCCTTCCTCCTTCCTTCTTTCCTTCTTTCTTTCTTTCTTTTTTTCTTCTTTCTTTTGAAGAAGGAAAGAAAAAAGGAATCTGCACGTTACGATAACAAGAAACAGTGCTACCACACTGAATATCCGGGGAAAATATCTTGCAGTTCATGAAAACTCAGTTCACATATGCAACAAACTGCTTTGATGACTGAGCCGTAACTCTGCCTATATTTGGAAGGGATTAAACTGGAAGTTTGTGGACCTCACAAATTGCTGCAACTAGCTTCCAACACAATGATCATGTGTTGGGTGCTGGGAGTAGAGTTCAGGGATAGCTTGCTGGTTAGTCTTCAGGGTTTACAAGAAGCCACTGGATCCAGAATTATTGTCCAGTACATTAAATTGCTGGGGCTGGAAGAGGGAGAAAAGGGGGAGGGGGAGGGGAGGACGAGGAGAGGAGTGGGAAAGGGAAAGGGAAAGGGAAAGGGAAGGGAAGGGAAGGAAAGGAAGGGGAGGGGAGAGGAGAGGAGAGGAGAGGAGAGGAGAGGAGAGGAGAGGAGAGGAGAGGAGAGGAGAGGAGAGGAAAATTATTTAATGTTTGAGAAAATGAATACGTTAAAGATATGGGGCTGGATCAAAAATTCATACTTGGTCAATGCAAGCCCCTTTGAATGTAGCTCCATTGAGAACAATTACTTAAAAGAGGAGAGAACATACTGAATCTTCTCCTTTCCCTAGAATCTCAGGCCCCTTTCTTTTGCAATTCTCCAGACCTTAATCAGGAGATTAGAGGCAGAATAGATAATATTCACTTCCACTCCTGTGCAAAAGTCACAGGAAAACATTCACAGGATTTCTTTTTTTTAAAAAAAAGCCTTTTGACTTTCTATCTGCAGGAGGATTCTCCCAGATCCTGCCCCTTGTGAACTGCACACCTACAAGAAAGAAGCAGCAGCATTTCTTCCTGTATCTTCATTTTTACCTGGCCGCTTCAACAACCTTTCAACCTCAAATAAAGAAACGAGCAAGTTGGAACATAGTGCAGTTTGCTTGTAGTCGTTCAGTTATATTGCTATACCATTATGACTTTGATTATTAATCAATGTGGAATGCATGATACGCATACGTGAGATTGGGTTAATGATGAGGAATATTAACCCTAACTTTAACCCTATCTTCCTGCTGGCTTAATTTAGTCATTGGTGTTTTTTCAAAGCAGTAGTTGATGAGGGAGTTCATTGGAAAGAGGTGCTATTGGATGGCAATCAAAGCTGGGGTGCTCTACAAATAGAGATGTGAAGGCCCGGGAAAAAAACGGAAAAATTCAGAAAAAAAACATTTTTTTTTCGTTTTTTTCCTGAAGGCTTTTTTGTTTTTTTCCAAAAAATTGGAAAAATTGGGAAAAAAAACATTGTGGAATATTTTATTTTAACATGATGAATAAAATATTTTAAGACAAGATTCAAAGGTGCAAACATAAGTGATGATGATAACACTGCTACTGCATTTGACTGGATCACAAAACAAGCATCACGTTTAGGGCTTAATGTTGGGAAGGTACTTTCAAATGTTGCAGAATATAGAACATCTTCAGGGATTTGGTCCAGGAATGCAATCTGGGATTCTGCCAAACATATTCCTCCTGCAACATGGTGGCAAGGTCTTTGCACAACACAGCCTCTGACTCCTATTGCTTCTCGCCTTCTCCAGATACCTCCCTCTTCTGCAGCATGTGAAAGATTCTGGTCTATGTTTGGAAACACTCACACTAAGTCAAGAAATAAACTGACATGTGAAAGGGTAGAGAAGCTTGTTTCGATCCGGGCAAACCTTCAGTTTTTAGAAGTTCCTAATTGTGATGACGGACAAAAAAGAGTAGCTGCAGAAGCAGAGACGGATACTGACAATTTCAGCTCAGAAAATGATTCTGATTAAATGTCCATTGAAACTTAGTCCCACTCTCTTCTTAACACTTCCCCCCATCTTCAATTCTTTTTATGAGAATGGGGTTTTTATTTTTATTTTTATTTAATACTTTGGAAAGGAAATATGAAAAATTGTTACTTTTGGTTTTGAAAATTGTTTTGTGGAGGCTTTTTGGCTGTTCCACATAAACTAGTAAGCAGTTCAGGAGATTGTTGCTCCCTTTGTTACAAATAAATATTATAAAAAAGTAAATTCTGTTTGTGATAATTGTTTGGCTACACTATATTTTTAATATGCTAGTTGTGATAATTTTATGCCAAGTAAAATTGTCCATAGTCATATTTTATGTTCCTAAAGTAACAGAATGACTTTCAATCTTAAAAAGACAAAAAAGTGCTAATGTAGCATTTTTTTTCAATTTTTCCAAAAATTTCCGTTTCTCCCCCCCCCCCCCCCCCCGGAAAAAACCCGGGTTTTTTTCCGAGCTTCAAAATTTCCGGAAATTTTACATCTCTATCTACAAATACCCTACAATCCAAGGCAATGGGAAACAATTGCTTCAGGCATCCAGTGATGGTGCAATGCTAATGATTCAGCACCAGAAGATTTATCTCCATGTTTCCATTGCTATTTCACAATATACTGCTTCATGGTAGTTGGACTTCCAATCACTCATTTTACAAACCAGCACGGGACACACAATAAACGAGAGATCAACAATGGGATAGCGACAAGATCCATAATGGCAGAGTGTTACTAGATGTTGCCTATTGTCCTCCAAGATTCATTAGTTTTTCATTAAACTCAAAAGAACTTGGTGTCACGTTGCGTTTCAAATTTTCATCTGCGCTTTCAAAATCCATTCCTATGTTTACACACACAAGCATTTATTTATACATTAAAAAACAACCTCAGCAGGTGACAACCTACAGTCAACATTGTCTGACTTTAAAAGGTAATCAATACTGATAGGATCTGGTCAGTACATGGATGGGAGACCACCAGAGAATTTCGCAAGCTAAGTAGCCAAATCAGGAAGCAGAAAAATATTGACAAAACAACGAAGGCAATTGCAAGCTGCTTCTTTCTCATTGATAAGAAACATGTATCTGTGCTCATCAGTCCCCACACTAACTGGGGAAATAATCATAGGAAACAGTATTCAAGGACGTCAATATTTATATATGTATTGCTGTCCATGACGTTGCACCTAGAATGCCCAAGACAGTTTCTTTAGATCAGAACCTCTGGGCCACAAATCAGTACTGGTCAGTGGCCTATTAGGAACCAGGGCACACAGCTGGAGGTGAGTGGTAGGCGAGTGAGCAAAACCTAAACCATCCTCCCCCCTCCCCCCCCCCACATTCTGTGGAAAAATTGTCTTCCACTAAACTAGGCCCTGGTGCCAAAAAAGATTGGGGACCACTGCCTTAGATGATGGGTGAGCATAATTCCTTACCACTTCAAAATCAGTTTAATATATAAACTACAGGTAGTGCCTTGACCACAATTGAGCCCAAGATTTCTGTTAAGTGAGTTTCGCCCAATTTTTACAAACTTTCTTGCCACCGTTGTTAAGTGAATCACTGCAGTTGATAAATTGGTAACCTGGCTGTTAAGAGAATCTGGCTTCCTCCCATTGAACTTAGCTGGTCAGAAGGTCGCAAAAGATGATCGCATGACCTTGGGACATAGCAACGGTCGTAAGTAGGAGCCAGTTGCCAAGCGTCTGAATTTTGATCACATGATCATGGGGATGCTTCAAATGTTGTAACTGTAAAAAATTGTCATAAGTTACTTTTTCCAGTGTGGTTGTAACTTTGGTCACTAAATAAAGTAGAGGACTACCTGTATGTACTTATTTTTTTAAGCAGGAAAGTGCCAATAATTTGCCTACATGGAAGCAATCCAACCCCGATCCTATAGCTGCTGTAGGAAGATACATTGTAGCTACTCCACGTGAAGGGGAAAGAGTTCTGTTTATACTAGTGGTATTTTAGGCTGTATTATTTAGACTGTATTTTAGAGAATGCAAAAGTTGGCTTGAAACTCAACATTAAGAAAATGAAGATTATGGCATCCTGCCCTATCAATTCCTGGCAAATAGATGGGGAAGAAATGGAGGTAGTGACAGATTTTATTTTCCTGGGCTACAAGATCACTGCAGATGGTGACTGCAGCCAAGAAATTAAAAGACACTTGCTCCTGGGGAGGAAAGCTATGGCAAATCTAGACAGCATACTAAAAAGCAGAGACATCACCCTGCCAACAAAAGTGTGTATAGTCAAGGCTATGGTTTTCCCAGTTGCAATGTATGGTTGTGAAAGTTGGACCATAAGGGAGGCTGAGCGTCAAAGAATTGAGCCCTTTGAACTATGGTGCTGGAGAAGACTCCTGCGAGTCCCTTGGACTGCAAGGCGATCAAACTGGTCAGTCCTAGAGGAGATCAACCCCAACTGCTCTTTAGAAGGCCAGATCCTGAAGATGAAACTCAAATACTTTGGCCACCAAATGAGAAGGAAGGACTCACTGGAGAAAAGCCTAATGCTGGGAATGATTGAAGGCAAAAGAAGAAGGGGATGACAGAGAATGAAGTGGCTGGATGGAGTCACTGAAGCAGTCGGCGTGAACTTAAATGGACTCTGGGGGATGGTAGAGGACAGGAAGGCCTGGAGGAACGTTGTCCATGGGGTCGCGATGGGTCGGACACGACTTTGCGACTAACAACAATAATTTTAGGCTTATCTCAAATTCTAATTAAGTATACCATCTTGCTGTTATAGTCTGTAAAATCTAAAGTATTTTTCTCCAAAATATTCATGTACCTTGAACACTTAGGACTATCTATATACCAAAGTATTTTTTAAAAAAATATGCAAACCAAGAGGTGGCAATCCAATGTCTATCTGCTCTGAAATTGGTCCAGTTCAATTCAATGGGATTCGTTCTTGGGCAAAACCATATAGGATTATAGCATTCGTATAGAGAAGCCAGCACAGTCCCAGTTTCAATGGATCTCCTTCTGAACCCATGTGTGAGAAAGACTTAGGGGAATGGTTAGATAAGAGGAGAGAGCAAAGCCCACAGCTGCATAATGGATGGAGAAAGAGGCTGAGAATGGATACTCCCTAGCTTGTCACGCTGTAAAGGAGATTTGTATTTTCAGACTTCGAAGATTCTGTTAAGGTAGCCTTCACAGTAAAGAAGAATTACCTCATTGGTCATGTTCCTGTCTGGTCTAACTGGAAAGGCTGACACATATACTAAAAGGCTGGATGTAAGTAAATCAGTATACTACGGGTAGTCCTCGACTTACAACCATTCATTTAGTGACCATTCAAAGTTACAACAGCACTGGAAAGTGACTTATGACCGTTTTTCACACTTACAACTACTGCAGCATCCCCATGGTTATGCGATCAAAATTCGAATGCCTGGCAACTGACTCGTATTTATGACATTTGCTGTGTCCCAAGGTCATGTGATCATCTTTTGCGACCTTCTGACAAGCAGAAGTCAAGCCAGATTCACTTAACAACCACCTCACTAACTTAACAACTGCAGTGATTCACTTCACAATTATGGCATGAAATGTCGTAATATGGGGCAAAACTCACTTAACAAATGTCTCACTTAGCAACAGAAGTTTTGGGCTCAATCATGGTCATAAGTCGAGGACTATCTGCATAGCAATATATAAGCAATGAGCCATAAAAGTTTTATTTTCCCCATATTGGGCTTCCCATCAAAGCCCAGCAATAACTCGCGAGGAACAAATTGCTTCTAACTATTCTATCTTGGATTACAAGCAATGGTCCCTCTAACGTTAGAAAACGGCGCGCGGCAATTGGAAACTGCTGTGCGCCGTTCTCTAGTCATGTGTGCGGGCGTGCAGTTGCGCAGCCTCTGATATTAGAAAATGGCGCGCGGCAGTTGGAAACTGTTGCACGCCGTTCTCTCGTTACGTGCGCGGCTGCGCGGCCGCACAGCTTAGAGGAAACATTGGTTACAAGAGTCTTGTTTTTAATCAGCAATTCACGGCTGCCACATATTGGAAATAACTGTTGCAGCTGGAAAGGCGAGTAAACATTTGTTTTGTGGCTGGGAAGAGAAAGAGGTCACGCAAACCACAATGCAAACCCCCAATGGCTAATCTGACTACTAAACAGCTTATTTGCTCAGGAGTTGACCGGGGTCCACCTTGAACCACTCTGACATTGAAATGCAGTCTATTTATTTGGCAGGTCCTTGCCGTTGTCAGGCTGCTGAGAATGAACTGACGCTTGTGTTCTGAAGTTAATTAAAAGAGTAATCTAAATGAAGCAAGTTCCTGATGAGATGCCAGCTGTAGACAAAGGCATTCCTATCCACCGATGTAGCATGAGAAAGCAAGCGACATGCAAAACTAATTACGAAACGAGGCAGTGTTAAGAGTCTCTGGTCCTGAAAGCGCTGCAGTGTGGAAGAACAACACGAGCTCGTTCTGTGGGTACGTTACGGAGGCAGAGGAGAAGGCATTCGGCTACTGCTTGCATTGCGACGGTGTAACACTCTGAGTGGGCTTTCCTCTGTTTTCATTCTTTTCGAGACATCCTCCATTTAGGCCAGTGTTCCCCAACCTTGGCAACTTGAAGATGTCTGGACTTCAACTCCCACAATTCCCCAGCCAGCAAATGCTGGCTGGGGAATTCTGGGAGTTGAAGTCCAGACATCTTCAAGTTGCCAAGGTTGGGAAACACTGATTTAGGCTAAAGCTACCATCCCTTTCAAATTACAGCTGTCAACTAGTCATTAAACTGGTGGGCTGTCTTGGTTCTAAAAAGCTGGCTGGGGAATTCTGAGAGTTGAAGCCCACAAGTCTTAAAGTTGCCAAGTTTGGACACCCTTGCTCTAAAAGGAAGCAGTACTTATGAGGTGTATGGGGTGTTCAGGGAGGGGTAGCACCTCTGGTGTAGGGGCATGTTGTGTCCTTTTACGACAGCTCATTTTAGGGCAGCTTTTAGGGCAGCTCATTCACCTTTGGTCCCCACCTGTCACTCAGCTCTCACCTGTGGCTCCTAGCAGCTGTAGCATGCGCAGCAGCCACACCCCAGGCAACAGCTTCCACAGGCTGGCCAAACCAGGTTGAGAGTAGCCATTGGGTCATTGACCTTCGGTGAGATAGGGACTTGTCTATCCCGAGCATGTGAAGACAGATTCTTCACATGCGGACTGAGAGGATGAAATCTACTAGAATAGGACAACGGTCATGAAGGTGGTCTCTGCAAGTGATGTGGTATGCTAAGAGCACAGCAAGACACAAAAGACGCCCTGGTCAACCACTGCGCCCAGTCCATCTCCAACTGTCTCGACTCTTGTCCTGCTACTGGAGCAAGATGGAATCTGGGAAGAGAGAGTGAGGCTGACTATGTGCACCTCTCCCTCACTTTAATCCAATTTACGTGCAAGTCTTGACATCCCCCCCAAGACCTGTGAAAAGTCCTGTGGCAATGGGCGAGCAACAAAGCAGCAGGTGTGGATCCACTGGGAGCTGTAGCTGCAGACCTGCACACAGGCAACTCAGGTCTATGATAGATGTTAAGGTCCTCTTCGAATACGATGGACGAACATCATCACTTATGAGGGTAATGACTATGCCAATCTTCCCCAACTTCTCTTTCCAGATGTGGACAGTGCCTACTGGTCAGTTAAAACAGGTTAGTCTACCTCTATGTCATTTCTGTATGGGGCAGAATATCCAGAGTTTGAACAAGTATTACAAGACAAGAAACAAGGCAGGAACATTTTAGGGAACTCTTTGGATCTTTCAGGTGCTTGAGGTGAGGCATATACAGTACCAGAACTCACCACCTTGTTGGAAGTTCATACAGTGATCAGTCTAACATTTGCCACAGAATAATCCATCCATGACTACAGAGTTGCAGAGCCCCTCTCTGCCTTACCTGACTTCTATATTAAAAATCACTTTTACATACTGAATATGGAAAGTCAGCGCACTGTAAATCAAAAGCAACCTTCTGGCACGTGTCATTTCCAAGAATCTTTCCCAAAAATGAGGATGGCTATAGCCAGTGTTTGGCTGCAGGCATTCCCATCCCTTCCTAAAAAAGGGAAAGGATGTAGAGCATCTGTTGGGAAGGCAATGGCAGGGACTAAGTGCTTGGAATTGATTATGTCCCCGTTATGAATGGGCAGCATCCCCATCAATCATTTGTGAAAGTGCTACACAATGTTCTCAAAACCCCAGATCCAAAAAGTCAAGAACCCTTTCCTTGGCTTTACTTACATACTTAGAACCCGGGTCTCTTCCCTGGTCAGGTGATTACCGTATCTTCCAGGGCAGCAACAAGTTGTTCAGTTTGGTCTAGTGGTTATGGCCCTAGGCCAGAAACCAGGTGACTGTGAGTTCTAATTCCACCTTTGCCATGAAAATCAGGTGGGTGACCTTGGGCCAGTCACACGATTTCAGCCTAACCCACCTTACAAGGTTGTTGTGGGGAAAATAGAAAGAGGGAGTTGACTTATTACTTTTTTTCACTGCATCCAAAGTAGATTTAGCATACCAATACTACTACTCCCACTCCTCCTTCTCAGGGTTTAGACTCTCTTAAAGGTGTGTGCCCTACTGTCTAGCAATAGACACTCCCATAAATACATTTCAAGGCAGGATTTGAAGCAAGAGTGGGCATGGGTGGTAATACACTCATAAAGGCCCACTGTTTATTTCAATGGAGGAGATAGTCATATGCCTAAAGTCACATTCTCAATAATAGGGCTCTGAGTTGAACTAAATACAAAAAGCCAATATTTGTAGCTTGGTCTTATAGAGAGAGACACATTAAAAAATTACCTGAGGAAAATTCACAATACTGATGTTTGTCCATTGTGTTCGAAGAGGACCTTGACATCTATCAGGTTGTGGGCTGTTCACGATGTGTCCGCAGGTGGCTGGTGAGGCCTATAACGGGCATGAAATGTTCTGCCACATGTCGAGCAGACATGTGTGGGCACCATTGTTGCAGCATTTGCAGCTCTGGCTTTGCGGAGTGCTCGCTTCTCTTGTGCTATGGTTGTTCTGCTGTCCTCTGATGTCTGGCAGCCTTGGTGGATCAGCGTGTGCCATGTCGATCGATGTTGTGCCAGGGTTCCCAGGAGGTGGTGGTCAATATCCAAGGACTTGAAGGAGGCTTTCAACGTGTCTTTGTATCACTTCCTTTGACCCTCTTGAGACAGCTCACCATAGAGGAGCTGTTTGGGGATGTGGTGGTCTGGCATCCTTGCAACATGGCCTGCCCAGCGTGTCTGGGCTTTCATCAGCAGGGTTTGAACTGATGGCAGGCCTGTTCTGGAGAGGACTTCTGTGTCTGGCACCTTGTCCTGCCACCGGATCCTCAGAATTCTATGGAGGCAGGTCATGTGGAAGTGGTTCAATTGCCTAGCATGCCTCCTGTATACAGTCCAAGTCTCACTGGCATACATGAGGGTAGTTAGCACTACTGCTCGGTAGACTTTGAGCTTTGTAGCAAGGCTTATTCCACGGCGGTCCCACACGTTGGTCAATAATCTGCCAAATGCAGAACTTGCCTTGGCGATTCTGCCAATTGACCTCAATATCAATTGTCACTGCACGGGAGAGGGTGCTGCCAAGGTATGTAAATTGGTCCACTGCTTGCAGCTTTTGTCCCTTCACTGTGATGGTGGGCTCTTGGTATTTGGCTTTCGGAGCTGGCTGAGCTGGCATAATATTACACAGGAATTGAAGCCAGCAATAACAGCAATTGGCTACACAATGAATGATGCAGTGGGGTAAACATCCCAAGACCAACTCAGCTAAACCTGGATAGGGAGTGAGGAGAATACAGAAAACTCTCCACATTTGAAAGAAATAATGGGATTTATCATTGAAGCTTGCTTCCTCATAAAATATTTTAAATCCTGAACTATGCAGAGTTGCAAACATATGATTGGTTATTTTACATTTCTTCATATTGTCTGGTTATGGTCCGTTTCCTTTATTCTTTTAACCTACTTTATTCACTAGCCTTTGACCCTTGATGTTTATAGTTCTAAATGGATTTTTGTTCCCCATCTTCCCTTTTCTCTTCTCTTTTGCTGCCAATTATTTTTCAGAGCTATTTAATTTGCACACCTCACTATGGCGTGACAATAATAATGATTCTATTATTATTAGCTTTAGAATGACTTCCTTGCTTGGTTCTGCTATGTCGCACCATGTGCATTTTGGTCCAACTCTTTTATCTGTCTTTTATAAAGGATCTGTAATAACTGATTTTAACTTAACTGGGTATGCATGGAAGTATGCTCTACCAATTGAGCGGTAGAGCATTCAATCAATAAGAATAAAACCCTAAGCCATCCTTAGAGTTGGAAGAGGACATTCTGTCTTCTGGGTTCATTTCCCTGCTTGGTGCAGAAATCCGAATTAAGGAAGAGTTTGCTGCATATCCAGCCTGTGTTTGAAGACATCCAGAAAAAGAGAGCCCACCATTTCCAAAACAACAACTTTATCCCCCCGCTGACAACCATTTCTGCAAAATCCCCTCATTGTCAGGATAACTGGGAAGGCAGCGCCGTTTTGGTATCTGTAGCAACTGAGATTATAACTCCCCAATCTCTGATAGTTGTATTTACTGCTTTTGTTCAGAACATGCCATAAAGCCTTCCCCTTCCACTCACACACCTCCTCACACAGCCTCTCTCTCTCTCTCTCTCTCTCTCTCTCTCTCTCTCTCTCTCACACACACACACACACACACACACACACACACACACACACACACACGCAAACCACATACACAGGTACTCATTGAAACTAATGGGCACATTCTCGAGAAATACACAAAATATTTCCTTCGTGATACCGAATTTTATTTTTTCCCCCTCCCTTCGCAAACCAAGTTGAGCTGGCGTGTAATCGGGAAGTCTGGGTAACGTTGAAAGAAAAAAGGGACTCTAAACCTAAGCGCGGTTTGGAAGCCTAGGAAGATTGTTAAGGAATAATAATAATAATAATAATAATAATAATAATAATAATAATAATAATAATAATAATAATAATAATAATAATAATAATAATAATAATAATAATAATAATAATAATAATAATAATAATAATAATAATAGGCGAATGAAGTGCGATTAATGGTACGGTTATGCATTACCTGGTGGGCTACCGGCTGGGGAAGGGGGCGGGGATTAGCCCTGGATTTACCTTCCTACGGCGGCGGCTTGCCACCAGTGGAGCCGCCACCTCAAACCCCGCCAAGGGAGCCGGGCACGCCAAGCAAAGGGGGCTGGCCGGGGTCTCGCCCGCCGCAGGGCGAGAAAGAGAGAGAGAGCAGACGGCGGGTGTCTGGAATCCCACCCTTGGAGCTCCCGTGATTGACACCCCAGAGGATGGCTCGAGCTTTCCAAGCGCAGAGCCGAGCAGCCAATGAGCGCGACCCGGGGGCGGGCCTTGGCATCAGGAGTATCTCTTACTTTAGACTCGCCGGCGCTGCTGAGGGGAGCCCAGAGCCGAGCCGGACGGCGCAGGTGAAGGGCGCGCGAAGCCAGCGAGCGAGAGAGAGCCGGAGCGCGGACACTCGGGGCCGGGGGGGGGGATCGCCAGCGCTTGGACGGCGGCGGGTCCTGCTGAGGGGCCACCCGGCTCCACCCCTTGGCTTCCCCGGCGGCAGCCCCCATGGCGACCAAAGGACTTTAAAGGAGTTCGGGGGCTTGGTCGGCATCTGGGCGATTCCGGGTACGCAGCTGTCGTCGACTCGGATCCTTCCCACCTTGTATCGCGTCGCGTCTACTGCTCGCTTACTGGGAAGGCCGCCAGCGGGACAGGTTTTGCTTGCCCGCGACTGGGGGATTTTTATTTTCCCGGGCCAGGAGTTTAAAGAAAGGGCAGAGCCACGACCGAGCTGGGGTGCAGAAGCGCGCGTGAGGAAGCCGGAGAGCGGCGGCTTGGGAAGCTCCCTGACTTCTCCGCGAGAAGTGGCCGCCACCACCGCCGCCTCTTTGGAGAAGGAAAGGGAGGACGACAACTGGAGACAAAGCGAAGGGGCGGGAGGAACCTCTCGCCGGGACATGTCAAATCCACCCCGAGCCCGGATGTGGCTTTGATTCTTTGGGGAGAGAAGAGCATTCGGGTGCCGTCCGAAACAGGCGACCTCCCCGCCCCCTCTCTCCTTTTTTTCCCTCCTTTGTGCACCGCTAGGTCTCCTAGAGCCGGCAGCAGATCGGGGAGGGGGGAGGTTGGCAAAACAGGGCGACCCGGGGGGCTTCTCGCAACCTCTGGCGACCAGGAACCATCCCCTGCCCGTCCTAAGGGTAGGGTCGGGCGAAAGGGTGGGCGTGTTAGGGGGGGAAGCAAGAAGGATCGGCCGGCGACAGTTTTTTCTCTTCCTTGGCCAAGAAGGAGGGCTGAGACCCCCGCGCAATCGGATCCCCTCTCAGCTTGCGCCCCTTTTTCGTGCCGCGTGCGTGTTTCATTGTTATGCTCCCCCGGCACCCCTCATGGCGTTAATCTCCCGCTCTTCTCTCCCGTTTGCTGTCTCTCAGATCCGGCGATTCCTGCTCTCGCCGCGCCCTGTCATTGATGGGAAATCAACTGGATCGCATCACTCACCTGAGTTACAGCGAGCTGCCGACCGGGGACCCCTCGGGGATCGAGAAAGACGAGCTGCGCGTCGGTGTGGCTTACTTCTTCTCCGACGAGGAGGAGGATCTGGACGAGCGAGGGCAGCCGGACAAGTACTGCGTGAAGGGTTCGAGCAGCCCGGCCCAAGAGTCCCCCACCCGCCACCACCACCACACGCCGCAGCTGGTGCTGAGCGAGACTCAGTTCTCCGCCTTCCGCGGCCAGGAATGCATCTTCTCCAAGGTGAGCGGAGACTCCCAGACTGGAGATTTGAGCGTCTATCCGGCGTCTTCCCTGCCTGCCCTGTGCAAGCCGGGGGACCTGCTGGAGCTGCTCTACCTGGGCCCCTCCGACCACCCTCCGCCGCCCCCGCAGTGGGCAGTCTATGTGGGCAACGCTCAGATCATCCACTTGCACCAGGGCCAGATTCGGCAGGACAGCTTGTACGAGGCGGCCGCCGGCAACGTGGGCCGGGTGGTGAGTAGTTGGTACCGCTTCCGCCCCCTAGTGGCCGAGCTGGTAGTGCAGAACGCCTGCAGCCACCTGGGCTTAAAGAGCCACGAGATCTGCTGGACGAACTCGGAGAGCTTCGCCGCCTGGTGCCGCTTCGGCAAACGGGAATTCAAAGCGGGGGGCGAGCTCCAGCCGGCCTCGGGCTCTCAGCCTCAGCAGCAATACTATCTCAAGATCCACCTGGCGGACAACAAGGGCCACACGGTGCGGTTCCAAAGCTTGGAGGACCTCATTAGGGAGAAGCGCAGGATCGATGCCAGCGGTAAACTGAGGGTGATCCAAGAGCTGGCCATCGTGGATGATGGCAAAGAATAAAAAGCGCGAGTGGGGAGAAGGGAGACCGGCCGTGGCCCAATCGGCAAGCACCACCCGTCCTCCCCGCGGACTCAAACCGCCGCCTGGTTGCTCGGCTTCTTCCGCCTTTTCTCCTCTGGTCTTTCGCGTGGAGGGAAAACCCCGGCCACATTGCAAACGAAACCAGCGGCTGCCCTTCCTTTGGCCGGAGGTTGGTTCGCCTCCCGCGAACCGGGATCGCCTTCACCATGATCCCGACGACCCGGAGGGAGGGGTGGAGAGGGGTGGGGCCGGCCACGCGATGAGCAAAGTCTGTGGACAGAGTCACTCCGTGTTCATCATACTTCCCAACCTGCTTAAATAAAAAAAAAATGTTTTAAAAAAAATACCACCCCTTTTTTTTCTAAAAAGAAAAAAAACCCCAACGTTCCTGGCTTCAATCCCTAAGAACCATGGCAATTTTTTTTGGTTAAGGTAAAAACAGAGGTTAGTTTTTTGGGGTCCTGCCTGTTCCGAGTATGCAAGAACTTTTGATGGGGTGTTGTGGGGGAGGGCGAGCAATCTGGTGCCCTCCTGATATTTTGCCTGCAGTTGCCCTTGGCCACTGTCCAGAGGGAGTGCAGTTACTTCTTTACAGCATGGCAATTTTATAGGATGATAACTCTTGTGGTAGAATTACTCACCAGGGATTTTTACAATCCCTTTCCTGAAAGGCTCTTTATCAGTTTCCAGAGTGTTAGACTGATATAAACATGCCGTAGAATTAAAGGGGGGGTGGAATGGCCATCTGATGCAACTTACCTGGGTTTGTTTTCTGAGTAAGCATGTATAGGATTTCACAATGCAGTTTCAGTCCTGGATGTAACTTTTATGCAGCTGTTGCCACCAGGACAATTACAGTCCCGGAGAGTTACAGTCTTAATCTGTTCGGATGGCATTAGGTAGTGAAAGGTTTTGCTTAGGCCATTGCATGGTTAAAACAGCAAAAAAATTCCTTCAAATTAAGCTATATTGGTGTCTGTGTAGCATTTCCTCAGTGACCTTGACTGATCTTGCAAAAGCTAAGCAGAATGCGGTTGGTTAGTAGTATTTGGATGGGGGGCCATCAGGAGATCTTGGGTTAGGCTAAGATTTTTTTTTAAATCTGAAATTGCCAAAAATCCCTTATATGGATATAAGGTCACCAAGAGATGCTTTATCTTTATTATATAATTATGATTTCTTTTAAGAGGTAGCAGTTGCCTTCCCTGCCTTCAGCAATTAACACAGCCTCCTGTTTGGAGTGGAGATTGTACTTTATGGTAAAGCCATGTGGTGTTATTTAGGGTTGCCTGATGCCAAAATGACAGCACATCGGTGGTAACATTGGCACATAAATGCTGTGTTGATTGAACTTGTATTCCTATATGTAGGAAAATTACAGTATTTACATAATGATATTACATGTTTCAGCATTTGGTACCCTGCAAATGGCCTTGTGATAAACATGGTTATTTATTTACTTATTAAATTTACATGCTTCCCATCTTGCTATCAATTACTGCAGAAGCAGTTGGATGTGTTCTGTTTCCTGGAATTTCCTGGAATGGAATTTCAAGAGTAGTGAAGGGGATTTAGTCCCTTTATAATGCCCTCCTCCCTTTCTGTTGTGGTTAAAATTGGGAAGAGAGGGATGTATGCCCAACTTCATTAAGCCTATCCTATGTTTCAACCAAGAGACCAAGTGATGTAGATTAAAAAGACCCTAAAGCTGCAATTCCATACCTATATATTCAGAAACATCCTCACATTAAGGCAACGGGGGCTTGCTGCTCCTTGTGATTATACCCTATGAAATATAAATATTTTGTACATGGCCTTCCCAGACCTTGGGGTGCTGCTTTTAGAATTCCCACTTTCCTCTTAAATTCTTTGGAATGTAAATTTTAGACATTTTAGTCTGCACAATTGGGGAAGGCAGCCTTGGACTGGATCAAAAATTACAAGGCACACAATAGAAAGGGTTAAACTAAATAGTGTGGTCAGAACAAGACTTTAAAAAGTTGTTCTGTTAAACACATCGGAAGGGAGAGAAGATGGTTTCCTTTTTAATGATCCACGTCAAAGATTTTAACTTGTATTTCACTTGATAATGTTTTTAGTGGTTTCTTAAATGTTTCCTTCTGCTTGGAAGGCAGCCATGTTTCAGTGATCTAAAAATTACTTTAATCCCATATGCATTCTTTGGGACTATTATTTCTGAATAAACTTGCATAGGACTGTGCTACTGCTTATTTCTCCAGTTATATATAATGGGGTGCTTGAGGGAAACTGGGGATTACAGACTTAATCTATTCCCACAATCCTTACCTCTCAAAAAAACCAATAATAATAGTAATGAAAATAACAATAACATAACCAAACTAATTTAGCTGTGGGTTGAAATTCTCATGTTTCTATATATAGATTTACTCTGTCCCTTTTTGCAAAAGTAAGTCCCTCTTGTCTCCAGTGGTAAGCGTCTTGTCTTCAGGTAAGCGGACCTAGGATTGCAACCTTTCTGCTATGCATCTACGGTCAGATACAATACTGTCCGATTCAGTGAGATTTATCCTGAGGTAAATACATAGGAACTGTATCTTTAGATAGAACTAAGCCAAATAGTTTTGCTGTGGGGATTGACTACATGGTAACCCCTGAATCAGATTGAATGCAATATAATTATGTTTTTGTATATGTTTCTTTGGAATAATACTTGAACTCTTCTGTGCAATTACTCCAGCGTAATAATCCTTTTTCTTCCACGGGCCTACTTTGCTTAAGTGATTTATGAATCATTTCAGTTTTGGACTCCCACATATTACACAGCTATTGTATGCTGCTCTGTTCTCTGCCTGCCCAGAATATTCTTCAGGAAAACAAAGAAAGGTGAGTATAGATTCCAGACGATAATAAGCTGTTCATTAGTGATAGTTCTTTGCAAAGCCACAAAGAGATTGTTGCTGAGTTGCTTGAAATTCAAACTGATCACAAGCCCTATTTGGTTTGACTTTTTTGTTATTAAGTACAGAAAATGTACCTTGAAAGAGCAGAGTGCTTCATATATTTCAAATCTTTATTCTATTGTCTGTCCTCAGTGTTAATCAAATCTGAGTAAAGAAAAACAGGGACATCTCCCAAAATAAAATATTCTGAGCGGAGTACATTCTAATTATATTAACATGATGTTTTTTGTTCAACTGATCAATTTCTTGCACATACTCCTACTCTGAAAGCTTATTAAGCAATAGCATACAAAATTATGCATTTCTTTGCCCTTCACAATGCAATCTTCACATGTCTTAAATTAATGAATATTTATTGCATCAGTATATTATTTTGCTGTAGAATAACTGACTGACAGTTGAATAGTGAGCATGGCAAAAATACATAAAATCTGAGGCTCGGGCAGGAAAGAAAACTGACCTCCAATGTTAGCTAGTTTTATTAGTTTCAACTTTTCTGATCTGTAGAAATTCATTAAATAAATAAGAGGGGCTTTTACTTCCTTCAAATTTAATAACCTGTAAATATTCAATTGGAAAGAATCCCACTGAGAATATAGTGAGATACATGCCTGCTGCTCATAGCTTGGTGATAGCTAAATCGGTGTGGGTTTAACATTTGTTCATATGTTCACCAATGCAATGCTTATTAGTTATGTGTGAACAGAAACAGTAGATGTAGCCACATGTGCCATCTGCATTGCTTTCTGCAAAGTATTTTGACACAATCACATTCTATTGGTGCTATAATCCATATGAAGATCACTGATACATCCAATAGTCACTGAAGGCCTCCACCTTCTGCATGAATTGGACTTCACTCCTTACTAAGGGTATAATATGTAAACCTAATGCAGGGGTGTCAAACTTGCGTTGTCACATTGTCGTCACGTGACGTATCACAAATTTTCCCCCCTTCGCTAAGGGGTGGGCGTGGCCAGTGTGTGACGCATCCGGCCCACTGGCCGCGAGTTTGACACCCCTGTTAATGGAATAACACCTCTTTCTCCCATTAGAATGATGTCATCTCAGTGATGTCAGCAGGAGACATGCCTTCACCAGAGCCTCTCATAAGAGGAGAAGTAACATCTGAAAAAAACTTCTTCTCCTTCCTTAAATATGTAATGGTTGGCTGGATGAATTAAGCTTCTTAAGGCAAAAGGGTAGAATATCTTCCAATCCTGCCTATTTAGCAAATACTTTATCATTCCTTTTGATCCCACTCCATGCTGATCTGCTCAGACTAATCCATTCTGCACTGTTTTAGGGGGTCTTGAAATGAGCATGCTTGCTACAAGAGATTTGAGTAGCTGTAGCTTTGTGGTGGTTTGTACTTCACATCAACAATGGTTACGTATTGGTTATGTGTTTTCTGCAGAAGCATGCCCATTTCTTGGAAGCATTGCAATTGTGAGTTAATTTTTTTTTAATAGAAAGTGTTGAGTGTGTTAAGCCTCAAAGCTAGATCAGGACTTCATGTTCATTCCTTAAAATTTACTTCAATAGAATTTAATTTAATTTATTCATTCATTCATTCATTCATTCATTCATTCATTCATTCATTTATTTATTTATTTATTTATTTATTTGTGAGACTTATATACCGCCTCATAGTGCAAGCACTCTCTAAGCGGTTTACACTATTAAGCAATGTATATTTATATTGCCCCCAACAATCTGGGTCCTCATTTTACCTACCTCGGAAGGATGGAAGGCTGAGTCAACCCTGAGCCGGTGAGATTTGAACAGCTGAACTGCTGATCACAGTCAGCTAAAGTGGCCTGCAGTACTGCACTCTAACTGCTGCGCCACTTCGGCTCTTAATTTTATAGAGATCATTGAATTTTATAGAGATTATTGGAAAAGACGTTTGTGTATGCATATTTTAGAATCTAGGGTCCACATTATATTCCATTTCAAGTACTGATTTCAGATTGACACTACTTTAAATTTGCACTTGAGTGAGCATTGTAGACTTTATAGATGCAAAGAAGGAACGGCTTTGCAGAACAATCAGCATTTAAGCATGTTTGAGTCTTTCTCAGGGCCAAATATTTTGCCCTATATTTGCTTTTGGAAACTCTTTCAAGTCACTCCTGTAATGAAAATTCCAGTTTGCAAATAAATTATTCTCCCACTGCGATAATCATAGGAATAACTACAGGTAGTCCTCGACTTACAACAGTTCATTTAGTGACCGTTCAAAGTTACAACTGGAATGGTGACCTATGACCATTTTTCACATTTACAACTGTTGCAGCGCACTTCATGTGATCAACAAATTCAGACACTTGGCAACTGACTCATATTCATGAGATGGTTGCAGTGTCCTGGCGTCACCTTTTGCGACCTTAAAAGCAAAGTCAATCAGGAAGCCAGATTCACTTAACTTCTGTGTTACTAACTTTAACAACTGCAGTGGTTCGCTTAACAACTGCTGCAGGAAAGTTGGTAACATGGGACAAAAGGCACTTCAAACAAATGCTTCACTTAGCAACATAAATTTTGGGCTCAGTTGTGGTCGTTAAGTAGAAAACTACCTGTAATTCATTTTGGATTCTTGGTTTATTCTATCTTAGTTATAGGACTAACTTGTAGAAAGGCCCCCACAACTGAAAATAACAGTATGCATTCTTGCTCATTCAGAAAGAAAAATGCTGAGAATGAGCAATTTAGAGAAGCCATTCTCCTCAAGCTCAGCTTTCAACATATAAATAGCAATATACTTGGCTGAAACTTTGAAATTGATCCACACTCCAGCTAAAAATATTAAGTCAATCTGGTTCCACTGGTTTTTATTATGATATGCTT
Source organism: Diadophis punctatus similis (assembly GCA_023053685.1). Classification (NCBI taxonomy): domain Eukaryota; kingdom Metazoa; phylum Chordata; class Lepidosauria; order Squamata; family Dipsadidae; genus Diadophis; species Diadophis punctatus. The sequence goes on along the minus strand of JALIGW010000034.1, from coordinate 5,677,024 downwards.
TCAGTAGCACTAAATCATCTTTAATCCAGGCACCTGGTTTAGGTGGGTTTTGCAATAGACTTTCATATGCTTAGAAATTAAACAGCTACTTGAATTCTTAAAGCTTTTCAGGGCTTTGTACTAAAACTAATAAAATGATTGAATATGACATCCCCCTTTTTAATAACTCCCCTAATTCTGCTCAGTCTGCTCCATCAGATCTCCATCACCAGTCTTTTGGCAATCTAGGATGGCAATTTATCAAGAGCTCAATAACAATAATGAACATTTGATTATAATAATTAACAATTAACCAGATGCCATGTACTTTCTTTCAGGTTGGTGGACTGCATATTGTACAGATTTGATTTAACCTGTTATAACTTGATTAGAGAAAACTTGTTCCTTCTGATTGTGCAAACTGCACCTTGTGAATCTTTACAAAACCTTATCCCTTCCATACTCATTTTTGCTCAAAAGCAATAAAAAAGAAGAGTGCCTTAAAATAACAGGGATAGACAACCAGGTATCTTGCAGATGATTTGAACCAACCCCCAAGGCACTCAATTTCGATTGCCGAGGGCAAGAGGTTGTGGGAGTTGTAGTATCTGGAGGACGCAGGTTGCCTATGCTTTCCTACGGGGGGATGATTGAACAAAAATGCTTTCTGTGAGTAGAAATTTCTCAGAGAAAGTATCTACCTCTGGGTATATAAAATAAATTTATTAGGAGAAGTGCACACGAAACAGCGCAAGTTATATTAATGTTCATGTTGTCTTTGTTTTAATTGGGTCCAATTGGAACAGACTGAAATCAATGTATGATCAGGAAAATGATATTCAGAGTGAAATAGATTTGTCCATTCCTAATGATGATTGTTCATCCCTCTTTTAATGTCCTATTCCTATGTGAGTGTGTCTAAGAAATAGAACTTAGATGTGATACAATGTTCTACCAATCTATGCAATCCTCCTTTCCAGCTCCCACTCCCCAAACCTGTGATCAGAATAGGATGCATATAAGGGAGGGCAATATAAATCTTCCAAAGGCATCGATGATCACCCCCAAAATAGCCTTGCTGCATCTCCAATGTAGGCAGTAAAGTTCTAATTGTAGTTAAGGTTGCTGTTTTCTTTCCAAACTACTGATTATGCAGACCTTCTCTCTTTCACTCGGATTATTTGCACAAGGTAGTGGATTACTCAGGAGAGGAAGAAATTAATTAATCATTATCCTGATCCAGCCAAGTGCAGTGAAGCACATTAAATTCTGGTGATTTCACCAGCCGAGTTGCATAAGGGCTTAAAAGTTTCCCGCTGAAGAGTAAGCTTTTAATCTGAAATCCTTTGCTCTAGGTAATAGCGCCTCTTTTCCACCAGAAAGACTAGTTCTGCATACATGGGATTGCAAAAGAAGCTGTACACTTCTGTCTGCAACATACTTTAGGGTTTTTTAGTTAATTAAGTTTTCTTGATTTTCTATTTTCAGAACATTTTTAAAAAGTTATTAATTTCTCCCCATAATACCAATTGATTTCTTATTATGGCAGTTCATCTTCCTTTGATTTTCCTATTCTAAGCATTGTTGCAATATCTTTGGAGAGCTTTCCAAGCCGTGCTCAATCATAATTTGCTTTTATAAAACATACTGTATCCGTTTAATTTTAAGGCAAGCAGCATTAAAATGATCTTTTTCCCAAGACATCCAAAGAGTGTTTCTAAATTTAGCCTGTTAAACAATAGTTATTAAACCAGATGTTCTTTTCCATTCCTTTTTAATTTCCTGTTAGGATGTCTGTCAGGTTGGACCGGAAAATAAAATCTGTGATGATAAGAGGAAAAACTCTAGTCTGTGGCTTCATAGAATCAGAAACATTATAGCAGACTTACAAAGTAATAATAGGTGGATGGGGCTAGGCTTCAAAAATAATTCCAAAAAGTTGCCCTGAAGCATACAAAACAGTGAAGAGAACACCTGACTGTAGTTCTTTACAAAGTATCTCTGTCTTTTTCATTCAGCAGCTGCCATTCAATCTGGGGAGAAGAGCTATTCCACAATTCTGCTGGTATTTTTTTTCCTCCTGTTCATTTGTCATTCACTGATGCTGCTTGAAGGCTAAACATGCTGTTGTTGGCTTGATCAACTTTCACCAGCATACTTCATCATCTAACAACTGCAGTCTAGACTTGCATTATAAGCATCCTGGGCCTTGTATGATTGAGCATTAGCACATTGTGTGCAAAGTAGCTACCCTACTTTGTGGACCACAGTTTATTATAGCAGGCATTGGGTGACACCAGCAATTATGATTTGTTCACAAGCCACATGTAAATCTCTGGAGCACTGCACTTCCTTTTAAATGCCTGGTTGTAATGGATTTACAAGCTTGTAAAGTTCAATATTATGGTGGGTCCCGCCACATTTTGGATTGTTGGGATTTTTAAAACCTAAAATGGTTTCACAAATTGTAATACTTGCCTCTTCTGGGTTTTTTTTAATTAATGTTGGAGTTATTTTACTTCGATATTATAGTGATCTGTTCGAGAAAGAAAATCTGTGGAGGGCTAACCCTGTAACATTTAAATATGTGGTCAAATCATCATCATCATCATCATCAAGTCCTGCGCAGGGCACATTGGGCAGCAAGTATTTTCCAACAGTTTCAATCATTCACAGCATCTTCAGCATCGGAAGGGACATTAATGATCTTAAGATCTTCCTTAAGTGTTTTGTGCCACGTTTTCCGAGGCTAGCCTTGTTTCCTCTTTCCTCCAGGAGGTTTCCAACACAGTGTAATTTTTGGATGCCGGTCTTTAGTCATATGTAATATGTGGCCAACAAGCCACATTCAAAGTTCATTCCCAGTTCTCGCTAGGTGTTCTAAATCTGATCTTTGTAGGACCTCTTCATTAGTGAGGTGGTCACGATATGAGATGTGGAGGAGTCTTCTCAAGCAGCATTATTAGAAAACATTTAACCATTTAATAATTCTTGGTTGTATCCTTCCATGTTTCACAAACATATATTGCAGTAGGTATAACAACACTCTTGAAGAATTTTTATCTATGTGGTAATACTTATGGCTGCCGTGCATCAAATTGGGCACATGCATTGAAACACATCGACTGCCTTTCCAATTCGATAGTTAATGTCCTCTGTACCTCCCATTGATAGACATAATGCTGCCAAGGTAAGTACGAGGGTGAGTCAAAATGTAATGCCATTTTCTTTAGGACAGGTATAATTACCAACACAGGAACATGTAGCATACATCAAAATAAAGCTGGTCCTCCATGGATCACATCCCTACTTCTCAACATAGTCACCGTTTCTCTCAATAGCAATGTTCCACCTTCGAATGAGAGCATGTATCCCTGCCTCGTAAAATTTTGTTGACTGTTCTTTGAGCCACTTCTTCACTGCAGTTTTCACTTCCTTGTCACTGGAATAATGTTTGCCTCTCAAACCCTCTTTCATGGGGCTATAATCTAAAGTATTGTCCTCAAACACATTTTGTAATCGTCTGTGAATGTTCACAGGGGTTTCCCCCTCAGCAACAAGGAATTCAATCACTGCTCTTTGTTTTTGACGCAACTCTAAGGGGGCAGCCATTTTGAATTTTCCTTGCGAGTCTAAAAACCTGAAAAGTAAGAAACAATATTTAAGAACGTAAATGATATAATCATTTATAACTGGGAAAAAATTCAGGTATTTTTATCAAAAACTTCACCTGAAATAAAGAAAATGGCATTACTTTTTCACTCACCCCTCGTACATTGTTGGACTTATTCTATTCTCTGGGCATGGATTGTTATAGGCATATTATCCTGATCACTTCTGACTTGCATCAACATGATCTTCTCAAAATGTATATGTAAGCCAATCTTGTTGGCCTCCGTATCTAAACTGATGGTCATTTCTTGCAAGCACCCCTTTGTTTCACCAAGTAGTGTGATAACATCTGCAAAATATAAATCTGTTAGACGGGCTGTTGCCCATGGGATGCTTAAAGCTAGGGTTATCCATAGCTCTCTGCATAACAGAGTCCATGGAGATGAGAAATAAGAATGGTGATAGTATACATCCCTGCCTTCCTCCTGCATTGATGTTAAAGAAGGTTATGTGGTCACATGGGTTCTGAAAATTCTCCACACAATTTGTGCAAGCAAAGTGTAGGGAGGGCAGTTGTTTTCCTGTATTTCTACAAAAGGAGAGCTGCTCTAACCACTTTTGAAGAGTGATGGGAAATTAACTGGTGCGTTACTGCCATAATGGCAGTCCAAGTGCTTTTTTTTTTAATGTTTTACAATGCCAAGTGGATTTTGAAAAGCGAAATTGTAAGAGTATTGATGCTTTTGAAATGGAAGATTCCTAAGTATACCATGGACAGCTATGATTTCTGGATTTGCTGATTGAAAAGGGTTGAACATCGGAATAAGTGAACTATGTCCTTGATGGGGAAGAAGTGAGAAAAAGTATGTTTGTGCCTGCTGTAAGAAAGATCAGAAGTTGGTTCTTTAAACTTTTTAAATATTTCATTTCTACTGCACTTTTCCTTCTTTTTCTTACATTCGTTTTCTGTATTTCCCATATTTATCTTTTATCTATGTTTAAAAAAAATTCTAATGAAAATCATACTTAAAAGAGAATACTGTGGACGGGCAAGAAGATAAACTGATGGATCATTGGACAAATCAATCCAGAATTCTCACTCAAGACACAAGCGACCAGCTTCAAATTGTCATTCTTTGGCCACATTATGTGCAGACCCAGGTCTCTGGAGATGTCTATAATCCTGGAAAAGGTGGAAGGAAAGAGAAGAAGAGGAGCAAGGTGGATGGACTTAACTCTAGTGACAATGGATGCATTGTTAGAGGCCCTGAAAAACCAGGTTGGGTACAGATCGCCCTGGGAAAAAAATCTGTCTATATGGTTGTTAAGAGTTGATGCTGACCTGATGGGATCTAATCCATCAACAATGCAAAGGGCATCCTGAAACATCATTAACAGAGTTGGAAGGGACCTTGCAGGTCATCTAGTCCAACCCCCTGCCCAAGCAGGAGACCCTTACAACTGCCTCTATCTAGGATCGAACTCACAGCCTCCTGATTGTGAGGCAAGAGCTCTACCTCTAGGCCACAGCAGCTGAGTTGTGTTTAAGTCTGTGTAGAAAAGTGATAACAGGCACCTTAACCAGAAAAAGAAACTGGAGAAAATTCAAAAGGAAAACCTACAAAGTGAGTTTAAAAACTCGGAAAAATGTTTGTGAAATTTCAGCTGAACCCTAAGAAACTTAAAAAAGAATGTAGTTAGGTAGGTTGGAGGACTGGTGGACTAGTTTAGATGTCCTTTGGTTGGTCTCAGAATAAAATGGGGTTACTTTCTCCCTTTTCTCATCTTTAATGCATAAGGAATTTCACTGAGAATGAAGATTACATCAGATGCTCAACCAGCTAGCAACTTCAAGCCCAAAAATTAAAAAGAAGGTGGGGAGAAACCTTCATTACTCTCTCTCTTTATTCCCCATGGCTTGGAAAGATGGCTTGCAGGGAGAAATGAGGCCTTTTCAATTAATCATTTTATTTCTCAAAGATTATGTACAAGGAGATGCTACTCTCCTTGCTCTTTCATGTAAAGGATGGAAAATCCTCTGCCAAAGGAATTTTCTCTGCTTCTTTTTGTTAGGAGAATAACAGAATAACAGAAGAGAATAACAGAAGTTAGGAGAATGCAAATAGGAGAACAGAAATGTGGTTTTCCTTGCAGCTCTTTGGACACTTTCTGCTGGCTGAGTTTCTGAAGCAAGATGTATTTCGTATTTGGGTGTGTGGAAGCTTTGCTTTTTTCTAATAGGGGTTGTAACCTCAGAGGAGAGACAAAACTCCCAGCAAGGGAGCATACTTTCAAATATAAAAAAGCTAAAATGTGCCTGTTTATCTTTTATTTTTTAAAAAATTATCCTTTTTGGAGAAAGCATATGAAATAGTACGGGATTTCACACTGAGAATGAAGAAGGTATAAAATACCTGTTTTCTGATTTTTCTTCTTCTGAAACTGAAACACGTGAGACCAAACACTTCCTCGTGGAGCTTTAATATCATCAGGACATGCATGCTTCCTTGTTTGCTTCTTAGGTTTAGGGGCAGCCTAATTTCAGGAGGGGGGAAGGGTGAAATTCAGCGGGTTCTGACAGGTTCTGGAGAACCGGTAGTGGAAACTTTGAGTAGTTTGGAGAACCGGCAAATACCACCTCTGGCTGGCCCCAGAGTGGGGTGGGAATGGGGATTTTGCAGTATCCTTCCCCTGCCACGCCAACCAAGCCACGCCCACAGAACCGGTAGGGAAAAATTTTGAATTTCACCCCTGGAGGGGCGGGGAATGCTATTCCAAAGAAGCAGAGTTATAAAATGATTTCCCCCTGCCTCTTTGGTGTCAACAGAAGCATCTGTTTAGTGATGGAACAAAGTCACCCATTGAGGAATTGGATGAACACAGTAGATGATTCCAAAATACACCTGGGAGAAGTTGGCCTTTTAAAAGAACAAGCCAGCCTGATATGTCCACCTCAGCCTTGACCATCAATAGAGGAAAAGGAGTCCTATCAGACTTGGGGAAGAGGGAGAAATGTTTTTGGGGTCTTTAGAGAGCTGGCTGGTTGTCACAGATGAGGGACTGACCTCAGGCAAGGTTGGAAACACTGAGTTGTTTGGCTAAAAAGCTGTTTTACCTCTTTCTAACTGCATTGTGGAAGCTTCTCTTATTTTGGCACCTTTAAGAAAGTTGCTTAAATCCTGGAGTTGACAAGAAGCCCTCTAGCACCCGCCTCAGCTTGGCTGAGCACCAGATTCCCAAAGTTGTGGTGGTTTTCTTCTCTATCTCTAGCCAGGTTGTGGGGGAGATGGCCAAGGAGTTCCCCTTCAATCATCTCTTGGTTTCCCAGAGGACTGGTGGGGAAGGGAGAAACTGGCTGATGGAGGAAGGGGGCAACAACAGCATAGGGACCTCATTTTCCAGTCACTGTTCATCCCCAGGCGCAGATTACCTCAGAACCAATGTGCACAAAAAAGCAGCTCTGACAAAACAAGTATTGAACCCAGTGCTCGCTTTGTTCTTATACCTGTCCCCTTCAGCAGAGGTGAGTTGTACATTCAGCAGCAAAGGATAAAACATTGCCTAACGCACAAAAGTCTTTATTTTTTTTTTCTCCAGAGAAGGTTTCTTTTCAAAGAAATGAACAATGGGTTTGCTTCCTCGGTTTGTTTCGCATTATACAGGCAGTCCTCGGCTTGCAAGAGTTCATTTAGTGACCAAAGTTATGATGGCACTGGAAAAAATGACTTGTGACCGTTTTTCACACTTGCGACTGTTATAGCATCCTACGTCATGGTCACGTGATGAAAATTCAAATGCTTGGCAACTGACTCGTATTTATGACAGTGACCTGGGATCATGTGATCCCCTTTTGCGGCCTTCTGGCAAACAAAGTCAATGGGGAAGCCAGATTCACTTAACAAGTGCGTTACTAATGTAATAACTGCATTGATTCGCTTAAAAACTGGCAAGAAAGGTCATAAAAATGGGGCAAAATTCACTTAACAAATGTCTCGCTTAGCAACAGAAGTTTTGGGCTCAATTGAGGTCGTAAGTTGAGGACTACCTATAATAAGGAACAACGTGGTTTGGTTGCTCCAAATGTAGCATGACCCTACCTAACGTGCTTTATGGCTTAATATGATGTGCAAACTCAACCAATTAAGGATTGTGCAGGAAATCATGACTTGGCAGAACCAACAATCATTGCTTGTTCTGCAAAACCAGCAACGTTGAGAAGAACTGATAATTAATACACGTTCACTTAAAAGGGTGGCAGCCTTATAGCAGTATAGCACACTCTCTCTTTAATTTAACGGGAGATATCCTAAAATAGGATTCTTAAAATAGGACCTACAATATATTACCTATGTATTGGATTAAGGTGTGATTTTTTCACATGGTTCTTATATTTGGAGTTAGAAATATTTTTCATGAGGTAGAAGCCCTGACTTTACTTCCCCTTCCAAATCCTTACAGGCAAATACTCTATGTTGTGGTTTATCTGCTTTTACTAAGCCAGTGCATAGCATGGGCAAGTTCCAGCCATCTCCATATTTTATTTTGTGCTAGGATGGTTTGTTTCTGTGTACGATGAGGAGATTTACTACAAAGTTGCACATTGAGGGTGTGGCTTGATAGCTGGAAAAGCATGTTCTCAGGTAAACAGTGACCATCTACATTTTTAAAGATTTGGTTTCTCAAACATTACATTTCTTTTTAAAATGTAAAAATCACTAAAGGTCAGCGATTATCACGTAGTTCAAATCCATCACCAGCCATAGAAGCGGCCAGCCAACTGTAGATAAGGGAGGCTATATATGTCATGCTGAATTAAAGGGGGAAATAAGCCTAAGTCATTATCATTCCTATTTTTAATATTGTTTCCATCATTATTGTCAGTATTAAGAAATAGTATGTCTCAGTTACATTGAAATAATTTATTCAAACGCAGATTACTTCCAGAATGTTAGATTCCAGTAATAACATGGATTTCTAATGAGGTATTTGTAATGAGATTTCTAAGCTCAGGTACACCGAAATGTTCTCTTGAGCTCAGAACAGCATTACAGATCATCCTCAAGTTATGACTGTAATGGAGTTCCGCAACTATGGCTGTAAGTCATCATGGTCATAAAGTGGATCACCCTCATAACCAGATCCATCTTTATGACCTTTTTTTCTGGCGGTCATTAAGTGAATGCTGTGGTTGTTAAACAAACCTACTGTTCGTTAGGGGGCAGTTTTTACTAGAAACCAGAAGAAAATGCCAGTTTCTGACAAAAATGTAAATTGTAGTCACATGACTTCAAAGTGCTGCAAATGGCCGTAAACATGGCCCAGTTGCCAAGCACCCAAAATGCAGTCATGTGACTGGGGAGGCGGGCAACTGGTTCATATTTATGACCGTTGCTTTGTTCCAAGGTTGACTCAGTCTTCCATCCTTCCGAGGTCAATGAAATGAGGATCCAGATTCCTTATTCAATATGCTGACTCTACAGTAGTGCTGTGCCATTTTATGCAGTGCTGTGATTGGCTTTTAAACAATTGCAAATATGGGGGGGGCAAACCATAGCAGAAAAGGACCCTGGGATATGAGGCTATAACTTTCCAGCCTATTGTATCCTCCAACTACATTGGATTTTTAAAAAAGCCAAATTCTACAATTGCATAATAGGTTGCTGGACCACAAATCAGATAGCTCGAAGTACAAGCTTTAAAATTGTTATTAATTTTGCTGAGTGGCTTAAGGCAATCAATTATTTCTTTTCTTTTTTTCAAAAAAGTTTTATTAGTACAAAATTACATAGATAATAGCTAAACATTAAATAAAAAGTACAAACATTTTTTTAATTTTTCTCCCCCCTAACCCACCCCCTTCCCTCCCCCCTCCCCCCCGGACTTCCCAGAGAGAGTACAGGGCATAATATCAATAAAATAAATTTAAATTAAATTAAAACATTTTGACTTCCACCTTATTTTTTTAAAAACTTCAACTCCAAATTGTACACTAATAAAAATTCCTTCCTCCTCCTTTCAATCATCTACCCTTCACAACATTTCTTCACTGTTAACTAAGAATTAAATGATTATTACATAAATGATGACTAAGTATTCGATGCAAAAACCTTAAACTTCATCATAAAATCAATCAGTATATAAATAACATACTATTACTATATATCAGATTATAAGCACTAATTCCAAAATTTAAATAACCTTCCTCCCCCAAAAAAATGTTAAATCTAATTGTAATATTTTATAACTGGATAGATAACAATTCCAAATCTTTCTCACAATTAAATAATATTACACAGAAAATAACTAAATAATAATACAAAAACCTTAAACTTCATCATAAATTCAACCACTATATTAGTAACATAATATTATTATATATTAAATTATTAGCTTCAGAAAAATTCTAAATCTTTAAAAAGAATTAATAGTACTTTGAATAAGCCCAAAAAAACAAAAACAAAAAAAGAATGCAAGAAGTAAAGAAAGAAAATTAAAGAAAGAAGGGAAAAAGAAAAGTACAATCATATTAGCAACCATCTGTCCAATAAACTTCAACGCTGCATCTTGTTGTATCTTGATGATGGTTGCATCTTTTTGTAACTTGATAATTTTGTAGTTGTCAGCTCGCCTCCCATCTGACCCCGATCTTCCATCTCCTTTATCACACTGTAGACATCTGTCTGGCTCTGCCAATCATTTGAATTCTGTAAATCTGTTTCGATTTGAACAGGAAGGGATGGCTTTCCCTCCTCCTCCTCTTTTGTTTTCATACATCTTTCCTCTGGAATCTTGGATATATCAGCCTTTAAGATGTTGGCATAAAATTCAGTAGCTTTCTTTGTTGTATTAAGCCGATATCTTTTTCCCAGAAATTTCACTGCGACTCCTGTTGGTGCTTCCCATTTGTATTGTAAATTTAACCTTTTAAATTCATCAATCAGAAAGGTATAATCTTTTCTGGCTTTGAGCATTTTAGAGGGAATTTCTTTCCATATCATTAATTCCTGGCCATTCACCTGAAGGTTATTCTTAAACGTCGCCTGTATAATCCTATTCCGTAAGGCTCTTGTAGTAAAGTATATTACAATATCCCTTGGTAGGTGTTTTTGTTTTGCATACCAGGAGTTGATTCTATATATTTTATCAATTTGCCTTGCTAATTCTTCTTTAGACAGTCCAAACACCTGCTCCAAAGCTTCCACCATCCTTTCTTTCAAATCTTCATATAATCCCTCTTTCAACCCCCTGACCCTTATGGCAAATTCCATGGATCTGAATTGCGTCATTAATACCTCTGTTTCAAAATTTGCAATGTCATTTTGTATTTTATTTATGTATTCTACTGAAGTTGTCAAAACTTGTTTATTTTCTTCAATGCGGTTAGCCAAAACTTCAATATTTGTTGCTAGACCTTTGCATACCTCCAACACATCATTTCTAATTTATTGGTCAATATTCTTTAAAGCAGCCTGCATTTTATTATCTATTTCATTGATTTTTTGGTTAAATTCAACAATAAGTTCATCTTTCATGATCTTTAAGGTACTTATTAAATTTTCAGGTGTTAAAGACTTTGGGGGTGTTAACTCAGTGGTAAGTTGCATTTTAGGAATATAACCAGATGAATAGTCCATTCTTTTATTCAAACCAGTCTTTCCAAATTTTGAAGCCATTTTAGTATTTCCAGTGGAGAACAAAGAAAAAGCCAAGCCTCTAGTTAAAGTTCTTTTAAATTTCTTTTAAATTCCAAAGCCAGATAGACTTTTATTTTTAAAAAATTGTCAATTATTATTTAATCCAAAATCGGGAGACAGAGAGAGTAAAGCCAACTTTCAAAGTCAAAAATTTCCATAAGAAAAAAAGCCGCTAGGGAAACAAAAGTTACTTTCACTTCTCCTCCCACGTTCTCCGATCGCCATGTTGTAGCCTATTAACTGTTACTTAGTTTCTTCCGAAGTGAAAGTCAGCAGTGGAGTTGAAAGAAAAAAAAATTCTGTACTTGCCCTTTTAAAATCCTGTCTCTCTCTGTCTGCTTGTTTAATCAATTAAGTAGTTGTAATCCCATTCACGAAGCAGCGGTGGTCACGGCATCTTGCTCTGCAAAAGCGGAGGTTTCCAAGTCCCCGGAGCAAGAGACAGGCTGGCTGGGGAGCCCTCACCTTTCGCACCCCTGGCTGACACCTGGGGCACTAGGGGGGGCTCTACCCCACCTGTCCGGCTCTCATCTCTCCCCTTTGCCCGGGGCAGAGACTTTCAAGCCGCCAGACAGCTGTTCTGGCGGCTTTAACGGGGAAATGGAAAGGCGCACAACTGGGAGCGTCCGCGATGTAGCGATCCGGAACTGGAAGTCCCAATTATTTCTTCTCAGACTTAATCTCCTTCTCTATCTCATCTACAATATAAGGGATAATTCTGACTTCCCTATTGGGTAGTTGCAGAGGTGGGTTCCTGCCGGAGCTGCCCGGTACACAGCTCCGGTAGGGAGCGGCCGATTGCGAATTTGTGTGTGACTGCTCCGGAGTCCTCTCTGCTGGTCCACCGTGTGCGTTGCCATTTTTTCCATGAATTTTTGGCTGATTTTGCTTCTGCGCATGCGCGGAAGCAAAATCGCGCAGAAATCTCACGAGGGGACATGCGAGAGAGAGAGAGATTTTGGTGAGATTTTGCTTCTGCACATGCACGGAAGCAAAATTGCACCAAAATATCTCTCTCTTGCATATCCCCTCATGAGATTTTGGCATGATTTTGCTTCCATGCATGCGCAGAAGCAAAATTGTGTGAGGGGGCGCACGCACGTAGCGAGGGGGCGCGTGCCCGAAGCGTGGAGATGCGCGCGCAGTGCACCGGCACCGGTAAAGAAGCAACCCGCCGCTGGGTAGTTGGAATATGGCAATAAGAGAAAATACAGGGGTGTTTTAAGCATCAGGACCAGTGGTGGGTTCCTACCAGAGCTGTCTGGTGCGTAGCTCCGAAGCGGCAATTGCACAATTTGTGTGCGACTGCTCCGGAGCCATCTTCACCGGTCCGTTGCGCGCGTTGCCATCTTTTTGTGAGAATTTTTGGGTGATTTTGCTTTTGCGCATGCGCGGAAGCAAAATCGCGCCAAAATCCCACGCGTGTCCCCTCATGACATTTTGGCGAGATTTTGCTTCCGCACATGCGGAAGCAAAATTCCTTAGGAAAAAGGAATGCTTAGAAAGAGGGGCAGGTGGTTACACTATCCAATAGAAACATTTCAGTAATTCACACAGCTCGCCTTCATTCCTTAAATCTCTAATCCCTTCAATCCCCAAAGTAGACATGGACTCAGGATGCACAAAAACATAACAGAATTACTTATATTGTGGAAATTCTTATGGTACTTCCCTTTGCTGCAATTGTGTCACAGTTGTTTTCAGGGCTCTTGTAATGAATGAATTATCGCCATCTTGAATTATTTGAAAAATAATAAAGGCAGGATAAAATAAAATAATAAAATAAAATAAAACATTAAGACATCTGTTAACCAGGGGTGAAATCCAGCAGGTTCTAACAGGTTCTGGAGAACCGGTAGCGGAAATTTTGAGTAGTTCGGAGAACTGGTAGCAGAAATTTTGAGTAATTCGGAGAACCGGCAAATACCACCTCTGGCTGGCCCCAGAGTGAGGTGGGAATGGAAGGTTTGCAATATCCTTTCCCCAGGAGTGGGGAGGGAATGGGGATTTTGCCGTATCCTTCCCCTGGAGTTGGGTGGAAATGGAGATTTTGCAGTATCCTTCCCCTGCCACACCCACCAAGCTACACCACGTCCACCAAGCCACGCCCACAGAACCAGTAGTAAAAAAAATGGATTTCACCACTGCTGTTAACGTTCTTTCCAAGCAGAAGTTGCCACCCCACTCCAGTAAATTATGGATCCCATTCATTTTAGCCTTCAGTGTTTGGGTGAAGAAAGGACAAAAATGTCTCTCTTGATAGTTAAAATGTTGTTCATCCCTGCCTCCATCTTCTGGTGCATCCTGTATATCTTTTTACCCATCTTGAGTGCAATACAGTATTCTTCTCTGATGATAAATCAGTTCTATTCTGAGGAGCACAGCCTACGCAAGATAAAGTCATCATTATCTGATTTCTCTCATCTAGGTAAGAAATAATTTATTGTACAAGAAATCAAAAACAAAAGCACAATCGGGGATCTTTTGCCAATAGCTCCTTGGAAGCCTTACATTTCATAGGTCAGTGAGCCTGAGAAATGAACATCATAATCTGAACAATCTTTCTGTTTTTAATCTTCTGCCTCACTTGTTCCAGTCTTCCAAATCACTTTCAATGTACTGCAGTGGAATCTTTTATTTAATATCAAAATAATGACCCCCCCCCTCAAGTTGCTGAGAACTCATTCAAACTTTTTGATTTGGGAGCTCCACCTTCCTAAATATAGATGATTTGGAAGAGATTGCTTGTAATTACTTATGGATTAAAAATTAAAAGAACCCTGCACATAATCAGAAGAATCGTTTTTACACATCTGGAATAACCAATGTCATGGATAGGGCTGTTACCTCATTTTGAACACAAGTTTCTGAGCACAACTTCAGGAACTTCTGCCTCCTGTTAAGCCTGGAGTTTGGCTCGTGATAATTTATTTTGGTCGCCCAGTTTAAAATCTGCAGAATATCATTGTAACCTCCTTTATCTTCGTAAATCAAAAAAACAAAAGGTGGTGAACCTTGAAAGATGGGGAAAAAATCTTTTGTAAGATGGTTAGATTCAGATTGCATCATACTTATTCAAGGAAAACAAAGGGGTTTAAATTGTAACAAAGTTGAAACACAATGACTTTATGTATTATTGAATGTTTTTTATTTATTTATTTATTTTATTTGTTTGTTTGTTTGTCAAACATGTACAAGATACTAGGTATTTGTATAAACATAACATAAGCAAAGAAGTACAGATAAATGAGGACAATAGAACAGTAAGACAGGGATGGTAGGCACAGTGGTGCGCTTATGCACGCCCCTTACAGACCTCTTAGGAATGGGGTGAGGTAGACTGTAGATAGTCTAAGGTTAAAGTTTTGGGGGTTGGGGGAAGAAACCACAGAGTCAGGTAGTGCATTCCAGGCATTGACCACTCTGTTGCTGAAGTCGTATTTTCTGCAGTCGAGTTTGGAGCGGTTCACCTTGAGTTTGTATCTATTGTGTGCTCGTGTATTGAAGCTGAAGTAATCACTGACAGGAAGGACATTTTGGTATATGATTTTATGAACTACATTTAGATCAGATCGAAGGCGACATAGTTCTAAATTGTCTAATCCCAATATTTCAAGTCTGGTGGAATAAGGTATTCTATTGCGAGCAGAGGAGTGGAGGACTCTTCTTGTGAAATATTTCTGGACTCTCTCGATTGTATTAATGTCCGATATGCAGTGCGGGTTCCAGACAGGTGAGCTGTATTCCAGAATTGGTCTAACAAATGTTTTGTATGCTCTGGTTAGCAGTGTAATATTGCCAGAAAAGAAGCTACTCAAGATTAGATTAACAACTCTTAGTGCCTTTTTGGCAATGTTGTTACAGTGGGTCTGGCACTTAGGTCATTAGATATGAGTACTCCAAGTCTTTGACAGAGTGAGGGTCATCTACAAGGTCGTGTCCTCCAAGTTTGTATTTTGTATTCTGATTCTTTTTGCCAATGTGTAAGACAGAGCATTTGTTGGTTGAGACTTGAAGTTGCTAGTTGTTTTACCATTCTGATACATGGTCAAGGTCTTTTTGAAGGGTAGCAGCATTGTCGGTGGTGTTAAATAGTTTAACATCATCAGCAAAGAGAACACAGTTGCACAGAAAATAATTTGCCCCTGGTTTGTTTTAAAACAACAAATGTTTTTCTTCAAGTATAATGTAAGGTTCTGTTTTAGGAAAGAATGGGTAAAGCAGCACAAGTCCTGTTTAATGTCAGTTTTGCATCTATCCAGTCATTGTCTCAATATTCTGTGATTAAGAAACATATATTAGTAGTAAAATAATAATATTAATATTTTGTAACGTTAGAATACCCATTCTTTTGTCTGTGATTTTTGAATGAAGAACCTCATTGCAACGCTGAAAGAAGTATACTGACCATCAGAAAAACTCTCTTTCACTCTGTATAGGTACTCCGTGACTTACAACTGCAATTGAGCCCAAAATTTCTGTTGCTAAGTGAGACAGTTAAGTGAATTTTGCCCCATTTTACGACCTTGTCACAGTTGTGGTGAATCTCTACAGTTAGTAACATGGTTGTTAAATGAATCTGGTTTCCCCATTGACTTTGCTTGTCAGAAAGTTACAAAAGCCGATCGCATGACCCTAGGACAGTGATGGCAAACCTTTTCTGGTTTGTGTGCCCACGCCCATTGCCCCCCCCCCACGGATGCGCACAATGGGCAAACCGGAAGTGTGGAAAAACGCACTTCCGGTTTGCCATTGGGCTGTTTTTTTGCACTCCGGAGGGTTCAGGTAAGCTTCCTGAAGCCCCGGAATGCAAAAAAAGGGCAAAACGGAAGTGCGTTTTCCGCACTTCCGTTTTGCTGTTTTGCCATTTTTGGCACTCCGGAGGGTTCAGGGAAGCTTCCTGAAGCCCCCGGAATGCAAAAAACGGCAAAACGGGCAAACCAGAAGTGCGGAAAACGTTTTGCCATTTTTTGCATTCTGGGGCTTCAGGAAGCTTCCCTGAACCCTCCAGAGTGCAAAAAACAGCCCACCGGCAAACCGGAAGTGTGTTTTCCCGCACTCCCGGTTTGCCGGTGGGCAACGCTCTGCTATGGCTCCACGTGCCACCTGTGGCACACGTGCCATAGGTTCACCATCACGGCCCTAGGACATTGCAGCCGCCATACTGCAGTTTTTGGGTAGGGACCCATGGTGACAGACATGATTCTTCTTTCTCCTATTTTCCTCCACAACTACCTTATGAGGAAACGGGGGTGATAGTGGTGAGAAAGCATGTTGGTCCTAATGCTTCAGCCGGTGCAGAATGCAGTGGCCTGAACAGTTTTATGAAAGCCTAGACTTGCACATGGGTCATCTCTCTTGCAGGAGCTGCAATGATTGCCAATATGCTTCTGGGTACAATTCAAGGTGCTGGTTCTTACCTTTAAAGCTCAAAATGGCTTGGGGCAGGCTAATTGAAGGACCGCCTCTACTCTATTGCATCCATCTGGCTCACCAGGATTGGAAGGCAGAGTATGTTGTGGGTCCTATCTATTAGGGAAAGACATCGAGTGGGATCAAGGTGGTGGCCACTTCTCTATGAAACACCATTTCCTCCAAGGTATGATTGCCGCCACCCCTCTTGTTGCTTTTCTAAAAAGCCCTGAAGACGTGCTTTTGCCAGTGAGCCTCAGGAGCACGAATGAAGATGGAGCCAGTCAAGTGGTTGATTTGATTGCATTGTTGCTGTCATGGGGATGAGTGGAATAGGGTTTTATGGATTTCTATGTCACAGATTTTTAATGTTCCAAGCTGCCCAGAACCACCCTTGTGTGAGTGGCGTGTGGCCCAGTGGTGGGTTCCTACCGGTGCTGTGCGGGACACCGCACCGGTAGGAGCCGGGTGATGATGCCATTTTAAGGCGCTTTTTCCGGCTTCTCCGCGCCCTGAGCTGTCAGAAAAAAGCCCTCCCACCCGCCCTTGTTTTAGTATGGGACCTTTATTCTTCCTCCGAAGCACAGCTGAGAAGCTCCTCAGCTGTGTTTCGGCTTGTAATGTCATCCTAAGCATGCGCAGAAGTGAAATCGCCCGATGGAATGCGAATTCACTTCTGCGCATGCTCGCGATGTGCACCGGTAGCAAAAATAACCAGAACCCTCCACTGGTGTGGCCATATAAATGTGTTTAATAAATAAATATAAAAGTCATCCAGAGGGCTTCCATGGAAGAGGATGGACTTGACCATGAGTGTCGCTAGAAACAGTCCAACACCTGAACACCTCCACCATGCTGGTTTACTAGCAGAAGAGAGGATGCAATAGTTATTCCTTGCTACCAATTCTCATCCCAGGAGACTCTCTTCCCTTCTTTTGGTTTTCTTTTTATTTGAACTAGAAACAGAGCTGCAAACATCCTCCCTTTTTATTTTCTAAGAACTTCCAAGGAGCCCAGAGGTATTATAAGAAATGTAGCGGCATTGCAGGCTTCTGACTTATTACGGTATTTGTAATTGAAGCTTAAAAAGCCAGGAGGACCAAGGGAGCTAGCAGGCAAGCACCAAGTAAAGTGTCAAGAGGTACACTTGGATCCATAAGAAGTCAGCTTCAAATTGTTCTTGCATGCAAGAATAAACTGAAAGAAGGGCTATTACAATTACATGAATTATTTTATGGTAATAATCCACACATTCATTAACCAAAGCTGTGCAACCTGTTTTGCAGAGAAACTGCTCTCTGGTTGGGTTTTTTGTTTTTTTTTTTGTAACAGGAGTAATCTAACTAACACACCGGACTTTTTTCCAAGCGTTGCCAAAGAACTGAATATTCAGAAATTACTGATGGAGTAATTCCCATGAGTCTTCTTGTGAAATGACCCAGGTAAAAGTGACGGAGGAGGCTTCCAAATTCACCAGTCCTACCTTGTGCGGCTTTTGAAGAAGTTGCATAATTTTGATTAGAGTTATGCACTTTGGGTTCTACATTGCTTCTTATTTCACATTGTTTTCATAGGGTTGCATATGTCTTAAATTGCCACAGAGGTGGCTACTTCGTGTGTGGTTCATGCTATATATCAAACAAACAGCCCTGATTGTCCTCAGGAAAATATTCTTGGGAAACCAGCATTGTCTTTCAAATCATGATGGACCCAAAGGCAGACTGGCAGCCTGTACAGCAGCCGTACTGCACTGGGATCACGCTGCTAAATCTCCATCTGCTGGTCTAACAGTCCAGGGAGAACCCCTCAAGTCATAGACCTGACTGTGGGAAGTGGGATTCCTTCTAGTCAAACTTGAAACCATAATCATGCCAGTTCAAACACCAAAAATAAGCATCACGCAGGGATTTAAATCTGATTTTGTTTTGACTTAACCACATTCTCACACCTTCAGGCACAAAGTCACTCCTGGTAGGGCACAGGGTACAGCTCTATGTGCATAACTTGTACCTTGTTTTTAAAGCAGCATATTGAAAAACTGATCTTTCCCAGTGCATTCTGACTTGAACCTCCAACTGAGAAAGGAGCAGAACCACTAAAATCGTTGCCTCCTATCTCCAACTCTCACAAACAGCCTTCCCCAACCTTTTTGGCACCAGGGACCGGTTTCATGGAAGATAATTTTGCCAAAGGGGAGGGGATGCTTTCATGTGCAACCTAGATCCCACACATGCACAGATGAAGCTTTGCTACTCACCTGGTACTTACCTCCAGCTGCACAGCTCGGTTCCTAACAGGACATGGACCAGTACTGGTCCATAGCCCAGGGGCTGGGGACCCCTGGCCTAGAAGGATACCATAATCAATGGTACTGAACCCTAATAAGAGAACTAATAGCATCATGATTAATATTACTGGAAGCCCTTCATGGCAGAAAGTGACAAAAATGCTACTGTTTTCTGTTGGCAACTTATTTTCCTTGTCCATGTTTTACTCACATGAGTATACAAAAATATTGCAGAGATCGATGATTCTTGTTCTTACACAATGCTAATGCTTACACTTCTTAGCAGAGAACTAAAAACATTGGTTTGGTTGAGAGATACACAAACTCAGTGAATGAAAGCTGCTCAGTATCTTACAGTGGGATACAGTTTTATAGAAACTGCAGGAAATTTTACAGTGGATTGAGTTCATTACATATCACACTTAATCATACATGCTAAGTAGAATCATCTGTAGGTTTCTGGTGTGCCTCATTTGGTAGATTGCTTCATCGTTTGATTGTCAATCTGATTGTAGCTCCAGTGGAAAATATGTTCAATCATCATTGCATTACTTTGAGATTCACACTGTCCTGCATTTTCAAATCTACAGCCACACTTTTGTATAAGTAGTCAGGTATGAAGATCTTTCTTGATTATATATAATCTGAATGTATTCCTAGAAGTTAAAGAAATCTCTAGCTAATGACTTTAAAACAGTGGATGCTGTCTCATGTCCAAACTTTAGTCCATCTGTACCGATATTACTAACTCTGATTGGCAGCAATTATCCAGATTTTAGGAAGGAGTTTTCTAACCTTATCTAAAGATTGGAACCTCCAGCATACAAACTAAGAGGGTGTTCTGCCAATGACCCTCCCAGAGACTGGTTGGAAATACAGTGACTCCTACTCAGTATATCTGATTCATCTCTTCAACAAATGAGCTTACTAATTACGTTTTTCTCACACTATTCCACCGCATATCAATATTTTTATTTATTTGTTTATTTTATTTGTTTATTTGTCAAACATGTACAGGATAGTAGTTGTTTGTATAAACAACATAAATAAAAAGTACCGATAAAAGAGGACAATAGGACAGTACAGCTGGGACGGTAGGCACAGTGGTGCGCTTATGCACGCCCCTTACAGACCTCTTAGGAATGGGGTGAGGTCAACTGTAGACAGTCTAAGGTTAAAGTTTTTGGGGTTTGGGGAAGAAACCACAGAGTCAGGTAGTGCATTCCATGCATTGATCACTCTGTTGCTGAAATCGTATTTTTTGCAGTCGAGTTTGGAGCGGTTTACATTAAGTTTGAATCTATTTCTTGCTCATGTATTGTTGCGGATGAAGCAGAAGAAATCATTGACAGGAAGGACATTTTGGTATATGATTTTATGAACTACATTTAGATCAGATCAAAGGCGACGTAGTTCTAAATTGTCTAATCCCAATATTTCAAGTCTGGTGGAATAAGGTATTTTATTGCGAACAGAAGAGTGGATTCCTCAGGACTGATGAGCCGCTATTGTCTTATTGGTGCTACCAAGGTTTTGATTTTAACTAGGGTCTGGTTTTATAATGTAGCAAATGTGAATACAAAAGATATATGATTATACTGATTTCAACAAACTTGAAAGGTAGGATTGGCAGAGCTAGGGGAAAGAATGAAAAGGGGGATCAGCCTAGAATCACTATATAACCACAAATGAACAAAGATCAACCCTCCTTTGATTGCTGTAGACCTTTATCTAACTCCCCAAGTGCCAAGACCATTAATTGAGAATATTCCTGTGCATAGTCTTTTAGCACCAAATCTGTTAAATTGAACCTTCACAAGTGGATTTGTCTCTCATGCCCGATGGTTTCTTGGTAATCATTGAATCTTTCAAGGCAGCAAAATATTTTTTAAAGATGGACCTGGAAGAGAGAAGATCACAGACTATATGACACTGGGCTATCAGTGGTGCTGTTAGGATTGGATATTGGGGCCCAAGCAATCTTGAGGCAATAACAAACAAGAATATGAGTTTTGCGCAAGAGTGCATGCGCATGCGTGAAACTGATGATGCGCGCGCAGCGCACCGGTAGGCAGGTAAGAGGAACCCACCCCTGCCTTTAGCCCATTGTGAAATTGGATAGTGGTCTCTCCCATGCTCCTCCGGGCAACTCTGCAAAAACTTTCTGGCATCAAGCAATTAGGGCTTCATTCCTTAGCAAATCTGACCATACAACTTCCTTAGGAAGGCTCTAAAGCCACGATCCATGATCTGCATTCAGCTAGAAGGATGCAGCAAAGAAACCTGGCCACCCAGCAATGCTCATGGATGTCCTTATTAATTTCTGACTGTATTTCTGCTAAAGGGTAATTCTAAAATACATTCTATAATAGCACAATGCACATGTTACACATGGGGGTAACCTAGAGGGAGGGCTCCATTATTGGCATAAATTGTGTATGCAATTTTATCCTTATTTGCTATCTCAAATGTGCACTACATTTCCCTTAAAAATTACCATATAAATGGTCACTTAGAACAATAAGCTGCTATTGCCAATAGAAAGGCGGGGAAATTGCATCAACTAACCAAGTTGCCACAATATGGCTGAGGCAATCAGCAGCAGTTATTATCCTTCACACTGCCTACTTAGCAACAGCTGTTGTTTAATAACAAACCACTCTAAAGCAATACAATAATAGCTCTGAATTTTTTCACAGCATAAGTACAGGATACCAGTTTATTAAAATTATCCTATTATTGTACGACAAATCTTTTCCCTGTTGCTGGGTTCAGGGGCTGTTGCCTGGTTGATTTGTTCCAAAGTCTGGAATTACTCTAGCACAGGGGTGGGCAAATTATGGATCTTTGAGGACCTGTGGACTTCAACTCCCAGAATTCCTGAGCCAGCCATGCATGCATGGCTGGCTCAGGAATTCTGGGGGTTGAAGTCCACAGGTCCTCAAAGAGCCATAGTTTGCCCACCCCTGCTCTAGCACAAGCTGTGACAATTTTATTCTGACTCTTCCCCGGATCCATAAGAGCAGAAATATGGTTCATGATGGGGCCAGGAGGTAGGTTGAGCTATTCTAGGTGCCATGGAACCCCCCCCCCTTTTTTTTTTTTGATAATTTGAACCCAAACAAGATTGTTGGTCTCCACCCAACCCAAAAGCAACTTGTCTATGGGACGACAGTGTCAGAAACCGATCTTCAGATGAAGGCATTGGACACTGGGCAGTATGTAGCTCAGAAGGGCGGAGATATTCAGCAATTTGCATAAGGACTAATGCCAACAGTTGAATGGACATGACAGGAGAGGAAAGAGCTGATGCCAGCAGTGAATTTTTCTGTGTTAATGCTAGGGAGTCTCTTTGGCATTTCACATTTTTATTAGTTTATCGAAATATAAAATATACATTCCCACAAGGGACAAAGGGCTGCAAAAGCTGATGGAGTTAGCAAAGATGTCTATATCGACTGCTTTGATTAAAGATAAGAATACAATAAACTTTGTTTCTACTTGGAAACTGCTTTTGGGCTTTGGGCTTGAAGTGGGGGGGGGAATGAAACTTTGATTTTGGGTTTTGCTGATTAGAGAGTGGAACAGCTTGCCGTCAGAAGTTGTGGGTGCTTCATCACTGGAGGTTTTTAAGAAAAGACTGGACAGCCACTTGTCTGAAATGGTATAGAGCAGTGGTGGGTTCCTACCGGTGCGGTCCAGTGCGCCGTTCCGGTAGGGACCCGCCAATTGCGCAATTTGTGCGCGACGGCTCCGGTGCCCTCTTTGCCGGTCCGTCGCATGGCACCATCTTTTTTTCTGAATTTTTGGCCTTTTTTTGCTTCCTGCGCATGCGCAGAAGCAAAATATTGTGAGGGGATGCTCGCGCGCGCAAGATTTTCATGATTTTTTGCTTCTGCGCCTGTGCGGAAGCAAAATTGCATGAGGGGCGCGCACGCGTAGCGAGCGTGCACGTGCATAAAATGTGGTGATGCACGCGCAATGCTCTTGTAGCCAGGTAAGAGGAACCCGCCCCTGGTATAGGGTCTCCTGCTTGAGCAGAAGGTTGGACCTCCAAGGTCCCTTCCAGCTCTATTCTGATTGATTGATTGATTGATTGATTGATTGATTGATTGATTGATTGATTGATTTTAGAAATGGCTAGTATACATTATCATGTAAAAGTAAAAAGTTGAGATTGTATGTTAATATCTTACATAGTGCGCCAAAAAGAATCGGAAGTCAATGCTTTTCCCTTTCTTTTCCCCTTTCCCCTACACTTTTTCTTCTTTCCCTTCCCTTCCCCTCCCCTATTTTCCCATTATTTTCATTTGTTTTTTCAATGCTAGAAGTCTCTTGGGAATAATGGAAGAATTAGAGTCCTTGGTTACAAACATGAACATAGATGCAGAGACTATAATAGAAACGTGGTGGAGTGGAGAGAATTGGTAGAATATAAAGTTTTCTGGATACAACTTTATACAAACGGCAGGGAACGGCACAAAGGAGTAAGTGTCGCTCAAGGTCAAGGAGGATAAAAAGATAAGCACACTAGCAAAGATTAGACTACCAGATCCTCCACAGAGCTGCTGTGGGTGGCATCACCTGATCCCAAATGTGAATTAGTTTTAGGACAAGGTTATTCCTCATCTGAACAAAAAGCCAAGAGTAATCTTGTGATGTTAGAAAATTAGGGAAGCTTGCAAAGGCAAGATTGTTATAATAACGGGGAATTCTAATTACCGTTACTATAGGCTGAGTACACTTGTGCCCAAGTTCATGATGAAGAACGACAGTTCAAAACCTCTTCTGTGGTTGTGCCTCAGAACAGCTGATCTTGGAAAAATCAGATTCAGATCCTAAGTGGTGACTCTGAACAGATGCATTGTGGGACAGAGCAAACAACTGTCTTACTGCACATCAGGGGCGGGTTGCTCTCTTACCTCGCTGCCGGAGCCATGCGCGCGCATCTCCACGCTTCGGGGGCGCGTGCGCTTGCTACGCGCACACGCCCCCTCGCGCGATTTTGCTTCTGCGCATGCGCGGAAGCAAAAGCATGCTGAAATCTCACAAGGGGACGCGCGCATCCTCTCGCGAGATTTTGGTGCGATTTTGCTTCTGCGTATGCGCGGAAGTAAAATCAACCCAAAATCACCGGGAAAAATGGCAATGCGCGCGGTGGAGCTCCGGAGCGGTTGTGCAATCGGCCGCCCCCTACCGGAGCTGCGCACTGGGCAGCTCCGGCAGGAACCCACCTCTGCTGCACATGTGCAAGCCAGTAAACATTGATCCCATTTGACTATTTCTCAAAAATAAGAGGACTGATGTAAAGGAGATTTTACATCATATTCATCAGAAACTCTAGCAAAAAAAAAGTGTGAGGTGATAAGAAACTGGCTAAGTATTTCAGCTGCTACTGTATGTATATTTAGTTTGGATGTTCTTATTGTTTTTAAACAATTTTTATTTTTTAATTTTTTTATACACGTAATCCTCAACTTACGACCACAATTGAGCCCAAAATTTCTGCTGCTAAGCGAGACATTTGTTAATGTGCCACCTTTCCTGACATAGTTGTTAAGTGAATCACTGCAGTTGTTAAGTTAGCAAAATGGTTGTTAAGTGAATCTGGCTCCCCCACTGACTTTGCTTGTCAGAAGGTTGCAAAAGGGGATCACATGACCCCGGGACACTGCAACTGTCATAAATACGAGTCAGTTGCCAAGCGACTGAATTTTGATCCCGTGACTATGGGGATGCCGCGACGGTCGTAAGTGTGAAAAACGGTCATAAGTCGCTTTTTTCAGTGCCGTTGTAACTTTGAACGGTCACTAAATGAACTGCTGTAAGTCGAGGACTACCTGTATTTTTGGAATTATAAGCCACCTACAGTCATTGATTGAGATGGGCAGCTATAGAAATTGAATAAATAATAAATAAATGGAGAAAAGTGTTTAAGGAGTGTATGGTTAAGGAAAAGCATTAAGGAGAAAAATAAGAATTTCTTTAAATATATTTGAAGCAGAGAATTATATTCCAGGAAGTGATTGGGCTGTTGGACATCAAAAGGAGGAAAGGAATACTCAAGGAGGTCAGGGAAACTACAAAGGAAATGAATTCTTTGAATTGTCGTTGCTACAGAAGATATAAGACACGTACCTGGACTGCTTCCTCGTGAGGGGAATCTGAATAATTTAAGTAAATGGGGGAAGGAAGAAATAACATTGTAAGACATACTGAGGAGCTTTACAGTAACCAATTACTAGATCCTGATGACAACTAAGAGTTCTTTAAAAACTCAAAAGTGCAATTGCTGACCTGCCATCAAAAAACATCTAAATTGTTCTTCAAATAAGGCTTAATGTCAGAGAATTCGAATAGCCAATATGCCAGCCAGTTATTTTTAAAAGGGATTCGCGGGAGATCTGGGAAATCATAAGACTGCTCAGGGCCTCTCCTGGACAAATTAGGGGAAACTGTAATAAAAAGAAAAATAACTAGGTGCACCAAGGGACAGAAAATCAACATGGATTCTGGAATGATAAATCCAGCCTCAGCTTTTAAAATGTTTTGCGCATCAACAGGCATGGAGATAGATGTAATCCCGCCAATACAATGTACTGAGATTTAACAGTCTGACAGACTTCCTCTTGGGGATATTTAATTGTCATGAGATAAAGAGGAGCTATCTTTTTAAGGGACTGAGAACTCACAAAGCAGACAGAAGAACTAAATGAGCAGTTTTCCTTTCCTAAATGAGCAGAGGTAAGAAACGGGGTGTCTGGAGGATCTGTCTTGGGACTAGTACTTTTAAACCTTAGCGATCCTGACTTGGAGTAAGCAATGTGTTAAGTTTAGCATGATGAAAAACCCAAAGTAACTGTGAAGAATTCCAGAAGGGTTTCTTTAAGCTCAATGAGTAACTACCAAAACCAAAAATGCAGTAGTTTTCAAATAAGTGTAAAGTGGTGCATCAGAGGGCCATTTTCCTCACCCAAACTTCCCATGAACAGCAGAACTGGAAAACGCGCAAAAGAGAGTGATGAAAATGATCTGATCCAAACTCATGCTTTAGATCAGGGGTGTCAAACTCGACTTCATTGAGGGCCGCATCAGGGTTGTGTTTGACCTTGGGGAGCCAGAGTGAGTGTGGCTAGGGTGGGCGTGGCCTTGTGTCAGGGGGGTGCCTGTGGTGGCCTCGGTGCTCTGCCAGTGAGAACGGGCTTCTGAGCTCCATTTTTGGATCCGGCCCACGGGCCTTGAGTTTGACACCCCCGCTTCAGATGTTTTGGCTTACAAAGGTTGCACCTGGGTGGGGTTAGAACATAATCATGGTGTACAAAAGTCGTAAGCAGAGGAAGGGAAGGGAAAAGTCATACAGGTGTGGAAAATGCAAACACTAGGATTCCGCCAATGAAAATGCCCTAAAATAAGATAGATTCTTTACACAACACATACTTAACTTGTAAACTTGTTATGAAAAGATCTGGTGATGGTTATTAACTCTATGGCTTTAAAACAAAGCTAAATTAATACAGGGGAGAGGACTTGAAAGTTTTTAATCTTGAAGACTATATGAGGGAAGTCTTCTTCCAAATGCCATTTGCAGGGTAACTGTGACAGGCAAATAGTGTGTTTCCCCTGTCAGCCTCTCCAGATAGACCACACAGGTAACATAACCAGACAAGCTAATTCTACTTTATGGTAAAACAACATGAACAGAATCTTGCAAGTCTGAAAGTTCAAATACCCCACCATCTCTTTATTGCTTAACAAACTAGGTATCGTCCAGTAGTGGGTTCCTACTGGTGCGCTCTTGGCTGTCCGTCGCCGCCGAGCCGAAGAAGCTGGCGGCGTTCACGGCGCGAGGCTTCTCCCGCCCGCTTTCCCGGGATGCTGGGACGCCGCCATTTGCGTTTTTTTGCCCTCTGCGCAAGCGCTGCTTGCGCAGAGGGCAGAAGAACGCAAATGGCGGCATCCTGGCGACCCGGGAAAGTGGGCGGGGGAAGCCCCGCGCCGCGAACGCCGCCAGCTTCTTCGGCTCAGCGGCGACAGACAGCCAAGAGCGCACCGGTAGGAACCCACTACTGGTATCGTCCCCTCTGAGCTTCTTATTCTGTCCACTATCCAGCTACTGGCTAAGCCATCTCTTATCTGAATGTTTCCTAAGCAGTATCTCCTGAGCTCATCTCCCAAGGTCTTTCCTACATGCCATTAGACCCAACTCTTTCTTATGCACACCCAAGATGATCCATGTCAAAAAAAAAAAGAATGGATTAATTGTTTAATATACTTTGAGGTTTTAACAATACTGCTGAGTTTAACTGGCTGAATCAGAGAACGTTATACAGGAAAAGTATATTTCTGGGGATTTGCCTTCATCCAGTTGTGAGTCATTTCTTTGCTTCTCCTGAATCATAGACCACAATACACATTTTTACACAAGGGAGATCGGAGGAAGAAAATTAAATAAGTCTGGTGCTTTGTTCACATCTTCCAAGATTCACTGTTTGAGTTCGTGCACTGCACTGAGTTGTGATTTGTTTTAACCATGGCTTCTTGACTATGCCACAATAGCCAATTCATGTAACCTGCTAAAACATTGTTTGCAAACCACTCATCAAGCTAAGCCAAAAACTAAACAGATCAGGTTATTCTCATTGTATTTTTTTTATTTATTTATTTAAATGGATTTATATGCCGCCCAACTCCCAGGGGACTCTGGGCAGCTCACAAATATGTAATAAGTTCCAAAACCAAAAAAAAAATCATGTATGAATGTGTATGTGTGTCCCTTGTTATGACTTGTTTACTATGCTAGCATATTATTCTGCAAAGTCTAACATTTTCTATATTAATGAAGTAACTATGCAGCTGCACCAATTATCAATCATATCTCAAAATAGCTTATGATAAAAACAAGAGTTAATGAAGTTTACTGATGAAATTGTATATATTAAAATAACTGGCAATCTGCTCACTTAAAAAAATAGGGGAAGGGGAAAAGGAAAAACAATAAGAAAACGCAATCACAGCCAGTTGTGAGTAGTGGTTACGATACCAGGCTAAAAATCAAGAGACCATAAATTCTAGTCCCAAATGGGCACGAAGCCAATTGGGTGGCTTTGGGCCAGTTACTCTCTCTCTCTCTCAGTCACTCTGGGAAGAAGGCAAGGACAAACCCCTTCTGAAAAACCTTCCCAAGAAAACTGCAGGGATGTCTTTAGGCAGTCTCTGAGAATCAGACACTATTGAACAGAAGAAGAGCAAGAAAAAATGTTCTGAGAGGAAGGACCTGAGCTAAGAATCAGGGGGCAAAAAGAGGTAACAGTAGGCATCTCTTAAATAATACCAGCATTTTCCATGAAACTCTACAATCAACCAAATCTACAATGTTGAAAGCAGTCTGTTAGGTAACCCCAGTTGTTTAAGGCTTTCTATGCCACTTTAAACTGACTCAGTCAATAAAATGACTGAAAAGCAATATAACTGCTTCAACAGAAACATCACAACTTATAACCAGATATCCCACTCAGTGTTGTGGTCCGCCAGCGGCCTGCGGAGCTGGCAGCAAAGTCGGACAGCGAGGAGGCTGGGGAAGACCATGGGCCAGGCTTGGAGTCTGGAGAAGGCTCTGTGTTGGAGCCAGAGATGGGGCCCAGGCCATCTGGGAGGTCTGTGCTGACTGCAGAGCCTCCAGAGGCTGATATGAGCAAGGCAGAGGAACAGTGGGAGCCTGTTCCCAATGCGCACATGCGCAGAGCTGCCAGAAGGCAAGAACAGTTGAGGAAGAAAAGGACTACTCAGGAGTAAGGCTTGGAGATGATTGGCCCCTCCCATAGGACATAAAAGAGGGGCAAATGGATGTGCTCGTTGCAGGAAGCAACTTGGTTCAATTCTGGTCGGTGTAACTCAGCAGCTCCGTTCTGACTCTGTGTTCTGTTTGGCCTTGCAAAGCTACTTGCCAATTAGTTCTTTGCTTGCGTGTCAAGAGAGAAAGATTGGTGCTTATCAGCCTTCTTCCGAAAGACTGTGGCAGATTTTTGTCGGACTAATTAACATTGTCTGGGACTTATTACGGCTGTAAATGAACAGAATTCACAGCCGTTGAAATAAAAAGAGGTTTTGGGGACTATGTTTGTGTTTTATGATTTATCAGGAAGCCTAGGTCAGAACACTCAGCAGTTTGGCCATCATATTGTCATAGCTGCACTTACTCTGTGTATTACTCTAAACATGAGGATATCACCTGGTGAACGTTGACAGGCTGTGCCTTTCCAGGAAAAGGCATTGTTGGCACCCAATCCAAAGCTGGTTATAAGCATTCCTGGTTACATTATATTCATCTAGGATCAATCTAGAGGTAGAATATATTAAAACATGCTTTAAAAAGTCATGTGTCTCAGAAATTCTCCAGTAATGCGACAAGACCATATCATAGCATCTATATTAGGAAGGTAGGAAGTTCTGCACATTTATATGCTTATTAAAGCTCAGGATGGAATATTTGGGAATCCAATCAGTAAAACATACAAATAATAGCTAACTCAGCTGAGATTTTAAGCTCAAATCATGTTTGTACACTTATTTATCCCATTTGAGTGCAGGTTGTATGATATTTGGAGAACTGAGGACCATATAAGAGGTCTACCTCAGACACAACTGTGCTCTACACACAAACATGCACAAAGAAATAAGGGAACTGATAAAAAATGCAAACTGTGAATTCAGTTTAAATCACAAGGGAAAAAGGATTTTTAGCTATTTTTATTATGCGCACGATCTTGAATATCCACATTGACAGTATTACAGTACAATAAAATGCTAAAGGCAGGTAATGCATATAAATTTTACATTGTAACTACTATATGGAAAATGATCCAAGAGGAAGTATTTGAGATTATGCCAAATATAGAAATGGCAGCTGGAAAGGAAGAATATATTTCATGAAATTCAAATAAGTTGGTATTCATTCTTTCTGAGCATTTGAATACAGTTTTGATATGCCATTAAAATTCAAGTATTTGAGTAGACAGAACAATAATTTTAAGTTTTTCTCTTAGTAGGATGATAATTTCTTTTGTTCCTTGGCAACAGATAAGAATCAAAGTAAAGCTGTTTGCTTTGATAATGGTATGATTAGCTATTTGAAATATTTTTGAGAATACAGGAGATAGGATAATCAAGCTGTGTACTGAAATTTCTGAAGTTTCTTGGAGTTGTGACTTGTTGAGAACCAAGTTCTAAGTCTACCTAAATCATCAAAACTTTGCAATTTCCTCAAAGCTTTGCACTTAATCAATAGACATGTGCTATGAATTCAAAAAATGCCATATTCAGTTCCTAGCATTTCAACCAAAAAAACCATTCCAATGATGAATAGCTGGACAGTGATAATACTGATGTGCATGGATCAATTAGTAATATTATCTGGCACAAAATAGATATCTGCCTTTTTGCGATGTCTGATTCATTGATTCTGGGACAACAATGAATAACCATGAAAACCAAATCAAATATTTATTATGGTCATAGATCAACATAGAATGAAATTCAAATAATATATATATTTTAAAAAGCCAGAAATATTTAAACCAAAATTAGACAAAATTAAAAACATGAATGTTTCGGATTGGACTGAAATTGGAGATTCTGCCTATAGTTTGCAATTTGAGCTTCATATCTGCTGATCTTCTTTGCTCTAGCAGTTATTTGGTGCTTTATTATTTTCAAAGCTTCTTTAATCTTCCTTGTTTTTACATGATATTTCTCAATCAGGTATTTTTTGGTCTTCTTCAGCTTCTTTTCTTTCATCTGTTCTAGTTTATTTGCATCTGATCTCAGCTTTCTGATCTTAATTTTCCAGCCAGATCTTCCATTTTAGTGGTTTACTTTTTGGCTTTTTTTTCTTCTTTGTTGATTTTGCATCCCAGGTATTTCAGTTATAGCTGTGTTGTACATTAATTGGTTTGTTTCTTGGAGTAAGCTAGTGCTTATATTTGATCGGACAGCATTGGCATCTTTTAATAAGTGGGCTAAACATAGATACCATTTAGGGTAGTTGCAGATGCCTTAGTACACTGTGTGATCAAAAAGACAACCATAAAATAGCTTTTGAACAAAAAGAAAAAGAAGAGAGAAAGAGAAGGAAATATTTTTATAGGTATTTCAGAAGTCATATTCTGCCGGTTCAGACTGGTTTGGGTGAACCAATAGCGGCAACTGCGGGTGTGGGAGGGCCCGCCCGCCCGGACGTAATGCCGTCCTATTTAACCTCATTTTCGAGGCTGGGCGCATGCGCGGAAGGCACGTGCGTGAGTAAAGCACATGCACGGGAGGTTGTGCGCATGTGTGGAGGTGCGCTCACATTTGAGAACTGGTAGGAAAGGTGAGTGAATACCACCCCTGAGCTATTTCTTTATTTCATTTTTATTGGAATCCATAAATGCAGCTCAGGCTGTTTCCTTATTTTGAAAATGGAGTGGGTGCGAGGAATTTTCAGGCTTTTCCCAAGTGCTTTGTGACTTTACTGTTATACTTGGTTTGAAATACTGGTGAATGTTAGCTTTAAATGACAGGCGCTCCATGTTTGCACAACACATTTAACTACAGAGAGGCTCCTAATGACAATTAAGGAGCCATGTAGCAGCAAACATGCAGGCATTTATTCTCCAAAGATGATTTCACCTGTCATGCAACATAGACTAATTTGCTGTTGTTTGTGGCCGAGCTTTCTTTATCAATGAGGCTTTAACAGCCTCATTTTGAATCTTCCCTGACATCCTTTGAATAACAGATTTTACTTTTAGATTCAGAGCATTTATATATAGCCTGGAAAAAATAATAATAAGAGAAGAAGCTGCTTCATGGATTTAGTTAGTGATGTCATGGTTTTCCAATAATCCAGGTAAGCATTATTGGAAAACTCCAGCTGGCTTGCACAAGTAGTTTAGTGGCCAATTTACACACAGACACACAAACACAATTATGTCTAAGAAAGTAGCATTCAGAAGGAGGTAATTAAAGAAAAAAAGTATGGATGGCTGTATTTTATATAAAGCTACAATATAGAGGTAGGAAAAATATCTGCATACTGTATATAGAGAATACTCTGAAATGCTTGTGTGTTTCCATGGACTTTTGACACTTTTAATAGGTCCAAAGAATATATTAATTACAGGCTTATTTACTGGGGCAGCTCAGGGTACATTAAGTGCTGTTATTTATGTTATAATAAAGGATGGCCTACTGACATGTTAGATAACTGAATCTTGACTGAACTTAAGCCTCACATCAAGCCTGCCAGATAAGCTTCTGCTGAATTGCTAGATCACCAGCCCATGAGAGAACCTGGAAACTCAGATTGGGTTAACCACACCTGCAGTGGTTTAAGTGTCTTGAGTATCTTCGTGATTTCAAATAGGACAATCTACAGTTCTCTCAGGGTGAGCTCAGATCAGCTAATTTTTCTTGGGGAAACCAAGGCATGGGAAGTCTATAGAAAGGGGCTCCTAGAATTCTTTCCCATTCTTAATTGCAATTCCATTTTGGGTCATGTGACCAGAAGGAAAGTGGCTTAGAAGGGAGTGGAAGGTACCTTCTGAGCTGTTGCCCAGCTGCCTCCTCCATAGAGATACATGGGGAGGTTTTCTGGATTCTTTTCCTCTGTAATTCCCAGCTGGATTGGCTGTCTCCACTCCCTAGATAAGGAGTAGGCAAAGTTGGCTCTTCTATGACTCGTGGACTTCAACTCCCAGAATTCCTAAGCGAGCATGATTGGCTCAGAAATTCTGGGAGTTGAAGTCCACGAGTCATAGAAGAGCCAACTTTGCCTACCCCTGCCCTAGATAATAGTCTTCATTTAGCAATTGCCTCATACAGTGACTATTCATAGTTATGATGGTGATGAAAAAAGTAACTTTGTGGGCAATTCTTGCATATATAAACTTTGCAGGTCTGTAAAGCAAAGGACAGCTGAAGTAAGATAAAGCACAGTCCCCGTTTCACATAACAGCCACTTCACTTCGCAACCAACCAGTCCCAATTGAAGTTGCTGTAGGGGAGAGACTGGCAGAGCCAAGGGGAGGAGTCGAGTGAGGAATCAGTTTAGAATCTCTACATAGTCACAAGAGGATGAAGTTCAAACTCCCCCACCCCCTTGAATCCCATTAAAACTTATCTACCATAGTTCTACCCAGGTGCTAACAGTTAGTCTGAAAAGGTTTCTGTGAATAAGGCTTGAGCAATAGATCGGTAAATTTGAACCCTTTGCATGTGGATCTGGTTATTTGCACCTGACAGTTGCTCAACAAGCACTACTTGTGATTATCTTAGGGCAGGGGTGGGCAAACTACAGCTCTTTGAGGACCTGTGGACTTCAACTCCCAGAATTCCTGAGCCAGCCTTGCATGCATGGCTGGCTCAGGAATTCTGGGAGTTGAAGTCCACAGGTCCTCAAAGAACTGTAGTTTGCCTAACCCTGTCTTAGGGTATCATCTCATGTGGTGGTTTCCCTCTCATCCTTTTTTGGGCATTCCCTCATTCTCATTCAGGTCTCTAATTTGCTTCTCTCACCTTCTTTTCCTTTTTGACCTCCAAGCCTATCTTTTTTTTTCTTTCTCTTGTTTGCCTCTTCTCTCCCAAACTTTAGAAGCTTTCCCCCCATATTCTTCTGAACTGAGTTTTTGCCTATTAACAAAGTTTAACGTTTATTCCCCTCTCTTCTATCAACCCCCTACCCACCTGACCTCCAATACACTAGTTAAACTCAACCCAGAGTCTACCAGCTCTACCTGAAAGTGAAATCTCTAACTTCATATTCCTTCTATATATGGGTATCCACCTTTTGACTTGCCTGGGCTGCATGGAATGAAGAGGAATTGTCTTGGGCTGAATATAAAATATACATTATATATATATATATATATATATATATATATATATATATATATATATATATATATGTATGTATGTATGTATGTATGTATGTATGTATGTATGTATGTATGTATGTATGTATGTATGTATGTATGTATGTATGTATGTATGTATGTATGTATGTATGTACGTATGTACGTATGTACGTATATACGTATATACGTATATACGTATATACGTATATACATACATACATACATACATACATACATACATACATACATACATACATACATACATACATACATACATACATACATACATACATACATATATATATATATATATATATATATATATATATATATATATATATATATATCGACTTCCTTAATTTTTCACATTTTTCATTATCTTGTGGGGCTGCATTACTAGCTGTCCAGGGTCTCATGTGGCCCATGGGCTGCAGGTTGGACATGCCCGTTCTACATCTTCCAAATACCTTAACATTTTAATCCTTTCTTGACTTGGCACAGTTTTACTGCAGCCGACTAGGTTGCAGATTGTTCTGAGGTCAAATATAATTTAAGACCTCAAACAAATTTACTCACAAAAATGTCATACTATATAAATAAAATCAATCTCAAGCAATGAAGAAAAATGGGAAATACTGGCCTTGCCCTTGTGTGCGATATAACTTTGCCCCTTTGTATTTTATCACTTCCTATTGCAGGCTTTTCTGGAAAAAAAATTAGGCACTCAAACCTGACTAACTTCAGGAACAGATGGACAATTGATATTTGAAATGCCAGTAAAGGAAATTATTATGTGTGTGTGTGTGTGTTTAAAAACCCACATATTAACATGTGGTTTGTTTGTAATTTGTTTTTAAACATAGTAATCTCCCTTGGTATGAACAAGATTTAAAACTGGCATAAATGAAAAGAAAAAACGTTGTGGGTAACCATGGTTACGACGAAGGTATTACAGAATAGTCCCTGATGGATACCTCAGGCTAGGAAGGGTAGATTTGAAGATAAGACTGACTTTGAGTGAGATTCAGAACAAAGCCACAGTAGACAGTTGGGAAGACTTTTGCTTTTGCAAAATTTTCAGCAGTTCCATCGTCCAAATGAAAACAAAAAACCCCTAGACATTAAGGCCACAGAGATGATTATTAATAAAATATCAGGAGTTTACAGGATAAATATGAGTAACCTAATAATCTCTTTCAGGGAAAAATGTAGAATATCTTATTTCCTGAAACAGTATATGCTTGGAAGTAGGCCGAATAAGCCAGCTCAAAGATCACATTAAACTGTGATTTTTTTTTAAAAAAGGAAAGTTTGTAAACCACTACCACTAAGTTTGCTTAGTTGCTTATAGAAAGCTAACTCTTCAATTCCTGGAAACTGTTAGTTAGCTGTCTATGGAAAGTATGAAGACAAGTAACCATTGATTGTCTTATCTTGTATTAATTTGTGGCCATACCCACATAACTTGGAAGAGAATTCCATGTTTACCTGTCCATTGTATCTTAGTATAATTCGTTTTTTCCCCATAAGGCTCTATGCATATTGAAATTCACAACATGGCTGTATGGAAATTAATTTTGTAAATTTCTGCTATGTTTCCTATACTTATTTTATAAATAGCACACACTGTCTCCCATCAGGGAATCACTTTCATGCCCATCTGATCATTTGGTTTGCTCTGTTCTGCATCTTCTCTAGATTTGTAATCAGCGTTTTGAGATGCTGCAATCAGTGTTTGGAAGCGAGCCCACAATCTGTTGCATATTCTTTGTCACTGCCACTTGGTTTCACCAATTGACTGTTTCCCAAAGTTAATGATGGGACACTTGGAAATGCTATATAAGAAAGCTTTCTTTTGGCCTCTTTAAATTTCTAAACATTGGAAGAAGCACTACAAGTGCCTCCATTTGCATGCACAATGAAGTCTGAAGATGAAAAACAAAATATTTTAACCAGAAAAAAAAGACACAAACTATTTTGGGTACAAAGGGTTAGACTGTAGGATTGTGTGAACTGGGGCTGCTCAGCCTCAAGATCAGCGGTGGGTTGCTCCCGGTTCGGACCGGTTCTTTGAACCGGTAGCGCCGGTGGCAGGAGGCTCCACCCACCCACCCGGGATGCTCCTGTGCATGCGCAGAAGTGTTGTGCACTCGCATGTGCATATGCGCAAACCGGTGGCAAAATTATTTACAACCCACCACTGCTCAAGATGTTTCCTTAATGCACACCGATGCAGTGATGTGATTCACTGTGTGATGGCTTCACTCAGAAATTGAGTAACTTTCTCAAAGCCTCAGATCAAAATGTTGAAATTGAATCAACTGGCCACTTCACTCTTATGGAAAAAACTTCGTATGCAGAAATCCTTTAAACATCTGGAGTGGAACACCCACTGTAATCCTTAAAAGGAAGCCCTGCTTTTGACCACTTGGTTGAAGCTTTGTTGAATTGAAATGCCTCTTCACACAGCTGTAGTAGAAAGAAAAGCAGAGTAAAAGAAATTAGGATGAGTTCTTTTCATATACTTATTGGATGTCGGCATAAATTAGTTGAGTAGATGGGCCCCCAACTCATCATAAAGCTACATGACTTCCTGGGCCTTAACTCTGATTTTTTTTTTAACATTCTGAATAAATGCGTATCCAGTAAGGTATACTGCAAAAACTTCCTATATTTGATTCCTTACTGTACATCTCAGAGGGAAGAGTCAGGATAGCTTGTAGATAGTAAGCAAGATGACCTTGATGGAAATATGTAGGAACTGTTGTCTGGGCAAAAGCAAACTGAGACATTTTTCTGAAGTCTAGAACACTGAGCAGCTTAGGTAGATACCTTCCAAATTCACTGAGCTATAAGAAGAAGAGAAAGGTAACAGCATGATCAGACTTGCAAGATTCAGTTATTATAGCCAATCTCAATAAAAGTTGTTGTAGCCTTCCTGTGTAGTTGATTTTCTGCTCTGGTCTACCTATGACAAAGCCGTAAGGTGATCACAGCTGGCCCTTGAATTGAACAAAGCTGGGAGTGGAACCAATTCTCCTCCTGAAGTATAGGAAGTAAAAGTAAAATCATGATTCCAAGATCATGACTCTCATAATTGGCACATCTTCAGTTGATGGCCCTACCTTCTATAACTTTTATAACTAAGTCCCCATCCCCACCCCCATGGTTTTTCTGAACTTGGTAATCATAGTTTAGTTAGTTTTCTTTTTTGCTGTTCTTAATTTAATTTAAAAATGAAAGAGGAGTGGAAAATGCACAAAGTTGGCTTAACATTTTTACATTAAATATTGGGAAAATGGTAGAAGATCTGGTCAGATCTTGGCAAAGTTATACCCAAACCACACAAAGATTATCCGGCAAATAAATTACAAAAAAAGTGATATATCAAGGAAGATCAAGACAGGGGACTTCTGGGTGAGGAATGGCAAGCTAGCACATCTCTGAATAAGTTGAGACAACAAAGTGGCCACAACTGAATGACCAGCAAGTATGATCCCATGAAATCCTTAGAATAAGGAGAGAGAGAGAGAGAGAGAGAGAGAGAGAGAGAGAGAGAGAGAGAGAGAGAGAGAGAGAGAGAGAGAGAGAGAGAGAGAGAGAGAGAGAGAGAGAGATGAGATCACAGCATAGCAGTTTTCCCATGGGTCTGATTGCCAGGAAATGAAGAAAAAACATCACGCTTCTAATCACTATTGGAATTTATCTATTTAACTTAATTAAGGTTATTAAATATCTTCAACACAGCAATACTGCAAAGCCACCTGGTGAGTTTATCTTCATTTCAGAATAAAAGAAAAGCTATATAACTTAAAAATTTAAAGGATTTGAAATAACTGTCAAAAAGTAATCTAAGAACATTGTAAATGAATTAAGGGACCAAATTTGGAATTTTAAAACTTTTACTATACGGTATTTTAAATAATTATGTAAAAATAATACCTTCAGAGTATTCAATTGTTTAATCTTAGTCATAACTTAGTCATAACAGAAATTCAAGACATATGGTTTCAGAAAATCAATATTAGAGAGGATTAGAGAATCTTGGCATAAAAGAAAAAAGAAAAAGAGATAGGGTTGTTTTTGTCTTTGATTAGCATTGAGACAAAATGACAGAAAAAGGTAGTAACATTTGAAATATTTCAGGAAATATTTGAAGAATGGGGACAGAAACTAGTAGCTACAATGTCAGCAATGAAGTCTTTTTCTATGCATAGACTATGTCCAAAAGATGTTAAACAAGAACTGATAGTAGATGGGACATCTACAGGATACAGAACTGAAACAAACCTCAAATTGATGCAGAAATATTAGAATATAAATAAATTATTTAAATAGTGGAAAATAAAAAAAATGTGGATTATAAAACCAAGGTGGCAGTAAAAGTGGAACTGCAAAAAGCTAGAATGACCTGGATAATGACTACTTAATGGATTAACAAAAGACATTTGCTAAAGCCTCAAAGAAGTTTTTGATCTGAGGAAAAGTAAAACTGAAGAGAAGTCAAACCCTATAACAACATCTGAATCAATTCTCTTCTGTTGGATAAATCTGAATAATTAAAGATAGTTAGAAGCAAAAGAAAGGAGTGCAAATTTGGTTTGTTTATCCAAGGTTAAACTAAAACATGTCTGTGTAAAATTCTGGGAATTCTTATGAACTTTTTGCTTACAGCAGGACTGTAATGTTTATTTTTTTGATGTATATATGAGTAAGGGATGGTTTATGGGAAGAAGATATATTTTCATATAACCTTATAGCAGTGGTTCCCAACCTTTCTAATGCCGCGACCCCTTAATATAGTGCCTCATGTTGTGGTGACCCCCAACCATAAAACTGTAATTTTGCTACTGTTATGAATCGTAATGTAAATATCTAATATGCAGGATGTATTTTCATTGTTACAAATTGAACATAATTAAAGCATAGCGATTAATCACAAAAACAATATGTAATTATGCCAGATCAGAAATTCTCGGGCCAGTCTTTGCAAGAGCACAAGGAATATCATCTTCCACAACAAGTCTACTTCTGTATTTAGACTTGATAACCAACAAGTGTACAGCAATATTTCTCAATCTCAGCAACTTTTAAGGTGCCTGGACTTCAACTCCCAGAATTCAAAGCAAAGCTGGCCCCTTAGCTGATGTCGTCAAAGCTCAGCCGCCAGGCATCACAAACGCCTCTCACTGAATGGCAGCTCTCCCGACCAATCAGAGGTCTTGGGCGAATTGAGTCGATATGGCCAGGCTTGTGGCAGTGGGGGGGGGAGCTGAGGATGCCGGGGCGACCCCTGGGAAATGGTCATTCGACCCCCAAAGGGGTCCCGACCCCCAGGTTGGGAACCACTGCCTTATAGGGAGTGAAAAAATGCTACATTTGTTCCTACTTGTTGAGATGAGGACTGGAAGTCACTTCTTTAAATACTTTTCTACTTTTCTTATTTTGCTCTTGTTCTGTCCCCACGGGTATGCCCCCCAAATAAGATGCACAAGACGGAATTGGAAACAATATTGTTTTACTGCAAATAAATTCTTAGCCAGAGTTGAGTCTTTTGAAAAGAATATCATTCATTCACAAAGTCTTTCCAGTATTTGACTAGAGTCTGAGAGAGCAATTAAAGAGCCTTATCTCACCTCATGGAGGTTTTGGCGGAAATCCAAACTCTCATTAATCACAGGAAAAATGTTAACTGTTGATAATCCGAGATGCAGATACAAGAGCAAAATGCTGAAACCACAGAATGGGGTTGTTCTCTGCAACAAAGCCCCTCGTGACAGACCCTTAAATACCCTCAGGGTGTGGTCAAGCCCTGCATTACTATTCACGAGGAAGCCTCCTCCTGATTAGCCACTCATGTCTCTTTGAGAACTTGCATGCTCTGGCATCCAGAAGAGCCTCCTCCTCTTCTCCTGAGTCACTAATCTCAGGAGACGCATCAGGTTCTAATTGTTCGCCAGCCTCTGACCCCCATCCTCTTCACTTTCCGTCTCTGCTGCCAGGAACACCGGTCTTCTGTACTGCACCCTCACTACCTCCGAAACCTCAGGATTGGCTGCTAATTGCACTGGACTCGACCTGGCCACAACAGCTCTTTTGTCTTTTTTTTCTTGCACATTCTAGTCTCTCATTATTATTTTTTTAAACATGCATCATTCTTCATTTAAAAGACAAATATTTGCTATTATGGCTTAGTGACAATTTTTATGCTTACCATATCCACTTTGGTCCTGTGGCATTTTCAGTCTCAAAATTATCTCATCTACTGCAGGCACTCTTATGACAGAAAAATTCTAACAATTATTCTTGATATGCAAATGTTAATGGTTAATAGAAAAAAAATGGAAATATTCCCATTCTGCCTAAAAATTAGGAATAAGCATTAACATAAATGCCAAAAAATTCAATAGAACTTAAATGATATCTTATTCAACAACAACAAAAAGCACTATCAGAATTTTGGACTCCATTGCTTGAATAAAAGCAATACATGTAAAAGGTTTGAATAAAACATACTGTTAGAAATTAAACTCAATGCTTCACTTAAAACATTCTTTTTCCTTTCGGGGGGAAGTTATTACATATATTAATTCAAGTCAGAGACAGGATTTTTTTTACTTAATGTACTTTTAAAATATATTCTAATCATATGAAAAGTTACCCCTGTACAAAGGAAGTCAGAACTGCAGAAAAAACAATTACTGCCAACCTGCCTTCCATTGAGGACCTGTATACTGCACGAGTCAAAAAGAGGGCCGTGAAAATATTTACTGACCCCTCGCATCCTGGACATAAACTGTTTCAACTCCTACCCTCAAAACAACGCTATAGAGCACTGCACACCAAGACAATTAGACACAAGAACAGTTTTTTCCCAAACGCCATCACTCTGCTAAACAAATAATTCCCTCACCACTGTCAAACTATTCACTAAGGCTGCATTACTATTACTATTAGTCTTCTCATCGTTCCTATCACCCATCTCCTCCCACTTATGACCGTATGACTGTAACTTCTTGCTTGTAGCCTTACGATTTATATTAATATTGTTTCCTGATTGCTTATTTATACCCTATGACAATCATTAAGTGCTGTACCTCATGATTCTTGACAAATGTATCATTTCTTTTATGTACACTGAGAGCCTATGCACCAAAGACAAATTCCTTGTGTGTCCAATCACACTTGGCCAATAAAGAATTCTATTCTATTCTATTTTGCTCTTTGTTCATCAGTGTAGGAAAGATTGGATGGTTGATTGGTTGATTCATTGATTTGAAGAAGAAAGGATAATGACATCTGGATAGAAAAATAAAACATACAAACGAACATGCCAATTCCCATAAGAAGTCCACTATCTACTTTAGCCCAAGACTTTGTGAGGAAAACCATTTTTAAAAAGACTATTTAAAGAAGGGTATGGTAGGGGCATACAAATTTCTGGAGGAATGCTGTTCCAGAAAGCAGGTGCTGCAACAGAGAAGGCCCTTCTGGGTTCTCATCAGATGATGGGACCTGGAGCATGCCAACTCTGTCCAATTGTACATAATGGATGAAACTACTGGAACTAACAGTCCCTCATGACATGAAGGGCTTCATAGAAGGTAACCAGCATTGTGAATTGCACCCAATACCTAAATGGCAACCAGTACTGCTCATGAAGTATTGGCATGCCCATAACAGCCTGGGATGCCCCTTTCTGGACCAGCTGCAGCTTCTGAGTGGATTTCAGTGGCCACGTAGAGTGCGTTGCAATAGTCCATAAACAAGGTGACTAAGTGATTGTCTAGAAGGCCTTCTGGTCACAAAATGGACATCAGTAGTGTAAAACATGAATCTGGGTGAAGGCCTCCTTGCCCAAAGATGATACCTACCCTTTGAACAAACACCCTGAGTCCAAAAAAATCACCCAAATTGAGTGCCACTCCTAAAATGGAAATTATTCAGCTGGTCTACATACCAATGGTTACTCAATCTTGATGTCAGGAGCTTTGGGTCAAACTCTCCTTTCTTGCCAGCACCAACTGGCAATTATCCACAGAGAAAGAAGAACAACTGCAATAGGGAGACCCCACTTTTAATCCCTATAGGCCCGTGGTGGCGGACCTATGGCACGCGTGCCACAGGTGGCACGCGGAGCCATAGTTGAGGGCACACGAGCGTTGCCCACCGGCAAACCGGAAGTGCGTTTTTCCGCACTTCCGGTTTGTCCGTTTTGTAGTTTTTTGCACTCCGGAGGGTTCAGGGAAGCTCCCTGAAGCCCCGGAATGCAAAAAACTACAAAACGGACAAACCGGAAGTGCGGAAAAAACGCACTTCCGGTTTGCCGGTGAGCTGTTTTTTGCACTCCGGAGGGTTCAGGGAAGCTCCCTGAAGCCCCGGAATGCAAAAAACGATGAAACAGACAAACCGGAAGTGCATTTTTCCGAACTTCCGGTTTGCCCGTTTCGTCGTTTTTTACCGTCCCAGGCTCCGGTAGGGTGTGTGTGTGTGTGTGCATGCGCAGGGGGCAGCATGGGGGGGTGTTGTGCGCATGCATGGGGGGGAGGGAATGGGTGTGGGGATGCGAGTGCGCGCTAGCGCGCGCACCCCCCCCCCTTTTTGGCACACAAACCTAAAAAGGTTCGCCATCACTGCTATAGGCAATCCATAAGGAAACTCTGATCAATGACATTGAAATATATGGATCCAATTATTCCATGGTCTGTAGGATTGCTGCTATTAGAAACTTATGAACAAATCACTTATCAGGATGATAACTGTTTTCTGATCCCTGAGACAAAATAGCCAACTAAATTTGATTTAATTACCATGGAATGGGTAAGACAAGATTATTTGGATCTCTGCCTATTCTGCAGAGTTATGATTGTCTTAAGGTAGACATGAAGATGCATCTGTTGATTACTAAGAAAATAAAACCATACTGCAAAAATGTAAATGAGCTGTATAGACTTCAAGGTGTGCAACCTTTTTCCTCCTACCCCTGGAGCCTATGAGTCAGGAACTGGAATCAGTCACAACATGTCAAGGCAAGAGCCAAACTCAGCTGGAGCTTGCAAAAACAAAGCCAAAAAAAAAGAGAGGCTTGATTAATAAAATGCAGCACTATTGCTTGGAATTGAAAGACTTCATACAATGTAGCTCTCTTGCTCGCAGTTCAGTTTAAAGGATCACACATGCACATGAGCTTCAACCACAAGAAGCTGGCAGTAAATCCAGTGCTGCCAGAGACGGGATTTGACACTATTTATCCCCTGCCAACTTTTATACTTCAATAGTTTTGCTATTCCTTTCCCATTATATCCAAGGAAAGAGCTACTACCTATTAGATCATTCGATTGAATTATAAAATTCTCTCTCAATTTCTTTTACAAATGCGCTGTGCATTTATGACAGCCAAAATACATCAGGTTTGTCTACACTTTGAAGCAGGTTATTCTTTTGCTTTATGTTGGCTAAAAAAATAATTCCACAATGGGTAGCAAATTATATGCCGTTTAACCTGGACTGAATTTTTAAGACTTTAGCATTCCAACACAGTATTCTTGGCTGAACAGAAAATAATTGCTGCATTTATTGCAAAATAATTATCCCTTATAAATT
This sequence comes from Diadophis punctatus similis, assembly GCA_023053685.1. Classification (NCBI taxonomy): domain Eukaryota; kingdom Metazoa; phylum Chordata; class Lepidosauria; order Squamata; family Dipsadidae; genus Diadophis; species Diadophis punctatus. The sequence goes on along the minus strand of JALIGW010000034.1, from coordinate 5,633,546 downwards.
AGGCCTTCCACTATTTATTTTAATAGCTGTGAGGATCAAACAGAGAAAAAAAAGGATATTGGAAAATGTTGAAAAAAGCTTTTAAAAAAACGAGAGAGAGCGTGATAATCACTCTTCATGTAGCTCTGCCAATTACTGACCTAGAGCTGTTGTTTCTAAAAAGTAATTCATTCACCTTTAGGAACAGCTTTGCAGAAGATTGAAGTCTTTTCAAACAACTTTTTAATGTTCAGGGATGGAAGATTCCTAAGCAATCAACTAGTGCTGCTGACACAGCTGTCATGATTTAGAGAAAATGTTGGAATTGCTAGCCCTAGTTTAACAGAAAATGCCACTATACTTAGGAAAGGCAAACATCAGCAACAGACAGTTTTTCCTCTTTAGCCATGGTAAAGGTTTTTCTTCAGATGTGCCCTCATGTGGAAAACTGGAGGAAAATAATTCTTCCAGCAAATGCCTACAATGGATTTCCTCTCACACATTTCCTCTCATTCATTCATGTACCGCTTACAGACAACTTTCTCTCCCCCACTTCTATCTTGCGCTCTCTCTCTCTCTCTCTCTCTCTCTCTCTCTCTCTCTCTCTCACACACACACACACACACACACACACACACACGCACGCACGCACACGCACACGCACACACGCACGCACGCACGCACACACGCACGCACACACGCACATGCACACACACTTCTAAAATGATACCATTTATTAAGGTGGAAAACAAAACAAATATTTCAACTAACAAAATAATTTTTTTCCTTCAACTTTCTTTAAGATGGATGTTGACTCCCACATAGTCCTGTTAGAATAAAATATTCAAAAATACAATATTACATATAATTAGAAAGAGCCATTTAGTCAACTCAGTTCAATACAGGAATCTCAGCTGAAGCATCTGTGATAAATACCTTCTCTGTGAGTAAGATATTATGAGCCATGGTGGCACAGTGGTTAGAATGTAATATTGCAGGCTAACTCTGCCCACTGCCAGGAGTTTGATCCTGACTGGTTCAAGGTTGACTCAGTCTTCTATCCTTCCAAGGTCGGTAAATGAGGACTCACATTGTTGGGGGAAACATGCTGATATTGTAAATCACCCAGAGGGTGCTGTAAAATACTATGGAACAGTATATAAATCAAGGGCTATTGCTATTGCTATTATTCTCCAGACTAAAGCCATGTCACATTAAAATGTTTATGTAGATCACTTTGTATCTCTACTACAGTAACTGACAAATCAGATAGAATATGGCTATCTAAGTGTTTTGAATGGGCCATTAAAAAATTGGATTTATAATTTCATAAATGGTTATGTGTAGGCATTCAGGATGTTTGATGCTCGTAGATATCAGTGTCCACAGGAAACAGAACCTTTGGTGGAGAAAGGGGATGGAGGGAAAAGAAGGAAAGAGCAATATTATTCCCTCTGATGTTATGGGAAGAGTAGCAAGAAGAAAGACCATTGGGAAAGGAAGAGGATAGATCTAGAACTCACAAAGGAGAAGGAAGAACATTTTGTTGAGTGTTCTTCCTTTTGTAATATTCCCATTCCTCCTAAGTCTGAGAGAACCTTCCAATAGTGGAAAGATAATCCAGTCCTATCTTGAGATAGCTACAACTTTCTCAGTTCTGATCCATACAATTCACAAAGCCATGGGGTATTTGTGGTTGAACCAAATTCATTTACTGTTGGATAAAAAGAAAACAGAGAGGAATTTAATGAAAAACAGCTCTTGCTATATTGAAAGAGCTAACCACATATTGATGAATTGGCCTCACTATTTCTTTGAAATGGAGTGTCCAGAAATAGTCTGTTTCATGACTGATGCTTTTTCTAATGTTTCCAAGGCCACATAGGATATAATATTAATGGTGATTATGATCCTGAATTCTATCCTGTTTATATCCTGAGCAGCTCAAAGGTTGCAGGGAAGTTGGAAAAGTAAAGACATAGGGTTGCTAGTTTACTTCTCTGGTATTGCTAGATTATTTACTGCCCCTGCTGCTACCTTAGACTGATTACCAAAAGTCATTAAAACAAAGTATTGTTGTGTTTTCCTCTCCCCAAATAAGTCTGGCTGGTTGGCTGACTGATGCATTTATAAACCGCTGGAGTCAGTGACATTAAGTGGTGTACAAAAGCAACAAACATAGCCAATAAAATACAATAAAGGAATGCCATATATAATTATAGTTAATTGTTACTATGAAACATAGAAAAATAATTATAACGTTGTGGTACTGGGAGATTTACAATGCTCAAGTGCAAAAAATGTCTTGAACAATCAGGTTTTCCAAGGCTATAAGAGGGACTTTATATTAAAGTAATTTAATCCTTACATACAAAACAACTTCAGTGTCATGTTCCATCTGACAAGTGAGTGAACATTTAATCTGAAGAACTGGTGATTATTATAATGCTAATGGAAATAAGTGTTATTGTGAAGGGAAGGGAAGATAATCTCCAGCCATTTATGAAACATGTTAATGAACATGTTGATCCAGCACAGGATGGATGGATGGATGGAGGGAGGGAGGGAGGGAGGGAGGGAGGGAGAGGAAGGGAGGAAGGAAGGAAGGAAGGAAGGAAGGAAGGAAGGAAGGAAGGAAGGAAGGAAGGAAGGAAGGAAGGAATGGATCCCAGGTTACTTTTTGACTTTGCTGCATATTTGTTTCTCTTTCAATCTTTGTCAAAGATTGTCAGCTTCTCTTGGAGTGAAAAACAGAGTGGAGAACAGAACTGGATGGAAGAGAACCCTTCTCTAAAAGCGAAGTGAAACTGAAATGATAGTGACTGCACCTCCCACTAATAAATGTGTTCAAATAACACACATTATATTTAGATGAGAAGAGGAACAGGCCTCATGACTGTCATATATGGCCAATATTTGCATTTTAGAATTTTTTCCCCAGCCCCTATTTTGTATATATCCTACCTGATGAAGAGATATGGAAAACTCAAAAATATGCATAGGCTTTTGTTCCATTTTAATAAAATCTCCTTCAAGTTAGTTTTCTTGTAACAGTATGTAAGTGATTTGCCATTATTTTCTTCTGAGGAACTTCCCTGTCTAGATTTCAGTCCTGATGTTTCTCGGTGGTCTCCTATCTGACCTTCTATAGCCTTCTGAGATTAGCCAGTGTCCACCTAGGTGTTGCCATTTAGCTGGGCTTTATTTTTATTGGTCCAATTGTGGAATCTACCAACAACAGTAAGAAAACTTGGAAGTTATCATACTTCAAATGGCCAATGAGTCTAAGAAAATAAGTAAGTTTGTAATTTTCTATTTCAGCAGCAGGCAGTACCTTCAAGATATTTGGGACTTTAATACCCATCAGCCTCAACACAGCGAATGAGAAGGGAGGACTATAAAATGCTGAGCTTTGTGGGTTATATAAAAATAGGTCCTGTGAACTCAGCAAAGCTTATGTTTGAATAGACATGGATAAAATTCAATAGTGAAGACCAGGGGCAGGTTCCTCTTACCTGGCTACCGGTGTGCTGCGCGCGCATCATCATGTGTCGCATATGCACGCTTGCTACGCATGCGCGTCCCCTCATGCAATTTTGCTTCCGCGCATGCGCAGGAAGCAAAAAAAACCCCACTGAAATCTTGCGAGGGGATGTGCACACATGTGAGATTTCGGTGATCTTTTGCTTCTGCGCATGCATGGAAGCAAAAAATCACTGAAATCTCACACGCGCGAGCGTCCCCTAGCGAGATTTTGCTTCCGCGCATGCGCAGGAAGCAAAAAAGGCCAACAATTTGGAAAAAAGATGGCGCCGCACGACAGACCGGCAAAGACGAAACCGGGGCTGTCGCATGCAAATTGCGCAATCGGCAGGTCCCTACCGGAACGGCGCACTGGACCACACCGGTAGGAACCCACCACTGGTGAAGACCAGAGAAATGAATCCACGTCCTTTCTACAGGACAAGAAGCAATGGATGGAAGCTCATCAAGGATGATCCAACCTGGAACTAAGGACACATTTCCTGACAGTGAAAACAGTTAATCAATAGAATACTTTGCCTCCAAGAATTGTGGGTGCTCCATCACTAGAGGTTTTCAAGAAAAGATTAGACAAGCATTTGTCCAGGATGCAATAAGGACTCCTGCTCTGGGTGGGGGGGTTGGACTAGAAGACCTCCAAGTCACTCCCAGTAGTATGATTCTATGTTCTATAATCCTTTCTATTCTTCATAACCAGTATTTTTCTTTCCTTTCTGGAGGATGCTTGAAATAAAATAAAAAAGTCTCATCAGAACAAAACTCAAAACAACAACTTATAAAACATTATAATAAAAGGAAAGGCCGAAGTATTTTGTTCTGACCTTCACACAAAATTTTGGGGATATAATATTTTGCTTTCAATTTAAAACACTCAAAACAATTCCATTCAAGGTTAAAACTGCCAGTCTCAGAGTTGAGAAGTTATTATCTAGCTTCACATTACGATTCTTGGAACACACGTGTATGCACCTACACACCGTGTTTCAAACTCAGTCACACAGAATGACTTTTTCCGGATAGAAACATTTTTGAGGTCAAAATAATTCCTAAGGGTCATCATTCTAGTGACCGTGACAAAGGTATCATTTTATAAAAAAATATTACTGACTCATGTGGGCTGAACATTTCTGCCACAGTTTGTGAAATCCAAAAGTGGAATCAAGACATAGCAATCTGTAATAATCTGTCCTGCTAATCAGTCGAGCTACTGTCATCAAGAGCATAAGAGCTCATTAAGAAAGAGATCCCTGGCAGATAATAAATCAAACAACAGTAGTCCTCAGGTTATGATGGCAATTGGGATAGAAATTTCTGTCATGGGATGCAGTTGTAAAGCATAAAGTACTTTAAAGTCTCAGTCATTCTCAGAAATTCTCAGTCATCCAGGTCATGGTCGTCCCAAAGGGATTTATATTTCTTGTAGACTCCACAGACTTTTAGCTATACAATTTGGGATGAACACCCTTGGAATGGTGTGGGGGTAGGAATGGATTTCCAGAAGGGAAAAAATTGCAGATTATAGGAACCAGGAGCACTACTCAGGTGACCATAAGGACAAAGATAAACTTCCAAGTGCTTCAACAACCCTCTAAAAGGATGCAGATTACCAGCTGTCTGCAACGAATATAAATCCTTCCATTCCCCACTACCTGTCAGAGCTGAAGAAGCTTCTTGGATGAGAAGCAAAACGACTTCAAAAGAAAAAAACAAGAAAGTCCAATTGTCTCCTGGAAAACCACCTTTGGGACATCAAGTCTTAACAATGGCGAGCCTGCAATCCCCGTTGCTGTGGTACTCCTGGAACTATGAGGGTCATAAACAGGAAAAGGCAGGAATCCCTGGCAAGAAATCCAGGCAATGTGCAGGTGCTGTGGGGGAGCCTCTGGCAGGAGCTCCAGAGCGTGGATGAGTATGTGGGCGCTGCAGGGGGGTGGAGGTGCTGTGGGCAGACATTATAGAACAGGGGGGTGCACACAGGTGCAGAGGGCAGGGTGCAGAGGGCAGGGTATGCCCTGGGTAGATGTTATGGAGGATGCTACTTGGTTGTGTCAGGGAATGCAGATACCACAGGCAGGCAGCAGGGGTGGGTTCTTCCTGGTTCAGACCGGATCACCCGAACCGGTAGTGACCCGCTGGTGATGTCACAGATCCAGTTTGGTCGGTGCCAGTCCGTGGGCGCCGCCATCTTTTATTTTGGATTTTTTTGGGGTGAATTTTTCCCTGTTTGGATGGCTTCTCCTATTCCACTGCGTGAAAAAGGGCCCGCCCGCCCACCCGCCCCCGGGTTAAAACTGACCTTTATTTATTTGCCTGAAGCACAGCTGATCAGCTCCTCAGCTGTGTTTCGGGCTGATTCCTGCTACTGAGTATGCGCAAAAGCCAAATAGCACGAGGGGACGCGCGCGCGAAACGTCGTGATGCGAACCGGTGGCGAAGCTAAGTGGAACCCACCCCTGGAGCACAGGTAGGAAAAAAGTTTCAGGAGCTAGAATAACTAGAATGAGCTGGGAGGGAACATCAGACATCATGATCAGTGACTGTGGATTGCTGGTTATTATGAGCAGGCACTGCATTGTAATTATGTGACCATGAGGGTACTGCAATGGCCAAAACTCCGAGGACCAGACATAAATCCCCCTCATTCAGCATCATCATAACTTTAAACAGTCACCAAAGTAGTGGTTGCAACTCAAGAATTACCTGTACAAAAATAGTGTCAGCAAAATAGTCTAAAATTCCAAAAGTCAAAGAAAACCATAGGAACCTGCTTTAAATTGATTGATAAATTTCTTCTAAATCTAACATATCTGTGGATTGCTTCCAGAAGTTTAAATATAATATTAGCTACATTCTTAGTTGGGACGGGGGAAGAGAAAGAGTTAAGAACCAATTGGGCTTGAGAATAAATAGGGTTAACCTTTTTTCCCTGCCTAATTTTTCAAAAGAAAATACTGTTCCCTCCAGCTGCAATTTACTGATGCTGTTTTAATTTCCCCCCATTATAGTTGCAATTTATGGGAAGAGAAACAGTAATCGGCACCAAAAAAAAAGGTACGTGGGAAAAGCAACTTCTCTGGGCTTATACACTGCTTAAAAACAGCTCAAAATTCAACCAAACAGGCAGGGCTGAATAAGATTTGGCTAGTTAGATTTAAAAAAAAAACACAGTGGCAATATATAAATGTTGAATGGCAGCCCTGAATTTGTACAATTCTTCTCGTGTTGAGAGTGATAGGGACAAATACTATAATCTTTTGTGCAAAGTGAATACTTTATTGTCACAAATATTTTAGCACCCACTACAATGTTTCAAGAATTTCATTATTAAGAAATTAATTAAGAGATTAGTTACAAAATTAATTAATTCTGAGAGGGGCACTGCGATGATCCTGCCATCTCATTCAGATAAAGTCCTCTCATACAGCTATGCCAGTGTGCATTGTTGCACAAAATGTGGTCATAAATGCTCATGCTTGCATCAAGCATGCGTCAAGATGGAGGACTGGTAGGATATTTGCTTCCCCCGCTCAGCCTCTAAGTTTTATTTCGTCTATTATTGTGATTTTTAATTGTGCTTTCAGTTTTTATCAGCAATGCTTGTAGGGGAGTTTTAATGCAAAATCGTATATCATCATATCATTAAATTTTTATTACCATTGTATTTACAAATGGTCGCTAAGCAAGTCAGCTATTAAACAAGGAGTGGGTGTACTGTCATCCTCATATGACATCCTTGCTATTGTTCCTGTTCCTGTTGTTGTTCCTGTTGTTTATTTTTTATCCTGCTGTTTTGATATTTTATCTATTTTATTATATACTGTTATATATTTGTACGCCATCCCAGTGAGTTGTGATTATTGAATGGTTTAGAAATACAACAAACAAGCCAATAAAATTATTGCTATTTTGTTTTGTTTCTAGATATGGCAGGATATTAAATTCAATTAAGTTTGTGTATCTGCATATTTTCTGAGTAGAAAAAAATGTTTTGTTATTTTCCAGGAGACGAAAATGATAGAATGCACTGCTAATCACAATGTCAACATTCTGATCAATAAATAATTATGTTGTGCTTAATTCATGATTTATTAGCATGATCATGGTCTAGCTTTGGAGTTTCAGTTTTAGCAAGTTAAAAAAAAAACCAGTAGGAAATACGCCATCAGACAACAATTGCTTCTGAAAACAAGCAACATGTGCTGGCAATAAAATGACCATCTTTTGGGGTTTGTTTCATGTAAAGAAGCCTTTGAAAATATTTTGTGTCTAGTGGATATCAAAAATAAAAGCACAGAATTAAAAATGATTAAAAGTATGAGCTCAAAGAAGTATTGGTCCCTCACAAGTCAGAAGGAAGGTGTTACTTCCTCAAATAAGGTCTCCAATAATAAGCCTTGCCTACTCATGGAGACAGACATGAGTGAATCATCAGAGATTTTTCAAGGATAAAATAGAATCCAAAGACATAATTAGTGTTTGTCACAAAAGGGACAGTTTTCCCTTAAGCCTAAACCAGTGGTTCCCAAATTTTTTCAGTCCACTGCTCCCTTGGTGCTACACACTCATCCTCAGTGCCCCCCATCCCCACCTCCTTCAGGTGGGCATGGCTTGGTGGTCAGGTGACCAGGTGGGCGTGGCCAACTTGTAAAATGTGGTGAAACTCACTTAACAATGCTCTTGCTTAGCAACCAAAATGTTGGGCTCAATTGTGGTCATACGTTTTTCTTTCTTTCTTTCTTTCTTTCTTTCTTTCTTTCTTTCTTTCTTTCTTTCTTTCTTTCTTTCTTTCTTTCTTCCCTCCCTTCCTACCATCTTTCTTTCTTTCTTTCTTTCTTTCTTTCTTTCTTTTTCTTTCTTTCTTTCTTTCTTTCTTTCTTTCTTTCTTTCTTTCTTTCTTTCTTTCTTTCTTTCTTCCTTCCTTCCTTCCTTCCTTCCTTCCTTCTTTCCTTCTACCATCTTTCTTTCTTTTTCTTTCTTTCTGTCTTCCTTCTTTTCTTCCTCCCTCTCCCTCCCTCCTTTCTTTCTTTTTCTCTTTCTTTCTTCCCTCCCTCCCTTCCTCCTTCTTTCTTTTTCTTTCTTTGTCTTCCTTCCTTCCTACCATATTTCTTTATTTTTCTTTCTTTGTCTTCTTTCCTTCCTACCATCTTTCTTTCCTTTCTTTCTTTCTTTCCCTCTCTTTCTTTCTTTTTCTTTCTATCTTCCTTCCTTTCCTTTCTACTATCTTTCTCTTTCTTTCTTTCTCTCTTTCTTTCTTTCTTTCTTTCTTTCTTTCTTTCTTTCTGTATTCCTCCCTCTCTCCCTCCCTCTCTTTCTTTCTTCCCTCCCTTCCCCTTCTTTCTTTCTGTATTCCTTCCTTCCTACCATCTTTCTTTCTTTCTTTCTTTCTTTCTTTCTTTCTTTCTTTCTTTCTTTCTTTCTTTCTTTCTTTCTGTCTTCCTCCTTCCTTCCTTCCTTCCTTCCTTCCTTCCTTCCTTCCTTCCTTCCTTCCTTCCTTCCTTCCTTCGTCTCTCTCTTTCTTCTGCAGTAGAAAGCAACCTCCCCCAAGGAAAATATCTTGTGACAGCAGCTATGAGATGCTCCTAAAATTCCAAATTACTCACCAACTCCCAAGACGGGGGGATTCCTGACATAAAGTTTATGGCTTATAAAACGGTTCCATGTGTGTAGGAATATCTGGATGAGAGAAAGTGAGGGCGTCCCTGAATGTGTGAATGCACATGAGAAACATCCATGCCTTTTCCAATCTTTCTTTCTTTCTTTCTTTCTTTCTTTCTTTCTTTCTTTCTTTCTTTCTTTCTTTCTTTCTTTCTTTCTTTCTTTCTTTCTTTCTTTCTTTCTTTCTTTCTTTCTTTCTTTCTTTCTTTCTTTCTTTCTTTCTTTCTCTCTTCTCGGTAGCAGAAGAAGGAAGAAAGTGCTCTGGCTGGTGCTCAGCTTACTTTCCTGGAGAGGCTCGGAGACCGCCTGGCACACCCATCCGCTGGCTCTTCAGGCAGCACCACTTTCTCCCTGCCCCGCCAAGACCCCTGAGGCGGGCGGAGCTCTGTAGGTGCGCGCCCCAATGCTTCCCGGCCCGCGAAGGTCCTGGAGTTGAAGCCAGGAAGGCAAGAGGGGCAACGGTGACGGCAACGCACTCCGGCCCGGCAGCGGTGCGTCCCCTGCCATGTGCCATCCCAGAGCACAGTCTCCGGGCTGGCAGGGGCCTTGGCGGGGCAGGGAGAAAGTGGTGCTGCCTGGAGAGCCAGCAGATGGGCATGCCGGGCGGTCTCCAAGCTTCGCCAGGAAGGTAAGCTGAGCGCCAACCGGGCCCACGCACTCCCGCCTGCCCGTCGCTCTGGCTGTCTCCTGGGAAGATCATGGGAAGTGGTGGCGGGCAGAGCTGGGTAGGGCAGAGCTGCCAGTGCAGCAGCGCCCGGCGAGGAAGGCTGGGTGGGGAGGCACAGCCGATTGTCTCGTTCACAGCGCCATGGGGTGGATGGGCTGGAAGAAGTGCGGTTGAGCAGGGCCAGGGCAGCGCAGCCTATTGTGCCTTCTCTTGCCTCGCTCTCCATCCCGGAGGGCCACGCATCCCCTCCAGCCAATCCTCCATACAAACCGCCCGCCCCGTTTCTGCAAAGCCACAGCCCTGCAGGGTGATCTAAAGAGGGGAGGGGGGTGCTGTAGAAAAGGCCGCCTTCCACCCGTGCCTCCTGTGCCGGCTCCGTGGGACCTGAGGCTCTGAAGCAGCCCACTGGCTTCTAACCCGGCGCCGCAGGCTGAGTTCCCAGAGTGGTGCTGGCGGTCGGCCGGGCCAATCCACAAAAAGAGCAGGCAGGTGGCCGGGTGAGAAACCACTGGAGCCAGCACGGGTGGAAGGTGGCCTTTTCTGCAGCATCCCCCTCCCCTCTTTGGATTGCCCTGCAAGGGGGGCTCTGCCTTTGCAGAAACAGGGTGGGTGCATGTGCAGCAGCCCCGGGACATCCGCTTGCTCTTTTGACTCCCCTCTCAGCGTCTGCATTTCCACCAATGGCCGCCCGCCCACCCACTGGCTGGGCCGGGCTGGACGCCAACCTCGGAAGGCAAGTGGGCATGGGGGACCACTGGGAAGGCCGCGTGGAAGGCCACCAAGCATGCCAGGGCTGCGGGGAAGGGAGTAGGCTGCTACCTCCTTCTCTGCCACCCTGACATGCTTTCCTGCCTTCCACGTGGCCTCTTAGCACCCCCTGCCACCCCCTTGCCTCTTAGCGCTCCACTGCCACCCTCCTGGCCTCTTAGCGCCCCCCTAAGTCATCCCACTGCCCCCAGGGGGCGGTACCACCCACTTTGGGAACCACTGGCTTAAACCAAGAGATAGATCTAAAGATTGAATGATGAAGCATAACATTCATCGTTGGGGGTTTCAGCAATCAACAAGATGGCAGATGGAGCATGGTGATATAAGCCCCACCCCCTTAAACAAGTGTCAGTGTTTGTTTATTTATTTAGAAGATTTATATGCCCCCTCCTCACTCTCAATGACTCTGGGTGGCTTACAAACAATAAAAAAACACAATATAAAATAATGAAAAGCAGTAAAACCCCACTTCCCTGGCAACAACACACAATTTAAAAAGCCACTTGATGGACTCCATTCCACTCTGGGTTCTCCAGGTTCATTGGCAGAACCAGTCTTCAGGGCCTTGGTAGGAGTGTCAAAGTGGGTGCCAATCTAACCTCTGACAGGGATGCTGTTTTTGCTCATATTTTGTTTTTGTGTGCATCAACACACCTGGAGTGAACACTGCTAAACACAGATCCTGAAAACAAAATAATGTGGGTTAAAAAAACTCACAGAGTTTCAAAATAAAACACTACAATAGAGCAAGCAAGGTTGTAAGCAAGTTTGTTCTTATAAGTTTTTCATTTTTTTCCCCAATGTAAGACAACATGATTATTTTAAAATTAAAAAGTGATAAAACTAATAATCTCATTTGCTTCGGTGATCATAAGTCCCCTCCCAAAGTACTTCTGCTGAGGAACAACTACCAAAACCATGGATTGCACTCAGGGGCGGGTTGCTCACTTACCCTGCTGCCAGAACCATGCGCGCACATCTCCACACTTCGGGGCGCACGCGCTCGCTACGCGCGTGCGCCCCCTCACGCAATTTTGCTTCGGTGCGTGTGTGGATGCACGCGCGAGAGATTTCGGTGTGGTTTTGCTTCCACGCATGCGCTGAAGCAAAATCGCCTGAAAATCACCGAAAATGACGGAAATAAATGGTGACGCGACGGGTGGACTGGCAGAGAGGGCTCCGGAGCGGTTGCGAAATCCGCCGCTCCCTACCGGAGCTGCGTAACGGGCAGCTCTGGCAGGAACCCACCTCTGATTGCACTTCTCTTTCCTGTCATTTTTTTAAAAATATATTCTCCTGGTTGTCTCTCAATGCTTAGTCAGTGAGCAAGGAGTCATAAAATGCAGCATTGTTCATCTTCCCTTCCCACTGCCTGATGACTGTACCAAATAAATGATTCAAGTGAAAATGTGGGAAGCAGTGGGGCCAAGGTGATTAGAAGCCTATAATCTTTAATTAAAATCCCATGGCTGCTGCATCCAATTTCTGAGCCAGTATCTCTTCAAACTTTTTACGCAGAAAGAAAAAAGATGAAATAAATGGGCCAGATAATATTCAGTATTCTAATGCTTTCGAGTTTTATTTTCTTAGATTTTAAGTGGACTACTGCCACAGTTTCCTGTAACCCTTATCTTGGATACTTTAAATGTGAAATTATGTGTGTATTTTTTACAAAAACATACAGTCTAAAATATCTTATACTAGCATAGTGTCCTCTAAATGGGTACTAAGGCTCTAATTCCAGTCATTTGATTCAATTCAATTTATTGCAATCATAGGCCAGTAGAGATATTAAATAAAGTTTAAGACAGAATTAAAATACATTTGTAAAACAAGCTAGCTAACATCTATAAATGAGGTTACGGCCTATATTAAATGATAATGTAAACACTAAAATTATATTAAATATGATAGCATCTAAAATGACAATGAACCAGTTGTATCTAAAATATTAGTATCACCAAAGTAACGACATCAAAATTTAAAATGAATTAAAATGAATTGCAGTGAATGCATTGTGGGAGATTGGTCCATCAGGATATAATTCCAGCCACAGAATAAATATTCACAGGGGCTATGGCCGTAACTTGTCTAGAGAGCATAAGGTTCGATTATAGCAGTGATGGCGAATCTTTTTGGCACTGAGTGCCCAAACCGGAACACACGTCCATGTGTGTGCATGTGCACATGCCAGAGCACCAGAAACCCGAATACCAGCAGGCTGACGTGCACATGCCTGTTTTATGGCAGTTTTGGGCCATTTTCCAGGCCGTTTTGAAAATGGCCCGGAAAACAGCCTGAAAACGGCTTAAAAATGGCCCAGAAAAAAACCAGGAAACAGCCCAAAAAAACCGGCCTGGTTTTGGGCTGTTTTCAGGCCGTTTTCCAGCTGGCTGGCGCGCATTTGCGTGCCGGAAACCAGAAGAGCAGCTGGTGACGGTGCGTGTGCCCACAGAGAGGGCTCTGCGTGCCATCTCTGGCACGCATGCCATAGGTTCACCATCACGGGATTATAGGCTTCCTATGAGCAGACATGAAGCTGGCAACATCACTGTACTAGATAACAGGACATTGCAGGGTGAACCAACCATCCTCTCCCAGGAGGCCATTCTTACCCCGTGGGCTGCCTTTCTAGCAATTACGGTGCCACTAGTACCACCACCATCTCTAGGGAGTTTTCTGCACCAACTATGCGAGGAAATTCTTTGTCCCTCTCTTCAGCAGGCTGGGTGAGTATATTTCTTTTTGACGGCGCAGGCGTGGAAAGCCACATCCAGCTGTAGGTCATATCATATCCATGCTGCAAAACCTGGGTAATCCTTAGCTGTTAGCAAGCAAAGATTTCTGTATTGGTTGTAGAATATAGAATAATAAGAGTTGAAAGGGACTTTCTCTCTTCCAGTCCAACCCCCTGCTCAAGCAGGAATCCCTATACCAGTGGTGGCGAACCTTTTTTGGCTCGCGTGCCAAAAGGGGGGGTGCGCTCACGCGTGCTCGCGTGCCCACACCCATTCCCTCCCCCCCACGCATGCGCACAACACCCCCCATACTGCCCCCTGCGCATGCGCACACCCCCCCCCCGCGCACAGGCTTACCGGAGCCTGGGACGACGAAACCGGCAAACCGGAAGTGCGAAAAAAACGCACTTCCGGTTTGCCGGTATGCTGTTTTTTGCACTCCGGAGGGTTCAGGGAAGCTCCCTGAAGCTCTGGAATGCAAAAAACTACAAAACGGACAAACCGGAAGTGCGGAAAAGTGCACTTTGTCCATTTTGTAGTTTTTTGCATTCTGGAGCTTCAGGGAGCTTCCCTGAACCCTCCGGAGTGCAAAAAACAGCACACCGGCAAACCGGAAGTGCGTTTTTTCGCACTTCCGGTTTGCCGGTGGGCAACCCTCGCGTGCTGGCTTCTATGGCTCCGCATGCCACCTCGTGCCATAGGTTCGCCACCACGGCCCTATACCATTTCAGACAAATGGCTGTCCAGTCTCTTTTTGAAAGCCTCCTGTGATGGAGCACCCACAACTTCTGAAGGCAAGCTATTTCATTGGTTGATTGCAATAACTGTTAGGAATTTTCTCCTTAGTTCCAGGTTGCTTCTCGTCTTGGTTAGTTTCCCTCCATTGTTTCTTGTCTTGCCTTTTGGTGTTTTGGAAAATAGTTAGACGCCCTTGTCTTTGTAGGAGCCTCTCAAATATTGGAACACTGCACTGCCATTGAGTGCTTCTCTGGATTTTTACAGCCAAGATCAGGTATTTTCATATCACACAGTCCCAATATGATTGCATTACTCTTCTGGCAGCAGAACCCATAGTCTAGGACCGTGATGGCGAACCTATGGCACGCATGAACACAGGTGGCACGCAGAGCCTTCTCTGCGGGCACATCACCCTAGCCCAGCTCCACCGCGCATGCGTGTGTGCCTCCCGCTGGCCAGCTGGTCTTCAGGTCTCTGCCGCGCATGCATGGTGGCGGGGGGCATGCGTGGGTGGGGCGCATACACGGGGGCACTCGCATTGCATTTTGGGGGTTCACGCACATGCGCAGCCCCCCCCTGCACCCTGTTTTGGGCCTGGAAAGCCTCCTGCACCAACCTGGAAGCCAAAAATGGGGGTGGGGGCAGGGCGCATACGTGCACGCTTTGGGCTCTCAGCACCAAAAAGGTTCGCCATCACTGGTCTAGGATGTTTAAGTAGGGGGTTGGATGCAGGGCTGAATAAACAAGGATGCACAAACCATTCAGTTCAATATGTGCATAAATGTCTGCATTTACTTGTCGTTCACACACAGAATCTATTCATGTGTTAATCAGATGTGGGTGCCTGAGAGTGGGTAGCAAGCATCCCTCATTCTCACCATCCTATCTTCAAAGTAATGTATGGAAAGTATGACTATGATACGGAAAAACTCATCGGCTGCTTGTTAAACTGTAAATATGCAGCCTATACTTCAAAAGGAAAAATGTATTGGATTCTAATTTTCTATGGTGGTTTAATGCTGATTCACTCAGCTGCTTTTCTTTTCTCCAGTGATGATTTATATAGACTGGCATAGTGGAAGTGGTCAGATGCAAACGACGGGAACTCTCACATCTTCACCAGTTCTATGGCAGAAACTGTGTCAATTCTCCTCTTTTGGGTCCAGTAACTACAATGGTTAGAAAAATAACCCCTGTGATTTCAGCAATGGATGCGTGATTATTTTTTAAACTGCCAGCGATCACAACCATATACACATATACATATAATTATCATGACTTGTGCAAAACAGTTGGAGAAGAAAACAGACTCATGAAAATGGTTGTTTTAAGGAGTAGAAAAATATGGATCCAGTTAGGTTTGCTAACAACATTGGTCGAGGCAAAACCCTGATGCAAATATTAAGGTTTTGTTTAGGAAAAACCTCTGAAGAAGTTCACAAGATATGAATGATTTCTTAGAGATTTTCAAGCATCTTAGCCATGTTATAAATATTCTTACTTTTTTTTTTTTAATTTGAAGCCACAGTTATTCTAGTTGACCTTTGCCTATTTTGGAAAAGTGGTAGTTGATAGGATCGGGGAACATTTGAACAAATCTCTCAAAATTACCAAAAAAGTAAAATAATTAATTACTGATTAGCAATAAGATAGTAACTATTATTAGAAAACTCCAATAAATGCCAGCCAACCAATCCATACTCAAATGGGTTTACCATTGACTTCTGATTACTCCACTTTCCTCAAGGGACTACATCATCTTCCCTTTTTCCCCAGATGACTCACACTGCACTAGGCAACCCTTGGCGGGGTGGGTTCCACTTACCTTCGCCATCGGTTTGCATTGCGATGTTTCGCGCACACGTCCCCTTCCGCGCATGCTCAGTAGCTATAATCAGCCCAAAACACAGCTGAGGAGCTGATCAGCTGTGCTTCGGGCGAAGGAATAAAGGTCAGTATAAACCCGGGGGCAGGCAGGAGGGCCCTTTTTCAAGCAGCAGCAGAGGAAAAAACTTCCAAACAATAAAAAATTCGAAAAAAAATCCAAAATAAAAGATGGCAGCGCCCACGGACCAGCACCGACTGAACCGGATCCATGACGCCATTGTGACATCACCAACGGGTCGCTACCGGTTCGGGTGATCCTGTCCGAACCAGGAGGAACCCACCCCTGACCCTTGGTAAATGTGTCCTCTGAGTAAACAAGATCTTCTTTCCTTAGTATTCTCTCAGAGATGGTCTTCTTGCAGCATCTTGCTTCTCATCCAAGACCTGGTCATTGATGATTGCCATCTTTGGGTGCTCTCAAAGATCTGTCCATTTTTGCAAATAACAGAATAAGCAAGTTGGGAGGGAACTTGGAGGTCTTCTAGTCCAACCCCCTGTTCAGCATGTGAAAGCTCACAAAACCTGGAAGGACCTTTCCTGAATTTTCTCTTTTCCCATTCTAAAGTACCAGTGTCAGGGCAGTCTTTTTATATTTATCTTTCATTCATGTAAAAATCTTCCATAAAAAAAATAAGAGAGAGAGAGAGAGAGAGAGAGAGAGAGAGAGACAGAGAGAGAGAGACAGAGAGAGACAGAGACAGAGACAGAGACAGAGACAGAGACAGAGAGGGACAGAGAGACAGAAAGAGAGACAGAGAGACAGAAGAGACAGAAGAGACAGAAAGAGACAGACAGAGAGAGACAGAGAGAGAGAGAGAGACAGACAGACAGACAGACAGATACACAGAGAGAGAGACATAGAGACAGAAGAGACAGAGACAGAAAGAGAGACAGAGAGACAGAAAGAGACAGAAGAGACAGAAGGAGAGACAGAGAGACAGAGAGACAGACAGAGAGAGAGAAGAGACAGAGAGACAGAGAGAGAGAGAGAGAGAGAGACAGAGAAAGACAGACAGACAGACACAGAGACAGACACAGAGACAGAAGAGACAGAGAGAGACAGACAGACAGAAAGAGAGACAGAGAGAGATAGAGGGAAAGACTGCTCTAGAATGAAAGCAAGCACCAGTTCCAATACAATGGGACATTGCTTAGATGACCAGCAACAGCACTAGTGAAATTATTCTCCTGCATTGCCCTGAGATGATCCACATTCCATTCCATCAAAGGTGAATCTCACACATTATCTTCAGATCAGACTAATGGAAGAAGACATTAGAAGGCTGGAGTTGTGATAGAGAGGAAAGATAACTGCAGTTTTAAAAAAGTGTAATAAATTAAGTGACCTCCCTAAAGTTTACATAGAAATGAAATTTCCCATATTTCTAGCTCCTTTCATCATTATACATTATGCATGGCCTCTCTGAAGAGACAAATTGCCATTCTTTTCATCTGCTGATTCTGCAAAGAATAGCTGCTGGTTGTATCCTTGCTGGTTTTAAAGGAAATGTTTCCCCTTATATTTATAGCTCATTACAGTCACACAGCCCTATCTGGGAAACTTAATTATACAAATATATTACTGCTATTTCTGAACAATTGTTTCTAGCTTGCTGTCGCTCACAGAGCAAGTAAGATACCTAGAAAACCACTGGGGAATGGGACAACATGCTGCAGCCAACTCGCCGCAACCAACTCACCATGGCCAACTCGCCACGGCCAATTCACTGTGAGACAACTCATTACAGGACAATTTAACAATTCTATTTCATTATTTTAAATAAATAAAAAATAATTTTAAATGTTGCCATTCACATTTCAGTTTGTCCCTCCTTTTGCATCCTTTCTTTAATGATTCTATGCCACCATTTTTTTTGACATTAGTGTAACTCTTGTCCCACAGAGAACTTTTCTGTGGCAAGATGGCCGAAGTGAGCTGTCCTGCAGCGAGTTGGCTGTGGCAAGTTTGGCCGTGGAGATTTGGCGACGGCGAATTGACATAGATCCAAACCAGTGGTGGGATTCAAATTTTTTTACTACCGGTTCCGTGGGTGTGGCTTGGTGGGTGTGGTGTGGCTTGGTGGGCGTGGCTTGGTGGGCGTGGCAGGGGAAGGACACTGTAAAATCTCCATTCCCTCCCCAGTCCAGGGGAAGGTTACTGCAAAATCTCCCATCAGCTGGGACTCGGGAGGCAGAGAATAGATGGGGGCGGGGCCAGTCAGAGGTGGTATTTACCGGTTCTCCGAACTACTCAAAATTTCCGCTACCGGTTCTCCGGAACTGGTCAGAACCTGCTGAAACCCACCTCTGATCCAAACCATTGATACTGGTATTGGCTATAACTAGATTTAATTAGGTTTAATTCCATGTGAACAGGAAGTGAAATACATAATAGAATCCTCTTCAAAATTTCTCAGTGAGGCCAATCTCTGTCTACATAGAAATGATTCTTACCTGTAATTCTCTAGTTTAGCATTCCTGTATCTTCTCCTTGTTAGGTGATGAAGCGATATTGTGCAGCTCTTACTAATAGATATTTTTTCCAGAAATGTCTAAGAAAGTCACCAAGTTTTGCTCCATTGCAGTCACCCTCATAAATAATGGAAAATTCACTTGAGCATGGATTGGTTGGCTGGCTTTTATGGGAGTTTTCCAATGATAGTTACTACCTTATTGCTTATCAATAATTTATTATTTTACTTTTTTTGGACTTATCCATAAATCTTGCTTGATTCTATGTTCTTTTCTCCCTCAGTTTGCTTCATTTCTTTTGAATGCATTTTTGTTGGGTTTTTTTTAAGTTGGTCTCTGAATAAAATAAAATAAAATAAAATAAAATAAAATAAAATAAAATAAAATAAAATAAAATAAAATAAAATAATAAAATAAAATAAAATAAAATAAAATAAAATAAAATAAAATAAAATAAAATAAAATAAATAAAATAAAATAAAATAAAATAAAATAAAATAAAATAAAATAAAATAAAATAAAACAATAAAATAAAATAAAATAAAATAAAATAAAATAATAAAATAAAATAAAATAAAATAAAATAAAATAATAAAATAAAATAAAATAAAATAATAAAATAAAATAAAATAAAATAAAATAAAATAAAATAAAATAAAATAAAATAAAATAAAATAAAATAAACAGAATGAATTTAATATACCGGTAATTTTCGATGTAGCTTTAGGCAAGGCTAAAAAAGAAAATGCAAAATAAACTTACAAAAACAAACAAATGAACAAATAACTAAAAATGTGCCATGATCAACATCCCCAAACTTAGAAAGGTGACACTAGACAGAGAATTAGATCTAAGTGGCCAAGTTCCAGACAAGGGAAAGAGATAGAGAAATGGAGGCTATTTATGACCTTGCCCTCAGGCCACAGCAGTTTTCCATTAAGACTAAACACATAACAATATATCAGTGCGACAAAGAGATTGTCTAGTCTAGAGAGTGAAAAGGAGAGCCATCTCAGAGTTTTGTAGCAGAGTCTTTGAAGCACATTGCGGACAAGGTCTGGTTGGAGATCATCCAGGGGAGAGAAAGACATCACATGTTGAGGATTATCTAGCTCCAGATTTCCTGCAGTGATCAGATGCACAGGGTTGATGGCCTTCTTCCAAATATCGTTTAGTTTACTACTGAGATTTTGGAGAGAATTAGATTTATTCCTCATTCAACTAAGGGCTTTGGGTCTCTCATTCTCAGGTCAAGCAAGAGAGTAGGGATGAGTAGAGACCTGTCCCCATAGTTATCTACAGGGGGCAAAGAAAGGGCAAGTGACAAAATGTGTATCATGATGCTATGAGGCAACCTCCCTACTTGCATTCCCAGTGTTCGGGTGCAAGTACAAAACGAAGGATTCAAGATGGTAGCTAACTAGGAAGACGAGAATCTTTTTATAGCAGTGATATTATGACAGTGCTCAGTGCCCTGAGTGTGTGTTTGTCATTCAGGTTTTGTTGACTCCTGGTGACTGCTAGAATGACTCTATGCAGTTTTCTTAGCAAGCTGATTCAGAAATGGTTTGCCCTTGCCTGCTTCCTAGGGCCGAGAGAGACGGACTGGCTCAAGGTCACCCCACTGACTTGTAACTCAAACTCACAGCTGCTAGTTTCTAGCCTGGCACCTTAATTATGATTAAGATCATGCTTTATGATTAATTAATTATGATATATGAATAATTAATTGTGATTCTGATCATGATTTATGATTAATTAATTATGATATGTGATTAATTAATTATGATTCTGACCATGATTTATCACATGTTGTTTGTATGTAAACTGGGAGCTTATGCACTGGAGACAAATTCCTTGTGTGTTCAATCACACTTGGCCAACAAAGAATTCTCTTCTCTTCTCTTCTCTTCTCTTCTCTTCTCTTCTCTTCTCTTCTCTTCTCTTCTCTTCTCTTCTATTCTCTTCTCTTCTCTTCTCTTCTCTTCTCTTCTATTCTATTCTATTCTATTCTATTCTATTCTATTCCAAAGTAGTTCTCTTCTGACAACTGACAATTGACTATCAAGGATGAATTATTTCTACTTTCATAAAAGAGGAACAAAAATGGAACAAAATCCTCTTGTAAAAAGACGACAGGTAGTCCTTGACTTACGACCACAATTGAGCCCAAAATTTCTACTGCCAAGTGAGACAATTGTTAAATGAATTTTGCCCTATTATACAGCCTTTCTTGCCACCATTGTTAAGTGAATCACTGAAGTTAGTAACAGACTTGTTAAGTGAGTCAGGCTTTTCCATGAACTCTAGATTTTGGTTGTTCTTGTATTTTTCACTGATGTACGCCGCCCTGAGTCCTTAGGGAGTTGGGCGGCATATAAGAATTCCAAAATAAATAAATAAATAAATAATAAACTCTGCTTGTCAGAAGATTGAAAAAGGTGATTTACATGACCCCGGGACACTGCAACCGTCATAAATATGAATCAGTTGCCAAGCATCTGAATTTTGAGCATGAGACCATAGAGATGCTGCAATGGTCATAAGTGTGAAAAGCAGTCAAAAGTCACTTTTTCTCAGTGCCATTGTAACTTCGAACGGTCACTAGACAAAGTGTTCTAAGTTGAGGACTATCTGTACTGGATTCCCATGGGCATGTTGGCAATTCTCTGCCTCCAGAATCAATCACGCACATCTATCCCTGTGCCCCATGTATGGCTCCTAGGGCTAAGGCAGGATATAAGGACAGGAAATAAATATGCAAATCAAAATCTGATTCATAGCAAATTCAGAGAGTGGCTTTCAAATGTCCTCGGTTTGTGTGGAGAAAACCAGAATTTACATTTAAAAACATTTTGAATCTCATGAGATATTAAAATGTCACGTGGGTTGAAAGTGGAGAGAGGGAAGAGCTTCCTTGTCGGTATCGCTTGAATACAAACGACGTCATGAATGACAGCAACCGTCCTGCTGTCTCACATCCAAAAGTTCTATTGTTCATGACTCATTCAACCCTTCTTTAGCACCTCTACATCATTCCCATTTTATTTTGATTTCAAGCAAAATAGCAAAAAAAAAAAGGCAACTGCCTACAAAATCATATTTTAGGCCATCCTTCGTCTTCCAATAAATTTCACCCTCTCGTTTCTTCCATTTTAGCAGAAGTGTGCAGCATCCCATTCTGGGAAATGTTGACTTTCCCTCCATCCCCTTTTCTGGCAAAAATATCTTAATAAACAGGCTAGGCTGAGTGGACTCAGAACTTCTGTGGATTAAGAAATAAAAGAGACACAACAGAAATGAAGGAATGAAGAAAAAAGATGAAAAGAAAGACTGTCGCTATATACAGAAGCCTAATTTCTCTTTCTCCCTCCCTCCCTCCCTCCCTCCCTCCCTCCCTCCCTCCCTCCCTCCCTTTTCTTTCTTTCTTTCTTTCTTTCTTTCTTTCTTTCTTTCTTTCTTTCTTTCTTTCTTTCTTTCTTTCTTTTCTTTCTTCCCTCCCTTCCCCTTCTTTCTTTCTTTTTCTTTCTTTCTGTCTTCCTCCCTTCCTACCATCTTTCTTTCTTTTTCTTTCTTTCTTTCTGTCTTCCTTCCTTCCTTCCTACCATCTTTCTTTCTTTCTTTCTTTCCTTCCTTCCTTCCTTCCTTCCTTCCTTCCTTCCTTCCTTCCTTCCTTCCTTCCTTCCTTCTTTTTCTTTCTTTCTTTCTTTCTTTCTTTCTTTCTTTCTTTCTTTCTTTTTTCTTTCTTTCTGTCTTCCTTCCTTCCTACTATCTTTCTTTTTCTTTCTTTTTTTCTTTCTTTCTCTTTCTTTCTTTCTTTCTTTCTTTCTTTCTTTCTTTCTTTCTTTCTTTCTTTCTTTCTTTCTTTCTTTCTCTCTCTCTCTCTCTCTCTCTCTCTCTCTCTTTCTTTCTTTCTTTCTTTCTTTCTTTCTTTCTTTCTTTCTTTCTTTCTTTCTCTTTCTTCCACCCTTCCTCCCTGTCTGTCTCTGTCTCTTGTTCTTTCTTTCTTTCTTTCTTTCTTTCTTTCTTTCTTTCTTTCTTTCTTTCTTTCTTTCTTTCTTTCTCTCTCTCTCTCTCTCTCTCTCGCTCTTTCTTTCTTTCTTTCTTTCTTTCTCTTTTCTTTCTTTCTTTCTTTCTTTCTTTCTTTCTTTCTTTCTTTCTTTCTGTCTCTCTCTCTTTCTTCTGCAGTAGAAAGCAACCTCCCCCAAGGCAAGTATCTTGTGACAGCAGCTATGAGATGCTCCTAAAATTCCAAGTTACTCACCAACTCCCAAGAGGTGGATTCCTGACATAAAGTTTATGTCTTTCTTTCTTTCTTTCCCTTTTTTCTTTCTTTCTTTCTTTCCCTTTTTTCTTTCTTTCTTTCCCTTTTTTCTTCCTTCCTTCCTTCCTTCCTTCCCTCCCTCCCTCCCTCCCTCCCTCCCTCCCTCCCTCCCTTCTTTCTTTCTTTCTTTCTTTCTCCCCTCCCTCCCTCCCTCCCTCCCTCCCTCCCTCCCTCCCTCCTTCCTTCCTTCCTTCCTTCCTTCCTTCCTTCCTTCCTTCCTTCCTTCCTTCCTTCTTCTTTCTCTTTCTCTCCAAGTTGCTAGGGAATAGGAAAGCAAGGCTCTTATTAGCAGGGGTCATTCAGAAACAGACCCTTCGTGCAAATTATCATTCTAAGGACAAATTAATGTTTGTTAGTGCTGCTACAACTGCTACTCTAATGTGAACTCGGGTTAAAAAGATAGAGAGGATTATTCAACTGATGCTAATAAAGTGATTTTGTTTTGATTTTGCTTGGGAAAAAGTGTCAGAAATGAAGCAAATGTTCTCTTCCCATTGCAACAGTTCAGGTTTATTAGAATTGCTGTGAAGTAATAAAAATAAGAGGATCAGTTGTATTCTATGTAATTAATGTTACAGTACATAATTGGGATAAATATATGATCTCTCATAGCGATGAAAAAAATCACGACTGTGTTCAATCATCGTTACTGCATTTCCATACGACCTTTGTTTTCACCCCCATATCCCTCAAAAACAATTTCTAGATAGGTGCCAACTTAAAATGATGAACGAGGGAGCAAGAATTCATTTCATCCTTTACCTCTTCCTGAGCTGCCACAGATCCTGGCACGACAAAATCCCTTACCCCTCCCTTCCACACCAAAAGTAAATTTAAAAATAGTTTGTATCATAAACTCTTCAGCTATGTTGCACCCGAAACCTAGGAATGGATTATGTCTTCCCCAAATCAAAAAGTCGTCCTGAATCACATTCAGGATTTTACCTGATGTTATGTGTTCTTCTTGGGCTAATCACAAAACAATTAGCTCACATAAGGGGGAGCCATCAAGCTACCTTGCTTCTTAAAGGACCTGCTAGGATCAGGAAGGAAAAGGTATGGTGGGATGTAAGTTCTCACAAATGGAAAAAGACTGGAAAAAGAGAGCCTGCAGAGGTCCAGCATATCAATGATGTGACAAGGTTGATATACATTACAGCTAAACAAAAAACTCTTCAGCACAACAAGGGTTGTGGGAACCCAGAGCTCTATAACTGTTTTTCTAACTGGAGTAGAAAGCTCTAAATTACTCGCTTTGCTAGAAGAAAATGGCCATACCTGAAATTAGCAGGATTCTTTGTGCACCAGTGTTGTAGCTTTGCAATATTTAGGTAAATTTGATGCTCTTTTGTTCTCTGTGGCAGAGCAGGACAAAGTCATATCTGGAATGAAGGGGAGATACGATAGCAATCTTCAGTTATCTAAAATATTGTTATTTAGAGTAGATAATGATTTGTACTCTGTCACCCTCAAAGGCTTGACTAGACCTAATGTGTTGAAATCACAGGGATGCAGGCTCTGTGGAGATTGTAGGAAAAATGCAATGGTAAGAGCTGCCAATCAATATATTGTCTGATGAAGAGGCATGTTCCCTTTCCCTGGAGGCCTTAATAGAATCTAGCTAGTCCTATGTCCAAAATGTTTTAGCAGATTCTGCATCTGGCTTGACTAGATGACCTGACAAGCCCCCATGCATCATGCTTCTATGGTTTTGTATGAAAGGAATTTTTAAAAAAGATGGATTTTGTTGGCAAACCCCAGCAGCAAATTCACATTTAACTAATGAGCCTATCTATAGCAGGCCATTTAATTTCAGGTTTGCACTAGATAAACCAGAGTGAGCAATGAAAGGCTCAGTCTATCAACACATTAATTATTTAAGAAAGCATGGGCGTTTAATTGTTCTGTTAGCTCCAGATTCCTCCGGAACAGAGGCTTGCTTTTTTGGAGCCATAAACTGGAACATCATACAGCATGTCATAACTATTCCTCTGCTGCTAAGGAAACGGAAGATATAGCTACTCCTGTCCTAATGAGCTGCTAGCAAGAGGGGGAGGGGACTAAGAATTCACTTTCTGTCCTCCAGTTCAGAGGTCAATGTTCCTTTTGAGTTAAAAACATGTGAAATTTGCTGGTGCTTTCAGTCTCTTTTTAATAAATTAGTTCTCCCTCAAACTGAACTCTCAAGTACATTTCAAAGCCCAGCTGGGCTTCGCTGAACACATGAAGCTGATATTACATCAAGTCACTGCTTATCTTACTCTGTAAGTTGTTTATATGACTAGCAGCTATTTCCGGGGTCTTAAAATATGTGGAGAACCCTATTCTTGCAATCTGTGATAAATCAGAGGTTAAATCAATGTTTCTCAACCTTGGCAACTTTAAGATAAAAAAAAGCACTGGGTTAAATGTTGATGTTTTCAGGTGTGCTACAGCATTAGATTTTATGCATTGGTGGGGATTGTGTAGAAGAACCTAGAGGTTCCTTCCCAAACTGTGAACTCTGTTATTGCTTTTTGTAACCTAGGATGTTCCTCCACTCAGGGGTGGGTTCTACCCAGGGGTGGGTTCCTCCCAGTTCGGACCGGTTCGCCCGAATCGGTAGCAACCTGCTGGTGACGTCACGATGAGTTCACCAACCTGATTTGGTCAGTGCTGGTCCATGGGCGCCGCCATCTTATTTATTTATTTTTTCTTCTGAGCATGCACAGAAGCCGAGTTTCCGGCACTGTGCATGCAGTCGCCATCTTGTTTTTGGCTTTTTTAAAAAAATCAGATTTTTTGGCACTGCGCATGCGCATGCACGCGCGCGTGAAGCGCGCCCACAAGGCATGCCCACGCGGTGCGGGAGGAAGCAAACTGGCAGCGAGGTAAGTTAGAACCCACCCCTGATTCTACCGGTTCGGACGGGTTGGGGAGAACCGGATGCTCCGACGATCAGCTGGGAGTGAACCAGTGAGGGGCAAAAGGAAGTTGTTAAAATGGCACACTCTTCTTTGGTATCAGGCAGTGGCCTTAGCAACAACTATTCCTAGCTGCCATTTTCCCCTTTCTAAAAGCACCTCTGTAGCCTCATGCAGAAGCAGGATAGATTTTGCCTTGGTCGTTTGCAATCTCATTTCCCCATCAGTCTATCCTTACAATGGCCAAAGAACCGGTGTAAGAATATGAAGCTTTTCAGCAACTATCCCACTTTCTAGTATAGGAGGCAAAGAGTACAGTTATGTCTATCAGTTTGTGAGCTTGGCTGCCTCCTGATCAAGCTCTTCCCCTAGACCAGTGTTTCTTAAAATGGGCCCCTAGGACCCATGGGCGGGGGGGTCCCCCCAAGACCCTTTCAGGAGTCTGCAAAATCTTTTTCTGCCAACCTACCTTGAAAAATGTTCTGCAAAAATCAAAATTATTTACCTACCTATATTGAAAAATGATATTAAAATCCTCTCCAACATTCACCAGAAGGAGTAGCAGCAGCAGCAGCAGCAAATGCATCCGTTTTAATTTTTTAATGGTAAATATCAGTAAAATAATCCCTACAAATAAAAGCTCTTTTGGGGTCCTCCATAATTTTTAGAAGAGAACGGGTCCTGTGTGGGAAAAAAAAAGAAGTTTAAGGAACGCTACCCTTGAATTACAGCCTTGAGCAATCATCCCCAATTATTGTACTGGTGCTTTCAGATGCATTAAACTTCTTCCCCTAATTTTTGGCTAGCCTTGGTCCTCCCCAAATGGTCCTCTCTTGCAGTAAGCTTCCAAGCGTAGCTGCCAGTTCTTTTTAAAGTCAATTTTAAAAAAGCTCTAAATATCTTTAAAATGCATTGGATAGGGCTCTAAAGGCTGACCCTCGGCATACATCTTTCCCACCCAACCACCCCTGGGCAGTTATTCTTTTCCTACTTAGTTGGACAATAGCACAGCTCTAGGATGAGTTAATTACACTACATTTCTTCCTTGATTCCCCCCCTCCCTATCAAATATTTAGCATATTGGGCTCTACTTGGCATTTCCCAACATTTCTCTCTACAGGAATCCTTTCATTGATGTGCTGGGCAACCCAGCTAGTCAACCCTAGGTTGTAGAAGAGCATGTTGGAGAAAGCTACAATTATACAGATGCTGTTGTCCATGACTTTTCATAATTGCATTATCTCTTAATGTAGCTCCTCAGCTTCTCACATTCAGGGAAATGTGAGGCCTAATGCTCTCCTATGTTCAGTGTGTGGTATTATATTCATTAATATTGAAAGAGTGCATTTGCTGAACCTTATTATAATTTTTCTTTCACAAGGATCATCCATTTTACGAAATTACTGAAACTGTTGCAGACTTTTAATTAAGAATAAATGTATACAGTGCACCATCAGCATTTTAAATATTCGAACCGTATAGCAGCAGTGAAATAGCTTTTTGCCTTCAGGGTGACAATTACATGGCTGCCTTTTGGCTTAAGGGGAAAAGAACATGTTTCTAGCCCTTATGATTAGACTGAAGAGCACCTTCTCCTTTAGTCATGCATTGATTCTACCATAGATACTTCATACATACTGTAGAGAAGGCTTTAATGGACTGGTTTTGCAGGCCACAGGAGCTCATTTTTGGAATGAGGGAAAGAAAAGGGAAAACTGAAACAAAACTTAAGAACCTAAAAAAAGTCATGCTAGATCAGACCCCATTCCGCTTATCTAAGTAGCATTTTCAAGCCCAGTCTGAATGTAATCTGTTCTTGTGCTTGTCCTTTGCTTGTAGTCTAAAGTGACCAGATTTTTTTTTCTTCAAGCGGGACACCATTGACGGGGGTGGGTTTCTCCATTTGAGTTTTGCCCTTTGCGCATGGGCAGAACGCTGCGCATGCGCAGAGGGCAAAACAGCAAATGTCGGCGTCCAGGTGAGGTGGGGGGGAGGGGGGAGGCAGGAGGCGGGAGGGCGCTTGGATGCCTGCAGCTCGTGACAGGTAAGCTGCCTCCTTTCCCCGTCTCCCGCCTCCCGTTCGTTGCTTGCCAGCCCGGCGGAAGGGAAGGCGGGAGGCGAGGAAAGGCCTCCCGAAAGGAGGGGAGGCTTCGGGAGCCCGCCTCCCTTTCGGCCCGAAAGGGAGGCGGGCTCCCGAAGCCTCCCCTCCTTTCGGGAGGCCTTTCCTCGCCTCCCGCCTTCCCTTCGGCTGGGCTGGCAAGCAACGAACGGGAGGCGGGAGACAGGGAAAGGAGCAGCCGGCAGCTTACCTGCTCCAAGCATCCAAGCGCCGTGGTCTCCCGGTCGCCCGCCCGGCCCCAGGGCAACGGCAGCAGCGAGGCAACGGGGGGAAGAAAGGGGAGGGGGACGAGGAAGGGCTGTTTGCGCCGCTCGTGACGTAAATTCAAAGCGGCGACGGCTCCTCGTCCCTCACCCCTCCCAACAGCAGCGGCGCCTCCGAGGGCGGGGCTAGGGATGGGGCGGGGGAAGGAGAGGAGGAGCAGCCTCCCTTCCCCCTCCCCCCAGCTTCCAGCCGCCGCCGGAGGAGTCAACAACGCGGGACGCCCGCCCGCCGCCAACGCTGCCCACAGCCGGCCCGAGCTGAGAGGCCTGCTGCCTTTCAGGGCGATTTTTTGAAAGAATGCCCTAGTCGGGCATTCTTTCAAGAAATCGGGACTTTTTAAGAGGGCGGGCGGGACGCGGGACAAATAGTGAAAAAGCGGGTGTGTCCCGCCAAAATCGGGACGTCTGGTCACCTTATTGTAGTCTCACAAGGAGCAGCTTCGGCCTGTGTTCCCAGGATCGTCCTGCGCCCCAACTCAGGCATAGGCTTCCCTCACACAGTAGGCCTACGAAGCTAAGGGAGCCTGATTAGTCCAGTACAAAGGACTGTAAGTAAGCGTGCCACGGCCTAAGCGGATTGCCCACCCCCACCTCACAGCTTCGGCCCGTGTTCCCAGGATCATCCTTCGCCCCAACTCATCATGCGAAGGATGGGACCACCCCAACCGAGGCAAAACAGGTATGGAGGCCAGAGAGGAGACCCAGCCTATTTCAGCAGGGATGGAGGAGGCGCAGCATGGGCCAGCTCAAGGATTTATGTTCCAGTCCCAGTCCCAGTTAGTTAGAAAAGACAGACCTGGATAAATGTTTTAAATCTATCGCTTCAGGATTAATGGGGAAAAAATGGACATAACTTTTCTAGGCTATCCTTTGAACAGCTTGGTTAGGGAAGAGACACAGCTCAGCAACAGAAGAAGTGCCCATCCTAAAATCTTCCCTTAAAAAGATCTCATCACTAATGTTGAAAAAGCTAAGCAAGATCAGATCTGGCTTGAATTTGGCTGAGGGATCACCTAGGGTTGGAGAAATTGAACCAAGAAAATAAATAGGTAGGTAGGTAGGTAGGTAGGTAGGTAGGTAGGTAGGTAGGTAGGTAGGTAGATAGATAGATAGATAGATAGATAGATAGATAGATAGATAGATAGATAGATAGATAGATAGATAGATAGATAGATAGATAGATAGATAATCAGAAGAATATAGTACCAAACTTTGTTGCAAAAACAAACAAACCTGAACCCTTTATAGATACTATATATCAGAGGTGGTATGCTGCCAGTGTGGACCGGTTCGGGCGAACCAGTAGCGCCGACTGCAGGTGGGGCTGCCCACCCGCCCGGACGTAATGCTGTCCTATTTAGCCTCATTTTTGTGGCTGGGCACATGCGTGAAAGGCACTCATGCAAGTAAAGAGCATGCGCAGGAGGCTGTGTACATGTGCGGAGGTGGCGCATGCGAGCGTAGCAAGCGAGTGCGTGCGCATGCTCACATTTGTGAACCGGTAGGTAAGGTAAGTGAAAACCACCCCTGCTGTATATCCATATATTCCTGAGGGGTCTAGCTTAAAATGAGAGACATTCTTTTTTTTTTGCAATTTTTTTTATTTTTTAACATACTTCACATAAACATCAATACTATCTTATCAAGAATTAACATAAATTATATATTATTTGACAATACACAATAAACCAATATAATAATCTTACATCTTTCATTACCAGGTTGCCCGTCTGTTTTCCCATATCAGATCCTATCACTCCCCTCCCTCTATCTTCCTCCCTTTCTCTACCTTCTTTCGCCTTCTCTCCCTTTCTTATTCCCCTTCCTCCATCTTTCTCTTTCTTTTTCTCCACCTCAACCTCTCCTCTCTTCGCCTCCCTCTTCTCCCTCTCTCCTCCTCTTTCCTTCTAACCTCCTTCTCTTCTCTTATCTACCCTCTTCCTTCTCTCATCCTCTCTTCTACTTCCTCTTTAAAAGGAGAGACATTCTTAACAAGCATTAGAAAGGGATCTCTTTGTCTGAGATTCTGGAGAACAATAACCAACTAAAGCAAACAGTTTTGAACCAGACAGACTGTTCTTATGTTCCTAAGCTACTTCTAACATAGGTATAACATGGGAGAGGAGACAATCCACTTTATAAAGAAGTCTGCCACAGATTCCTATGGGAATGAAAGGCCATCAAATAACAGGTTCCAGGTAGCACCAATGAGCAGTAATGAGGGTTCTTCATATTCAGTGCTCTCTAAGGAAAAGTTAGCACAAAAATGTGGTTGGAAATATATACCAACACAGGCGTTTTGACAAGTTGTATACAAAAAGGTATATATTAGAAGTAATTGTATTGACACTCAGATTGTTGCTTTAAAAATATGATTCCATTAGAGAAGGTTCCAGATGAGAATGCATTTACATTTCTTAGCAATAATTTTAAAAATTACATACTCACAGAAGAATGACTGGAACTGAGTGAACCGTAAAATTTGTGACACTGACATGGATCAAATTTATGATATATGCATCTTCAAGATCAAAGTTTTCCTCTGATGTCTCATTCCCAAATATAGTTGATTAAGGAAAATTAATTGCAGAAGGAAACAAAAGGCTCGTAAACATACTTACTAGGGATTGAGTCTCATTGAAAAAAAATGGAAACTGAGTAAATTGTTCTATATCAGAGGTCTTCAAACTTGGAAACTTTAAGACTTGTGGACTTCAACTCCCAGAATTCTCCAGCCAGCTATGCTGGCTGAGGAATTCTAGGAATTAAAGTCCACAAGTCTTAAAGTTGCCAAGTTTGAGGACCCCTGTTCTATATGTTCTTCTATTGTAAAACCATTCCTGCCCTCTTTGGGACAGAAATACAAATATGGATGTCTGAAATTCCATTTTACTTCTCAAATTCTTTCTTGAAATTCATATGCAGCCGGTTTCTTCAAGCTGCTGTAAGGCAATTATAGCTCTTCCATCATAATAGATTTTAATTAGCTAGGGGAATATTGTCTTTTACTGTGACACACTCACCCCTATAAAACTCTTTCAGCATAATTAAAGTTTTGTGACAGCTGTTTCCAGATTAAGTATCACCTGTCCATATTTTTAAACACTTTTGCAACTAAGGTTTTTTTTTCCCAACCCCAGCATAAAGTTTGCATTTATTTATCTAGATGAATCATGAATCGGAAAGCTCTAATTTTAACAAATATAACTAAGCATGTGCAGTATTTGATTCAATATATAAAGCTAAATAAATTCATCTGGGCTTTTTCTAAAAAAACTGTATAGAGTTTTAATAACAATTGGAAAAATGGAGCAATCTTTTGTAGCATGAGTTGCTGGGCATCGGGTGGCATATAAATCTAATTAATATAATAATAATCAAGAGACTGGAAAAAAAAATCTTAAAGTCCAAACTCAGTGGAAGAAATACCATCAAGGCAATTAAAGCCCGGAGAATTCAAGTCATTAGATGCAAGGATAGAATAGGGGACTGGACTCAAGCAGAACTAAAGGCCCTGGATAGGAAGACTAGGGGGAAAAATTGCAATGAATCAAGTTTTTCATCCTTGGAGCGACATTTGCAGATTCCACTTACCAAGGAAAATAGGTGAGTGTGCAATGTTGCAATTGCATCAGGCAATTGAAGAATGAAAAAGGCTTTGGAAGAATATCTGAAGGGGACTGAAGAAGATGCACTGAAGTGTTGTAAGGAATATCCTTCTGGGTTCAGTTCCAAGTGGAGAAAAAGACACTGGATTCATGGAAGTTGCTTGGAAAGAAGGTTTAATGGTGGACATGAGCACATGGCATGAGCCCCTGTACAGAAAAGGTAGATTACATGCTTCCAGGTGTGGGTGAAGAGAAAAGGGAAGGACAAAATGCTGGGAGTTCCTTGCTTTATACTCTCTCTTGGGCCCCTCCCTAACTGTTTCCTCTTCCTATATAGAAATGTATTCCATTGGCTGTCAGATTCCCAGGGGCATGCTGGGGCAACTCTTGTGGGCTGACCTGAATCCCAGGGGCATGGTTGATGGAATCTTACCAGGTCCCACATGGTGTTATGAAAGGGCTTTGGGATTCCTATTATGGTTCTTTGTTATGTAGAAGACTGTTCCAGGCTAGGTGGGAGGAATGTGGCAAGGGTGGGGGCAGGGAGCTGCAGGAAGCTGCTTTGTATTTAAAACATGTTTCTCTTTTCCTCATTCAGAGAAACATATTCTTTCCTTTTTCAATATTTCCTAGGATATTTCATTTTTCTAGGAGGGGGTGGGTACTAACTTCCTACAGAAGCTAGTATATCATGAAGGCTTATTGGAGTATTGGAGACACCACCAGGGGTGAAATCCAGCAGGTTCTGACAGGTTCTGGAGCACTGGTAGTAGAAATTTTGAGTAGTTTGGAGAACCAGTAGCAGAAATTTTGAGTACTTCGGAGAACCGGCAAATACCACCTCTGGCTGGCCCCAGAGTGGGGTGGGAATGGAGATTTTGTAATATTCTTCCCCCAGGAGTGGGAAGGGAATGGGGATTTTGCAGTATCCTTTCCCTGGAGTAGGGAGGGAATGGAGATTTTGCAGTATCCTTCCCCTGGAGTGGGGAGGGAATGGGGATTTTGCAGTATCCTTTCCCTGGAGTAGGGAGGGAATGGGGATTTTGCAGTATCCTTTCCCTGGAGTAGGGAGGGAATGGAGATTTTGCAGTATGCTTCCCCTGGAGTGGGGTGGGAATGGAGATTTTGCAGTATCTTTCCCCTGCCACCAAGCCATGCCACCAAGCCACACCACGCCCACCAAGCCACGCCCACAGAACCAGTAGTAAAAAAAATTGGATTTCACCACTGCACCAAACTGGCCTACAAGAAACACCAAATGAAGAACAGAAAAGAGGCATGGGAAGACAAAGCTTTATATGACCAGTACATAAAAAAGTGGCAGGGAAATCAGATAATAACAAGACCTAGCAATGGCTAAAAGCAGGATAGTTGAAGAAGGAGCCCAAGGGTCTAATTCTGGCTGCACAAGACCAAGCCTTAAGGGTAAATGCATACAAGGCCAGAATTGAGAACATGGCAAGTGCTGCCTCTGCAAAAAAAAAAAGCTGAAGAAACAGTGGATCACTTGGTTAGCTGCTGCAAGAAGATCACCCCATCCAATTACAAGCAACGGCATGACAAAGTAGCAGCAATGGTTCCTTGGAAGATCTGCAAGAAATATCATTTGTCTGCAAACAAGAAAAGATAGGATCGTAAAATAGAGAAAGTAATAAGAAAATGAAGACGCTAAAGTGCTCTGGGACTTTAGAATCGAAGCAGGTAGGCACTTGCCACGTAACAGTCTAGACTTCACTACTGTTGATAAGAAAGACCAAAAAAAATCTGGATAGTGGATGTGGCAGTACCTGGAGACAGCAGAACTGAAGAAGATAACAAAATACAAAAACCTGAAAAAAGAAATAGAACAACTGTGGCAAAAGAAAGCAAAGTAGTACCAATAGCAATAGACACCTTGGGAAACATTATCATCTGCCCATTCCAGGTCCTTGGGAAGTACTTGATAGGTGAATAAAAATGCCAAATCCAGACTGAATATCTGACTGACTGAGCAATGGATCATAATAATAATTACCTTGATGTTCTCGTGGAGCTTCATCTCACCACATTGAATAGGTGTCACATTCCGTCCCACAAACTAGCTAATAAACACTAATCTAGATTGTTGCATAAACCCACCCTGTGTAATTAAGATTCAGTGTGTTGCATGGCTTAAATAATGACATCATCATGACTCAGCTTAACATAGGAATGCTTTCTGTTTAAATGCCGAATATACAGATGCTCCCTAAACATAAGAGATTTACTGTCATTTATTCTGATCATCCAAAAGGCTCTGCTGTAGACAGAAAAACAGTAAGAAAAGTGCACTGTATCACAGTAATAATGGCCATGCAAATATATTGCAGTTTGTGTATCAAACAGCTCAGGCAGAAAATAAAGGGCTGTTGCTGAATTCAGTTTGAATACTGTGTTTGTCTTGAAGTTTTGTTTTTCCCAAGAATAAAAGGCAAATACAGTATGGTGGAGCAAGAGCCAATTACAGAAATCTCTCCAATTCTCTCCTCTGCACCGTTTTTCCTTCTAAATTGTGCATATTTCTCCAAAGATCTCCCTGCTTTCTTCAGTTCCACTAGTGTTTCTATGGCATTTCCCTTGTTATCTAATCCTCCGATTCCACTAAACACATCAACATGATTTTGTACTGACATTTTACAATATTGAAAAAATATGGAATTATTGAAAAATAAAAGTCTGAGTAGCCTTCATTCAGCCCATCAGTTTGCTTTGCTTTTCCTTTCTGAGGTCATGCTTCATAAATGGTGCTGAAAGATAGATGAGCTCACAAAGGAGAAGTAAATAAAATCTTTGGGTGGGCTAATGAAAGTTGCTCACTGACAAGTTTTACTCTGTGTGTGGTAGCTTAGATCAGATTTTGGCTTTATTTAATTTTTCAGTGTTTATTTGCTTGCTTATTTATCTTATTTAATCTTATTTATTTAGATTCATTGACATACAATATTTATTTGTTATTTATTTATCATATTTACTTATATTTATTTATTATGTTTATTTTAGGATTAGTTTAGTTTAAGGCATTAGGGATGGAGACCTTCCTATTCTATGCAGGGAAACTCCTCTTTGAGGTAAGAGATCTTCTGTTTTATTTATTTATTTACTTGCCAACTTGCATGTGTAACTCTAGAATTAGTTCAGCATTCGAAATTCTATCTGCTTCTTTGGTAATTTCTTTGGGGAAATTGTTGAAAAAGTGGTGGGGTTCAAGACTTGGGCAGAAACAGCACTGGTTGTTCCTGGTGGATGACAGTCTCAGGACCTGGTTGGAGAAGAGCACCTTTCTTGGTTCTTTTACATTTCTAGGGGCTTCAGTATTATTCACCAAAACATCCTGGATTCTTTACAAGGGTAGGAAGTTGAGAGCACCTTGTAGTGATTCTGCCATGTCCTAGGTTGGTGGTACCAGTTATTGGAAATAAGGGAGGAACTGCAGCTGACTAGAGGTGAAATTCAGGTGATGTCATGAGGATTGTTGCTTAATAATGGTTAGTGAGGGTCTTCATGCTATGGTTAGAGGGACATGAAGATGAACTAGCTGATTTGATTCACTCTAACTCTCTAAATAAGATTAGCATACGGGATCCAATGGAACTTTTGTTCCTGTTAATCTTTTTTTCATAACTGGGAAAATCTACCATATGTGTATTTTAAAAAATCAAATTGGCTTTCTGGGTCTAGAATTCTTTCTTTCAAAATTGAGTTGACTTGCTTTGACCCCAATAGCAAAAGAACATCTGAAGAAAAGCCTTGGAAGTGTAATTTCCAAGAAATGCTTTAAAAAAAATCTGAAAGAAGACATTGGCCAACCATTGATTTGTGCTGCCACAAAAATTAATGAAAGCATGGATGTAGTCACTAGGGGATCTCACTCTTTCTCTCCCCCTCCCCAACTCCACCAACTAGGGCAGAATTCTCTCACCAGCATGAATTCTGGGAACTGAAGTCTATACATCTTCAGGTGGCCAAGGTTGAGAAACACTCAGCTAGTGACACTAAATTTGGCTAGTAATTATGAGATAGGTTTTTATAAGAAAAAGAAACATTATGAGGCAATGCTTGGTTTTCTGCCCTAGAAATGTTGCACAATCTTATTGGGCAGAACAGAGGTTGCTTTTATGCATCCATATTATTGACCATCTTAGACCAAGCCAAGTCCAAAAACACGAGAGAATTCCTGGAAGCCTGGCACTCTGACAAATTGGCCATCAACAGACACATAGACATAAACAACAACTACATACTGTGCAAAAGAGACAGTCAACAAGACAAAATGGGAACAAAAAGACCAAAACATCTCCCCACCAGAATCAATACTTAGATGAGTATAGATTAACACCAAGATTAACATCAAACCAACAGTCAAGAAGTAAACAATATTCCAGTCAAGGAAGTGAATTGAAAACTGGGCTGCCTGCGTACATTTCATATTTCCCCAGAAATACAGGCCAGAGGCACGATATGCGCTAGTTCTCCTTGTTCGGTTATACAGATATAGCTTGCCATGTTCAAATCTGAAACATTTTGTTCAACATAAATGTGTAGTCATATTGTTTTTGATTTCTGGAAAGATGGCAAAACAAGTAAGCAAAGATGATCAATTTCTTTGAAAACCTAATCCCAGGACATTGATCCCTTAACATGTGGACCCCACCATTTTCACTTGATGCAGCATTGCAAATCGAAAACAAATTCTAGGATTACTTCTTGCAGTGCTATTTTTTAATCTATTGTGTAGAGAATTAGAAACAAAATATTTAAAAAGTAGGTTCAATCTGGCAAATTGTACAGCGTATGGAAATCTGATATTTTTCTCTCACACTGACTTCAATAGAGACATGCCCCCCTCCCCAAAAAAGAACAAAGAAATAAATAAAATCCCAAACAAATTCAGTTTTAGCTCCTATATTATCAGCCTGATTTAACTTTACAGAAAACAATCTATTAAAATGAACTCTTTTCACTAATCCAATCACACCTGTGCTATGATTATTTCCAAGCAGCAACATTTATAGAAATGTATATATACTTATAAACTAAATAATTTTTTAATATAGTTCCTTCCACATCAGTTTTGAGGTATCACAGAAGAATTATAAGGATTGTATGTAAGGTTGATATTATTTTTAAAGATCTATTCAGAGCTAGAGGATTCCTTACAGATTTTTAGAAGTAGAGGGAAGGACAGCAAAATAATTATTCTCAGCAGCTTCATCTGTAATTAGCCTGTTTAAGGATCGCTGCTAAAAATCTGAATCTACCATACTTTGTCCCAACTACAAGTATTAACATTTTCCTTAGAGGAGGCATATATAAATGCCACTGAAAACATGAAAATGCCACAATGTAAGATTGATAATAGATTGATGTAGTTACCTTGCTTTTCAAAAGGTGGCTTTATGGTCCAAGCATTTTGCCAGAACTACTGCAAAGTATTTTAGAAAAAATGGCCAGAATGCAGCCAAAGTGCATTGCAACTGGATATGACTCCAGCCATTATGATTGTAAACAGAGTATGATTTATAATACTTAGTAAATTTGCCTCCTCCAGTTGGTTTGTCCTCAGGTGTTCAAAATCAATCAACACAATGTTTATTCTTTTACAGTATCTAGGTGTCAAGTGCAAAAAGGTCACTGTGTATGGCAATCAAGAAAGTGACGACTCCCAACCAGAGATCGTAGTGGAGACGGAGTAAGTATTTTGATATGTTTTTGCTTCATTCTGAATATGGTAATATTTCTGTTACCTGTTCTGAATGCTAAAGTAATGTTTATACTTTTTAAGCTTAATTTGATAAAACAAACAATAATGCAGAAAAAAAAATATTGCACCCTTGCCCTTTTTAAAGAACTCATCAGGACTTGCAGTAATCTTGGCACCATGATTTTTATATGCCAAGTGCTTAATATTTGCTGCTGTTAAAACAAGTGGACTAAAGTATGAGTCCCAACATTTCTTTGCCATTTTAAAATAGGGATTGGTTTCAGCATGAGTAGGCCTCAGCAGTCATGAGATCAGATTTTCACTACACACTAAGGGTCTTCCTTGCAGTTTGAGGGACTGGGGGAAAATCCATTCGACTGACAGCTATATTGTAAGTGAATGGACCCCTATCTTCAGAAAGCTTTAAGAATCAAATCAAAGAGCACCACTGAAATTCATATTTTAAAATCCAATATCAGATCTAGTGAATTAAATGGGAAAACTTTGAGAAATGTTGCTGAATTAAGATTTCATATTGGAGTCTTTCATGGTCAACATACATTTTTGCTACTATCTGTACTTCTGCTACAACAGTGAAATCTTCCACATTTGAGAAGAAAGGGAAAGTCCAATTGGAGCAATTGGAGTCTAAGGATTCTCCCAGGATACTCCAGGTAGACCTATTCAAAAATGTTTAGCCAAATAGAACATAGACAAAGATGAGGTGCCCTCTTTATTGAGTGAATGTAAAATAATCATATTGAGTGGCAGTTATTTCAAAGGTGATTTACATAAGAGTCACGCAAAAAAAGTGAAGAAAAAATTTCACACTCCATTTTCCCATGAATTTTTCTGAGATTTTCAAATTCTTCAGAATTCTGTACCAAATGTAGAAGAACCAAGGATGGCCTATAATTAGGCTATAATGTTCAGCCTCGAAATAAGAAATTTTAGATGGAATGCACTCTCTCATGGCATTGGAAATAGAATTTAGATGGTTTGTCTTGATATGTTTGGCTGAATTGTTCCAAAGGCCAATGTGATGAAAAAAATCTTGCTAATATTCTGCCTGCTAAGTTTTGCTGAGAAGTTATTCTTCAATTTAAATTATTGTCTCTTTCAACATAGCTAGTTTTCATTGGATAAAAATGCGGTTTGATATATAATTTAATGCGTTAGTTGTTTTTTCATTGACATACTTATATTTTTTCAAAATAGGAAGATCTGGTTTCTCTTCAAATACAGTCTTCAAATAAAGGATTGTACTAACATGATTCTATTCTGACCTACTTCTTTTTAATCCATTTCAGTGAATTCAAAGACACCTATACTCCTTTTTGAGACTCCCTCCGCTTATGGCTTAATCCAACCAGGGACAACCAGGACTGGATGGATTGCTGTGGCTAAGAGATGCAGTCGTGTGGCATCAGATTTTGCACCTCTTCATTTAATGACAACAGTGGCAATTTGTTCAAATTTGATACCATTTGAAGTTGTTACATGATGACTGCCTTTATTGTGAAAATTCTCCTTCACCACCAAATACGTTCCTGAAGAAATTGCTTAAGCAATCCCCTTCTTGTCTGGAAGTCAAAATGAGGAAAAGGCTTCCAGCAATTTGAATGTCATGCATGTGGCAACTAATCTTGCTGAGATACTATCCATGCCTACTGTAGATGCTCCAGTCCTGGCCTTACATTCGGCTAATAATATGTCGGGAGAAGCAGAGGAACTTCTAAAACCAAAAGACAGGAAGATGGAACAGACTCTAACTAAGGCTCACCAGGCGGCTGCCTGGGCAGTCAAGGCCTCTTCTACATCTTCATTCTTTGCCAGGACCACACTTATCTGGTTGCGTCAAATACAACAACACATCCCAGCATCCAACCTGAGAGCTCAACAGGACATGAATAAGGTATTCACTGCCATCCAATTCCTAGCGGATTCAACCTTACACGCCTCCTGCTTCGCGTCCAGGGCCATGGCGGCCACAGTGGTGGCCAGACGCATGCACTGGCTTATACCCGCCATAAATGGAAGCTAGCAACTGGATCAATAAAGGGGAAGACTCTCTTTGGGGATTCACTGGATCCCATCTTGGTGGAGTCCCATGACAAGAGGAAGATTCTACCTTACCTCTCAAGAAAGGGTAACCCCTGACCAGCTCCTTACTACCGACGGCCCTTTTGGGCAGCTGACCAGGGTTCCAGCTTCCCCCGAACCCCAGGTCAGTACGGTTCCAGACAATGGCAACCTTCAGATAGAGCCAGGAGGGGGAGGCAGTTTAGACAACAACCGAGGGAGGTGTAGGCTCCCATCCTTTCCGAAAAGCACACTACAGAAAGAATCTCTAATTTCAATCCAATCAGGAATATTCCTACCAATCCATCAGCTGAGAGACTGTATTGAATCAATCAACATTTGACAAAGAAAACACCATGCAGTTCTGGGTGTAGACATGGGATAACCCAAAAGGAATACAATAGGAACACAGCTTGGCTAAAGAGGGGTGGATAAAGCTGAAATGAAAGAATTTGTAATAACAACAGAAATGGTGGAGAAAATAGCAAAGAAGATCAAGAATTGATCAGCACCAGGTAAAAATGAACTGCTTGATTTTTGGTTGAAAGATTTGACTGGTCTACACCCATTCATTGCCAAGGTTCAATAACATACTGCTAGGAGATTAACTTAAAGAGTGGTTTACATCTGGCAAAACCTACCAGATAATGAAAATTTCAGCAAAACGGGAGAACTAGGCAACTACAGGCCAATTACCTTCGTACCAAAAACTTTCAAATTACCATATTTTTCGTAGTATTATACGCACCTTTTTTACCCCAAAAAAGAGGGTGAAAACTTGGGTGCGTCTTATACACCGAATGTAGCCCCACCCACCCAGCCACCTCCACCCTTTGGCCTCTGTCTTCCAGCAATTTACTTGTTTGCAGCAAAGAGGGAAGAGCCTGTAAAGCCAAGCCAGTCACTAGCAGCTTCCCGATGCCCAGCTGATTTGCCACATGCTAAAATGAAAGTGAAACTGAAACTAGCTGCAGAGGCAAATAGCTGGGAGAGACACACAGGTTTTTATTTTCTGCTAGATGCAAGGGGGTAAGTGAATAACTATAAATGTCTGTAGAATGTTCAAATTATTAGACTTATTTTTTAAAGACTGCTTTATTATTGTTCAAGAGCCAGGGGTCTCCAACCTTGGCAATTTTAAGACTTGTGGACTTCAACTCCCAGAATTCCACAGCCAGCTTTGTTAGCTTTGCTGGCTGTGGAATTCTGGGAGTTGAAGTCCACAAGTCTTAAAGTTGCCAAGGTTGGAGATCCCTGTAAATCTAGACAACTTAACAAAATAAAGAAGCTTTTTAAAATAAATGCTTGCGCTGAAGAGGCCCAGTGCTATTGTATCTTCTTTTAAATAATAGAGAATAATGTATACTTCCAGAAATTTTAATTAATTTTAACAGCTCTGTACAAGTATAGTATGAAATGTAACAGTGTCCTGTTTAGTATTAGAGTTTAGTTACCTTGGAGTAGATCTATTTAAATAATTGGGAGCAGTTAGTGTGACTACATTTAAGAAAACTTTCTGGCATAATGTACATTTCTCCAATTCTTTGCTATTTCTATGAGTCAGGCACACATGCACAGAAATACACAGCAAACAGTGTATATCATCTGTGCTGTTTGCTGTTGGCAAATTGCTGTGAGGCAGAGGCCTTTTTCCTTGTTTTCCTCCCCCAAAACTAAGGTGCGTCTTATACTTCGGTGCGTCTTATACTCCGAAAAATATGGTACCTAAATACATACCTATACCTGTGATATATTGCTTGAATTATTAACTGGACACAAGCTCACCTAGACAGTTTGAATGGAAAACCAGAAAGTTAATGACAATTTGCTCAGCAAATACATCTATTTAGTGATATTAATGCATTACCCCTGCCCCACAGAAATGGAGGCAGCTTCTAGAAATTCAGCAGGGACTGCTAGGAGGGTGTTATGCCAGAAAAGGACAGGTAGATGGAGATGTAAGGGTACAGATGTTCCTTGGAAGGCATTCCCAAATGCAGTGAAAAAACTAAGGGGAGAAGTCGTTTTTGGGTATGCGTGCTGACATAATGAATGTGCATATGTATTTTTGTGCACCCTTGACCCAGCACTGCATGCAGTCTTCAAGAACCAAACAAATTTCCCTTGATAATGTCAGTGTCAGAGATGCGCATATTTTTTGCAAGGATTGCATCAGGATATGCTCTAGACACTAGGTGCACTCAATTTTGTTGTGGATGAGCACAGCCAAGATATTTTAGCAGCTGCTCTGGTTTTGTGGAAAAAAGATACATTTGTTGTCTAGCTTTCTCCCTCCCTGGGTTGCTCTGAAAGCTTTCTGTGATATAGGTTATGAAAGCTAAAGTAAAGTGAAGTGAGGATGAATTAGTGTGTTTTCCCTACAGTGCACAGCAGTAGTACTTTGTGTTGAAAACCTATTTTAACATGCACATTATTTATTTAATCCTTCTCCTTCCTTCTCCAAACTGCATCATTTTCTTTAGTACTGGAACAGTAATTTTTAGAAATAATGAAACTAATAAAACAAGACGCAGGCATACTGTATCTACCTGAAAGATAATAAAACAGCAGCCAACCAATTTTTTTAAAAATGTGCAAAGTGCTACATGGTTTAGAAATCATGCTTTGCCACATACAAAGCCTTCTTTAAAAGCTACTGTAAGTGTTGATTGAAGGACATAATGAAAAAGTACGAAGCTAGCAAGTGCAATGATTGGAAAGAGGCAAGTTTTTTTTAATTATTCTACCATGATTAGCTGCCACAACAACCAAAGTTTTCTTTCTCTGAACTTAGTTTCAATCACAATTCCTTTTGCAAATCAGTTCTATTTAACTTTTGCCGACATTCCGTGTTTGATCTCAGCTGGGAGGCAGAATATTTGGGTAGCTTCAATTGAAAGCAGTTCAGCACTCTTCAGTCACCCTGAGCATAAACACCATTTTTTTTTTTTGAGTCTGAAAAATGAAAAATATACTTGCCCTTTCTGAGATTCTGAAATCTGGCTTGTGAGCCATGCGTGAGTAACTGCAGAGGACAAGGGAGGCACACCAGTTAAAAGCATGAATTCCTTGCATCAGCCATCCTGATGCAAGCACATAAGCTCCTCAGATTCTTGATTCCTTGGTCACTTTAGGATCATTGCTGTTTGCTTTGGAGAGCTCTGCTTTGACCGACTAAAGCTGCCCATGAAAACAGGCTATTCCAAAGGAAAAGCTCCTTTGACCTTCATAAAACTCTTATTTGATGAACGAAGCCTGCTTTGCAACCTTTTCAAGGATGCTAAAAGGCAGTCGCGCTATAAATGAAGCCATACCTACCAGGGATTTCTGTATTTCGTACGGATCACTGAAACGGCAGCAGAATGGTCTAGCTAAAATAAGGGTCAAGTTATTTAAGCTTCCTCTACTGAATGTGAAGCTGAAAGGCTTCACTTTCAGCTCAGGATTAGTTCTTTCCTATAGAATGTTATCTAAAATTATACCTCATCTTCTTTTCCCATTATGGTGGCCATATTGTTTTTCCTAATGGAAAAAAATCTGCTGAGATTGATGCCATTTGGAATGGAGGAGGGTGGGAGGAGTGGTTTTATATTTCTCTCTCTCTCTCTCTTTCTCTCTCTCTCCCCCCCTCCCTCCCTCCCTCCCTCCCTCCCTTTCTCTCTCTCTCTCTCTCTCCCCCTCCCTCCCTCCCTCCCTCCCTCAAATAGGAACAAATTCAGGTGTGACTGTGACCTTATTTTTAAGCAACCTGCAAAAATTAAAATAATATGTGAATTAAAATAGCTCTTTCTTTTCAAAATAGGCACTTTTCTAAATGTTGCAGTGCAGTCTTTGGTTCAACAATTCTGTGGAAAAGGATATGTTGGGGAAACCTGCAGATGTGAGGTTATAAAATTAAACCAACACTTTTCTCCTTATTAAATGATGCAGACTAGCATGGAACTTGAACCAAATCGCCTGTTGATCAAATGCATGAAAATGCCCTGGATATGGTTCATTTGGTGATCTCTCACGCTTTGTGTTCTATTTGGAAAACAGACGTTCCTCAGCTTTAGTGTCAGTCTCTATGGAACATTAATTAAAACAAGTCTATAGTTCTAAGTGCTAGATGGCTAATATACCAATCAATCATTTTTCTCTTTTACAGCTTATGGGAGGTTCAAATAAATGTGCAGATTTTGTAGGGGTGAAAACAGATCTTCAAGCTGTCTTCCTCACTTTATAAAGCTATTTCACAATTTCCCAGAGACCCTTGGATCCTACACTAATAATACCACATATATTTTTCACAAAAAGCTACAGAAGAATAGGCAATCCCCAACTTCTCATAGTGGAACTGATAGTTTTGACATCAGAACCTGGCAGTCCTAAAAATGGTGTTCTATACAGTATTGTTTATGAGAATTTCTGGTTTCATATCTCTTATTTATTTGATTTCTTTAATCCTGCTATTACTATTTTTATAAGTAACTCAAGGCAGTGAGCATATCTAATCCTTCTCCCTCCTCCTTCCCCCCAACCACAATAACTAACCCTGAGAGATGGTGTTACGTACTGACGTATGGAGTAAATTTGCATAACTGCCGCTGATTGGCCGATATAGCGGCAGCAGAAATAAACTGCTGTCACTGGCCGGCCGGTTTCAGGGAAGCCCTTAAAAGCGGCTTCCCTGCAGCTCGCTGGAGTCCGTTTCAGTTCGAGCTGATTTCAATAAAAGGTGCTGAACTGCCCTACGTCTCGACTCTTCATTCCCGCGCAAATCTAACAGGTGGCTTGGGCTGAGAGAGAGAGAATTGTTGGTCTAAGGTCACCCAGCCGGCTTTCATGCCAAGTTGGGACTAGAACTCACCATATCCTGGTTTCTAGGCCAGCCCTCTCACTATTACAATAAACCGGCTCTAATATAAACCCAGACACCATGGCTTCAACTCCTGCTACTTTTTTCTCCCTCCCATCCCATCCTGTTTATTTAATCCATAGTTGGATGACATTTTGCCCCCTGAGAGCTACACTTTTGTGCCATCACATAAAGCTGCATGGGCAGCATGCAGTACATATCATATCATATCGCATCACATCACATCACACCCCATTCCACACAAAAGTCAGCCTTTTTCCCTCCCTTCCTTCTGTTCAAAACCATTCTCTCTCAGATATACAGAGCTGAAGTGGTGCAGTGGTTAAATGCAGCCATTGCAGGCTGACTGCTATTTCAACAGTTCAGCTGTTCAAATCTCACTAGGCTCAAGGTTGACTCAGCCTTCCATCCTTCCGAGGTCGGTAAAATGAGGACCCAGATTGTTGGGGGCAATATGCTGAACTCTGTAAACCGCTTAGAGAGTGCTGTAAAAGCACTATGAAGCGGTATATAAGAAAAGTGCTATAATACAGCAATCACCAAAGCCCTTTACTGGTGGATGAAGGAAGCACTAAGATGCTACCATTCCTCCCATCAATGGCAA
This sequence comes from Diadophis punctatus similis, assembly GCA_023053685.1. Taxonomy (NCBI): domain Eukaryota; kingdom Metazoa; phylum Chordata; class Lepidosauria; order Squamata; family Dipsadidae; genus Diadophis; species Diadophis punctatus. The sequence goes on along the minus strand of JALIGW010000034.1, from coordinate 5,588,619 downwards.
AGCCAGATGCCGTTGGCGCAGTGGTTAGAATGCAGTACTGCAAGCTACTTCTGCCGGCTGCCAGCAGTTCGGCAGTTTGAGTCTGACCAGCCTTCCAGCCTTCCCCAGTCGGTAAAATGAGAACCCAGATTGTTGGGGGCAATATGCTGACCCTGTAAACAGCTTAGAGATGGCTCTAAAACATGGTGAAGTGGTATATAAGCAATCTAAGTGCTATTGCTATTGCTCCATTTCTGCTACCATTAGCCGAGGACATCCAGGAAATCTGACTTGCAAAAGTGCCCTTTTAGTAGCCCACTGATAAGCCAGAGGTTTGGCAATGCTCTCCAGATTTTAGTGGCAAAGCAGCTCACTAAAGCCTCCTGAGGGCTGCATATATTCCTAGCAATGCCAGGATCAAGCCTGATTGAGGTCATTTCACCAGTGATTTAGAGTTATCTGATCATAGTTATGCCAAAATATTGGGAATGAGTACCAGCTTTTTACCAATTCAGTGATGGATGGATGACATAGGGAAGTTACTATAAGCATCTGAGTGAGAAAATGGCCAAAGAATTTTAGGAAAATGCAAATGCTTTTGTCATGTTTCAATTGGCTTATTACATGAATTGCTCTAGGATGGAGAGAGAGAGAGAGAGAGAGAGAGAGAGAGAGAGAGAGAGAGAGAGAGAGAGAGAGAGAGAGAGAGAGAGAAAATATCAGCATTGTTGCATTTGCTTTTTAAAAAGCATGTAAGTTATTTTGAAGCCTGCAGTCCTAACCACCATCATTATTGTCTAAAGAGGAGGAGGAGGAGGTGGTGGAATTGAAGAGACAGCAATAAGCAAAGTAGCCCTTTTTTATCCAACAAATATTGTGATATTGGGCTGGTTTCAAACACTGTAGGGCAGGGGTGCTGGCTGGAGAATTCTGGGAGTTGAAGTCCACAAGTCTTAAAGTTGCCAGGTTTGAAGACCTCTGCTGTAGGATGTCCTAGTCCATTAAACCTTCTTTTCTTCCACCCCACTGCCATTTATTTCTCCAACTGGATTATCCTCCCTTCTTCCTTTTGCTACAACCCATTTTTCAGTTTTGGGTTCAGCAACTCAACAAGAGATTTCCTAACAAAAGTTCTCTGAAATGTGGTTTTCTATGTTTCCTAAAATGTTATTACCAAAGCATCTAAAAACATGCCTTTGCAAATTATGCAAGTTCTGGGAGACTCAAAGAAAGAGACTGCCAAAGAAAAATTCTGGTTTTTTTTTTTTTGCCCTATATTGAGAAAAGCTTTTGCTTTTTCAGGTAGACTCAAGATGACATGTGGCACACCCCCATGGCTGCAAAGTCCATTTAATTCAGCTCAGTGCTGTTTTTACTGTCTGCTAAATGGGCAGCTTTTCAGAGAAAGCAGAGAGAAGGGTAATCAAGAGAAAAACAGAAAGAGTTACCCAGTTCACAACATAATCTAGCCAACAAATGCATTCTCTTGTAACAGATCACACAGTTGAACTTGTTACTATAACACTATTTGGAGATTTTGGATCTAAAACTTTATTACTCATTCATGGACCGTTCCTGCTGAAGAGAAGAACATTGTTAAAAAAATATTTTCCTTCTATGATGCAGGAAAATGGGGTAAATGGGGAAATAAAAGTTTGATTAATGTAGAGAAAGAAGGACCTATCAAATGCTTCTTAGATTTAGACTGACTAGGATCTTGTTAGGATGGGGCTTCGCTTGTTTGAGCGGCCCTCTTTCTGGCATGCCACAGACAGGTGCCAGTCCACAGATCAGGGGTTGGGGACCTCGGCCTAGCAGATCTCCCCTTTTTTCTTTAAAAGATAGGTGTATCTGCTTTCGGGTGTGTTGATTTTTCAAGAATCAGTGTCTGCCTGACTTTGCACAGAGTTGGCACTCAGACAATGATCTTTCACCTCAACGCACATTGCAACTCTGTCCCAACCTAGGAATCTCTCCCTGGCAGGATTATTTCTGCATCGTTAAGTTTTATTGCTTTAAAATATTGAATGCCAAATTAAATAATTCTTTTGGGCTGAAAGAAATGTGGTTTTGATGGGAGGAACCAGAATGAACTTATTTTCAAATAAGAGTTTGATGTCCTAATTCACTGTAAGGCAGTTCATAATGGGAAAGAATGATGCAACCTTTCAGTCGGTTTTGTTTTCAATTTCCCTGTTAAAGTGCAATGTGAAATAATTCATAAGTTAATACCGTACTTCAAAATCAGTCTTCAACAAATCTCTTAATCAAGGGTCCCATGGAATGAGTGATAATTAGCTCACATTGCAAGTGGCTGAAGCAGAATGAAATTAATAATTAGATTATTAAGATTTACTATTGAGCAAAATAGGGCAGCTCTACCTGGGTTGTAGGTTTGGATGACCACCAAATGGCAGCAAATGGAGCTTTCTCGATCTTTATACCATCTAGTAATTATCTGGACCAGTAGCCTGGATATTCAGATTCAGATTAAAACAGAGTTGGAAGGGATCTTGTAGGTCATCTAGTCCAACACACACACCCCGCCCAAGCAGGAGATCCTACACTATTTCTGACAGATGGCAGTCCAGTCTCTTCTTGAAAGCTTCCAGTGATGAAGCCCCCACAACTTCTGATATGATACACCCAAAGTAGAATCCAATGAAGTCCAACCTGCTGACAGAGCAACTTCAATCCAGAATGCTAGCCAAACACCATTACCACACCACTACAGCACCAACAACTGTTTTTACAGTGGTGTAAACAGTTCTCTTTACAGTTTGGTTCTCCACCTCTTGGTCAGTACGTGCTCCAGTCTCTGCAAGCCAACACTAAGGGATGCAAATTTCCACAAAGCCTCATTTCTCTTACAAAAATTGAACGGCATCTTCTTGCTTCAGGTGTGAATCAAACTTGCATTCCAACAAGTTCATCCTGTGCTTGTAAATGTTTGGGGTTTTTTTCGACTGGAGACCCTCCTTGCTTTCTATGTAGTGTTCCATTCTGCTGAATGAGGTGAAAAGTCCTCAGTTTCAATTTTAGGAGCCTCCTCTTCCTCACTGGGTCAACTGCCGTGCAACCCTCTCAGACTTTGCTGAGGCAACACAGGGATCCCTAGAATACTATTGCAATGCACTCTACATGGGGCTACCCTTGAAGAACGTTCGGAGACTGCAGCTAGTGCAGAATGCGGCAGCGCGTGTGGTGATGGGTGTCCCTAGATACACCGATGTGACACCCATCCTTCGCGAACTGCGCTGGCTGCCCATAGGGCTCCGAGCACAATTCAAGGTGTTGGTGATTACCTTTAAAGCCCTACATGGCTTAGGACCAGTTTACCTCCAAAACCGCCTTCTCCAACATACCTCCCTAAGACCGATTAGAACCCACAGAGTTGGTCTGCTGGTGGTCCCGTCAGCCAAACAATGTCGGCTGGCGGGCCCACGAACGAGGGCCTTCTCTATGGCAGCACCGGCTCTCTGGAATACACTACCCCCCGAGATCCGCATAATTCCCACCCTGCCAGCCTTCAGAAAAGCATTAAAAACATGGCTTTGTCGACAGGCTCCGGCTCTCTGGAATACACTACCCCCCGAGATCCACATAATTCCCACCCTGCCAGACTTCAGAAAAGCATTTAAAAAATGGCTTTGTCGACAGGCCTGGGGCCAATTATTTTAATATAATACCGATTATTCTTGGCCCCATGAGTGCATCATTGGGCTTTTAAATTGTGGTTTCTTTTAAATGCTTTTAAATGTTTTAATTGTTTACATTATTTTAATCTTGTTCTTAAATTTTTAACTTTTTTAGATTTTGTATTTAATATGCTGTGAGCCGCCCAGAGTCCCTTTGGGAGTTGGGCGGCATACAAATCTATTAAATAAATAAATACCACCACTACAATTCTGATTGGGGGCCATGGGAGCTCTTTGGTGCACTTTGTAAACTATTTCAAAAATTAGCTTCCCTTTCAAACCAGCCCCACAGCAGTTGAGAGATGGTTTGCAAGCCTTCAGACAAATGTCCATAAAGGGAATAAATGTTTGGACTGGTATAAGCATTGAAAAGGGAAAATGTTTGATCCTTGTCTGTTTCTTTTTCAGTGAAAGTAGAAGAGAAAAATATTTTTTTTAATTCATAGAGCAGCGGAATCTTTAGGCATGCCCCATGTAGCAATGGGCCAGTTTCAGTCAGAAAGTCCACCGACTGCTTGGCATTCTCTAGGCCCAGTCTTCACTTATCTCAGCCCTGACAGTAATTGTCTGACAATCTCTCTGGATGCCAAGGTCATAGACAACTCTATGCAAAATAATAATAATAATTGGGATTCACAGATGGTGTAGATATAGTGGAGAAATCACATGGCAAATTGGCAAATGGGAATGCGGATCGTATAGCAATAGCAATAGCACTTAGACTTATATACTGCTTCATAGTGCTTTACAGCCCTCTCTAAGCAGTTTACAGAGTTCAGCATATTGCCCCCAACCAGTGTTTCCCAACCTTGGCAACTTGAAGATATCTGGACTTCAACTCCCAGAATTCCCCAGCCAGCATTCGCTGGCTGGGGAATTCTGGGAGTTGAAGTCCAGATATCTTCAAGTTGCCAAGGTTGGGAAACACTGCCCCCAACAATCTGGGTCCTCATTTTACCGACCTCGGAAGGATGGAAGGCTGAGTCAACCTTGAGCCGGTGAGATTTGAACAGCTGAACTGCAGCTAGCAGTCAGCTGAAGTAGCCTGCAGTAGCTGCACTCTAACCACTGCGCCACCTCGGCTCTGGTATGCCAGATATGGGTATAGAGGGCAAAGAATTATAGCCCTAATGGAATTCCTGAGCACAAATAATAAAAATGAATTTACAGGAGAAACGGTTTTTGGTAAAGCATATTTTTAACAAAATGAAGGGGGGGGGGAAATCTTTGAACAGGTGCATGTTTATAAATCCCTCGGGCTGTATTTCCCCACTTATTTCAGAACTGGAATACCTTGTCTTACAAATAATAATTATTCATTTTCCCAATGGAGACCCCAACACACACACACACACACACACACACACACACACACACACACACACACACACACAAACCCCAAGTGTGCTGACCTATACATATTGTAAAAATACTGTAATTTTGCAGAACAGGTAAACATCAGGAGAAGGCTATTGCTGAGATACATCTCAAATTCAATTAAATAAAGAAAAGGGAGCTATAAACTGGTGGGCTCAGCCCACTTAAAATTAACACAGGAAGATCATTGATTTTGAAAGGAGTTGAATGTACTTGAAAAATCTGCTTGTTAATCACCGTTTAATTACTCTGTTAAATTACAACTAGGAAGATTTGAATATTTCAAAGGGAGAAAGCTGGCCCTAGCAGATTCTGTACAGCCAAGTTAATAAATAGTTGCAGCCGCTCTCCAAGGCTCCTGATCCAAATCAGACTTTTTAAGAATGAATATTCAGAGGCAACTAGCAACATTTCCACAAATCACTTGAGGCTGGAGTTTAAGTTGCCTGTAAGGAGAGCAACATCAAATGAAAATGACAGAATAGGAGATTGAATAGCTGGGAATCGTAGACACATTTGTACATTGCACTTTTTAAAAATAAATGAATAAAATTTCAGTGTATGAAATGATGGCTTCAGCTTCAGTGTTGAGTTGGTTTCACAGTTTCAGTGTCCTCGCTTTTAGAAACACGTATCTTAACCTTTGAAGCTTTGTAATTGTTTGACTATCAGATAGCTTTGTCTTTAACCAATAAATGCATCAAAACAATACATTTCTTCTTCCATCTCAAATACCATATTTCCTACTTAGATCTGCATACTAAAATATTTCTCAATTACTAGAAAAACCTGCATTTAAAGAATTTAAATGTAGCTTTCTGACAACCAGTAATTCAATGAAGAATATGTCTACGGGTGATCCAGGAAAGTTCTCATTTTAAAAAGGTTGGTATAAATAACATGATCACATTTCTCTGCCCTTTCGGATCCTTTTCACATTAGATTGGTGGAATGGAGATATTTGGCATCCATCCTCTCTATGGAACATCATCCCTCCAGAATTTAGACTGGCCACTCTGACACTCTTTAGTAAGGCCCTGAAGATTTGGTTTTGCCAGTGGACCTGGGGAACCCAGAGAGGGATGGAGCCCATTAAATGGTGGATATGAGTGTGTGTGGTCGCTAAGGGAGTGGTGGTGATGGTGGTTTATTATTTTATTATTTTTTATCATTTTTATTTTTTTCTACATTGTGTTTTTATTGTCTGTAAGCCGCCTAGAGTTGCTGTGAGTGAGTAGGCGGCTATATAAATTCTCTAAAATAAATAAATAAACTTAATACCTGATCTGGTCTCAGTAGCTGTACAAAAGTGCATAAGAGTTAGCTACATATCACATTATGAATCAAAGTATATTTATATGAGTACTATAAAGCACTATTGTATGATGTTTAGTTTTGAAATGTGGCAGGTTTTGTTTTATTTTGCTAAAAAATTACAGTATTGGTAAAATTGCTCAGAAACCCAGGAGACTGAGCAATTATCAGGTGCAAGAAACCAGAAACAGGAATTCAAAACACTAAAAGTTTATTTCATGCGACCTATAAGACAAGAATCTGATCTTCTAATGGTCAAGCCAAATTGACCCTAGGATCAATGGAATTCACAGGGACAAGGGGCTGGATTTGGGTCTGTTGTGGAAGCATAGTGATTCCAAACTGATGACTCATTTGACCCTGCCTTCATGTTCAACTGCAGTTTCTGCAACTGAATGTGAATTACTACTACTTTTTTTGCTAGATGATAGAAAGGGAGATAGAATCATCCCATTTGCAAATGATATATCAGATAAATTGAAGTATTTAATATATGTTGTTTTTGTTAATGTTTCCCTCTCCCAAATAAGCATCAGGACTGGCAAGAGTGAAAAACTTTAGAAACCGCATAGATAGCATTCCTTCTCCCACCACCAAAATACCAATTTCCATTGCAAAAAACATCACCTTCATTACAATCACGCAACTGAATCACATCTTCTTAAGTAATATTCAGCAGGAACTCTCATTATTTTCAAAAGCCTCCTTTAATAAATAGACTGGGAAGGGACATTTATCAAGTTGTGCTCATGTTTACAATGACTGGGAATTAATTAACATTTCAAAAGATATGATGAAGCAATTGTCTTTACATAAAGCACAGGTCGTTATCAACTTTCCAATGGGAAAAAAAGCAATTTCTTTTTAAAGTATTATACCTGTTAGAACCCTGTTCAAACGATTGGGTTTTCTAATATATGATCAAGCCACAAATCAATGTTATGTGTGTATTTCTTTAAATGCATTGAAGGCTGATTACTATATAAGGAAGCAAGAGAGCATGCTCTGAATGCTGTGTGTGTTTGATAGTGTTCCGGAGTGCTAACTCTCTGCTGATTATCTCTGCTGCTTCACTGTTGAGTAATTGACTTTGTGACTGTGTGAAATTGCTGTGAAGAGCTGCTGTGAAAAGAGTAACTATATGTGATAGTGTAGATTTGATTGTTAGCTGTAATCTTTGTTTGCTAGTTAAAACAAAGATAGGCAAGAAGAAATTCTTCACATTGACTGACTAACTGTGTATGACTTGGACTTCCTATTGAACTTTGCTACTATTTTAAGTAAACTATTTGTAAATACTAAACGTATCTGTTTATTGACTGAATAGCATTCATATCAAACTGCAACACCATAACCACAATCACATTTTGCTCAACAGCACAATAACTCCTTAACAATACCTTTAAAAACACTGGGCACTGCTTTTCAAAATGATACTTCATTTCTGAATTTGCAATGGACCCATTTCCTGATGGGGAAATTGCTGTACTCCAGAGTGCTTAATTCAGGAGATTTTTATCTCCAGAAATATCAACTCTGGGGAAATTTTAGTATCACTTATACGAGCCATAAATACTTGCCATAAACGTAAAGATATACTAAATTGGAGCTTTTTAAAAAAAGTTATTTAGAAAAATAATCCATGCAATTCAGAACAAGTTCAATTCTTTGCAGCAGAAAGTCACTAGATTGCATTTTCACAGGAAATATTTTTTTTTGCTACATAGACATTTAATTGATAGACATTACCTAGAAAACATGACTTCATCTGAAAAAATTTTTTAACTTAAAACTTAAAACCCCAAAATAACGGATCCAAAATGCTTTCCAATCTGACAGTATATTTTGAGCATATGCATGAGGAATAAACTATGAAACGCATTACCTCCAAGTCCTTATCTGCGTTATAAGCATTTTGAATTCCTTATCTCTTTTGTTTATCTCTCTTTTGCAAATAGTATAGAGCAAATGAGAACCAGTTTAGTGTTCTGGTTAAGGCATCAGGCTAGTAACTGGGAGACCGCGAGTTCTAGTCCTGCCTTGGGCACAAAGCCAACTGGGCGATCTTGGTCTAGTCCAGGGGTCAGCAACCTTAAACACTCAAAGAGCCATTTGGACCACAGAAAAGAAAGCACTGGGAGCCACAAAACCCTTCCCGTGCCTGACAATTTCATGAGCGGACCCAAAACTAGCATATGAAGCTGAATTAAATGTTCTGTTTTCTTCTGAAACTTTTCTTTTCTTGGATTTATCCATGGTCGACCTATCGGGGGTTGAAAAGCTCAATCACGTGCCGACAGGTGTCGCACATTGGTGGTTGTGATGCATATTTTGAGCGACAGGGAGCCGCAGCAGAGGGATAGCAATAGCAATAGCACTTAGACTTATATATCGCTTCATAGTGCTTTACAGCCCTCTCTAAGCGGTTTTACAAAGTTCAGCCTATTGCCCCCAACAATCTGGGTCCTCAATTTACCGACCTCAGAAGGATGGAAGGCTGAGTAAACCTTGAGCCGGTGAGATTTGAACAGCTGAACTGCTGAACTAGTAGGTTGCAGTGCTGCTTTTAACCACTGCGCCACCTCGGGATGAATGAGCCACATGCGGCTCCAGAGCCGTGGATTGCTGACCCATGGTCTAGTCACTTTCTCTCAGTCCTAGAAAGGAGACGATGACAAACCACTTCTAAACCAGCTTGCCAAGAAAACTGAGGATTTATCCACACAGTTTCTGAGAATCTGACATGATTGAATAGGAAGGAAAAAGAAGAAAGAGAGCAAACAATGTACTTTAGAGGGAACCCTTGTAATTCTGTTCATCTCTTGGCCAAAAGCTTACAGTTTTCTAAGATGTTGCTATGTAAAGATTCCTTTGTGACTTCACTGACTTTCCTTCGGAACAATCTGGGGGAAGCTGACCACTGTTGTCTTCTTACTTTTTAAACTACCACTCTAGTTTCTAGCCCTGGGATCTCCTAATAATCTCTCCTCCAAGTATTAACCTTTTTGTGCTGAAACTGGAGGACTGAAAATATTCACTATTTTTCATACAATCAATGATTTGGCAAATCTCTTCCATTTCAGTTCCCCTCCAGACCTTCTTAAGTAAAAGTTGGACCAGGCTCATTGTGAAGTTGCAAAGGTCAGAGGTTAATAAATTGGCAGATGCCAGGAAATGTATTGGTGGGCACCATCTTGGTGGACTCTTCAACAGTCTCTTTAAATGTTATCAGAACAAATGGTCCTGAATAATTAGATCACCCTAAAGCAGGTGTGTCAAACTCAAGGCCCGGGGGCCGGATCCCGCTGAGTGCTTAGATCTGGCCCGCAGGGCCACCCTGGAAACAGTGAAGGACCTGCCTGTGGTGGCTCTGCCAGTGAAAAAGGAGCTTGGGAGGGCCGCGGGCAGCTCTCCTGAGCTCCGTTTTCACTGGCAGAGGATTGCAGGAGGCCATCGCAGCCAAAAACAGAGCTTGCGAGGGTCATCGGCGGCCCTCACAAGCTCCAATTTTGCAGGCAGAGGGTTGCAGGAGGCTGGCAAAGTGCTTAAGCCACCACAGATGCCACCGACGCAAGTAACATCAAGCTGGCCACACCCACGCTGGCCACGCCCATCCCAGACCCTCAAGGTCAAACACAACCCTGATGTAGCCCTCAATGAAATTGAGTTTGACACCCCTGCCCCAAAACAAGGGTGAGCTGCACTATATATTGTTATCAGGGGTGGGTTCTAACTTACCTCGCTGCCGGTTCGCTTCCTCCCGCACCTTGTGGCCGCACCTCATGGCCGCGTCCACGCTTTGCATGCATGTGCATGCGCAGTGCCGAAAAATCCACCCTTCCCCCCAAAAAAAGCCGAAAACAAGATGGCAATGCATGCACAGTACTGGAAACTCGGCTACTGCACATGCACAGAAGAAAAAAAAACCTGAAAAAAATCCCCCCCAAAAAAGATGGCAATGTCCATGGACCAGCACTGACAGAACTGGTTCTGTGATGTCATCATGACATCACCAGAGGCTTGCTACCGGTTTGGGCAAACCAGTCCGAACTGGGAGGAACCCACCTCTGATTGTTATCAGTTTAGTAGACTACAAGCAGTGATGTTGTGTGGTCACAGTGGGCAATGTCAGTATTTTTAGCTTTTTTATGTTTGAAATCTCTAAGCAGTACAGTAAAAAGTTTACCATTTTCTCTCAACCACTCCCATGGGAAAGAGTGATCAGATTTTTGGAGTTTAGAGAGTATTCAATTTGAGATAGCCAGTTCCTCCATTAACAGTCTCTTCAACTCTCAAAATAGGCCAGCAATGTTGGCTCAGCCTACTCAACCCATTAGCACACAGTCAATAGATCAAGGATTGTCCAACTCTTTCTTAAAGTCATGTGCAGTTTTTTTTGTCTCATGGTTTTCTCAGGAAGACCCGGCATCAGATGTAGACTGAAAACTGCATTCAGAAATAATTCCATCTGCTGCTCTCCTTCGTCTCTCCTTCATTCCTGCCAGATCTTATTAATTTGTTCTATTTTTCCCACTGGCTCCACTGTAGGAGAAGCTTCCAGACAATTGTTATACTAGCAAGATGCAACAGATTCTCAAATGGAGCTGGCAATGAAGGATTGCGGGTATGGTCCAGGCTTTCACCATGCAATCAAAATTTCATGAAACTGGTCCATTAACTCAAAGAGCAATGATTTGATTAAATGACTTCTTCCCACACACACATCACTTTGCTTTAGCCAATTCACTGTGCTGTTTTGGGGAGTCAGTCCAACTGAACTTATCTATTTAGACATGAATTATGAACTGGAAAGTGGAATCAAGAGAAGATATTTTAAAACTGGTGAAATAGTAGGAGAAGGCCCAGTTTGGGTCCACCCTTGGCCTTGAAGCTCACTAAGTGATGTGGAAGTTCATTTTTCTCTATCTCAGTTGTTTATCCCAATTTGGGGGGGGGGGAGAAATCCTTTTATCTCTGATGTCATGTAATTTTTTTCCAGCAAATTAGAAGTGTTTCTGATGGCTGGGGGAATCCTTGATCAAGACAATAACTAGCTTCTACTAGCTGTGCTACTGTATTAACAGGATTATTGTGCAATACAATTCTTTAAAAAAAAAATTCAAAAAGGTGAATTCCACCTATTCAGTCTTGTTAGCATGGTCAATCTACCAGATGCTGTAGAGTAGTGCTATACCCTTGTGCTATACCCAAAATAGTGGTTTGTAAAAGCAAGCATAGCATTGCTCTAATATTCTCTGACTTCCCTTCCCATCACCTATCAACTTTTCCCCCACCACACCTCTGCAATTATACACCCAAATATAAAGCATGAGAAGCCACTTAATCCATCGTATGGCTGATGCAATGCATTCTCATTTTTTACTCAGAAATGAGCAAAGTGCAGCAATTAGAACGGCACAGAAAAGGCCACGCTTCTGAACAAAGTCAAACTAGAGTCTTGGACTTTAAGAGAGCTAATTTCAATAAACTTAGAGAAAGTTTGGGAAGGATTCCATGGACAAGAATCCTCAAGGGGAAAACAACTCAAGAAGCTTGGGAAATTTTGAAAAGTGAGATTATAAAAGCCCAGTCTAGCACAATACCAATGAAGAAGAAAAATAATAGGTCTCAAAAGAAACCAGCATGGCTGCATAAAGAACTCTCTGACAAATTGAAAGTCAAAAAGGACAAGTATAAAAAGTGGAAAGACGGGCAAATAACTAAGGCAGAATACCAGAAAATAGCCCAAACCTGTAAAGATGAAGTGAGGAAAGCTAAGGCTCACAATGAACAAAGGCTTGCGACAAAAGTAAAAAGTAACAAAAAAAGCTTCTTCCAACATATTAAAAACAAGAAAAAAGTCAACGAAACAATTGGTCCATTGCAGGGAGAAAGCGGCAAGAAGGTGACAAGCAACAGGGAGAAAGCAGAGCTACTTAACTCATTTTTTGCATCTGTCTTTACACAAAGAGAAAAAATAGTCCAACTCGTCAAAAACAGCATCACAAAAAACATATTAGGAACACAAGTTAAAATCCCTTTCAATCTGGTTTCAGGCGCGGTTACAGTACGGAAACGGCTTTGGTCACCCTGATGGATGATCTCTGGTGAGCCCGGGATAGGGGTCATTCCTCTATCCTGGTGCTACTTGACCTCTCAGTGGCCTTCAATACCATTGACCATGGTATCCTTCTGCGTCGTCTCGGAGAGGTGGGGGTGGGCGGCACTGTTTTGCAGTGGTTCTCCTCCTTCCTCTCTCACAGGACGCAGTCGGTGTTAACAGGGGGGCAGAGGTCGAGCCCTAGGCCCCTACTATGTGGGGTGCCGCAGGGCTCGGTCCTCTCGCCCATCCTGTTTAACATCTACATGAAGCCGCTGGGTGAGATCATCCAACGACACGGGGTGAGGTATCAGCAATACGCTGATGATACCCAGTTGTACATCTCCACCCCGTCTCAATTTGGGGAAGCCGTAGACGTAATGGGCCGCTGCCTGGCCGATGTTAGGGTCTGGATGGGGAAGAACCGGCTAAAGCTTAACCCTGACAAGACTCAGTGGCTGTGGATATTACCTCCTAAGGACTCGACCAATTGTCCCTCCTTGGTTCTTGGGGGGGAGAAATTAGCCCCCTCAGAATGGGTTCGCAATTTGGGTGTCCTCCTAGACCCACAGCTAAAATTGGAACAACATCTTTCAGCTGTGGCTAGGGGGACCTTTGCACAAGTACGTCTTGTGCACCAATTGCGACCCTACTTGGAGAAGGAGGCACTTCTTACAGTCACTCATGCCCTTATCACCTCACGGCTGGATTACTGCAATGCGCTCTACATGAGGCTACCCTTGAAGAGTGTCCGGCGACTGCAATTGGTGCAAAATGCAGCTGCGCGAGCTGTGGTGGGTGTACCCAGATGCACCCATGTAACACCTATCCTCCGCCAGCTGCATTGGTTGCCCATTAGTCTCCGGATCCAATTTAAGGTGTTGGTCGTTACCTTTAAAGCCCTACATGGCTCAGGGCCAGGTTATCTTCGGGACCGCATCCTGCCGCATACCTCCCTACAACCGGTTAGAGCCCACAAAGTCGGCCACCTCCAGGTCCCGTCGACCAAACAATGTCGGCTAGCGGACCGAGGGTGAGGGCCTTCTCTGTGGGAGCTCCCTCCCTGTGGAATCAACTTCCTCCAGAAATCAGGACCATCCCCACCCTGCTGGCCTTCCGGAAAGCAATAAAAACCTGGCTCTTCCGGCAGGCGGGGTGAATGAGATACTCTTTTAACTTTTGTATTTTCTGTATTTTTAATTATTGCATTTTGTATTGTTATATATTTTAATTATTGCTTTTATTTTGTAATGGATCTAATATGTTGTGAGCCGCCCTGAGTCCCTAGGGATTGGGCGGCATAGAAATCCATTAAAATAAAAAAAATAAAATAAAAAATAAAATAGGGAAGAAAATGGTAAGTGAACACCTGTCTACCCTAGATGAGTTCAAATCACCAGGACCGGATGGATTACACCCCAAGGTTCTGAAGGAACTGGCAGACGAGATCTCAGAACCACTGAACTATATCTTTCAAAGATCCTGGAGCACCGGGGAACTGCCAGAGGACTGGAAAAGAGCTGATGTAGTTCCCATCTTCAAAAAAGGGAAAAAAATAGATCCAGGAAACTACAGACCTATCAGCCTGACCTCAATACCAGGGAAGATTCTGGAAAAGATAATCAAGCAACGAATCAACGAACACCTAGAAGCAAACAAAGTAATAACCAAAAGCCAACATGGGTTTGTCAAAAACAGATCATGCCAGACTAATCTTATTACATTCTTTGACAAAGTGACAAAATTAGTGGACCAGGGGAATGCTGTTGATATAGTTTACTTGGACTTCAGTAAGGCATTTGATAAAGTAGACCATAACCTACTACTAGATAAAGTAGAAAAATGTGGGTTAGACAGCAACACCACCAGATGGATTCAAAACTGGCTGACCAACCGCACTCAACGAGTAGTGCTCAATGGAACTGCATCTACATGGAGGGAAGTATGCAGTGGAGTACCCCAAGGCTCTGTTTTAGGCCCAGTACTCTTCAACATCTTCATCAATGACTTGGACGAGGGGATAGATGGGGAACTCATCAAATTTGCAGATGACACCAAACTGCCAGGAATAGCCAACTCTCCAGAAGATAGGTTCAAGATTCAGAAGGATCTTGACAGACTTGAACATTGGGCGCTATCAAACAAAATGAAATTCAATGGTGAAAAAAGTAAGGTTCTACATTTAGGCAAGAAAAACAATATGCACAGGTACAGCATATGTGGTACCTTGCTCAACAGTAGTAACTGTGAGAGGGATCTTGGAGTCCTAGTGGACAACCATTTAAATATGAGCCAGCAGTGTGCAGCAGCTGCCAAAAAAGCCAACACAGTTCTGGGCTGCATTAACAGAGGGATAGAATCAAGATCACGTGAAGTAATAATACCACTTTACAATGCCTTGGTAAGGCCACACTTGGAATACTGCATTCAGTTTTGGTCGCCACGATGTAGAAAGGATGTTGAGACTCTGGAAAGAGTGCAGAGAAGAGCAACAAAGATGATTAGGGGACTGGAGACTAAAACATATGAAGAACGGTTGCAGCAACTGGGTATGTCTAGCTTAATGAAAAGAAAGACTAGGGGAGATATGATAGCAGTGTTCCAATATCTCAGGGGTTGCCATAAAGAAGAGGGAGTCAAACTATTCTCCAAAGCACCTGAGGGTAGAACAAGAAGCAATGGATGGAAACTAATCAAGGAGAGAAGCAACTTAGAACTAAGGAGAAATTTCCTGACAGTTAGGACAATTAATCAGTGGAACAACTTGCCTCCAGAAGTTGTGAATGCTCCAACACTGGAAGTTTTTAAGAAGATGTTGGATAACCATTTGTCTGAAGTAGTGTAGGGTTTCCTGCCTAAGCAGGGGGTTGGACTAGAAGACCTCCAAGGTCCCTTCCAACTCTGTTGTTGTTGTTGTTGTTGTTGTTGTTGTTGTTGTTATTATTATTATTATTATTATTATTATTATTATTATTATTATTATTATTATTATTATTATTATTATTATTATTATTATTTAAAGAAGTATTGGTGGCGCAGTGGTTAGAAGGCAGTACTGCAGGCTACTTCTGCTGACTGCTGGCTGTCTGCAATTTGGCAAGTTGATCCTGACCGGCTCAAGGTTGACTCGGCTTTCCATCCTTCCAAGGTTGGTAAAATGAAGGCCCAGATTGTTGGGGGTAATATGCTGATGCTGTAAACCACTTGGGGAGGTCTGTAAAACACTGTGAAGCGGTATATAAGTCTAAATGTTACTACTTTTACAATAAGCATTCACTTGAAGCAAAGTGACCATGTTGCTTTCTTTGATCTGCTTTGCAGTCTTTCACATTTTTCCCTGGTACAGTTCATGTTATCAGAGAAATCTGAGGGGACTCTTCCTAAAAATGTTCAAGGTGTTTCCCAGGCTGGCTATGTCCAGGTTGGGCTTCAAGAAATCATACGAAGATGCAGAAGAAGTAGTCAGCCCGAAGCCACCTAGGATCATTGAGGAGCTACCTAGGCTTCATACTTCTTCCAGCATGGGTTGCAGGAGAACCTCTTCTAGACCGCTCCCATTAAAGAAGCACAATCTGAGAGCCCTTTAGCACATGCAAAGCGGGGGAATCAAGGTTGAGTGGGCTCATTGCAACTCTACCAAGGCAGAAGAGACTTCTCCCACCTTGCTGGCTGAAGTCTCTTCTCAGCCTTCTTCTTCACTGCTCCCGCCACTCTAAATAAGTTAGTCCCGGCAGAGTGAATAAGATTTTAATTTTATTTATATTACTTATTGATGTCGATGGTATACTGAATCCACTGGGAATCACAGCTGTTTATACTGACAAATTGACAGAGTAACACATAATCAACAAACACAATTAAAGCATTGCCAGCAAATATAAATAACCAATATGAAATCAATATAATGAATAATCAAACCCATCATGAACAAAATAGCAGATGATGTAAATAACAATTGTGGCAACAGCATCCAAATTACCAAACTCTGGGAGAATTCCGTTTTAAGTAAAATTTGAATGCTGTAACAGATGGAGCAAGGTTTACTTCTAAGAGAAGACGGTTCTCTATGGCAGCATCTACAACAAGCAGACACAGCTCTCACCTCCTGGTTTCTCTCACCACCAAGAGCTTCTACTGGGATGTGTATAATAATGAAAGGATTTGGAATGAAACTGAAATAAGGGAAGGTTGGAATGAGTATTTTTTTATTGTAAGTTTTTTTATTTATATTTTATTTCCCTCCCCCCCCCAATCAACCCCACATCCCCTCCCCCCCCCAAACCTCCCAGAGCAAATACAGGGTATAAACATTTAGCAACCATATACTAAAATAAACTAACTAACTTTGACTTTGTCCCTCTCTTGTACTTTAACTCCCCTTAGGTAAAGGTAAATTTAGATAAGTTGTAACATTCCTTGCTCATTCATTCATGAACTATCTGGAATTTCTTAGACCCATATTTATTTTGAATGTAATCAGTCCATCTTCTCCATTTCAGCTTGTATTTCTCATCTGAATGGTTCTTAAAATATGCTGATATTTTAGCCATCTCTGCTAGGTTTGTTACTTTTAAAGTCCATTCTTGAATAGTAGGCAATTCTTCCTTCTTCCAATACTGCGCGACCAACATTCTTGCTGCCGTTGTTAAATTCAGAATCAGATTAGTCTCTACAGCCATAGAGTCTGTGGTTATACCTAGCAAGAATAACTGAGGAGTAAACTTTATCTTCTTCTTAAGAATATTTTGCATAATCCACCATATTTTTATCCAAAATGCTTTGATCTTTTTGCAAGTCCACCATATATGATAATACATAGCATCAACATAATCACATCTCCAGCATTTAGGTTGTAAGTTCGGATACATACAAGCTAATTTTTTAGGATCTAAATGCCACCTATAAAACATCTTGTAGAAGTTCTCTCTCAAGTTTTGGGCTTGGAATGAGTATTTTAAGGATGTGTATGGGAATGAAGTGGTACCTTGAAGAGTGATGTTGAAAAGAATGCTATAAATGTTAGTCTCCAGGGAGGGGGGAAGCTATACACAGTTATTCATGGTAATTATATTCTGTAAAAGTGCCACAGATACTGAATTAGTAAATGCTGAAACTTCAGCCGGGAATATGTCCATCAGGTGATTCCATTGTTTTGCTGTTCTGCATTTCTGTGAATAAATGCAACAGCATCATAAATACTGACTTTAGGATTGCCAAAAAATCATTTTCGGGAATGAGCAAATTCCCAAATACCGAAGCCGCAAATAACAAGGATTGCCTGACTATGCAGTGAGAATGCTAAATTGTTATAAAGCCGGCAAAGGCAGATGGCGTAGCTGAAGAAAGGCTAAAATACGAATGTAGTTTTCTTACGGAGCAGCTGGGTGATTTGTTTAATCGGTAGTGAAGGCTGCCTTTGTGCCTGATGGGGGAAAAGGACATTAATTTTCCCTTATACAAAAGGAAAAATAACGAATATGAATGCAAAACTTACAGGGGGATTAGTTTGTTAAGCGTCCTTGAAAAGGTGTTTTTGGCAGAATTCTGATCAAGAGGGAACTAAAGATGACAATGAGCCAAATTTGAGAAATATCAGGCAGCAGATGTAGAGAACAAACTTTTGCTCTTCAGCACAGAAATGTATGATTAAAGTTAGTTCCCCAAATCAGGAGAGCCGTATCTTTAGCTCAATATAATGCTCTCCCCACAGCTGTCCTTGAAGGAAAATATAGGAAAACCTCATACGAAACCCCATACTGCCCTATGATATGGGCACCATAGAAACCACAGCCCAGGTTCTTCGGTATTGCCAGTTCTACAGGGACATTTGCCACCAGTTGATTACCCTTCTTTTATTTAAATCCCTGGAGCACTATGATAACTTTTAGTTCCACTATCTGTGAAACATGTAATTGTCTAAAAGTGGCAAACTGTTGCTACATTATGTGTAAGCTTCACCCACAAATGGTTGCTAACAGGGGATAGGATTGTGTTATTCGTTTTATAGAATGTACCGTTGATATTGGTCAATGACTAAAATAAAGTTCTGTCTGTGACAGGGATCTCCAAACCTGGCAAATTTAAGACTCGTGGACTTCAACTCCCAGAATTCCTCAGCCAGCCATGAACTCTGGGAGTTGATGTCCACAAGTTTAAAAGTTGCCAAGTCTGGAGACCTCTGGTCTATGATAAAGTGAGTAAGCTTAATCTATCGAATGTTCTGCATGGGGATCAGGGATGGTATTCACTTACCTTCCCTACTGGTTCGCAAATGTGAGTGCACGCGCCACCTCAGCACATGCACAAAGACTTCTGCGCATGTGTACAGCCTCAAAAACATGGATAAATGCAACGTGCTTACGTCCAGCTGGGTGGGCGCGGCCTCCCACAGTCAGCGCTACTGGTTCACCCGATCCAGATAGAACCCGGCTGAATACCACCACTGATGGGGATAAAGTTGAAAATGTTTGATGAATGTGACAAGAGTGGGGTATAATGGAAGGAAAAAATAAGGGAATAAATGGAGTACTTAGTGACCGGTTCATCATTGATATGAAGGGCGGGGTGAAAAGAGATCCTATTCCCCCATGGGTGATTGGTTTTCTTTTTTAAATTTTGTAATTTTTAAAATTGTTTTATTATATTTCTTGATTGTTCTTATTCTGCTGTAAGCCGCCTTGAGTCCTACGGGATTGGGCAGCCTATAAGAACTTTCAATTAAATTAAATTAAATTAAATTGAGCAGGAAATGAGAAAAAGATATTGGATAACACTTTGATTGTTTAATGTACTTCTGGTTAAAGAAGTAAGGAATACTTGTTAGAGGTGAGTTGGTCGAGGATATGAATAAATCTGTATCTAGGCATGGAGATGATTTTGTTCATTGGCTGAGAACTCAACTAATTGCAGTTAGATATCTCACATATCATACGAGGAGTATGAATCTGAAAATTAATTCTTCAGAGAAGTACAAACTAGCTATGCTTGGTAGAGAAAATGGAGTAAATGAATGGAAGCTAAACATAAATGACAAAAAACTATAGCAAGTATATGAATGTGTGCAACATGCAGGGAACAGATAAGGAAATTCTGAGATGATGATACAATGTGGTTTGTTGTAAGGAATGAACATTTGCTGTAAGAAGCAAAAATGGTTGTCTAGAAACATGCTTCTGTCCACTTTACTCTATGGAAATGAGAATTGGGTGCATCAGGAGAAGCATTAAAATAACTTGAAAGCAGTGCGAATGGAGTGTGGTAAAACAAGAAGAGGGTGAAGAATGAGAAGAAGCTGAATAAATGTGAATTGAATACAAAACTGATCAGTACAAAAGAAGTCCATTGAGGTGGTTTGGTCATAAAGAGAATGACTAAGGAGTGTATTGCAAAATAAAGGAATAGTAAGGTGGTTGAGAGAAAATAAAACCAAGAAAGACATTATTGGATTTTCAAAAAGAAATGTGCAGAATTATTTAATGCTATTGAACGCTATTGTAATAACAAAGACAAATGGATGGCATCTCCACTTTTGTTCTTTTCTGTAAAAAAAAAGGTGTCTCTTTTGTCTTCTTCTACAAAGCCTGGCTGGGTACGGCCTGGGATTTCTAGAACAAGCTTCTGAGCTCCTGCCCCCACCTCCTTCCTCCTCAGCTCTCTTAGTTATTTTCTCATCTCTTGAGGCAGACTAGCTGAAGAGCGTTATCTTGTTCTTTTAAGAAATGCTCTCAGCCCCAAGGCCAGCCACTTGTGGAAGGAAGATTTGAAATATGAAGTAGTACTGTCTCCCCAAGCCTTTTTATGGCTGATAGGCAAGAAGGAGAAACAATATACGTGCTTAATTAGAAATGCAATAATTGCAATTATATGCTATATATTGGGAGGAGTTTCAATTAAAGAGGTCAGTCCCAACAAAGATGCTACATACAAGCTGGTATAATCTAAGAATGCCCATGGACAAGGATGGAGCTTCCGAATGAAAAGAACATGGGATTTGATTCTGTACTTAACATTCTTCTATGAACGTTGCCATTTCTTGCTCTGTTGCCTTGACCATGAATGCAGTGAGCCATGTGCAGATCTGTACATTGGGGAAACAAAACAACCACTTCATAAACGCATGGCACAACATAGAACAAATCCATCAGGACTAGATTCAGCAGCCCATCTGCATTAAAAAGGCAAAGGCCACTCGTTTGAAGACAGCAAAGTCCACATTTTGGACAGAGAGGACCGCTGTTTTGAAAGAAGGGTCAAAGAGGCCATCTATGTCAAAATTGACAGCCCTCTCTCAAGGGGGGGGGGATACGACATCATCTATCTCCAGTCTACAACACAGTCCTTTCAACAGTTCCAAGAAGGCTCCACATCCATTTGCACCACTCAGATGACCCCGAGGACACAGATAAACCTCCAGGTGGCCTCAACAACTCTTTAAAAAGAATGCAAATGACCCGCTGTCTGCAAGGAGTATAAATACTTTCATTCCCCACCATCCAGCCAGAGCTGAAGAAGATTCTTGGATAAGAAGCGAAACGTAAAGAAAAACCAGAAAGTCCAGTTGCCTCCTGAAAAAGCACCTTTGGGACTTGACCATGAATATTTCTGTCTGCATGTAAAACTTTTTCTTGTTTTGCTTTCTCCAATAAATCTTTTCATCATCTACTTAAATGGCTGTTCGTTGTCTTTGAATCCACAATCTGCCCATAATTCAGAGGTGGAAAGATTAAAGAAAAGACAAATTATAGAAGACTATATAGATGTGGAAGAACCAAATTATTTGCAAGAGTAGAAAAGTATGGAGAGTATAGAGAATGAGTATAGATATGAGCTAGATTCCCTTGTACTATTTCATGCCTTTTATTTCTTGGCTGATGGTTGCCTATTTCTTTTCTGCACCTTGCATAACCCTATTTACTCTGAAAAGGAATAATGTGATAGGTACTGTATGTGTGTGCATAGAAAACAGATATTTTCTGCAGGGAAGTTGATTGGAGGTATTTTGAATGCATACAGTTTGATTTTGGGGGAGGGGAGAATAAGAATGTTCTCAATGTGAGAATAATTGCTATAAAACATTATTCTATTATGATTTTTGTCCCCTACTTCACATCCTAACCCTAAGTGCCATAAATCAAAGCATAGTGTTAGTGAATACATGCTTCTTCTACTAGTTGCAATGGACAAGGCAATTAACTATCAATTTATAGTCCTTTAATGAATAGATGGCAAGGAAAAATAGGTGGGAATTTTCTCATCTTAAATAAAGTGAAACTTCTATTGATTTTCTGAACATCATGTACATTTTAAAGGCAATATCCTATTTTTCTTCTCTCGTTTTGCCTAGAGAGAGCATACACGCACGTGATTATGTTCCCAAAGCGCTCAGGAAGACTCAAATTATGCAAACACTAAGTGGTGTGTTGCAGGCTGGCCCATGAGATATTATCTATGTGATGGAAGACTGTCAGTAGAGTTGTTCAGCATTGCATGGAATGTCTGTGTCCCCATATGACAGTGATGGTGAACCTTTTCGGCACTGAGTGCCTAAACCGGTACCTGCGCGCATGCGTGCGTTCCGGACCCCCAAAGACCAGCTGGCCGGTGCACATGCGCGTGCCAGCCAGCTGGTCTTCGGGTTTCCGGAATGCATCTTCACGTGCATCAGAGCACCAGAAACATGAAGACCAGCTGGCTGGCACACACATGTGCGTGGCGGAAATCAGACAAGCAGCTGGCGATGGCACATGTGCCCACAGAGAGGGATCTGCGTGCCATTTCTGGCACATGTGCCATAGGTTCGCCATCATGGCCATATGATATGTGGTCACATGATCATTCCTAGAAGCATGAGAGAAAGGAGGATCCTTCAAGAGAATAAAGCTAGGCCATCTATAAGTTTATTGTGCCTTTTTTTTTAATACTGCTGGAAGAGATTTCTCAGCCAATTTATTCATTTTTAAGAACATGACAAGTGCCAGTGTGAAAATTGCCCTGCCAAAATGACAATACAATGAAGTACATTTTTTTTGAGGGTCTGCCAGTCCTTAGCCACCATAAGGGCTGTAAATAAAATACTTTTTAAATATGTTTTACGTAAAGCCTGGGGGTGTCCAGTAGGCTGAGGAAAACAATGAAGGTGGTTGCTTTCAACACACATTATGGATTGTCTCAGTATAATCAATTTTCTTAATTAATTCGGCCCAGCCATTTAAGTGTTTGAGAAATCGTATCTTTTATCAGGATGGAGAGGCAGGAAGGCCTCCTGGCAGCACAGAACTACAAGCAGAGAAGACTTGTTTAAAATCAAAAGAGGTTTATGATTATGACTATGCTCGATCATTAGATGGACATAAGTGTTGCTTGGGGAAAGCTGTAATCACCACCAGTGGATAGTTCATTGGTTTTATGACTCTTGATTGTATAGCTGGACAATAAAGCAGGAAGCAGCATAGGGAAACTACAAGGAATCATTTGAAATGTATTGGTAGTATCTGCTGTTCTTCTTAATTGTCCCCAGGTTTACCTGATCCAGTAGGAATCTGTTTCTCACGTTGCCCCTTTGGACAAGAATAGTAAGGGTGCAGAGATAATAGCAGGGGTGGGCTGCTGGGGGTTCTCAGAGGTTCGGGAGAACCCCTAGCTAAGATTCTGTGCAGTTCGGAGAACCCCCAAATCCCACTCCTGGCTGGTCCCACCCCGCCAACCCTGCCCCTCCCAGGAGTCCCCACGAGGCCCATTTTGGATGCAAGGAAGTGCAGGGCACTCGCGGAGGCTCGGGGAGGGCGAAAATGGGCCTACCAGAAGTTCGGGAAGGCCAGAAACAGGCCCATTTCTGGCCTCCAGAGGGCCTACGGAGCTTGTGGAGGCTGTTTTCGCCCTCCCGGAGGCTCGAAGAAAACCTCCGGAGCCCAGGGAGGGCAAACCCCCGCACCATGGTGTAGGATGCCGACTAGGCCATGCCCACCATGGCCACGCCCACCCAGCAACTGGGCAGAGAACCCCTTGCTAAAAAATTTGAAGCCCACCTCTGGATAGCAGATACAGATAGTCCTTGACTTATGACCACAATTGAGCCCCACGTTTCTGTTGCTAAGTGAGATATTTGTTAAGTGAATTTTGCCTCATTTTATGACCTTTCTTGCCACCATTGTTAAGTGAATCACCGCAGTTGTTAAGTTAGTTTCATGGTTGTCAAGTCAATCTGGCTTCCCCTCTGACTTGGCTTGTCAGAAGGTCACAGAGGTGAACACATGACCTGGGGACATGTTTTAACTGTGAGCCAATAGGCCAAGCATCTAATTTTCATCCCGTGAACATGTGGATTCTGCAATGGTTTAAAGCAGTGGTTCCCAGCCTTTTTTTGGGCCATGCCCCACCTAAGCATCTTTAAAATCCTGATGCCCCTCCCCTGTGACATATAATTCTTACTATTTAAAAAGTGAACTCCTACTCACATAAAGGAAGCCTAAAAGGCCATTAACTTGATTTAAACAAGGTTCCAATTGCCCCCATTAAAAATCAAATTGCCCCCCTGTGGGGCGTGGGCCTCACATTGGGAACCAGTCTTAAGTGTGAAAAATGGTCATAATCACTTTTTTTCAGTGCCGTTGTAACTTCGAACGGTCACTAAATGAACTGTTGTAAGTCAAGGGCTACCTGTAATTCAGATAATAAATATGTTTGGAATTTTAATTCTTGTTAAGTTTGTTTGAATATCTGTTTTCTTCCTTTTATTCACATGTAATCTCTCTCTCTCTCTCTCTCTCTCTCTCTCTCTCTCTCTCTCTCTCTCTCTCTCTCTCTCTCTCTCTCTCTCTCTCTCTCTCTCTCTCTCTCTCTCTCTCTCTCTCTCTCTCTCTCCCCCCCCCTCTATTTATTTATTTATCTATTTAAACAATGGAGATGCCAACACTGAGTTTAAAGAAACACTGCAGCAGTTTCTTTTATCTAATGTTATACTCAACTTTCGACAAAAAAGGTCACATAATTGCATGTTTGTGATATTAACAACCTGAATTGAAATTCATATTGATAGATTTCTCTTTTTCTTTGTTTACAACACTATGCATTATCTAAACAATAGACTGTCAATAAATTTAATTAATATTGTATAAACATTGATGTTTTTGTATTGTATTGTACTGTATTGGAGCAATGTATGTATTAAGATTTACAACAATAAAATTAGAAGAAAAAAACCTAAGATAACCATTTTGTGAGTTGGGGATGAAGGAGGAAAAACTGTTCAATCCTTTCTTCTTTGGTTATAAAGCAGCTTCAAATCTCTCTCCCCAAAATGCAGGTCATTAAAAATGTTTTTCCCCTCCCTCCCTCCCTTTTTATCTGATGAGCAGGAACATTTTGATTTTTAATATAGTCAGAAAAGAAAGAGCTACTCTTCCCTGACCCAACCTTTTTTACCTCACAGCTCACATTCTGTCCAGAATCTATCCATCAAGACATTTTCATTTACATGAGTATTTAAAAATATTTTAAGACTATTTATTTTCTTTCAAAATATACGTTCTTGTCTCTTAGCCAAAACTATGCCATCCTATTGAGAGATGTATCAGATCTTACAGGTAGGTATATTCAGGTTTACACATTACCTCTAGTCGTGTGGATCTAGTCAATTCACGTTCAGAATGAATGGATCCCGCCAGCTTCCTTATTACAGGTAATCCTTGTCTTGTGACCAAAACTGAGCCCAAAATTTCTGTTGCTAGGTGAAATATTTGTTAATTGAATTTTGCCCCATTTTACAATCTCTCTTGCCACAGTTGTTAAGTGAATCACTGCAGTCGTTAAGTTAGTAGTATGGTTGTTAAGTGAGTCTGGCTTCTCCATTGACTTTGCTTGTCAGAAGGTCGCACACAGTGATCACATGACACCGGGACACTGCAACCGTCATATGAATATGAATTATTTGCCAGGCCTCTGAATTTTGATCACATGATCTTGGGAACGCTGCAACGGTCATAAGTGTGAAAAACAGGCATAAGTCTCTTTTATCAGTACTGTTTTAACTTCGAATGATCCCTAAATGAACTGTTATATCTGTACAAGATGCCATTAATTTATTTATTATTTATTTATTTTGGTATTCTTATATGCCGCCCAACTCCCGAAGGACTCAGGGCGGCGTACAACAGAGAAAAATACAAGAATAAACCAAATATTAAATATTAATTAAAAACAGATATAAAAATTTAAAAACACAGTATAAAAAATATCGAACAACCATTCAACAACCATACATACTTGGGGGTGAGCTCGAGTGGCTTAAGCTCTACCCCCAGCCTGCAGGAAAAGCCATGTCTTAACGGCTTTTCGGAAGGCCAGCAGAGTGGGGATAGTTCGGATCTCTGGGGGAAGTTGGTTCCAGAGCACGGGGCCAGCCACAGAGAAGGCTCTCCCCCTAGGGCCCGCCAGCCGGCATTGCTTGGCCGATGGGACCTGGAGGAGGCCAACTCTGTGGGCCCTAACCGGTCGGAGGGAAGTATGAGGCAGAATGCGGTCCCGGAGATAGCCTGGCCCTAAGCCATGAAGGGCTTTAAAGATGGTGATCAACACCTTGAATTGGACCCGGAGACCGATGGGCAACCAATGCAGCTGGCGGAGTATCGGTGTCACGTGGGTGTACCTTGGCACACCCACCACAGCATGTGCAGCCGCATTTTGCACCAACTGAAGTCTCTGGATACTCTTCAAGGGTAGCCCCATGTAGAGCGCATTGCAGTAGTCCAAACGGGAGATGACAAGGGCATGAGTGACCGTGAGTAGAGCCTCCTTCTCCAAGTATGGCCGCAACTGGTGCACCAGGCGAACCTGTGCAAAGGCCCCCCTAGCCACAGCAGAAAGATGATGATCCAATTTTAGCTGTAGATCTAGGAGGACCCCCAAGTTGCGGGCCTGATCCGAGGGAGTCAGTTTTGCTCCCTCGAAGACCAAAGAGGGACAGTTGTCATAGTCCTTAGGAGGCAGTATCCACAGCCACTCAGTCTTGTCGGGATTAAGTCTGAGTCTGTTCCTCCCCATCCAGATCTTAACGTCGTCCAGGCACCAGTTCACTTTTAATGAACCAAAAGTGCTTTTTCAAGAAACAACTGAACAGCTGAAGAAGCTTCTTGGATGAGAAGCAAAACATCTTCAAATAAAAACCAGAAAGTCCAGTTGTCTCTTGAAAAAGCGCCTTTGGGACAACCATGGATGACTGGATGACTGAGAATCTCCATAGACATTTAGTTATGCCATTAATGAGTTATCTATTATGATTATAATATTGATATTCCATCTTTATTTTGACCAACTGTTCCCACCCTTTATTTTCCAAACAACAATAATAATGTTGCGAGGTGGGCTGAGTTGGGCTGAGAGTGACCGGTCTAAAATCATCCAGAGAGATTCTGTACCTAAAGGAGGACTATAACTCATGGTTCTCCATAGTGGGTGGAGCTAGCCTCCAAGAATGGGATGACATATTCCACAGCCAATCAGGACTGAGTCTGACACCATATAAAAAGCTGCCCTCCATTGCTATTCCCCCTCTTTCGACTCAGTCGTAGTCAAAAGGACTTGTGTATTCCCACTGCTAATCTCTCAACTGTCATTCTACATCTGTCAGTCTACTACATCTGAAATCCATCATCTGATTCGTGAGTGCTGACTTCCAAGCTCCTGTCACTCAGGGTGACCTTGGGGGCTTTGGGTTTGGCCTGCCCACCGGCCTTTGGGCCTTCGTGTGTGGGGGGGTGCCCTGCCATTAATCCCTGTGGCCTGGTCTTCCCAATTCGCCTAATTGTCGCAGAAGCCACGCGCTTGAGCGACTGGAGACCAGGGTGGCCTGTGTCACTACCGCGTTAGGAGAGAGAGGCTTCCGTCCCTGGGATCGACTAATAATCGCAGAAGCTTGCCGCTTGAGCGATTACTGCCTCCTCTTCCTGCCCGACGTCGGCCCTGGTGCTTGGGCTTGGGATTGATCGGCGCCGACAGCGGCTAAGGCTTTCGCAGCGGCTTGGGATTTTGGCGCGAATTCTGGCCTTCATTGAAATTCACCTCAGCCTTCAATGGTCGATCGAGGCCTCGAATTGCCGCCGGGATCGGAAGCCCCGCCCACGCTCGCCGCGTCTTCGTTGTGCGTGCAGCCGCAGTTCCTTCTAGCCGAGCGAGCCAGCCGCACACCCGACAGCACTCCGTCTCTGTGCATCGCTCCGCCTGCTTGCATCGGTTCTCGGAGCGTCAGCAGCAGCCGAGACTTCCACGACCAGCCCGATGGCGGAAAAGTCGGCGAAATCGGGCTGATCCAAGGCTCAGCCGAGCCGGGATTCTCGAGCTTCGGAGGGGGCAGTCAGGAGCTCTTCGAGCAGGGACCGCTCACCCCTCCGGCAACAGCGCAGCAGGGAGCGCTCCCCCGCGAGGCCCCAGGCCTCAGATAAGGGCAGTAAAATCGCCCACAAGGACGGGGAGAAGCGCAGCGCTGCGCAAAAGGAAGGGGGCCAGCGTGACAAGGGCCAGGATAAGGCCAAGTCTCCAGGGTCAGCCTCCTCCTCAACTTCTGGCCAACGTGATAAGGGCCGTGATAAGGCCAAGTCTCCAGGGTCGGCCTGCTCCTCAACATCAGGCCCACCCCCTGCTAAGACTCCGCCCATCCCTCCTCCCAATCGCTCCAGGCAATCCTCTGGAGCTTACTCCCTCGATAACCCCAACCTCTGCCTAGAGGAGGGGGACATTTGGGAGGACCCTAGGCCAGCCACCGCACCCACTGTGGCATCACCATCACCATCAGCCACGGCCCAGTTCCAGAGCCCAGAGGTGCAGGCCATGATTCGTTTTGCCATCCAAGCAGGTATTGAGGCGGGTCTGAAGCAGGCCACTGCCACAGTCCCTTCGGCTGACCCACCTCAAACCCCACCACCGCGACCCCGTCCAGCTCCAGTCGCAGTCCCAGGGGCCACTGGGGGAGGTGGTAATGATGACCTGCAGGGTTCGCCCATATCCTCACGTGACCCAGAGGACCTGGCACAGGACATGGATCTCTCAGCAGATGAGGACATGGCTCCCGAAGCCCCGGTCACCACAGGCCTCTTTAATCCCGCCTTATTTAAGTCCCTCCTCCATAAGGCCAAGTCAGATGCCAAGGTAACCTCCGCGGCGGTCAAGCCAACGGAGGAGGAGGCAGAGGACCCACTGTTCGAGGAGACCACCACCCAAGCGGAGGTCATTCCGGCCCCCCATTTATTCGTGGATTCGGTCCTCAAACAGTGGTCCACTCCATCCACTGGGGCCCTGCCCTCCACATTGGACAAACGATTTTTTAACGTCGACCAGGCCCAGGCGCAGCATCTCCCGGTTCCCCCGGTCGATCCACCTATCAAGGCCCTGTATACCTCGGCCCAGATGCCGGGGGATTCGGAGGAACTCCTGCGTCCAGAGGACCGTCGCACGGAACAGGCTCTCCAGCGCGCCCACCAGTCTGCCGCCTGGGCTATTCGGGCCTCTGCCACTGCGTCCTTCTTCTGCCGGACCTCGATTCGGTGGCTGAAGGCGCTCCAAGACCACATACCAGCTACGGATACCAGAGCGAGGCAGGATATCAACAAGCTGGTCGCTGCCGCACAATTTACATCCGATGCCACCTTGCAGGCAACCCGATTTGCAGCACGGTCTATGGGGTCATCTATCGTAGCTCGTCGCATGCACTGGCTCCGGAGCTGGCCAGCTGACTGCAGACACAAGTGGCGCCTGGCCATCGCGCCTGTGAAGGGTCAGTCCCTTTTTGCTGAGGCGTTAGATCCCTATCTTGTCGAATCTAAGGATAAGAGGAAGGTGCTCCCCAACTGCACTCGGAAGGCCCAGAACAAGGCCACCTCCTCTTCCTCGGCATCTTCTTCCTTCCCAAGACGCAACTATCGTCAGCCGGCGTATACACCTAACCGACAGCAGTCGGGGGGAGGCAAGGCCAAGGTCAAGACAAGTCTAAGCACGACCAGAGTAGCAAGCGGCCTTTTCGGGGTGCAGGCGGGCGCCCCTTCCGCCGCTACAAATAGACGAACCCGGTCCTCCCATTGGGGGCCGCCTGCGATTCTTCGCTAGGCGGTGGGAGGACATAACAACAGACGCATGGGTTCGCGAGACCGTGTCATCGGGTCTCGCCCTGGACTTTATCTCCACCCCCCCGGGTTCTTCCTGAGGTGCCCCCGATCCTCTAACCCCCGGAAGTGGTCCCTCATGTTGACCGCCATCCGGCACCTCCTAGACATCGAGGCGATTCAATGCCAGTGGACCAGCGGGGCCAGGGCTTCTATTCCATCTTATTTCTCGTTGAGAAGTCCTCGGGCGGGTGGAGAGCTGTCCTTGATCTTAAGCGTCTCAATAAATACTTGTGTTACAAGAAGTTCAAAATGACGACCTTACAGTCCATTATTTCCGGGGTCCGGGAGGGGGATTTCATGACGTCCATCGACCTCACAGAGGCGTATCTCCATGTTCCTATCCGACCCTCCCATCAGAAGTACCTTCGGTTTGCTTACTTGGAGGAGCATTACCAGTACTCTGCCCTTCCCTTTGGTCTCTCCTCCGCGCCCCGGGTTTTCACGAAGCTGTTAGCTGCCCTCTCCGCCCATCTGAGGGCAATCCCGGTCAGGCTCCAGTGTTATCTGGACGATATCCTCGTCCAAGCGACCTCGCTTTCCCAGGCTAGTAAGGATGTCCAGATCACCCTGGACGCACTTCGCCTTCATGGCTTCTCAGTTAACCTTGAGAAAAGTCAGCTGGCGCCTGCAACTAGAATCACTCATTTGGGAGCAGTCATTGACTCTCTGGAGTGTAGGATCTATTTGTCCCAGGAACGACAGGATAGCTTGTCAGCTCTCGTGCGACGGATTGAGGGCCTCGACCGGGTTCCAATAAACCTCTTGTCCTCGCTTCTGGGCAAGATGAACTCGGCGATACATATCACCCCTTGGGCCCAACTACACTCCAGAGACCTTCATTGGTTTCTCTTACCATTTCAGAGAACTCAACGGATCACGTCGTCGGCCAAGGTGCGACTCCCATCATCCGTCCGGCGGTCCCTCCAGTGGTGGCGCTCCTCAGCCCTCGCCAAAGGGAGTTGTTTCAACGAACCCCCGAGGGTGACCGTGACGACGGACGCCAGCTTGCAAGGATGGGGCGGTCACTCCTTGGACCAAGTGGCTCAGGGAACCTGGACACCATCGGAGGCAAAGCTCAGTATCAACTTCCTCGAACTGAGGGCAGCGTTCCTCGCCTTGCAGCACTTCGGGAACTCCCTGAAGCACCGCCATGTACTCCTCCTGACCGACAATGTGATGGCAAAGGCCCACGTCAATCGGCAGGGGGGCACGGTGTCCCAGGACCTGATGGCAGAGGCCAAAGCCCTTGGGCTATGGGCGGAGGACAATTTGCTGTCCCTCAGAGCGGAACACATCTCCGGGGAATCGAATCGAACCGCGGACTGGCTCAGCCGAAACAAGGTGGATTCGGCCGAATGGAGTCTGCATCAGGATCTCTTCCGGGAACTCTCTCTCAGATTCGGCCCCCTGCAGGTCGATCTGTTCGCAACTCCCCGCAATGCAAAGCTCCCGCGGTTCTTTTGCCAGTATTACACTCACGGGGCAGAGGGGGTAGATGCCCTTCGTTGCCCCTGGCCGAGGGGCCTTCTCTACGCATTCCCTCCCCTGCCACTCCTTCCGCGGGTCCGCAAGATTATCTCGGAGGAAGCGGAGGTGATTCTCCTGGCTCCTCACTGGCCGAGGAGGACCTGGTTCGCGGATCTGAGGTCGCTATCCGTCAGCCCTCCTTGGCGGATCCCGCCGACCGCGTCGTCGCTCTCCCAGGGGTCAGTGATGCATCCAGACCCACACTGGTATCAACTGACCGCCTGGCACTTGAGCAGCGCACGCTGACGCTCCGTGGAGTTCCAGAGGACATCATTCGCACCCTTCTCTCATCCCGTCGGGCGTCCACAGTCCGGGTCTACAACTCCACCTGGAAGGTGTTTTGCGACTGGTGTGCGGAGGCCTCCCTGTGCCCTGTGGATCTCTCCATCATTCATGTTCTGCGATTCCTGCAAGCCGGTCTGGTCAAGGGGCTGGCGCCGAACACCTTGCGTCGGCAGGTTGTGGCTCTCTCCACGGTTCTATCCTGTTCGGGTCACGAGCCCCTGTCTGGCCATTCACTTGTCCGACGTTTTCTCAAAGCGGCCGCCAACGTGGCCCCACCAGTGGTCCACCGTTTTCCCACTTGGGACCTCCAGAAGGTCCTGTTGTCCTTAACTGCCTCTCCATACGAGCCATTGTCTACGGTACATCTGCGGTTTTTGACGCTAAAAGTCACCTTTTTGATCGCTATTACGTCGGCTAGGCGGATTTCCGAGATTGCGGCCCTATCGGTCCGAAAGGACCTTTGCATTTTCTATCCTGATAGGGTCGTCCTCCGTACGGACCCGACGTTCGTACCAAAGGTAAACTCGCACTTCCACCGGGCCCAGGAGCTGATTCTTCCGGCGTTCCATCCACAACCTTCCTCTGCAGATCAGCAGCCATGGCATACCCTGGATGTCCATAGGGCGGTGGAAGTGTATGTCCAACGAACAGCTGCGTTTCGTAAATCGGAGGCCCTCCTCGTCGGGTTTGCATCGCCCTCCTTGGGGCATAAGGCATCGCCGGCGATGGTGGGGCGCTGGATCCACGACGTTATCGCGGCAGCTTACCGGCAACTGGGCCTTCAATGCCCCAGTCCATTAACAGCGCACTCCACCAGGAGCGCGGCGGCTACGGCGGCTTGGTCAACGCGCGCCTCCATCGAGGAGGTGTGCCGGGCAGCGACCTGGTCCTCCCCGACACCCTTCATCCGCCACTATAAAGTAGACGCCTTCACTTCGGCGGATGCTGACTTCGGCCGCCATGTGTTGCAAGCAGCGGTGCAACCGGCGGTCCTGGACGCTGGGTTATCATGCCCCCCCTAGGGACAGTACGGCTTTGGTACATCCCATTCTTGGAGGCTAGCTCCACCCACTATGGAGAAAGGGCGTTGTCTTCTTGCTGAACGCCCCTTCTCGTAGGGTGGAGCTAGCCTCCAAGTCCCTCCCCGTAGGAGTGGTATCTCAAATTCGGGAATACACCGTAGTCTGATCCTGCCCTTCGTCTCAAGAGGGGGAATAGCAATGGAGGGCAACTTTTTATATGGTATCAGACTCAGTCCTGATTGGCTGTGGAATGTGTCATCCCATTCTTGGAGGCTAGCTCCACCCTACAAGAAGGGGCGTTCAGCAAGAAGACAACACCCTATTCCCAGTTTGTCGTCCAGCACCTTTAAATACTACATCAAACTGGACATCTGGGCAATGGCTTCATTCTATACTTTATGAAAGGTTGGTTATTAGCTGGGAATGGATTCAAACAAACAAACAAACAAACAAACAAATGGATTTCTATAGAATAGAATAGAATAGAATAGAATAGAATAGAATAGAATAGAATAGAATAGAATAGAATAGAATAGAATAGAATAGAATTATTTATTGGCCAAGTGTGATTGGACACACAAGGAATTTGTCTTTGGTGCATATGCTCTCAGTGTACATAAAAGAAAAGATACATTTGTCAAGAATCATGAGGTACAACACTTATTGATTGTCATAGGGTTCAAATAAGCAATCAGGAAACAATCAATATTAATAGAAATCTTAAGGATACAAGCAACAAGTTACAGTCATACAGTCATAAGTGGGAGGAGATGGGTGATAGGAACAATGAGAAGACTAATAGTAATAGTAATGCAGCCTTAGTGAATAGATTGACAGTGGTGAGGGAATTATTTGTTTAGCAGAGTGATGGCGTTCGGGGAAAAACTATTCTTGTGTCTAGTTGTCTTGGTGTGCAGTGCTCTATAGCCTCGTTTTGAGGGTAGGAGTTGAAACAATTTATGTCCAGAATGCGAGGAGTCAGTAAATATTTTCACGGCAGTAATTTATATTGCTGAAGTTGCTCTAGTTACGGTTAATGAAAAAAACTAACCAGAACAAATGCCTTTGAGATAGACGTCCTACGTCCAGGGTGGTCTCCTCCTTTGGGGGCTTCCCACCTGCCACAAGTGACATCCTTGCCTTGAAAAAATGTGGCACAGCCCAGCTTTCGTGTGACTCAGGGATCCATCCATTCAGGGAAGAAAGTATTGCCCAATTTTCATCAATAAAGCCCCATATTTCTTGGTGGCACACTTTTGAAAAAACTAATAGTGGCTTTGCACGGAGTCCAAACTGGAACATTCTCTGGAGGTAAGGAAAGGCTCACTGTTCGCTAGTTTTTTTTTTTTTATTAATATTTTTTTAAGAAATCAAATTGCTGTGTTGATCTCTTTCTGTGATTCTGGATTAATGCGATTTGGTGGCAAGCCATAATTTTCCACACTTTTCAAAGGCATGGCTGTGATTACAACCTGTGATTGCAAATACATTCCTGGGCAGGAACGGATACAGAAATGATAGAAGAAAGGAAAAGAGGATTGTTCCCTGTGTTGGGCCGCTTTTCTGATTTTCCTCCATCAGCTCGCTTTAGAGTGACCGTACCTGACATGAACCTCGAGTGGAAAATTAACCTTTTCTCTCTTTCTTTCTCTCCTAGGCAATGGTGTTGTAGTTCCTTCCTTTTCTTTATTTGCAAATAAATCCTCCTCCTGACTTGAAGGGCGGGATCTTTTCTGCTTTTTGCCCACACAGAACATGGCAGCTGCATTATTCCTCCTCCTTTTTAATTACAGCTTGCCTCTTGTGCCCTTTTGTATCTGATAATTAACATTTCTTCTACCCTCGTTGTACAACGGCAATTTATCTCTCGAAAGTATGATTTGCCTCTTGCCCTCCTTTATTTTTGCTCTGAAAGAGGGCACAGACTTAAAATATTTTCAAAGGGGAAAACCACTGTTGTCCTGTTCTGTAACAAGTTTTCATTAGCTGCTGCAAGCACTAACACAGTTATACACAATACATTTCCTTCTGCCATATTATGCTTTATTAATGTTTTAACTTTCCCATCTCCATGGTTACTTGGTATTAAGTATTCCTGAGACAAGGAGAGGCTGAATATACATGGATGAGATGCACCCACAAGAACTATCAGTAGAGTGTTCCCTTGGGGGGGTTAATATAAACCAAAATATGTGAGATTATCTCTTTCCCTTAATGGACTGTTGTAAGGAATATCCTTGTGGGTTGGGTTCCAAGTGGGGAAAAAGACACTGGAAGCATGGTGACTGCTTGGAAAGATGGTTTTAATGGTGGACAGCAGGACCACATGGTCTGAGGTCCTGGGGAAAAGGGGGACCACATGCCTTCAAAATGTTGAAGAAGAAGAGAAGGGCTGAGATTTATTTATTTATTTATTTATTTTGTTATTCTTATATGCCGCCCAACTCCCAAGGGACTGAGATGCTGAGAGTGCCCTAGTTTTATACCCTCTGTTGGGCCCCCACCTTAAGAGTTTCCTGTTCCTGTGTAAGAAATGTATCCCATTGGCTGTCAGACTCCCAGGGGGCGGGGGTCTTAGCTAACTCTGTAGGCTTTGTCTGTGTCCCAGGCTAGTTTGAGTGCTGGCTGATGCAATCTTCCCAGGTGCCGTGTGGTGAGATGGGCAGAGGGCTAATCCTATCTTTGTTATGTAGAATAGACTTCCCATTGACAAAGGTGGGGGGAATGAGTGAGTTGGGCTCAGGCTTTGATGGTCCATTGACAAAGGTGGGGGCTACTAAGAGTGAGTCTTTTTCTGCCTGTTTCTCCATTTTCTAATCCAGGGAAATATAAGATTCTGCCTTTTTAAATATCTCCTAAAATATTTCATTCCTCTAGGAGGGAGGGAGGTGCTAACTTCCTACAGGACCTTGTTGACCAGTGAAAACAACTGATTCTACATATGGTGTGGACTGCAGCAAAGTTTAGGGCAGACCGAGGTGTACCTCACTTCTGGAGGTGCAGACAGAGTCCAAGGAGGCATGAAGAGCCATTTAGCTGATAAATCTGCTTTTCCAAAAGTTTCGTTGCATTGCTTCCATTACAGGTAGTCCTCGACGTAGGACCACAACTGAGCCCAGCATTTCTGTCGCTAAGTGAGACCGTTGTTAAGTGAATTTGGCCCCACTTTACATCTTTTCTTGCCATAGTTGTTAAGTGAATCACTGCAGTTGTTAAATTAGTCATCCAGTTGTTAAGTGAATCTGGCTTCCCCATATATAGTTGGCTCAAAGGGTGCTTGTCAATGGTGCCTCATTAGATTGGAGACAGAAATCAAATAGGAAGTTACCAATAACAGAGTTGAGCCCTCTATTGTTCAAGATTTTCTTGTCAGAAGACCTCAGAAGGGGATTACATGACCCTGGGACACTACAATCATCATAAATATGAGTCAGTTGCCTTGCGTCTGAATTTTGATCACATGACCATGGGGAAGCTGCAACGGTTGTAAGTGTGAAATCGGCCATAAGTCACTTTGTTCAGGGCCATTGAACTTTGAACGGTCACTAGATGAACTGTTATAAGTCGAGGATTACCTGTGTTCATTTTTGTTCATGTGGTGGTGTTTGGATTTTTAGAGGAGGCGGGTACATTAAAATTGGGGTACAGAAAGAAACCTTCCCCTACAGGGGTTGGGTACCCATCACCTGTTTCTCTTTTACATTAAAATGCCACAACTTTCCAAAGTGGGTTCCATTGTGAATTGGATAACAGCAATGGAGTCTTTTGCCATCTGTTGTTCTTAATTTGAAAGTTCTCACAGGTTAGACCACATGCAAAACTCAGCATGGGTCTGGGAAAATTGTTTAAGAAATGCATGTTACACCAAATTGGATCAGACGAAGGAGAAAGGTGTACGTAGGACACTGTGGAACGCTGAGGTTGAAAATTGAGAAAAAGCTATACAAACTCCATATAATAGCAATAGTAAGAGCCCAGAGCCTTTTGCCTTGGGGCAGCTATAATGATAATAATAATAATAAGATCCTTGGGGAGGACTCGATAGATGGACAAAAATGCCAAATCCAGTCTTAAACAAATGGTTGATTGTGCAACCAACCATAATAATACGTCAAGAGGTTTCTCAGGACATATGCATACATTTCCTTTGAAATTTGATGGAATGGGAGCACAAACAAGTGGACATGAATTATTTATAACATATCCCCCCTCGAGTGTTCCAACCTGTTAGAGTGAATTAGAAATGAACAGCACTTCAAATTACACAAAAGGAATAAAACCAACATACATAGGCCATAATATTAACAATCACAATGAAAATAAAGTGTATATAATTATGAATGAATATGTGAGTACATGCGGCATTCACATAGATTGATCTCAACATTCCAAGATTTGCAGTGGCGTGAATATTTTATACGAAACAGAAAGTAGTTCATTAAAACCAGTTGATGTTTTAATGAAAACATGACATGCTGATTAGCAAGTTCATTAAGTGTGGGCTGGAAAGCATGACAATTAAGTGGATATATAGTTGACTCAAAGGGTGCTTGTCAATGGTGCCTCATTAGATTGGAGACAGAAATCAAATAGGAAGTTACCAAGAACAGAATTGAGCCCTCTATTGTTCAAGATTTTCATTTATAATTGGGATGCAAAACTGAACAAAGTTCTTATTAAATACCTCTCGGATGATAACAAATTTGGGCGGGATACATTAATACCGCCAAACTTAGAAATACAATTCAAATAGATTTGGATTGGTTGGAAATATGGCTAAAAGTAAGATCATTAAATTTGTTTACTTTGCTTAGGAAACATCTAATGAACGAGTATAGGATGCAAGTTACCTGGGTTAGTCTGAAAACGAATACATGTGAAAGAGCTCAGAACAATAGCCTATTGAAAAGAATGTGACCCAGCAGTGTGATGCCAAGGCAAATGTAATTTTAGGCTGCATCAGCAGAAGTGTAATTTCCAAGTACAACATAATTCCATTATTCTATTCTTTTGGGGTCAGACACTACAGAGGCTATTCTGTCCACTTCTGGTCACTATGTGTTAAGAAGGCTTCAGAGAAACTGGAGTACTTTCAGAGAAAGGCAAGTGAAGAAGGACAGGCGGACAAGAAAAGCAGCCCTTTGAAGATGTGTTGGGGTGTGTGTGTAACCTTGCAGAAAGACAACGGAGAGGAAGTATCAGAGTCCCCTTCAAATACCCGAGAAGTATGTCACACAGCAGAAGGTCAAGACCTGTCCTCTCTCATTCTGGAGTGCAGGGCACGAAATAATGGATTTCAGATTCTATCTGAAGGTAAGAAAAGACTTTCTAAGAGGAAGAGCAGTTTAACAGTGAAACCAATTATCTAGAGAAGTGACGGGCTCCTTTTCACTCAAAGTATTCATGGGGAAGCCAGACAGCCATCTGTCAAGGATGCTGGAATTCAGATTCCTGCCCTCAACAGAAATTTAGACTTGGTGAGGTTTAAATGGCTTCTTCTTTGGCTGTGATTCTAAAGCAGCTGCCGATTTCTGGTTTTTTAAATATTTTTTTATATTTTTTTATTTTATTTATTTATTTATTTTGTCAAGCGTGTATATGATTACAGACAAAGTATATATAATGAATGAATATATAAGACGTACAATATATAAGAAGTACAAAAAAATGAATATATAAGAAGTACAAGCATGGTTTTGAGTACATGATACTTTACGAATACATGGGGACTTTAGGACAGGGACGGTAGGCACGCTGGTGCGCTTATGCATGCCCCTCTTAGGAATGGGGTGAGGTCCATGGTAGACAGTTTAAGGTTAAAGTTTTGGGGGTTTGGGGAAGAATCTACAGAGTCAGATAATGTATTCCAGGCATTGACCACTCTGTTGCTGAAGTCGAATTTTTTGCAATCAAGCCTGGAGCGGTTTACATTAAGTTTGTATCTGTTGTGAGCTCGTGTATTGTTGCGGTTGAAGCTGAAGTAGTCATTGACAGGTAGGACGTTGTAGCATATAATTTTGTGTGCTACACTTAGGTCAGATCGAAGGCGGCATAGTTCTAAATTTTCTAGTCTGGTGGCATAAGGTATTCTGTTGCGAACAGAGGAGTGTAGTACTCGTCTCGTGAAATATCTCTGGACATTCTCAATTGTATTAATGTCTGATATGTAATGTGGGTTCCAGACAGATGAGCTGTATTTGAGAATTGGTCTACCAAATGTTTTATATGCTCTGGTGAAAAGTACAATATTACCAGAGAAGAAGCTACGCAAGATTAGGTTAACCACTCTTAATGCCTTCTTAGCAATGCTGTTGCAGTGGGCTCTGGCACTTATGTCATTAGAGATGAGTACTCCAAGGTCATTTACTGAGTGGGGATCGTCAGCAAGGTTGTGATCATCTAGTTTGTATTTTGTGTTCTGATTATGTGTAAGACTGAGGATTTGTGGTCACCAAGGATGCCCAATCCAATTTAATTCTAGTTAGAATCAATCCACTAAAATCAATGGAACTTAAGTTAGTTCTGTCGGTTTCAGTGAGAAGAGCCAAGGTAAAACTAAATGTGAATCCTGCTCAGTGTGTTGTGCAACCATCCTTTTGTGTAATCCTTGCCAGAATCAGTGAGATCTATAGATTTTCCAAATAATTATTATATGACACCTAAAGTTCAAAGGCAACTTCTTTCTCAATTCCAAATAGTAGGGCTATGCAAAGTATTCAAAAGTGGTGCTTTTCAAAAAAACACAAGGCAAGCAAAACATTCCTCTTCAGCTTTAAAACATCTGCATTCCCCAACGCAGAGTTGCTTTCAATTCTCTCCCAATCTCTCTGCCCCTATCTGTGCATACACAGCTGGTTTGTTTTGTTGGCAGTCCAATCCTAGTGGTTGTGTTTTCTAAACTTACCCAGAGATAGTCAGAAATAACCTTGCAAGCAATTGCACCCAATTTTTAGTGCCCAACGTTGGGTTCTCTAAACTCACAACTCCTGCTCAAAGAGCAGAGGGCAGTCGTGGCTAGGAGGGCGTTTGCACAACTTTGTGTGGTGAGCCAGTTGTTCCCTTTCCTGGATTGTGAGTCTTGTGCTCAGCCACTCATGCCCTGGTCATCTCACGTTTGTGCGCTACATGGTGTTACTTTTGTAGAGTATTTGGAAACTACGGCTGGCACAGAATGCAGCTGTGCAGACAGTTTTAGGTGGTCCGTGTAACACCGCTATTCAGTGGTGGAGCAGTGGTTAGAATGCAGTATTGCAGGCTGACTCTGCCCACAGCCAGGAGTTCGATCCTGACTGGCTCAAGGTTGACTCAGCCTTCCATCCTTCTGAGGTTGGTAAAATGAGGACCCAGATTGTTGGAGACAACATGCTGGCTCTGTAAACCATCCAGAGAGTGCTGTTAAGCACTATGCAATAGTATACAGGTAATAATTAACTTCCAACAGTTCATTCAGTGACCATTCAAAGTTACAATGGCATTGAAATAAGTGACTTATACAGTTTTTTACAGTTTTTAAAAAAACCTTTGTAGCATCCCCATGAACATGTGATCAAAATTCAGATGTTTGACAACTGGTTCATATTTATGACAGTTGCTGTGTCCCAAGGTCATGTGATCCTCTTTTGTGTCCTTCTGAGAAAGAAAGTCAATGGGGAAGCCAGATTCCCTTAACAACCGGGTTACTAATTTATCAACTGTAGTGATTCACTTAACAACTGAGCCAAGGAAGGCCATAAAATGGGGCAAAACTCACTTAACAAGTGTGTCATCTAACAACAGAAATTTTGGGCTCAGTTGTGGTCATAAGTCAAGGACTACCTGTATAAGTCTAAGTGCTATTGCTGTCATGAGCTGCACTAGCTGTTGGTTTGCTTCCAGATCCGATTCAAGTTGTTAGTCAGTTCCTTTAAAGACCTTTGTGGCAGGGGTCCCCA
This sequence comes from Diadophis punctatus similis, assembly GCA_023053685.1. Taxonomy (NCBI): domain Eukaryota; kingdom Metazoa; phylum Chordata; class Lepidosauria; order Squamata; family Dipsadidae; genus Diadophis; species Diadophis punctatus. The sequence goes on along the minus strand of JALIGW010000034.1, from coordinate 5,548,236 downwards.
ACCCCCAAGTTACGGACTGGTCTGTGGCCTGTTAGGAAGCAGGCCTCACAGCTGGAGGTGAGCGGCGGGTGGGCAAGCAAGTGAAACCGAAATCACCTGGCCCCCCCCTCTGGTCTGTGGAAAAATTCTCTTTCACAAAACCATCCCCTAAATGTCAAAAAAGTTGGGGACCTCTGCTTTATGGCATAGCTCCAGGCTATCTGAAGAACTATCTCACTCCAATGGGCTGGGCCCGCCCCACTTGTTCTGTTGGTCAATGCATTCCAACTGGCAGGGTCCAGGAGAAGGCTCTTTTCCACTGTGTGGCTCTCACTCTCTGGAACAGTGTGCCCCTCAAGACGAGATCCACCCCATCCTCTTGACCTTCCGTGAGGGCCTGAAAACTTGGCGCTGCAAATAGGCCTGGAGCTCCGATCAGAGTGTTCCACGTTGGAGGTGGTTAGTGGACTAGTGTTAGAATATTCATGACTGGGAGAGCCAGTGGTAACAAGGTCAGCCAATGAACAGGCATAGCAACTAAATCAGCCAATGAGAGTTAAACACTTCTGAGTCTGTGTAGAGAATCGAAATTGAAACTTAAGCTTAAGGCTGGGCATGGCTCCAGGTCTCCACTCTGTACTCTTCCACTCTGAACTCTGCAGAAATGAAACTAACTGTTCTCTGCTGTCTGTAACTGCTTGAAGAAGAACTCTGCTAATGATATTGTAAATAGATATATTATTATGTTTATAAAGAAGTTACAGTATTGAATCCAGCTGAATCAGTCATCTGTGTGTGCTTCTGGTTTTGATTTTTGAAACAAACTTTAATAACTAGGAAGAAGATCCCATCCTGCTGTATTTTGGTTTTTAACATATTTCATATTTGTTCACTTTAATATTCAATGTTTTTTACATCTGCTTTCACAATGTTCACACGAAGTCACTTCAGAGTGAGATGGGGAGTTTATAAATTTAATAAACAATAAGTAAATAAAGCTTTCCTGAGGTCACAATTACTTTAACACATCAAAAAGATAACCAGGCTCACGTCTGTTTTGTAAAGCTTTGCTTTCAAATGCTTTGCATATAATCATGGTCTTCTAGAATATATATATTTTCAGTATCTGAACTCAACTTGACTTAGAGGGCCTTTGGCTTGCTTCTAAAATTGCCAGTGGTTTGGTTAATTATGACCTACAACGGAATAGCATTTTTAACTGAAGGTACCACTTTTCTCCCTGCGGTGTTAAACACAAATAGCAGGCACCAAATCATTGAACCACGATCGGCATTTGAAATGAGTGCCAAGCGATACATCCTCCACTCCATAAACAGATCGCTGAACCATCCACTGCCCTTTGGTGTTGGGCCATCAATATACATTTGAAATAATTATATAGCAATCCACAACTTAGGGAATCCCAGCACAAGTTACTCGCGTTTGTTGTAGAGACATTGTAGATTCCACTTATTGCTTCACGGATGATCAACTTTCCAAATTCGAACCTGCTGCTCAGTACTGCGGATCGGTTTGCTGTTGAGTAACGGCATTCAGCCTTGGCACTAGGTTGGGACGCTGCATTGTCAGCAGCAAGCGGAAAGCACAAAAACAGTAATTGCAGCTAGTCAACCTGACCTTCACAGCTTTCACACGGTAACCATATTCCTGGGTATAAATTATCTGTTGGCATTTCAATCTCTGGTCGATCCACCAATCAACTATGTGCTAGGCCGGCAAAATGGAAAATTGCTCACAGATTTGATCAGCAAATTGCCCTTCCATATTTCATGGGTACGCAGAATAAAGAGATGGCTGAGAAATGCAGCAGCTAACGTCCACTGCCCTCTTTCCCCACCCTTAGTATTGCCAGGGATAAGTGCAATAAAAGAAGTACACCAAGGGGAAAGGAACTGAGGAATATTGTTCATGTTGCAGATTAATTTTTGTTCCTACCAAAACTGCCTCCACTTGGTAGACCCTGCTTTTGCTTACTTTTGCCAACAAGAACTTTCCTGGAAAAGCAGTCAGAAGCATAGGGGTGGGAGGTAGACTGTATGAACATTTTGGAACAAACCATTATATTTTGTTAACCAGCAAAGCTGCCTCCACTTTGCAGACACAGCTTTTGTTTACTTTTATCAACGAGAACTTTCCTGGGAAAACAACAGGAAAAGTCAGAAGCATAGGGGTAGGAGGAGAAGGGTGGGTTCCACTTACCTTCTCCACCGGTTCACATCGCAATGTTGCACGCACGCATGCTCGCTCTGCTCGCATGCATGCACGCATCCCCTCACCCGATTTGGCTTCCGTGCATACTCAGAAGCAGGAATTAGCCTGAAACACAGCTGAGGAGCTCATCAGCTGTGCTTCAGGCAAAGAAATAAAGGACAGAATTCACCAACGGGCGGGTGGGAGGGCCCTTTTTCTAGCCGCCGAAGGGGAAAAATTCACAAAAAATAAAAAAATGGCTTGCACGGAATGGCACCAACAGTGACAGCACAAGCGGGTCGCTACCGGTTCGGGCGAACCGGTCCGAACCGGGCGGAACCCACCCCTGAGAAGAAGTATATGAAAATTTTAGAACAAACATTTTTTTTTCATGGATGAGGTGTAACAGAATGTCCTCAAACATTCAAACTTCTCAAGATGTCAGAGTGAGCCTTTGATGAAATGTGTGCAGTGAAGCAAGCCAATATAACCCGAATTTGCCCATTTCCATTTTCACTGAAGTCCAAGTTCATGTAGTAAATGTTATACCTGATCAAAGATAATGTCAGCCCTTTTAGGTAATCCAAACAGGAAATTATGATTACTAATACTATCTTTAATGTAAGCTTATAATCACAGAATCTTGCAAATCTGAAAGAACTTCCACCGTCTCTCCCCGCCTTTATTTTTCAGACAACTAGGGAGGGTCCCTTGTGAGATGCTTTCTCCACTCTCAATGCTTCTTTGGGCTCAAGATTTAATTCAGCAGAACGTTGTCCAGGCTGCAGCTTTTCCGCCTGTCCTCCAAGGTTATTCTCACAGTCCATTACAAATGTAAACCGATCTTGATTGAGTCTGACAACATCATGAATTTGTGAATATGTTGAACAAATCTGACTACAATAACAGATGCCTAAACTGGAATGAAAACAACAAACACACTAATTCTTTTTATGTATGTATAGCTGGAAAATGTTCAAATGCCAGATTGCTGACTGAAAAAAGGATTCTATGGAATATATGGGAAATTTTCTACCACAAAAACTTTACTCTCCACCAGTTTTTGGCTAGTTTTTGCAACTGATAAAGCCCTAGATGAGTAGGTACAGGTGGTGCTCAACTTGCAACCACAATTGGGCCCAAATTTTCTGTTGTTAAGTGACAACATTTGTCCCATTTTACGATCTTTCTTGCCACAGTTGTTAAGTGAATCACTGCAGTTGTTAAGTTAGTAACATGGTTGTTACGTGAATTTGGGTTCCCCATTGCTTGTCAGAAGGTCACAAAAAGTGATCACATGACCCTGGGACACTGCAATGGTCATAAATATGAGTCAGTTGCCAAGTGTCTGAATGGCCCTGGGAATACTGCAACGGTTGTAAGTATGAAAAATGGTTATAAGTCACATTTTTCAGGGCCGTCGTAACTTCGAATGGTCACTAAATGAACTGTTGTAAATTGAGGATTACCTGTATTAGGATTTTTCAATTAACACTTATTTCTTATAAATAATCCAGGGTTTCAGATCTCCAAGAAAGGTCTTTTTCTCAGATACCACTGCAAATAGGTTTTTGGGGGACACGAAGGATTGAGATTTTCCATCCATTAGCTGCTTTTTCTGAGGTCCTTTCTAGAAATATGATGTGACTGTGTGAACATCTGATTTTTGCTTCCCAAACGATCTGAGGTAGAATTCTTTAGTGTGTCTTGTTTCTAGCTCTTCTTTTTTTGTTTGAGGCATAGTGCATTAGTTCAAATTAAGTTGGGACCCGCTGTCTTCTTAAATTACAATTCTTCTCCTCTAAGTTTGCTCTTCAGAACTGCCAAGTGCCAGCAAGAAACATGTCAAGCATGACCTTCTAATGCCTCTTTTCTATTTGAAATGTTCAACCAATTCAAAATTGAATACAGCTAATCCTCGGCATACAGCTACAATTGGGACAGGAAGCAAGGCAAATCATTGAGTGAGTTACACCTGATTTTACCACCTTTTTGCCATTCATTAAGTGAATCACCATGGTTGTTAAGCGAATCATGTGGTCATTAAGTCAATTTCCACTGACTTTGTTTGTTGGAAACCAGCTGCGAAGATCAAAAGTGGTGATCATGTGACTCTGGGATACTGCAACCATCACAAATACATGCCAGTTGCCAATTGCACCAATTTTGATCATGTAACTGTGGTGACTCGGCGATGGTCATAAGTACAAGGACCAGACTAAGTCTTCTTCTTTTTCAGTGCTGTTGTAACTTTGAACAGTCACTAAATGAATGGTCATCAGTCAAAGACTACCTGTATGGGTATCCCTAAAACCAGCTGATTACGAGTTACATTCCTTTAAGATTGTAATCCTCCTGGTTTTTATTTGAAACCCAAATCTGGGAAAATTTAATACTCCTTTCTGAACCAAATTTTCATCACCATCATTTATCCATAAACGACTAAAAGCCTTGTGTCTCTTTGTTTGTAACCTTTAGTTGGGTGAAATGGTGTACTATAGGGCAACAATTTTTCAGTCAACATCCCACAAATGGGGTAACTTACAGAATGCATTCAAAATCTGGGACCCATGGCTCACATGAGATTGAAATTTGGCAAAGTTGTGGCCGTTTCATGAAACATCAGTCATTTCCTACTACACTTTCCGGAATTCTGTATGTTGCATAGCAGAAAGCGAGAAGGGAAGGGTGCATCCGCGCCTGTTTTCCTGCCTCCCTTGGGCCTCTATGTCCAATTGGCTAGTGACAAAGCTTGATGGTGAACAGCAATTGGCTGCTTTGGAACCAAGGCTATGAGATTGATGGCAGATTCCCCTCCCCCTTGCTCTCTGCTCTTTGTCATTGTTTACTTTGTCATTGTTTACGTTATTGCTCTATTATTTCACTTCTATTCTTGTTTACATGCCTTTTCATTTTTTTCCCTTTCTATTACTGTAAACCACCTAACATAGCCCAATGGCAAGATAAGTGGAAAATGAATTTAACAAATAAATAAATACATTTGAAATCTCTTAATGGCAGTAGGTGATGAGGGAAGGAAGAGTGATTGACATGGTTACCTGTTGTGAGGAGGGCTGGCTGGAGGTCACTGGCGGTCAATGAGTGACTATTCTTCCTCCCTGGAGGGAGGAGGGCCTTGGGGACATGCTGGGATGGGGATGGAAGATGCAGTTTTCCTCACAGTGCCTTTGTTCCTCCTTCCTTCCTTAAATTTATAATTTGTTATATGCAGAATGTACATTTTAAATAGTTGAATATTTTAAAAATCTCTGTGTGTGCTTAGGCATATTGGCACTTGAAAATAATGTCGCATACTTTTAGTAATGCAGCCTTACTATTACTATTAGTTTTTCTCATCGTTCCTATCACCCATCTCCTCCCACTTATGACTGTATGACTGTAACTTGTTGCTTGTATCCTTACGATTTATATTAATGTTGATTGTTTCCTGATTGCTTATTTGTACCCTATGACAATCATTAAGTGTTGTACCTCATGATTCTTGACAAATGTATCTTTTCTTTTATGTACACTGAGAGCATATGCACCAAAGACAAATTCCTTGTGTGTCCAATCACACTTGGCTAATAAAGAATTCTAGAATTCTATAATCCTATACTTTTAATAGACACAAAGACCTTACTAAGGTTTATGATGGCTCAAAAATGGGGAAATTAATTTGTTTTTTGCAGCAATTTCCCCTCCTTTTCTTTCTTTTGATTCTAAGCTACTCTTACTCTTAGAGATAGGACAATCGTTTGTCTGAAATGGTATAGGGCCTCCTGCCTGAGCAGGGGGTTGGGCTAGAAGACCTCCAAGGTCCCTTCCAACTCTGTGATTCTGTTATTCCCCAGCAAAATGGCAGGCAGTTCTAGGGGTCTGCTGAGGAGGAGGAGGGGATGGCCTCACTTGGGGCTCTGCTGAGGGTTGTAAGGGGGGGGGAGAAATGGAACCGGTCTATATTAAACATGGAAAAAAAGATGACCCAACGTGTCACGGCTTGTATAGCATTACTATTAAAAGCAGATGAAAATATTTGTGTTAAACCTATGGATTCAACACATTAATCTTTTAACGTGTAACAAAATGCAATGTAGTTGGAAACAACTTTTTTAAAATTAACATTTCAGTTAATTCAGCTAACAAGTTAATAATCTGTTGTTATTTTCTAAATTACTCTTGCCCTGGTAAGTAACAAGGCAAAGCAATTGGGGATTGTGTGAAATGTCAAATGGCTCCACTTAATTTATGTATGGATTTGATCTTTCATGTTTGAATACCCAGAGGATATGGTACATGTGCGGAGGGATGTTTACTCCATCCACTGAATGTTAGGTATTTTACATTTTCATACATGAGCTGTTACTCTAATTCAGACTCTTCAAAGTGATCCAAAGTAGGTTGGTTAAAATTGTACAATGCAAATGTACATAGAGTATGAGATTGCCAAAAGACAAATAATTAATTCAACTTCTTACATAATTTAATCTTTTCAAATATTCAGAGTGTAGTTCTTAAGAATTTGACTCATAAATTAATTTCTTTTTCCTTGTTATCTTACAAGATAAATATAAAAAGTGATGGAAAAAGGAATACATGGCTTTAGAGATAAATATAAAAAGTGATGGAAAAGATAAATAAGATAAGATAAATAAAAATATAAAATATAAGATAAATAAATATAAAAAAGGATGGAAAAGGGGATAAATATAAATATAAATATAAAAAGTGAGATAAATATAAAAAGTGATGGAAAAAGGAATACATGGCTTTATTGAGCCAGCAGATCCTGTTGCCAGACATATAGGCCAGTGGGCAATTCACCTTCTCTTCCTTAGACTCAAATATTTGTCATTTCCCTCCACCCAGGCTTCAGATGTAATGAGATCACTTTCTCCTAAGCAACGTTAAATGGGCTATCAAGCATACATTATAATCATTCCCTCATATACTTCATTTATGTGCATCCAAACATAATAAGCTTTGAACACAATTTGTAAACCCTAGAGATTCACACCAGACCAATATGTACTTCTTCCCTGCTGGTTTCATAATTTCAATTTCCGTTAGATACTTCTGGGATCAAATAAGAAATACTCAGAGTCCTTTATTGTTATTAAGAGAGTTAGACCTCAATTCATATGTTGACCAAACATGACTGCATAAGGCATGGCCTGTATATATAATGAGGGAATGATTTACTGAATATAAGTCATAATCTATACTAAGATATACTAAGATATAAATCATCACACTGGAAGTAAATGAATCCCACCTCCCCACCACACACACATCTGCTCCAGGGGCGGGTTGCTTACTTACCGATACCAGTGAACTGCGTGCGCATCTCCATGTTTCATGCGCGCATGTGCGCTCGCTACACGTACGCACCCCCTCGCACGATTTTGGTGAGATTTTGCTTCTGCGCATGTGCGAAGCAAAATCTTGCCGAAATCTCACGAGGGGACGTGCGTGCGCGCATGCGATTTTAGCGAGATTTTGCTTCCGTGCATGCACAGAAGCAAAAAAGCCAAAAAATTCTTTAAAAAAGATGGCGATGTGCGCGACTGTCTGGTGAAGACGGCGCCGGAGCAGTCGCGTGCAAATTGTGCAATCAGCGGGTCCCTACCGGAGCTATGCACTGGACCGCACCGGTAGGAACCCACCCCTGATCTGCTCCCTCCTTCCCCGTCTTTTGACTATAATTCTATTTTTCATTGCAATTTCCATTTTTACTGTTTTAGAAATATTTATCTTTTATGATTTTAATGCTTTTAATGCTGTGAGCCACCCAGAGCCACTTCGAAATAGATGAGAAGCAAATAAATTTAATAAATATATTGTAAAAATAAGTACTTTACAACCACAATGGCTCCACTGACATCCCAAATGAATCTCAGAGCTTATAAATTATTCTAAGTTTCGCTTAATATGTAAAGCAATCCATTGATTGCACAATTTTCCATAAATCATTTGGAATCAACTCTCTAAAGGTGGCATATCTTAACGGGCACCTGCCTCTATATTAAGATTCAAGTAAGGAAAACTAAGCCAATCACAAAACTATGTTATCATTTAGCTTCTCATAGTAATCCCTCCACACCCTTCCCAATTTTGAGGAATTAAGGAAGAAATAGCAGGGAGAAAAATATTTGGTCCCCAGGATGCTGCCTGCCTTTTTCTTTCTCCCTCATAAAATATAACTTCATTTGTCACCATTTCTGAACCAGAAACTGGAACATTTCAATTGTCCTTTTAAAGGCAATTTCTGTGGGAGCTCAGAACTTAAAGAAGAAAACTGGGTCTGTCTGACATTGATCTTCGAAAGCGTGATGTGACTAAAAATAAATAACACACACCAAGAAGCCTCCTTGTGCAGTGTGGCAAGGAGCCGCAGAGCTGCATGGTTCTGGGGCTGCTTGTGTTGTGACCCAGCACCGCAACCCCCCAGAAACACACACACACAGTCGTTGGGAGGCAAACAAAAAGGTTCCTTTTACTAATAAAGTTTCTTAGTAAAACTCAGAGGGTTTAGAAGTCCAAAACAACACAAACGGAAAGTCTTCAGGAATAAGGTTCTTTGGGTTACGTGAGGGTTAAATAGCACACAGACAAAAGTTCAAAGCAAGACTCATTAATTCTTATCTGAACAACTTGGCTGGCTTCCCGGAATAAAGCTGGCAGAAGCTGGTGATAAGATTCCCAAACAGACGTAGAAACGAAACTCTGGATATGCTGCGGTCAGTGAATTGTTGTTCTCAGCAATGAGCACTAATTACCATGGCCTAATATAGCCACTGAAGGGCGTGGCCCAATTAGCCCTCACTGCTTCCTCCTATTGGACCGACGCTTACTCAGCCAGTCCTGTCTTCTGGCTGCTCTGCGTGCTCTGGCATTCAGCATGAGTTCTTCATCTCCTGATGAAGAACTCTGCTGCGCAGGTGCAGAAGGTCCTGGGAGATCGTCCTGCTCTGGCACCGAGTCCTCATCACCAGCCGTCTCTGGTGCCAGGCACATAGGCTGGTACTGCTGCACCATGAGCGGCTCCGCGTCCTCCGGATCCTCCAGACTCGGCGCCGGACGCGGCCAAGGCACAACACTATCCCTCACCGCAGGGCCCTTCCCCCGGGTCTGTCGGTCCGGATGCGGCCGGGACGGGAATTGAGCGTGGAAGGCCCGGACCAGATCCGGAGCATGCACGGCGGCGCATCCTCCCATGTGAAGTCTTCAGGGCCGTACCCCTTCCACTCAATGAGGTACTGGAACCGGCCCTTCATCCAGCGGGAATCCCGAATACTGGCAACTTCGTATTCGGGTGGGTCAGCGGGAGTGCGGATCACAGGCTGAGGCGGAGCGGGAGGGCGGAGCGGACAGGCAGGACGTTCGGGAACAAGGAGGGACCGATGGAAGACGGGGTGGATCCTGAGAGAGCGGGGCAACGTCAACCGGTAGGCCACGGGGTTAATGACCGCTTCCACCGGGAACGGACCCAAGAAGCGGTGGTCAAGCTTGCGAGCCGGTCGGTCGGAGGGGAGATGCTTCGTGGACAGCCAGACACGATCCCCGACCGCCAGAGGTGGAGTTGCTCGCCGGGAGCGGTCCGCGACCCTCTTGTAATCTTCCTTGGCTTTATTCAACGAGTGTTTGACCAGTTGGTGAACGGCCTGGAGCTCGGACAGGAATTCCTCTGCCACAGGAACAGGAGAGTCTAGGAGCGTGAGCGGGAAGAAACGGGGGTGGTAACCAAAGTTGGCGAGGAACGGAGAGGCGTGCGTGGAGGTGTGCTGAGAGTTGTTAAAAGCAAACTCGGCCACGGCAAGGTATTCCGCCCAGTTGTCCTGCTGCTGGTTGACAAAACAGCGCAGGTACTGTTCAAGGATGCCGATGACTTTTTCAGTGCCCCCGTCAGTCTCCGGATGATGCGCTGACGAGAGGCAGACTTGGATCTCCAGGGCCGCCATCAGACCCTTCCAGAACTGGGCCGTGAACTGGGCTCCCCGATCCGACACGACCCGATCCGGCAGACCATGCAGGCGGAAAACATGCTGGATAAACATGCGGGCCGTGGCACGAGCTGTCGGCAACCCGCGACAGGGGATGAAATGTGTCATTTTGGTCAGCATATCGACCACTACGAACACGGTCGTGAAGCCGGCGGACGGGGGCAAGTCCGTGAGGAAGTCCATAGAGACGGCCCCCCAGGGTCTCTCAGGCGTCGGCAAGGGCTGCAGCAGGCCCGGCGGCGCTCCAGGGGCGTACTTGGCCTGGCGACAGCGAACACAAGACGTCACATAGGCCTGGACGTCATCACGGAGTCGGGGCCACCAAAAAGTCCGAGCCACCAGGTTCAGAGTCTTGAAAAGGCCGAAGTGGCCAGCCGCAGGGCTGTCGTGGCACTGCTGCAGGATCAGGCCACGGAGCGGACCGGCAGGAACGTAGAGCAGGTCCCGGAAATGGAGGAGGTCGTCCGAAAACGTCCAAGGGGACTCAGGCCCTATCTCCTGCCTCCGTTGTGCCGCGTAGGCGTCGTGTTGCTGCGCCTCCCGGATCTGTCCTCGGAGGTCCACGGGATCCTGAGTAGCTGCAAAGGACTCGACGGGCAGGACCGTCCGGGGTGGCAGCGGTTCCTGGGCTTGGGCGTATTCCGGCTTGCGGGACAGCGCGTCCGCCTGCTGATTCCGGCCACTCGGGATGTACGTAATGCGAAAATTGAAGCGGGAGAAAAAGAACGACCAGCGTATCTGGCGCTGGTTGAGCTTCCTGGCCGTCTGCAAGAACTCCAGGTTCTTATGGTCTGTGCGCACCTCCACTTGATGACGAGCCCCCTCGAGGTGGTGCCGCCAGGTCTCGAAAGCCGCCTTGATGGCCAGCAACTCCTTCTCCCAGATCGTATAATTGCGCTCCGACGAGGTTAATTTCCAGGAATAATAAGCGCAAGGGAAGAGATGGCCGCCATCTTCCCGGGTCTGGAGCAAGACGGCGCCCACGGCAATGTCGGACGCGTCCGCCTCCACAACAAAAGGGCGGTGAGGGTCTGGGTGCTTGAGGATCGGCTCCTGCATGAAGGCATCCGTGAGGATCTTGAACGCCTCCTGTTCGGAATCGCCCCACCGGAAAGGGACTTGTTTCTGCAGGAGTCGAGTGAGAGGCGCGGTCAGAGTGGCGAACCCCGGGATGAAGGTCCTATAATAATTTGCGAACCCCAGGAGTCGCTGAACGTCCTTCACCCGGCGCGGGGGTTGCCAGGTTTTCAGGGCCTCGACCTTGCCCCGGTCCATGGCGATGCCTTCTGGCGAAATCCGATGGCCCAGGAAATCCACAGTCATCTGAAAAAACTGGCATTTCTCTAATTTCGCGTATAGCTGGTGGTCTCTCAACTGCTGCAGGACTTGACGGATATGTTGGATGTGGCTGCTCCGGGACGTAGAATAAATCATAATATCGTCCAGGTACACGACAACGAACTGGTCCAGCAAATCTCTAAAGATGTCGTTCATGAAATGCTGGAACACAGCCGGAGCGTTGGTCAAGCCGAACGGCATGACCGTATACTCAAAATGACCGTAGCGGGTTCCGAACGCCATCTTCCACTCGTCCCCCTCACGAACACGCACCAAATTGTAAGCGCCACGTAAGTCCAATTTGGTGAAGATGGTCGCCGAGCGGAGGCGTTCCATCAACTCCGGGATGAGGGGCAACGGGTACCGGTTACGCACTGTGATGGCATTCAACTTGCGATAATCGCAGCACAGGCGCAAGTCCCCGGTTTTCTTCTTGACGAAGAGGACGGGGGCAGACAAGGGCGATGAGGATGGTCGGATGAAACCCCTGGCCAGGTTTTTATCGATAAAGTCCCGCAGTGCGGCCAGTTCGGGTTCTGACATGGAATAGAGGCGGCCCACAGGGAGCGGAGCGTTGGGAATCAGATCCACAGGGCAATCGTAGGGCCGGTGCGGGGGCAACTGGTCCACCTCCTTTTCGCTAAACACATCAGCGAAGTCTGCAAACTCAGCTGGGAGTGAAATGTCCGGAGGGTCAGGTACCGCGCCCGCACAAACCTGGCGCGTATGGTCCACACACTGGAGACTCGGGAAGGCAATGAAGTTCTGGGACCATACAACCTGAGGGTCATGGGTGCGCAGCCACGCCAGTCCGAGAACCAAAGGGAAATGGAGTCCCGACGTCACGTAAAACTGGATGGCCTCCTCGTGCCATCCAATGCAAAGGCGCACCGGCTGCGTGATGGCCTTAATCGGACCGGACAGCAACACCCGGCCATCGATTGTTTCCACCCTCATCGGCGGGTCCACGGGGCACAGGGGAACGGCAAGATGCTGGGCGAACGCCTCGTCAATGAAATTGGTGGTTGCCCCGGAGTCCACCAAAGCGTGTGCGGAGACGCCGCGGTCCCGGTGGTCAATAAAGACCTTGGTGTCCAAGAGCAGATGCCGCGGAGGACCGGGATCCACGTCAGCTGAGCCGGAGTCCTTCGGTGTGCATGCCCGACCCAGCGTCTCCGCTAGGCCGGGCGCTGGCCGTTTCCCGACGGCGATGGCTGGGACGGTGGAGCAGGACCAGAAGCGGTGGGCCCCCGACCCTTCCTAGGGCACGAGCGAGCGAAATGGCCCGGGTCGCCGCAATACAAACACAACCCCCCTGCCCTGCGTCTGTCCTTTTCCGCGCCGGTCAAGCGGGGCCGAACAGCGCCAAGGTCCATAGGCTCGTCACGGGGAGCCGGGGCCGACGGAAGTCCACGGGGAACAGGAGGTGCCTGAGCAGCGCGACGTGGAGCCAGAACAGCGGGGACGTCAGGTGGCGCGAGAGGCGCCGGAGCAGCACGGCGTGCGTTCCTCGCTTGCAACCGGGCATCAATTTTCAAGCAGAGCCGCACCAGTTCTTGGGTGGTTGCAGGAATGTCCACGCGTGCCAGCTCATCCTGGATGCTGTCTGCCAAGCCCTCCTGGAAGGCATCCAACAACGCTGCCTCATTCCAGGCCGAGTCTTGGCTGAGGAGACGGAACTCACTGATGTATTCCCTGAGTGGTCTCCGGCCTTGCCTCAGCTGCCTTAATTGCCTGCACGCTGTCTGGGCCTTAATTGGATCCGCGAACATCTCCTCCAAATGAGTGCAGAAACGCCCAAAGTCCTGGAGGAGGGGACTGTTCTGGACCAGTAGAGGGGTGGCCCAACGTGCTGCATTTCCAGACAGCAGGCTAATTACAAACCCCACCTTGTCCCGGTCGTGGGGGAAATCCTCTGGCCTCAGAGACATGAACAACTGGCACTGGCCCAGGAACGCCGGGAACATAGCCTCGTCACCATGGAACTTATCCGGCATGGCTATCGGGCAGCGTGTCCGTTGGGCTGGGGCCAACGCAGGAGCAGCTGCCAACTGATTTTGCTGCCTTGTTAACTGAGCGTTCATGATTGCCAGCTGCTGCCGAAGTTGAGCATTCTCGTCCTGAAGCTGCTCCATGATGCAATCTGGGCTTGTGTGTGGTCAGTTTGGGCTGAGAACAAACTGTTGTGACCCAGCACCGCAACCCCCCAGAAACACACACACACAGTCGTTGGGAGGCAAACAAAAAGGTTCCTTTTACTAATAAAGTTTCTTAGTAAAACTCAGAGGGTTTAGAAGTCCAAAACAACACAAACGGAAAGTCTTCAGGAATAAGGTTCTTTGGGTTACGTGAGGGTTAAATAGCACACAGACAAAAGTTCAAAGCAAGACTCATTAATTCTTATCTGAACAACTTGGCTGGCTTCCCGGAATAAAGCTGGCAGAAGCTGGTGATAAGATTCCCAAACAGACGTAGAAACGAAACTCTGGATATGCTGCGGTCAGTGAATTGTTGTTCTCAGCAATGAGCACTAATTACCATGGCCTAATATAGCCACTGAAGGGTGTGGCCCAATTAGCCCTCACTGCTTCCTCCTATTGGACCGACGCTTACTCAGCCAGTCCTGTCTTCTGGCTGCTCTGCGTGCTCTGGCATTCAGCATGAGTTCTTCATCTCCTGATGAAGAACTCTGCTGCGCAGGTGCAGAAGGTCCTGGGAGATCGTCCTGCTCTGGCACCGAGTCCTCATCACCAGCCGTCTCTGGTGCCAGGCACATAGGCTGGTACTGCTGCACCATGAGCGGCTCCGCGTCCTCCGGATCCTCCAGACTCGGCGCCGGACGCGGCCAAGGCACAACAGCTTGCCACCTCACAAGGCAGGGTACATCATCATCATCATCATCGGTTCTCTTTGTGTGAAGCACAGAAGGCAGCAAGCTTCTTCTAATGAATCTTAAGGTAGGGTGCGGGGCAGTCAAAAAGTCAGAGATGGGGCGAGATAGGCTGGTGGAAGGAGTTGAAAGCAACCCCTTATCTTACCAAGTCTTAGAATTGGGAGGAACCAAGTCTAGAATGGCTTGAACTGAGGTGGATTTCGGCTAACAACTGTGGAATTCGCTTAATGCTGGCAACAGAGAGTGCCGGGATTGCCATCGTTAGGCAACGTGGTCATGTGACTAGGGGACATGAAATAGGTGCATCCTTTCCTCTATATCAGTGTTGGCAAAACTTTTCGCCACCGAGTACCAAAACGGGAGCGCGTGCACGCGCATGTGCGTGCCAGAACCCGGAAGAGCAGCCGGGAAGATGGTCTTTTGGTTTCCAGCGTGCACATGCACACTGGGCAGCTGGTCTTCATGCACACATGTGCACCAGAAACTGGAGAACCAGGTGGCCGGTGCACATGTGCACGCCGGAAACAGGAAGCTCATCTTCCCGGTGTGTGCATGCGCACCGGGTGGCTGTTCTTCCAGTTTACGGCACTCCCAAGTTCGTGAAGACCAGCTGGCCGGCACGCCGGAACCCAGAAAAGCAACGGGAGACGTCTCACATGCTCGGAGAGATGGCTCTGCGTGCCACTTCCGGCATGCGTGCCATAGGTTCGCCATCACGGCTCTATATCAACCAGTTAGATTTTTACTTGCCACAACAAAGACATTTATTTCATATCACTTCACAATTCAGTGTAGTCATTTTTCAAACAAATTCTTTACATTCTAATGCTTATTTTGGCACCAACATTATTTAAATACCAAGTCTCAGGATAAAATTAGTCGCTTTCACACAAATCTGCTGATCTCTTTAGCTCCGTTTTGGCTATTTGCCTAGAAGAATTTTTAATACATTATTTAGTCATGCTAATGATTAATTATATATAATTGATGCCATAATTAGTGACCAAGTGTGTCTTTTATGGCAGGATGCCTTGCAAGCATTTGCTTAATTTGGTGTTTTGTAAATTTCTCCTGCCTGAGGTATGTCATATTTGCTATATTCAAATTGAAAGAACAGTTCAATTATTCTTTTTTAAAAAATATATATGGCAAGGGTGAATTATTCCAACCTTTCTGTTGCTGTAGGAGTATTGAATTAGGATTAGCAACAATTAACTCTTAGAGAGTTGGCAATGAGTACATTGGGGTTTTTTTTAAAAAAAAGCTGGTTCCAGTACAGAGTCAATATTCCAGTTCTGTCTAAGACAATCCTTCTATTGTTAATCTTTAGGACCAATAAAGTTTGGCTGAAATCTGCCTTGGAATTTCTTTTGAAGTGATTCTCCTAGGAAGGAAGCTTCTGTTTTTTCTGTCTAGTTTCAAATGTTTGAAAATCATTTTCAGGTTTTTCTCAGTGGAATTTTTGAGATCATTGTATCACAGCGGGTGGCAGAAGGAAGGGCATCCTTTTTTTCAGTTACACAATCCAGCACTTTGATGCTCCCATGAATGCTCATCCTTTCTATCTGCAAAGGAGAAGTTCTCTTGGAAGGTCTTCCTTTAAAGTGGTTCAATAGCAATAGCAATAGCACTTAGACTTATATACCGCTTCATAGTGCATTACAGCCCTCTCTAAGCGGTTTACAGAGTTCAGCATATTGCCCCCAACAATCTGGGTCCTCATTTTACCCACCTCAGAAGGATGGAAGGCTGAGTCAACCTTGAGCCGGTGAGATTTGAACAGCTGAACTGCTGAACTAGCAATCAGGTCGCAGTGCTGCTTTTAACCACTGCGCCACCTCTGTTCAAGACCCCTGGAGAGATATTTACACAATGCACCATTTAGCCACCCTTAACCAAAAAATAATAATAATAACAACGACCATAAGCCATCTTGGGGAACCTCAGGAAATGCTCTTTTCCTTTGAAAGACATTGCACAAAGTGCTTTTCTTTCAGCAGTTAGAAGAAAATGCAGGATAATTTTTCCGCACTGTAATGGGAGCCATCAATTCAGCAGAGGTATATCTGAAGAAGACAACAAATTGCTTTCCCCTCTAATGCAACAAGAATCCATTACATCGTCGTCCCCCACTCTGGGACAAGCAAGAGACCTTGCCTACCCTTGATTCTGAGATTTTCAAGTCCGAAGCCCACCAGAAGCCCAGTTTCCTTGGGCCACCAATTTCAGTGACTGATTACCTTCAACAGAAGCAGCTCTTTTTTTTTTTTAGATTGAGGGACGAGCTGGTCACTCAGACTGAACTGCAATTCTATTTAACGCACAATCTATTGCTGGAACAACGTTTTACGTTTTCATCCTGTTAAATCGAATTCCCCTCGGAGCTGTCCAAGGTGTTAACCGGCATCCTAATTCTTGCTGTCTTTTTATTTTATTTTGCTTTGCTGAAGCTTCAGTTTTGCCTTGCCTTGCCTTGCTGACTCTACCCTGCCTCTTTGAGCATAAGAGACTTTGCGCTGTTTTGCTGGACACTGTTAAGTATTTCCTGCCTTGATCATAACTCTTCCCCTGTTATGACTATTGTTTGAATCGTGGGGCTGACTGGAAGAAGGTCAGAGCTGTGAATCATACAGAACTTGAACAACTACTGGGTGGGTGTAAAATTGATTTAGAAAATATAGGCCCAGCTGTAGGATGCCCTGATCTGAGATAATATGTAAAAAAAAAATTTAACCACCTCCCTCCTGGAGTGAATTTAAGAAGCACTTCAACTGCTTCTCACTTTGAGTCTTTAAATGCTTAAAGAACACACAACAGGAAACGCTCAATAGCAAGCTATCCACAAACCATAACTACCCATGACGGCCATGTATAAACCCAGGGAATGTTCTCAAAACGCCTGTGGCTTCTTGGTGTACGTAGACAGAGTTGCCACTTATCTGAAGGAAAATAGCCTGCAGATGAAAAAGGTATGGCCAGCCAAGTCATAGGGCCCTCTAACCATGTCTTTCCCCCCCCCTCTATACTCATGCATTTACTTTTTTACATTGACCTAAAAATCCTCTAATCCTGGCTTGGAGACCTTCCAGCCATGGGTTTATTTCTAGCCTATCAAAGAAGGAAAGGTCATCTGATCCACAAATACTTTGGCTCCTTCTTACACCAACAATTGAGCCGTGGTGGTGCAGTGGTTGGAATGCAGTACTGCAGGCTACTTCTGCTGACTGAATGTTGCCAGCAGTTAGATTCTGATCGGCTCAAGGTTGACTCAGCCTTCCATCCTTCCGAGGTGGGTAAAATGAGGACCCAGATTGTTGGGGGCAATAGGCTGACCCTGTAAACTGCTTAGAGAGGGCTGTAAAGCACTATGAAGTGGTATATAAATCTAAGAGCTATTGCTATTGCTATTCTTCTCAGGTTCTCTGCCATCTCCCTAGACCAGTGGTTCCCAACCTGTGGTACGTGTACCACTAGTGGTACGCGAGGGCCTTCCAGGTGGTACGCGAACACTTTCGGGGTCATGAATGATTTTTAGTTAGTTATTTTTTACTTCACAAAAATGTTTACTGCCTAACACAAGATAATCTGGCAACGATTTGCAACTGTTGCCACACGCCACCCACCTGGTCCCAGTGGCCTGAGAATCCAGTTGCTGGATGCGCGGGGCCAAAAAAGGAACGGTACAATTATGGAAATAAAGTGATATCTGATTGAATTTAGTTTCTCTGGAACTAGGTGGTACGCGGTGACTGTACGGGACCTCCAAGTGGTACTCGATCACAAAAAGGTTGGGAACCACTGCCCTAGACTCTATAAACCTTCCATCTGCAGAGAAGAGTATTTCCTATTTATTTATTTATTTATTTATTTATTTATTTATTTACTTACTTACTTACTTACTTACTTACTTACTTACTTACTTACTTACTTACTTACTTACTTACTTACTTACTTATTTATTTATTTATTTATTTATTTATTTATTTATTTATTTATTTATTAGATTTATATACCGCCTCATAGTGCAAGCACTCTCTAAGCGGTTTACACCATTAAGCAATGTATATACTTACATTGCCCACAACAATCTGGGTCCTCATTTTACCTACCTCGGAAGGATGGAAGGCTGAGTCAACCCTGAGCCGGTGAGATTTGAACCGCTGAACAGCTAAACTCAAATGATCATAGTCAGCTAAAGTAGCCTGCAGCAGTGCTCTCTAACCGCTGCGCTATCTCGGGTCGATTCACATGGCAATCTTCTAAAATACTGTGATTTGGACCAACCCGTGGTTTTTCTTGAGATTTCTTACAGGAGGGAGGGCATTTACTATTTGGGAGCGGAATGGGACGATTTGTCGCAGCCAACTCACGGTGGCCAACTCATCATGGCCAACTTGCCATGGTCAACTCCCCAAGGCCAACTCAACATGGACATCTCGCCATGGGAAATCTCGCCGCAGGACAATTTAACAATTCTATTTAATTATTTAAAACTAAATAAAACATTTTAATTTGTGTCATTCACATTTCCTTCTGTCCCTCTTTTCGCATCTTTAATTATTCTATTCCACCATTTCTTTGATATCAGTGTACCTCTTGTCCCGCAGCAAGTTGTCCCACGGCATGTTGGCCATGGCAAGTTGGGCTGTGGTGAGTTGGCCATGGTGAACTGTCATAAACCCGCTTGGGAGGGAAGGATGAGTGAATCTCACCGAACTCTGTGATCCCTTAAAAAAACATTTGCCCCTGGTGCAATGAGATTTAAAAACAGGCTCCCTAGATCAAATGGAAGTGCTTGGGAAACCTGTGCACAGTGGTCAGGGGAGAATGTGGGTGGCCCTTGTCAGAAGGGGAGATATGTATTGGAAGGAATGAGCAAAAGGAGGGGATGACTAACACTAGAGAAAGAGTAAATGATGTGGATGGCCTCCGGGGTTTATTTCTCACCCACTATGGACTATGCCTGCTCCTGAAAGGTTTGCCTGGAGTTAATTCAGTCCTTCAATTTAAAGAGGTTAGCCATTCCTACATTATGTGATTGTGAACAAGCAGCTAAAGAGCATAGCACTCAAGAAAAATGTGGGTGCAGCTAAGTCTTCTCTTATCTATAATAAAAATGTATGGGGTGTGCGGCAGAACTGAATTATGGAGGAGGAGTGGGATATTATCTTCACATATATACATTACTTTCACTTTCCATCTTTATCACCAAATGGGATCCCCTTCTGTGCCTGAAATAAAGCACGATCAACTCTTTTAACTTGCATTTTGATGAGCTGTGCATAAAAAAGAATAAACTAGAATTTGAACTATTTAATAGAGATATTTTTCATCACGCATAACCCTTGCTGGAACTGATTCATCCAAAGCAGAAAAGCTTTGAGTAGAATCAGGGGAAATGATATGTTAAAGCAAAGAGGGAGAGTTGAGGCTGTGGAAGGAGAAGGTGCAAGAGAACCAGAGGTATTCAGAGAAGCAGGGGTGGGTGGGATTGCCTTAAAGATCTTGGTGACATATTCAAATATTTCATTTTTTAAAAAAAAATTACAGCAAAATAGCCCCAAGTGACTAGGAAATATTTAGATTCACTTTAGAAGGGAAGTGCCATTTTGGAAAAAGGGCACATTTTTCTACAGTCCAACATTAGCAAGGGATTGTGCAAGCCACAGGTTGGTGGAAAAATAAGAGGCCAGCTACTGTTATGATGGAATCTGAGAGAAACATAGAAAGCAGAGTTTAGGTCTATTTAGGCGTGTTACCATCTGCGGATCTAATGTTGGAATATTTAAGATCTGTGTTCCTACTATACAGAACTCATGTTTATCCCTACTGGAAATGCTTCTAATCAAAAGTAAGTTTCTGTGGCCCTGTTTGGATGCACGGGTGTGTGTTGTATTATCAGTAACATCAATATGATGAAAATGTGTTTCACGTTGCAGGTGTCACCTTTGGTTTTGGTCCCACAACATTGCATGGAAGTATGTAAGGTATGACATCTGCATTGTGACATCATGGAGAGTATTTCATTACTCTTCCTCCCTTTCCCTCCTTGCAGATGCCTAAGTTTCAAAGGAAATTGGACCACTGTGCCAAGTGACTGAAATATGCTGTTTGAACATTCAGATTTTTTTTAAAGGGGGCTACCCAGTGGTGGGTTCCTACCGGTGCGGTCTTGGCTGTCCATCGCCGCCGAGCCGAAGCAGCTGGCGGCGTTCACGGCGCGGGGCTTCCCCCGCCCGCTTTCCCGGGATGCCGGGATGCTGCCATTTGCGTTCTTCTGCCCTCTTGCGCAGAGGGCAGAAGAACGCAAATGGCGGCGTCCCAGCATCCCGGGAAAGCGGGCAGGGGAAGCCCCGCGCCGCGAACACCGCCAGCTTCTTCGGCTCGGCGGCGACGAACAGCCAAGACCGCACCGGTAGGAACCCACCACTGGCCCGGCTACCTTATGGGTTTCAGTAAAACAACCATTTGACAAATGCTATGTGCAGATGTACAGATAAAATAAAAATGATAGTTGGGAGAGCTGGCAATAATAAATGCCTCAGAAAAGAAATCAGCCAGGAAGTGATGGAGAATCATTTTTTGCTCCTGGCTTTCTGATGCTAGTTTTTGTGCTCCTGACCTACTTGCTTAACTTATCAAATTATTTTCCTAGGACTGTTAGCATACCAGAGTTTCAGCAGTCATCTTTGTGTGCTGATGGTCCTTTGGGGAACTGCAGACAAAAAGTGAAGCTTTATCTCCCTTTGTGACTGAGGAGCATCTTTTGCACTGCACAAAAACAACTATTACATTCCAAACAGTAATGAAGATATCCAGTGATTTTTCTACATCTGATTTCTTCTTCGTCTGGATCTACATTTTCTTTATTATGCGTTTTATTCTCTGACTATTCTTAAAGGTCTCTGTAGGCTTTCTGTGCCTACATTGCAGAGGTGGGTTCCTCCCGGTTCGCACCAGTTCTATAGAACTGATAGTAAACCAGTAGTGATGTCACGGAGCCAGTTCTGTCGGTGCCGGTTCGTGGATGCCGCCATCTCTTTTTTTGAATATTTTTTTTATTTTTTTTGCTGATTTTTGCTTTTGCACATGCGCAGAAGCCAATTTTTTGGCACTGCGCATACACCGCCATCTTGTTTTTGGCTTTTTTTGCTTGTTTTTTGGCACTGCGCCCGTGCTCTGGAGTCAGCAGAGACCTCCCAGATAGCCCGGGCTGGATCCCTGCCTCTGGCACCGAGCCTTCTCCAGATTCCAGGCCTGGCCCATGTTCCTCCCCAGCCTCCTTGCTGTCCGACTCTGCTGCCAGCTCTGCAGGCCACTGGCGGACCACAACAGCACCCCTTGCTTCTCAATCAGATACTGCTTCCTTAATGGTCCCCCCCCTCCCCAGTCATTTGTGGCTTCACGCACTCGGCATCTTTTGCTTTGCTCAGCCTTCACCATAATTTTTTTTAAAAAGCAGTGTTGCGATGCCACATGATACAAACTCCAACACTTTGGGCAACATCGTCATGTTCAAGGAAAAGGGGGTTGTATCATGACACTGTGATGCTCCTGATGTCACTCTGTTCCTCCTGATTCCCCTAGCGAACTGCTGCCTCCTGTGCGTGCGCGCGCACACACATGTGCAGACACACACACACACACACACACACACACACACACACACACACACACACACAGCCTCCTAGATGCACCCATATCTAGTATCTGAAAATCTTCTTTTTCAGCTTTTTCAGTTACGGTTCAACTAATTCAAAACTCTTATGGGAAAGAGAAGGGAAAAGGAAAGAAGGGTTCACATATAGCACAGAATGCTATGATGTTCTCCTTCCATACCATGTTTGAAATACAAAAAGGAGGGTCATCCCCCATCCCCCCAGCCTATTAGCCCACTGGTGAAATTTCTCTAGGTGTAGTTTTCCCAGCAGTCCTGGGGATCCCTTCGAAACAGGCAGAGGTAGTATGCTGCCGGTTCAGACTGGTTCAGGAGAACCGGTAGCAGCGACTGCAGGTGGGCCGGCCCACCTGCCCAGAGGTAATGCTGTCCTATTTAGCCATATTTTTGAGGTTGGGCACATGCGCGTAAGGCACACGCATGAGTAAAGTGCATGCGTGGGAGGCTGTGTGTGCGTGCTCACATTTGCGAACTGGTAGGGAAGGTAAGTGAATACCACCCCTGGAAACAGGGAGCCTGAAAGATGCCTTTACTGAGTATGAATGATACTACATCAGGGGTGGGTTCCTCCCAGTTCAGACTGGATCGCCCAAACCAGTAGCGACCCGCTTCTGACATCACTGACATCAGTGCGCACGTTCCGTGCGCACTGCTATTTTTTATTTTTTGCAAATTTTCCCCCTTCCGTGGCTTGAAAAAGGGGCCGCCCGCCCGCCGCAGGTGAATTTTGTCCTTTATTTCTTCGCCCGAAGCACAGCTGAGGAGTGTTTCGGGCTAATTCCTGCTTCTGAGCATGCGCAAAAGCCAAATCGTGCGAGGGGATGTGCACGCGCGAGCAAAGTGAGCGCGCACGAAACATCACGATGCAAACCGGTGGCAAAGGTAAGTGGAACCCACCCATGTACTACATCTATGTTTTATTGTTTTGATTGGTTATTTAAGATGTGTTTCTATTGTTTCATTGAGAAATAAAATTAAGCTGCAGAAATCAACAGGGTACAGAATATTGGAAAGCAGCAGATGTAGCTCCTTCTTCATCAAAAGGAATTCTTCGGGGCTCGAAAATTGAATGAACATTGCCGCACTGACTGTGATCACTCATTCATTTCAAGCAATTCTTTTTTCTGTTTGAAGAGAGTCATTCTGTAAGAAAATGCTCTTGATTTGTTCTGATAGTAATTTGGCCCGCAGGCATTTCGGTTAGGATCGAAAGTGGTCTTTAGCTATTCCTGAATGTGTCATTGAAAATCCACAACAATCATCATTAAAGTTTATTTTCTTCCTCTTCTAACTAGATGAATAACTGGCTTTAAGGTGCACTATACTGGATTCACGGCAGAGAATCGGCTTTCATGAAAAGAATGGTAAAAGGGTTTGATTACTTACACAATTGCTTTGTGACAGGCTGTTGGACTCCAAACTTGATTGCTAACTAGTCTAAATGCTATTGCTATTACAAGGTTCAGGCATTAATATTAAACCCTAAGTGGGTACATAGGAAAAGTCACTACATACTTGTCAGCTTCAAATGGGAAGACCATTTGCCCAAAACTCTTGGAAAAAGCTACCCTCAAATAGTCCGCAATATGTTGCAAAATCAAGCAACAGTTTGTACAATAAATGTGAAAGAGACCTCTGGAAGCAATGTCTATTGTCTGTTTATTAAACAGCTCTCCCTTCAGTTATACTGTAAATAACTTGTAGGCTCCATCACACATTCCTCTTCAAATCACTCGAGACAAACACAGCCATGCTGTTCTTTATTGTACAAAACAAAATGTTCACATAAGAACAAAGGTGATGTTTTGAATAATAATAGAACAGGCACATCAATAAATCCTAGCCGCTTTGTGCTACGGTATTTTAGAAAAATGAGTGACTTAAAATTTTATTATTATTATTATTATTATTATTATTATTATTATTATTATTATTATTATTATTATTATTATTATTATTATTATTATTATTATTATTATTATTATTATTATTATTATTATTATTATTATTATTGTTGTTGTTGTTGTTGTTGTTGTTGTTGTTGTTGTTGTTGTTGTTGTTGTTGTTGTCAGAAGAATAAATCCTCCGGAGGTCGATGGATCGTTGCTTTCCTTTTGAAAACATTACTTACTTAGAAAATAAAACCCGAGATTCAAATCTAATTAACAAAATGTTTATTTCAGTAGAAAAGTAATAAAAAAATCCTTATTAGACTACATCTTATCGGCTAATGAAATAAATCACTTCTACCTTGGTAGAAATGGCGGAGAGAAAAAGGAAGGAGGAAACCTCTGGAATGCAGACATGCGTAGTAGAATATATCATACGTCTGCTTGACCATAAATACAAGAAAACAGTAGAAAACACAGAGATGCACAAACTGGCAATATTCACATCGTGACAATTATTATTATTATTATTATTATTATTATTATTATTATTATTATTATTATTATTATTATTATTATTATTATTATTATTATTATTATTATTATTATTATTATTATTATTATTATTATTATTATTATTATTATTATTATTATTATACAATTGTATCACAGCGGCCAGTTGTTTCGCCGGATTTGGCATTGATTACTAGTCGAGCCCCACCCAGGGGCCTAGGAAGTCGTAATGTATTTTCGAAGTATATGTGCGGAACCGAGCAGTGCGGCTTTCTGCATTTGACTGATGGTGATTTTGTCAATTTTGAGCTGTTTTAAATGTAATTCCAGTGCTTTTGGGATAGCACCCAGTGTTCCAATCACTACTGGAATTACCACTGCTGGTTTGTGCCATAATCGTTGGATTTCAATTTTTAAGTCCTGGTATTTTGCAATTTTTTCGTGTTCCTTTTCATCGACCTTGCTATCTCCTGGTATTATTATTATTATTATTATTATTATTATTATTATTATTATTATTATTATTATTATTATTATTATTATTATTATTATTATTATTATTATTATTATTATTATTATTATTATTATTATTATTATTATTATTATTATTATTATTATTATTATTATTATTATTCCAGTGCTGGATAAATCATGCCTTATTTTTTGTTCTCTCTCTCTCTTTGATTGTTTGGTAACTCAGCTCATTGGTACGTACACTTTATTTTTGCATCTTATGAAGAAAGAGGCTCTGGAGACCATTCTCAAAAGTTTTTTTTAGTTTTAGAAGGGGCTTGTTATCAGGGATATATAGCTTATTCAAAGACTTTGAAACCACTCTTTAGTTACCCGTCTTAAGAGCATCAGCTGGATGGTGTTTGTGCCTATCAATTAAGTAGTATAGTTGCACAAGTGATAATAATATGGACTCCGGTTCAGCATTGGAATTGACAGTCATATCTGCAAGAAGAATCAGATTGATAAAAGCCCCCATGCCCTTTTCCTGTGTGAGTTTCAATATTGCACTCAAGGCCAAAAGTGTGTGCGTGTGGGGTGGCATTGGATTGCCACATCTCTACTTTCAATAGAAGATGAAGTAGGGAAAGGGGGAAAATATGGACTCAATTAAGTAAATCAATGTTCCCCTTCCCCACACTTTCCCAGAGAAAATAAAGTTTCAGCTCAGCCATAAAACATTTAGAAGGCCACAGGATACTGAGAGGAATGTTCAGAAGATAGTAGAAAGAAAATATAGAGCCGAGGTGGCGCAGCAGTTAGAATGCAGTACTGCAGGCCACTTTAGCTGACTGTGATCCGCAGATCAGCAGTTCAAACCTCACCGGCTCAAGGTTGACTCAGCCTTCCATCCTTCTGAGGTAGGTAAAATGAGGACCCAGATTGTTGGGGGCAATGTAAATATATACATTGCTTAATGGTATAAACCGCTTAGAGAGTGCTTGCACTATGAGGTGGTATATAAATCTCACAAATAAATAAATGAATGAATGAATGAATGAATGAATGAATGAATGAATGAATGAATGAATGAATGAATAAATAAATAAATAAATAAATAAATAAATAAATAAATAAATAAATAAATAAATAAATAAATAAATAAATAAATAAATAAATAAAGGCAGGCAGGCTCTGGGAAGAAAAGGCAGTTTTAAGATTAACTCTAATAACAATAACTTTCTGGGGGGGGAAACCCATGTTCGTGAAACAGGACTCTTTGTCCTTCAGAAAACCAAGTGTCTTTGTAGTCCTGTTCCATTTTCTCATAGGCTTTTTTCTAAGTACTTCACTAAAACCTGATGTGCTATAACTAATTAAATGTTTTGCTAGATCAGGGGTCAGCAACCTTAAACACTCAAAGAGCCACAAAAGTCCTAACTCAATTCTAGAGCCGACCGGAAGTCCGATCCCCCCACCATTGAATCTCCTCCTAGTATGGCATCCTTTTTCCTCTACCTCTCCTAACCGAAAGCTCTATCAATTGTGGAGCGGACAGGGAGCCACAGAGAGGGATGAAAGAGCCACATGCGGCTCCAGAGCCGCGGGTTGCTGACCCTGTGCTAGATGTTTACTCTAATTTGCATAACTTTCCAAAGAGAGGTTTTATGCCTTCTGGGGGGGGGGGAGATGCCCTTCCCCTTTGATACTACAATACATCAATTTGGGTTACAATGGAATTGGGTGCTGGTTTACAGTTTTAAAAAAGTTCTACACATTCTCTTTTGCAGGATTCTTTGAATATCCTAGAAATGTACTTTGACAAGCAATCGGTTCTGAAGACTGAGAAGACTAAATTGACATGAGTTTCTAAAATGTCTGCTTCACTATTTCTTCCATCCTGAGGCTTGCTAGGCATTCTAGGTCAAGATCCTGCCAAATGTCATTAAGATCCACCTTTGAGTTTATTATATCCTGGAAAGTTCTTCTAGTTCTTGAAGGATCATCGTTTTCCTCTTCTGTGAGCGATCTATATCTTCCATGTCTCTTAGTTCTGAATTGCCTTGCCCCAATTACAGATAACTATAAAGCAATGGTTCATTATGGGTTTTGAGGGTGTTTGGCTGATATAGAATATTTAAATGCATGCGATGAAGGCACTCATGAATAATGTATGCGTCTTTGCATGTTTGCATGCATGCCCATCTGGTCTGTTCAGTCCCTGATTTGCCACTCACCACAAAGTTCTAAGTTGATTGAATCTGAGTAGAATTTGTTTATTAAAAGTTCTATTTGTTTTTAAATGAATACATTACTCCCTTTCAGACTTAGTCCATGCAGGAAAGTTTCTACATAAGAAACATATTTCCCAATATGGTGCAATTGAAATTGTGAAGGCCTGCCCTGATCATTAAAAATAACAAACAATACTGGGCAGTGGGCACACTGAACTCAAATAACTATTTTTAAGCTCCATTGGTCTAGGGCAGGGTCGGCAACCTTAAACACTCAAAGAGCCATTTGGACCCGTCTCCGACAGAAAAGAAAACACCAGGAGCCACAAAACCCTTTTGACATCTAAAATGAAGATAGCACTGCATATATTATTTTTTACCTTCATGCTACAGTATGTATAAAAAAACTATAGTGTGTCGCATTTATGAAATCAATGAAATTAATTTTGTAGTGCATTTCATTTCTGCATGCAACAAAAACATTTTGAACTCCGAAAAAAAAAAGATGGGTCAAAAACCTCAATAAATCTTGTGCCGGCAGATGTCGCACATTGGCGGTTGTGACGTATATTTTGAGCGACAGGGAGCCGCAGCAGAGGGATGAAAGAGCCACATGCAGCTCCAGAGCCGTGGGTTGCAGACCCCTGGTCTAGGGATAAAATTAAGCAGATACTAGCCTATTGATAGACTGAAAAGATGGTAGCAGTAAGGAAGTGTGGGAAAACATACAGCATCATTTTTATTAAAAGAACAGCTGAACAATACGAAACACAATAATGGCTATTTGACAAAACATGCATAATTGACATGTTCTACTCTGAAAATGACAACTAAGGGGGAGAAAAGGTTGGGTATGACATTTGCATTTTATTACCAAAAAATAACTTTGTCCAACCTGCCTTTCTTTGGAGGAATTCTTATAAAGTGATAATATTTCTTTCAATCCAGTAAATCCACCGTTATGGGTGGACCTGGCTACCCCAATTTGTTTTTAATCTTCTAAACTCCATCAGCGGGGGAACTGAGATAAAAGCAGTCATCTCTCCATTTTAAGAAAAATGAAAAGAAGATTAAAATTCCTCACACATAACACAGCCCAGGCATCTGTCGGTACGAGCAAGTTATTCAAACGGAAATATTTTCAGGTTTGAATTTTACACTGGCCTCTTCACGAAACAAAACTCTTTAATTATGATTTCTGCTTGGCCACCCATAAAGACTGAAAGGTGGTCCTTCTGCACATCTTCTTTTATATTTAGCAAGAGGACCGACTAGTGTGTGCTAGGAGCTCACATCCCTTTGAGAAAAGGGAGATTAGGATTCTCACCCTTGCCTGCCTGTAATGTCAGGAATGGCAGAGATACACAATCTGAGGTCTCAGGGCTGCAAATGGCTGTTCAAAGCAATTGTCCAAAGGTTGTCACCAAATTGTTTTAGATAAGAGTATAGGTAGTCCTCGATTTATGACCACAATGGAGCCCAAAATTTCTGTTGCTAAGTAAAACACTTGTTAAGTGAATTTTGCCCCATTCTACGACCTTTCTTGCCCCAGTTGTTAAGTGAATCACTGCATTGTTGTTAAGTTAGTAACTCAGCTATTAAGTGAACCTGGCTTCCCCATTGACAGAGGGTCGCAAAAGGGGATTACATGACCCTGGGACACTGTAGCCATCATAAATATGAGTCAGTCACCAAGCATCTGAATTTTGATCACGTGACCATGGGGATGCTGCAGTGGTCATAAGTGTGAAAATGGTCTTAAGTGACTTTTTTTCAGTGCTGTTGTAACTTTGAACAGTCACTAAATTAACCATTGTAAGTCAAGGACTACCAGTAGAAATATATTATGATATTCGTGTTAACCAAGGGTGGGTTCTAACTCACCTCGCTGCCGGTTTGCTTCCTCCTATGCCGTGTGGGCGTGCCTCATGGGCGTGCACACGCTTCACATGCGTGCATGTGCGCAGTGCCGAAAAATCAATAAGAACAATAAATTAAAATCCAATTTTTTTTAAAAAAAAGCCGAAAACAAGATGGTGACACATGCGCAGTGCCGGAAACTCGGCTTCTGTGCATGCGCAAAAGGGGAAAAAACCGGGGGGAAATTCAACCCCCCCAAAAAAAATTCCCAAAAAAAGATGGCAGCATCCACGGACCAGAACCGACAGAACCAGTTCCATGATGTCACCGTGACATCACTAGCGGTTTGCTACCGGTTCTATAGAACCAGTGTGAACCAGGAGGAACCCGCCTTTGATGTTAACTGCATATAACGGATTACATCCTAATTGAAAACTGAGGAAATCAAAATGAGTTACAGTATATAATAGCTACTTACTGCCCTTTTTAAAGTGCCTTGAGGAGGAAGATTGCAACTTCGCTACATTAACTCACTCGGCTTTTTCAACAGAAAGAAGATCTGCATGCAGCTGCAAAATGCTGAATAAGGTGAAAATGCCACCTGGGCCACAAGATGTTTACAACATAGTGCCCAGACCTCATCTCAACTTCAATGTGTTCTCAATCAACAGGTGCACAATCAACAAGTGTGCTGCCACCAGCTGAGATTTCCTATTATGTGTGTGGATAGAAATGTTTGTGCATTATTGCATTCCAAGGTAGCTAAAAGAGAGAAAGTATCTGGAAAGCCCTGAATAATGTACACGTTTTGGAACTAATTCAATGTGGGTTTTTTGGTTTTTTCCCCAATCATGATGCCACTGTGGTATCTCTAGGTGTGGACAGATGGAGAGGAATGGTGTGCTTTGTAACTTAGGAAGCAACTGAGTCAGAACTAAAGAAAGTCAGATCTAAAGAAAGTCGTTGCTGTCAGTTCTGGGGAGAAAAGTCTGTTCAAACTAATGACTCACATTTGAAATTTGGATCTAGTAACTCTGGGATATATTCAGATTATTAGTAGTTTAAGGATAAACACAGGAACATATTTGTATTGTATTTATATCTCACTTTGTCTCGAAGAGTTTAAAGTAGTTTACAATAGAAGACAATTCCTGTAGTTCAGGGTTGAAGTCTGGAGTCTTTGGTGCTTTCTGAGCTTGGTTATTTGCTTGCAAACGATTCATTACTCAATTAGGTGGTGATGCCAGTATTGGTGGGAATATATTGTGTATGTATGTATATATATATATATATATATATATATATATATATATATATATATATATATATATATATATATATATATATATATATATATATATATATATATATATGTAACATTTTTTGCTGATAAATGAAAATAAAGGGAGACTATTATAGATCTATTTCGAGCTATTTTGCTCTCGTCAGATAGCCATACCCGTAGTGGGAATTGTATGTGTATATATATATATATATATATATATATATATATATATATATATATATATATATATATATATATATATATATATATATATATATATATATATATATATATATATATATATATATATATATATATATATATATATATATATATATATATATATATATATAATTATATATATAATTATATATATATAATTATATAATTATATAATTATATAATTATATTATATATATATAATAAAATAATATAAAACCACACTCAATAGCAGCGATTGCGAGAGGGATCTCGGAGTCCTGGTAGACAGCCAACTAAATATGAGCCAGCAGTGTGCAGCAGCAGCCAAAAAGGCCAACGCAGTTCTGAGCTGCATAAATAGAGGGATACAATCAAGGACCAGAGAGGTACTAGTACCACTCTATAAAGCCTTGGTCAGACCACACCTGGAGTACTGCGTTCAGTTTTGGTCACACTACAAAAAAGACATTGAAACCCTAGAGAAAGTGCAGAAGAGAGCAACCAGGATGATAAAGAGTCTGGAAAATAAAACATACAAAGAGCGGTTGCAGGAGCTGAGCTTGGCCAGTCTGGCCAAGAGAAGGACCAGGGGTGACATGATAAAAGTGTTCCAATACTTGAGGGGATGCCACAGAGAGGAGGGGGTCAGGCTATTCTCTATGGCACCAGAAAGCCAAACAAGGAATAATGGATGGAAGCTGACCAAGGAGAGATTCAACCTGGAAGTGAGGAGAAACTTTCTGGCGGTGAGAGCAATCAACCAGTGGAACAGCTTGCCAGCGGAGGTTGTGAGAGCCCCAACACTTGCAACCTTCAAGGGGAGACTGGACTGCCATCTGTCTCAAATGGTGTAGGAACTCCTGCTTGAGCAGGGGGTTAGACTAGATGACCTACAAGGTCCCTTCCAACTCTAATAATAAATCTAAATCTAAATAGGCTAAGGTCAGAGAGGACCAAGGCAAACGTCTACCAAGGAACAACTATTTTTTCTACACAAATACCTATAACAGCATGCCTATAATTGTGTCAGATATAAAGCTCCAATAAACTGCACGGCTGGCTGGAAAATAGCTCAACAAAATGGCTGAAAAATGTTATAACTGCTGATCATGGTTACTCATTGCAAACTAAACCAATACCAGATAACCTCAAAGAACAACGGGAACAAGCCATGACACACACAAATGTTGGCAACTTCCATCAAGGTTACATTTCTCAGACAAGCTGAAAGAAGAAAAATAAAATTCTGAACCAAACTGCTCAAGTTAAGCCCCAGAAGCAAAGAGGTTCTTGAACCCAAATGGGTAGTCAATCTATCCAGCCTCCCACTATCTATTGCAGAATGCAATATCCTCTAGAAAAGTCTCGGTTATAACACAAATAATTGCTAATCAGTTAGAATTCCTTGCAGCCTTAAATGCTGCATTTAAACCACAAAGCCTTTCCACAGAAACCCAAGAAAACATAAGTCAGACCATCATACCACAGATCAGAAGAAGATAGATTCAAAACAGAGCAGTCCTCAAAAACTTTAGGAAGGGCCAAACCATCACCAGCAGACCACAGCCAAACTATGGTTATCATGGACAGAAGCACAATATATATAAAAAGCCAAAGAATTGTTGGAGGACAAAGAAACCAACATCCCTGTAAACACAATCCTAACACAGAAATTGGACAACCTGATCAAGATAATTCTCAGTAACCTAACGAGGAAAGTTCAAATCACAAAAGGAGAGCAATGGTGGATGAAAAACAGTAGACCCATCCTCCCACACTTCTATGGATGCCTCAAAATACACAAGCCTGACATCTCTCTTCCTCCAATTGTATTGTTACCAGGGATCCCAACATGCAATATAGCCAAAGGACTTACAAAAAAAGCTTGGACATCTCACCGAAGAGAGTAAATATTCTATCAATTCCCCACTACTGTGCCTCCAGAAAATCAAAGATCTAAAAACAGAAATAGATGAAATTATGGTTTCATTTGATGTCACAGCATTCTTTACATCCATAGATCCAGAACTAGGGGAAGGTATTGTAAGCTGCCCAGAGTTACTGTGTAGCAAGATGAGTGAGAAATAAAATAAAATAAAATAAAAAATAAAAAATATAAATAAAATATAAATAAAATATAAATAAAATATAAATATTAAATAAAATAAAATAAAATAAAATAAAATAAATAAAATAAAATAAAATAAAATAAAATAAAATAAAATAAATAAAATAAATAAAATAATGAAATAAAATAAAATAATGAAATGAAATGAAATGAAATGAAATAAAATAATAAAATAAAATAAAATAAAATAAAATAAAATAAAATAAAATAAAATAAAATAAAATAATAAAATAAAATAAAATAAAATAAAATAAAATAAAATAAAATAAAATAAAATAAAATAAAATAAAATAAATAAATAAAATAAATAAAATAAAATAAAATAATAAAATAATAAAATAATAATAAAATAATAAAATAATAATAAAATAATAAAATAATAATAAAATAAATAATAAAATAATAATAAAATAAAATAAAATAAAATAAAATAATAAAATAAAATAATAAAATAGATTAAATTAGATTAGATTAGATTATTGCTTATAGCACTCCCACATATACAACCAAATACCATATAGCTCTCATGAGTAAAAGACAAGGAACAACTGAACAAGATACATGAAATGATCAACATCTTTAAAGGAATAAATTCACAAGAAAAAAAGATAAAATAAACCACACTACTCTGCCTGGATATCCCTCATCAGCAGAGGAGAATATGGGAAATTACAAATGCAAATCTATTAAAAAAAATCCAACCCACACAAATAAAGTGCTCCATTGCCAAACTAACAACCCAGCCTCCCACAAAGGGAGTTATGTAAGAACATTATTCAGATGATGACATCAGCCAAGAACACCAGATTACGTCAACCAAGAACACCAGAAAAAGGAAACAGATTGCCTATACAACATCTTCCAATAAAATGGATACCATGCAGCTTTATCAAAAAATGCCCGATTAAAGCACAACCAGCAAGTCATGTGCAACATGCAGTGTAAGGCAGGGGTGTAGAGATAGAGGTCATGTAGAAGTTGTGTGCAGCAAACTGCCTATCTCAAGCAGGCCTCGCATACCTACATGATCTCACCCAGTTCACAATGGCAGGATGATGTAGGACATTATCCCTGGCTGGTACATGATCTCATCTAGGTTGTATCAACAGGATGTTCTTAAGGATTGGCAAAGAGAATTCACCAATAAAATGATGTTGCTTTTTGTTACCTTTTGCTGCTTGGAAAATGATATAAAAGCAATAAACACTGCGAAGGCAGTCAGATATCTTAGCATCCTGCAATGACTGGTCTCTAATTCCATCACAGGGGTCCCCAACCCCTGGGCCATGGCCCAGTATGAGGCCATGGCCCATTTGGAACTGGGCTGCAGAAGCAGTGGGCTTGTGTGCGCGCACACATGCAGCTCCATTTGTGTGAGTGGCAGTCGAGCGTGGAACCATCCCCTGTCTTCCCCCCTCACCGGTGGTCTGCAAAGCTGAAAAGGTTGCGGAACGCTGGTGTAAGGACTGTAACAACCACTATATAGGGCAGATAGGCAGAAGATTAGCAGAGCAATTCCATGAATACCAACTCCAATTTCAAAACATATGGACTCATCCATAATTTTAATTGAGAAACTGAACTGAACACAGGTTTACATTAAAAAATGCTAGGGAATTCCTGGGAGCTTGACATTATGACAAATCATCCATTAATAAATGCATAGAGATAAACTACATTTACACACACCATTTAAAAAAGACAATTAAAAAAAGCTAAGAAGGAAATAAAAGTACCAGAACATTTCTCTCCAGCATAGGATAGACTTGAACCTGTGCCTCTCCAAGTCCTGGTCTGGCATTTATCCACAGTATCACCTTTACTGCTTCTATAGTTAGCTCACTGGAGAGAATAATTTAACAACACCATCTGAATTTTGTTCTCTGCTGAGGAAGTTGAAAGCATGTGTCGTCCTATGGCTCTCAACTTACTGAAATCTTTCCAAGATTTTTGTTGTTGTTCTTGTTGAGTATTTTAAGGTGTTGGGGCAATCACAGATGTCATCACAAAAATGATGCAACTTTAAGTGCTTGTGTAAGATGTCATGATGCAAGTGCGTAATTATATTATCTGAGTCACATTTTGATGTTGTGACTGTAACCGATATCTGTGTAGCAAAGCATTTCTGTAGACATGTGTAATATGTGCTTACAATTGTGGGTATAAATTATGAATAGAATGGACAGTAACTATTATCGGGCCTCATTGAAGCATCCATGCTTTTTCATGTGGCTGCTATGGGAAGCTTTCTATGGCAGCAGATGTGGTTGCTTTAATGAACTGCAGAGAGATGCTACATTCACAGGTGCTGCCACTGAACTTAATCCAAAGCACTGTATGACATTAGTAGCCATGGTTCTAACCAATTGAACCTCAAATAATGGCAAGATCATATTCAATGTGTTAATTACCCTAAATATCTATGATGCTGGAACATCTGGTATTACTGCAGAGTTTGAATTACTTATTGAAATAACTAGGAGATATAATCTATCATTATTCCAAATGGTGTTTAGTTTTTACAACAATGTTTATTTTCAGTAGGTATTTCACAAACTGCATTAGATACATAGCAGGAAGAATGAAAAAGTATTGTATATAGTCACCATTTAATTTACATATATTTATTTGAGCCTCCCTGAAGCTACAGCAGGGTGGGGGAAGGAGTTTTATCCATGTATATTGAATGCTTAACTGGAGAGATCTACCAGTAAGAGAGTTCAAAGCAGGAAAGACATTTGACCAGATGGTCATATAAGTTACTCAGTTAAAGAAACGCAAAGATGAAGTGTGATGCCATTGCACACCGTCCAATGAATGCACAGTGTACATTTTGTGCCTGTCGTGCACCAAAACATGACAACAGGTCTCTGGGACAGACATTGCAAAATCTCTCAGCAGTGTAATTTAAAATTCCACTACCAGTTACCGCACACTCTTTAATGAGAAGTTATGCAGCTGTAGAATATTTAGATTTGGCTTTGGCTCCAATCCTGCTTCAAATCCACTTCACCCTCTCTACACCCACTCACTGAAATCCATCCAAATTATAATATGATTTCAGATTAACACACACAAGGAACAAACTGCTTCAGCAGCCAGCAGCATCTGGCTAATTGTGTCTGGCTCAAAGCTTAGTAGGGGTGCTAAGAGTTGGTATTTGGGTGGGAGACTATTGAGGAAATCCCAAGATGGTAGACTAGACTGGGAAACAAAAATAAACAAACAAAAAATCCTACCCAAAGGATTCCTGTATTGTTGGTTAAAAACAAACAAAGAAAGAAAGATTGAAGTATCCTTTGAAGATTGAAGAGCCGTGGTGCCACAGTGGTTAGAATGCAGTACTGCAGGCTACTTCTGCTGACTGCCATCTGTCTGCAATTTGGCAGTTCGAATCTCACCAGGCTCAAGGTTGACTCAGCCTTCCATCCTTCCGAGGTCAGTAAAATGAGGAGTGATATTGTTGGAGGCAATAGGCTGACTTTGTAAACCACTTAGAAAGGTCTGTAAAGCACTGTGAAGTGGTATATAAGTCTAAATGCTATTGCTATTTCCTTCTCCAAAATTGAAAGTAACAGTCCAACAAGGTTTAGTAGGACACGGGGAAAAGCAGCTGCTGCATCAACACAGGTAACATTACCATTTGTGTAACCAACACCCCCTTCCCGCCACAAAATAAGTGATTTCCCATTCTCCAAAATATATAGTTTGATTATGCAAAGGGGGAAATGTGTGTTTGTAAGAGCGTATCAACTTTCTCTTCTAAGTCCTAGGAATTCATTTAAGGATAAGAAATAGATGGCATGTTTATTCCAATATTCAATGGCTAGGCATAATTTGGACTTTCTGCCCCCATTCCAGTGAAATTTCCATAATAGGAATCATGGCCGGTTTGCTTACTTACCGGTGCCGGTGCGCTGTGCGCACATCTCTACGTTTCGTGGGTGCGCATGCTCGCTTCGCGCACGCCTCCTCACACGACTTTGCTTCTGCGCATGCGCAGAAGCAAAATCGCCCAAAAATTCACCGAAAAAGATGGCAACGTGTGCAACGGACCGGCAGAGAGGGCTCCGGAGTGGTTGCGCGCAAATTGCACAATCGGCCGCTCCCTACCGGAGCTATGCACTGGACAGCTCCAGCAGGAACTCCGGGAGAATATTGAGGAAATCCCAAGATGGTAAACTAATCTGAGAAACAAAAACAAACAAACAAAAAACCCTACCCAAAAACAAACAAACAAACAAACAAACAAACAAAGATTGAAGTATCCTTTGAAGATTGAAGAGCCATGGTGCCACAGTGGTTAGAATGCAGTAGCATGCGCAGAAGCAAAATCGCCCAAAAATTCACCGAAAAAGATGGCAATGCGTGCAACGGACCGGCAGAGAGGGCTCCGGAGCGGTCGCGCACAAATTGCACAATTGGCCACTCCCTACCGGAGCTATGCACTGGACAGCTCCGGCAGGAACCCACCTCTGATAGGAATGCTTGAAAGAACTTATTCTGGAAGCCCAACTGCACGGAAACCCAACAGTGTGTCGTACATACAAAGAGACATAAACAACAATAGCTCTTGCCTTCCATGCCAGAAAGGGTAGGAATATCCATCTCAGCTGAATCAAGCACCTGCTTACTTGTTGTGGCTAACATGCAGCAGTAAAATTGCTACTGCTTTCAAAGGAATTATGCCAAGAGCCACAGGCAGTGCTTGAGCTGAGGAGTTAGCATTCGGCTCCATATGTCCGTCGCTTTCCTTGGAGTGGCAGTAGGTTGGGAAAAGACCACCTTAGAAATGTTGTCGTCAGGAGTGTCAAACTCACGGCCCGCGGGCCAGATGCGTCATGCGCTGGCCACCCCCACCCCTGGTTTAGCGAAAGGGGAGAAAGTCATGATATAACACGTGACGACGTGACGATGTGATGACGCGAGTTTGACACCCCTGGCGTAGATGATACAGCAGAACTCATTCAGCAACCTAATTTTGGCTACAATAAATCAGCAAGGAATAAACAGGATAGGTCTAAGGGATAACGGGCTTGCTGCAGTCCTTAGACTCTGCAGACCCCAATTAGCAGTTTTGAAAGCATTACAGCCATGGTTACTTAGACACTTTAAAATCAATAATGAAGCTGAATTGTATCAACATTTCACAAACGATCAAGCTAGGTACCCATTTGTGACTGGTTATGTAATATGAAATAGGCGCTATAACATTATACACATGTCTTCAAATGATAACATTTAATTTTAAAAGAAACCTTAAAGATTAAAAAAGCAGTCTAGTATATTCAAGCAATAAAGCAGAAATATATCTATCAGTATAAGAGTGATAATTAAGCATTAAGCCTAAATGTTATGTAAATGGACGTTTGTGTACACTAAGTAACATTTAAGATAAGCTAGGATTTGCAGAGTTGAAGTTACTATTTCCAAATAACTATTCCTTACTTCTGTCCACCCACACATCCATAATACGTGTTTATTCACTGACAATTTAGACATACTTTACAATGATGAATTACATCCCACTGCTTATTATTCAACTCTTCTATGTTACTTATTCATATTAACTTAAGGTCAATGTGTTAGATAATCTGAAAGTGAACTTTGATACTTAATCCTTCAAGTCAAAGCAGCTTTAATATGCAGCATTTCATCATATTTTCAATGGCAAACCATTCAATTACCTTAAAATGAGCTATATGGCATGCACGGGATAGATGGTGATGACCTCAAGATGAGATCGTCCTGATTCCTTTGGGGGCTTCAAGTCAGGAACTGCTTCTAGGCAGGAGAGGCAGGAGATTCATATAGGAGAGCGTTCATAATCACTTCATAAATCACACGTGCAATTTGGCACCCTCTACTGGAATGATGGATTATGCCCCGATGATATATATGTCATGACACATAAATCAAAGCGATCCGCTCAAACAAATATATTTCAGAGGAGCCCAAACCTTCAATTAAAACATATTAAAAGAGACATGAATGGGGACGCTGTCTACAAATAGATGAACTTTGACATCTTGGGTCAGCTTTCCTCAGTTTGATGAGCTTCAGATGCTCAGTTCTACCATGTGCCAACTGGCTAGGATTTTACTTATTTATTTATTTATTTATTTATTTATTTATTTATTTATTTATTTATTTATTTATTTATTTATTTATTATTTTTTATTTTTTATTTTTTATTTTTTATTTTTTATTTTTTATTTTTTATTTTTTATTTTTTATTTTTTATTTTTTATTTTTTGTTTATTTTTTATTATTTGTTTATTTGTTTATTTTGTCAACATGTGTACAAGATAACAGGTATGATATAACATAAACAAAAGCAAAATATGTATAGGTAAATTTAGACAGTAGGACAGTAGGACAGGGATGGTAGGCACAATGGTGCGTTTATGCACGCCCCTTACATACCTCTTAGGAATGGGGTGAGGTCGACTGCAGACAGTCTAAGGTTAAAGTTTTGGGGGTTTGGGGAAGAAACCACAGAGTCAGGTAGTGCATTCCAGGCATTGATCACTCTGTTGCTGAAGTCGTATTTTCTGCAGTAGAGTTTGAAGCGGTTTGCATTGAGTTTGAATCTATTGTGTGCTCATGTATTGTTGCGGTTGAAGCTGAAGTATTCATTGACAGGTAGGACATTGTGGCAGATGATTTTATGACAGTTTTATGACAGTTATAGTGATCTGAAAAAGCGAAAGATCATCAGTTTGCCTCAAATGTATTTATATACATGTAAAATTTAGATAAACTCCTGAAATCATCTGGATTCTAGGAGGCTTAAAAAAATTAAGTGTTAAAAAGAAGATATAAATCAAAAATTACATTATGTCACAGTGGCTTTTAACTCCCAAACAATAGCCTAAAGAAGGGAGGCTGAAATCACTCAGTATTAATAGTATGAGTGAATCTACCTACAATGATACTGTATTGAGCAGCTTGGTGAGGGAGATTGCTTCTATAGCAGCATAACAAGTTTGTCCCTGTGACCCAGCGTCATGTACCAAGCCTCATATTTGTCCACCTCCTAGTAAATAATTGCCACCTCCCCTGCCTCAAACACAAAACTTGACTGGAGAGGTTATAGTAAATACAGAGGATGGTACTGAAAGACAGAGGGAAGATCCCTACCAGGGCAATGTTCAGATAAACGTGGCTTGAGCCCAGACCAAGAATGTGATTTATGAAAACACTTCAGACAGCCACCCCACCCCACCCCAATTTGCATGAAGATAAAAAAATTCTGTTACTATAACTGTTCTAATAAAAGTAGTTTTAGGTCTACACAGTGTCCATTTCTTAGTCTGGTCTATCTTACAGGGATGGCATCAATCTTGCACACTAGAAAAATCAACATTGCATTATTTAGGGCAGTATATAAATAAATATTTATAAACAGTAAAATACCACAGAACAAAGTAGCCTCACTCAAAATGTTCCATGTATGCCAGTGATGACTGCTGTTGGCTATCTCACCTACACAAAAAATAGCCAAAAGGATAATTTTTGAACATTTTTAGAAATATTTAAAAAATGGATTAGGATACAAACAAAAAACAGCTCTCCTCATACCAACTGAAAAAAAAATTCAAATTTGAGTCTAATATCAGTTCTTTCCTTGTTTCCACATAGCTATATTTTTCTGTACTTTAAATCAATCCAGAGGCACTCCATATATTATGCTAATCTGATTTTTTTTCCAGCTTAGCACTCATCCTGGCCTGAAGATAAACAAGCAGGCTAGATAAATGTAAATTGTGTAGTGTGTTCCTTCCTTCCTACATTTGTTATGTTTTTCAAATGCCCATGGACAACTTCTCTACAGATTGTTGGAAAACAATCAGCATAGATTACCACTTCATTAGTTAACAAATTAAAACAAAAATGCCATTCTTTAATTTTGTAGCCTGGCAAATAGGCATAAACCTACTAGCTTAGCATAATTGCTTTTTATATTTTCTTTCTATAAAGGTGTATGAAGCCAAATATAGGGGACTGCTAATTCTCAATTGAATGAATAATATGCATTTTTTTCTTGTTATGACTCTGTTATCCCTTTTTATTGGGAGTCAAGCAACTGAATGGAGCTGATCATTTACTGGCCGTATGCCCTTCCTGATGCCTACATAGAGTTCGCAGCAGATATTTTTCTCTCTCCGCAGTGATAGCGAAACATCTGTCGCTGCCTATGACTGAACTCGCAACCTTCCAAGTGGGAGGCGACTGTATTCACCTGTAGGCCACCCCACTGCTCTTGAATGAATAATATGTGTACTCTCCAAATATTACCAACATTTAAATGTAATTTGCAAATCCATAATGAAATACTACAATGTCTGTAGTCAAAACAGAATCTTTGCACTTTTAAATGAACGGTGACCCTTGAACATTGAGAAGACCCAAGAGAAGAACATATACAAATCTCACATCATGCAAATTCAACCAACACTGAACAACAGCATTAGCAACAGGTGAGTGAAGCACAACTGTGCATGCATATCCATGTAACATTTCAGTGTCTTGCAGAGGGCCATCCAGAGAATGAATGGTCACCATCCTGCATATTGTACAGTATATGGCAGTTTTGTGCTTTTTGGTGCATTTTCTGCTTTCATGATACAAAGTATTTTGAGTCATTTGTAGAGTCCGGTGGTATACAAAATACATAAATGAGCAGGTTAACAAATGGAATGCTGTACCTGCTTGAAAAATAAAGCACACAGTAAGCTATTCACACAAGCGCCTGAATTTTAACTGCAAACAGCCCAACCTGAGTTCTAATTTCCACAGATCAAAGAACTAAATCAAAGTGCATTTTTAGACTAGTATCACAGACATCTGTGAGCAGTTGTCTTCTTTCTGGCCACGGGTCTAATTGCTGCTTTCTTCTCAACAGTCCATTCCTCCGTCACCTTATCCAAACTAAATCAATAGCAACAAGCCCATGATTGCTCCCTGCTGCAGGATTATCTAGTCTAGTCAAAAACCATGAACCAGTAGACCACTCTGTCAGAGGCGATAATTAATCTCACAAAGGAGAAATAGATCTTTTCCCGGACATCAGACATTAGAAAAGAAACCATAGTTTAAGGTCTAAGTAAAAATATTTATTTCAGTACAAAAACAAATAAATCCTCATTAGTTTACATCTCTGATATAAAAATAGGTCTTGCTTCAATGGAAGCCAGGAACAGAAGGAAAGATCGGAGAAAATGGAATGCACACATGCGTACAAGAACATATCAATCACGTGCTCAGGAATAAACCATTATAATGAATAGAGATACATTTCCCTGCATATACATATAACAGGCAATAAAAATCACTGCGTGACACACTCCCTGACTCCAAATAATTGGAACATTGAAAATATGCCATACCTGTTGTTCTGAGATCAGAAGACTCAAGGGTTCAACTATTTTGTACAACCCTCATGATATTTAGTCCTCCTATCTCTCTTAAGCAAGTAAGAAATGTGTGATGTGGGTCAATGCTTGAAGGCGAACAAGACTTGTCTGCTGTAATCTCTCGTGTCCATACCAAAATTTTCTATTAGAACATACTGGGTATATCTCTGAATACCTGATAATTCCCATGCGCAAACTTTATATTGCCCAAGAAGCAACAGTCCAAACAGAACTAGGAGGAACAGAATTCAAATCACCAAATGTATCCGATGAGGCTGCATATCTCTCTTGAAGACAGGACAACCTGCTCAGGACAACCACACACAAGGTCTCACTCAGCTGACCTCAGCATGATGGTGACTAATAACAGCATCAACATCTAATCACGTTGTTCCTTAGTGCAGCGGGAAAAGAACACTTTGATTGAGAGGTCCAGAAATCAGAGCCAAGGGTATGACAAATAAATCATAAGGTTATAAGTAACGATGGGTGAACATACTTGCTCGGAAAGCAGTGTTCTCATGATTTATTGAACACAACTGCAATGATTGTCGCTGGAGGATGCTTTTCACTGGAAGCTTTAAAATCTTTTTTTTTAAATCAACCATTTTATTTTCATCTCTCTTTTTAAAAAGCATTAATGAAGGGAACAGATGGTGACTGCTTTAATGATCATACGGTCAAGCATCCTTAAATGTGGCAAGACTTTTCTGAAATAGGAGCCTTATTTCAAATTCTTTTCCCTAAGCAAACTATCATTAAAACAATCTATCTTGTAAGTGTATTTTCCCAATGAGCCAGAAGCGGAGCAGAATTTGGCACTGGGTCCTAATCAAAAGAATCTGTATGTGTCTTTTCATATATAATGTATTCTGCAGAACAAACACCAACTATATTGGAAAGAAACTCCCCAATAGAGGGCAATCTTAATATTATCAAGCAAATATTTTATAATATAATAAATATTATAAATATTTATTTGCTTAATATTATCAAGCAAATATTTTATTTAACTATCTATGATTGTAAGATAGCAATACTTCCCGTTGCAGGAGACTAAGTGGATAGCAGATTCGGAGAGTATACATTTCATATGTTTCTTAATTCTGCAGGTTAATAAACAACAAGAATTTTCAAGCTTCAGGGATCAAGCTTCCCATTTTGTGGTAGACTGTAACTCAACACAGAAATGTATTTCCTATCCTAGAGAGGAATGGCCTTCTTAAGGCAAATAGACAAGAATTCTGCACAAATTTCACTAAGGCTAAAGATAGATAACTTAGTGCCCTAAGTTAGGTTTAGCTAGGAACAGCTGATCCCGGAAGACCCTTTCTGCTGACTCTGCAATGGGCTGTAGTTGTGAATGATTGCTTGTAAGATGCAAAACAGGCTTTTCTTCCTGGTTTTTAGACCATTTTCCAAAGCGAGAATTCCATAGAATAAAACAATGTTTTAAAAACCAGCTTGGTTTGTTTGTGTTTGTCAACTGCTTGAGCCCTAATCTTAGCCCGCCTTTGCACACTTCCACCAACATGGCCATCTCTCTCTGAACAGAGAAAATGCAATTCATCAGCCCAAATACATTAATCTGGGTTGATAAGCAATGTAGGAGTCAGCAATGCAGCCAGTTAAGAAGCAAATCTTCTGTTAAGACATAATAGCAAGGTGCTGATGAATGGCTGAACGTGTAATTGATCACTTACGCAGGAAAGCTTGGGGTCTTAAAGCTACAAAGAAACAACAAAGCTAATTATTGGCATAAATTACATAGATATTGCCAACATCACCAGCCCTACAACTTGTTGAGACATGCTCAGAGATCTGAC
This sequence comes from Diadophis punctatus similis, assembly GCA_023053685.1. Taxonomy (NCBI): domain Eukaryota; kingdom Metazoa; phylum Chordata; class Lepidosauria; order Squamata; family Dipsadidae; genus Diadophis; species Diadophis punctatus. Next base: position 5,504,326 of record JALIGW010000034.1, on the reverse strand, counting down.
TGACCTCCTGGCTTCTAGAACCAGACATGAACAAATTGAGCTGCTGACCAGATGAGATGTTTAGATAGAAGTGACCGCAGTCTAACTGGTGACTTTAAATCACTGCAACTAATATTATATCCATCTTATATGTATAGAGAGCTTCAACTCTGTTGCTATGGGAATACCATCACTCTCTTAGCAACAGCGTTCCCCCCCCCACTTCGGTTGCACTACAGCTTCGTTCAATGCAGTTGAATTTAGATTTGCCTTTGCACAAATAACTATTTCTGTCCCTAGAATAATAGGCATGGTGGAAAGCAGCTTGTTCCAGCCGAAAACGAAAGCACGAGAGGAAAATAAGGCTAAACGATGGAAAGTGATACTGAGATATTGTTTGAAAATAGAGTTGCTGTTATTGTGGTATGAAAAGTTAGCAGATAAAGGAGTGGCTTCCACATCAGAACAGCTTGGTGGAGAAATATGGATGAGTTATTATTGTACACAAAGTAGAATATACAAGCTAGTTAATCTCTAAGATAAAAATTGGCCTCTAGAGCTTCCTTGCATAGGAAGGCAGGACCTCTTAAGACCTCTTAGGAGGGGTTTCCGAAGGAGCTGGGGTTATAACTGAAGATCTAGTGTATATCCTCCCAAGTCCCCAGTTGCCACCTGTAATTAAAATTCCGTATTCCAGTAGACTTGAAATTTTAGGCCTAGATAACCTTGAACTACGCCGTCTACGTTCCGACCTAAGCTTAGTACACAAGATCATCTACCTTAATGTCCTACCTGTTAATGACTACGTTAATTTCAACCGCAATAACACTAGGGCTATCAATAAATACAAACTAAACGTATTCTGCTCTAATCTTGATTGCAGAAAATACGACTTCTGCAATAGAGTAGTAAATGTCTGGAACACTTTACCTGATCCTGTTGTTAGTTTCTCTAACCCCCATACCTTTTACCTTAAACTGTCTACCGTGGACCTTACACGTTTCTTAAGAGGTCCCTAAGGGGGCGTGCATAAGCGCACCAACGTGCCTACCGTCCCTGTCCTACTGTATCCATTTGTATGTACTCGTTTTATGTGTTTATGGCTATGTTTTGCTTCTTTATATCCATTTATTTGTGTCATTTTTTTCATGTGTCCTGTTTCCTTGCACTTGTTGACAAATAAATAAATAAATAAATAAATAAATAAATAAATAAATAAATAAATAAATAAATAAATAAATAAATAAATAAATAAATAAATAAATAAATAAATAAATAAATAAATAAATAAATAAATAAATAAATAAATAAATAAATAAATAAATAAATAAGTGACTGGGTCTTTTTACAGAAGCCATGGGAGCGCAGTGGTTAGAATGCAATATTGCAGGCTGACTCTGCCCACAACCAGGAGTTAGATCCTGAATGGCTCAAGATTGACTCAGCCTTTTATCCTTATCAAGGTTGGTAAAATATTTTTTATTTTATTTTTTTATTTTATTTAGTTTGTCAAACATGTACGAGATAACAGGTATAAGTATAAACATGAATATGAACACAGGAAATGGGGATGAATAAATGGGGATAGTAGGACAGGGACGGAAGGCACGCGGGTGCACTTATGCATGCCCCTTACAGACGTCTTAGGAATGGGGTGAGGTCAACAGTAGACAGTCTAAGGTTAAAGTTATGGGGGTTTGGGAATGTAACAACAGAGTCAGGTAGTGCATTCCAGGCATTTACCACTCTGTTGCTGAAGTCGTATTTTCTGCAGTCGAGTTTGGAGCGGTTCACCTTGAGTTTGTATCTATTGTGTGCTCGTGTATTGTTGCAGTTGAAGCTGAAGTAGTCATTGACAGGTAGGACGTTGTAGCAGATAATTTTGTGTACTACGCTTAGGTCAGACCATAGGCAGCGTAGTTGTAGGTTGTCCAAGCCCAAAATTTCAAGCCTGGTTGTGAGCAGAGCAGTGGAGTACTCTTCTCGTGAAATACCTCTTGCCTCGCTCAATTGTAAATATAATATATAAAATATAATAGTAAAAAATAAGGACCCAGATTTTGGGGGCAATATGCTGATGTTGTAAATCACTCATAGTGCTCCATAAAACACTATGGAGCGGTATATAAGTCTAAGTGCTATCGCTATTGCTACAGGATTGTGCCCATGCAACCTCTCCCAGCCCATGGTCCTCATCACCTCCCCATGGTATACAGAGGAACTGAGAGGGGGGAAATGGATTCAGAGAGATCTAGAGCACCATTGGTGGAGGATGAGCGAACTTGACCAAACACAGGTAAGAGGTGCTATTAAAGCCTATCTCATGGCAATTCGGGCTGTGAAGCATAAATATTTCTCTGCACTAATTGCATCTGCAGATAATTGCCCAGTGACCTTCTTTAAGGTAAACTGTTTCCTTCTGGAGAAGGAAGATACAGAGGTCTACCTGCAGGGTTGCATTGTGGCATTTGCTAACTTTTTGGAAGACAAAGTCGCTAGGATTCATTCCCAGTTAGATAATGGCATGGTTGCTGGTCCAATGGAGGTGTCTGAGGCAGATTCTGGCTTGGTTATTTGGGAACAGTTTGATCCTGTTGCTCTCAAGGAAGTGGACAGGATCCTAGGAAATGTGAGAACAACCATCTTGTTTTAGATCCATGTCTCTCCTGAGAGCCTCCCCAAAGGTGACATGTGGGTGGGTTTTGGTCATGTTTAATGCTACTCTAAGGGAGGGGTGATACTCCGACCTTTCAAGGAGGCTGTGGTCCACCCTCTTCTTAGGAGACCATAGCTAAATTGCACCCTATTGGATGGTTTCCATCCTGTCTCTAATCTTTCTTTTGATAAGTGAGTGGCACTGTGCTTTTTTAGTTCACTTCTATCCTCTGAGGCTGTTCCCAGTCAGTGTTGATAGTGAGGGAGTGGTCCAGCCCTTGGCCTCTGCTTTGCAGAATTCTTCGGGGTTCAATTCTTTCTCCACTTCTGTTTTAACTCTACATGAAGCTGCTGGGTGAGATCATCCATTATCAACGGAAGAGATATCACCAGATACTTACTCATCTGTATATCTCATGACATGGCCTCTCTCTCTCTCACACACAATACCTGGAGGCTATTTAGGGCTCAATAGGGAGCAGCAGGCTGAAACTAGACCCTGGCAGTTTGGGGTTCTTTGGCTCATGGAGAATTGAGAGTCCCCTCTCTTGTGGAAGCTGTATTGATTGCCAATTTGCCTCCAGGTCCAATTCAAGACGCTGATTAAAGCCATGGCTTGAGACCAGAAGGATAATCTTCCCTCAGTTATAGCTACACAATTCACCAGATCATGGAGGCAGAGTGTTGTGGCCAGGTCGAGTCCAGGGCAATTAGCAGCCAATCCTGAGGATTCAGAGGTAGTGAGGGTGCAGTACAGAAGACCGGTGTTCCTGGCACCAGAGACTGAGAGTGAAGAGGACGTGGGGTCAGAGGCTGGCGAACAATTAGAACCTGATGCATCTCCTGAGATTAGTGACTCAGGAGAAGAGGAGGAGGCTCTTCTGGATGCCAGAGCACGCAGGTTCTCAAAAAAACATGAGTGGCTAATCAGGAGGAGGCTTCCTCGTGAGTAGTAATGCAGGGCTTGACCACACCCTGAGAGTATTTAAGGGTCTGTCACGAGGGGCTTCGTTGCAGAGAACAACCCCGTTCTGTGGTTTCAGCATTCTGTTCTTGTATTTGCATCTCGGATTATTAACAGTTAACATTTTTCCTGTGATTAATGAGAGCTTGGATTTCCGCCAAAACCTCCACGAGGTGAGATAAGACTCCTTAATTGCTCTTTCAGGCTCTAGCCAAATACTGGAAAGACTTTGTGAATGAATGATATTCTTTTCAAAAAAACTCAACTCTGGCTAAGAATTTATTTGCAGTAAAACTATATTATTTCCAATTCCTTCTTGTGCATCTTATTTTGGGGGCATACCCGTGGGGACAGAACACAGAGTATGTTATGCCCTCCCTCCCCCATTAAGGAGGTGCATCTAGTGCGACCATGAAGAGAGGTTGGTGGTGGCTCCTTCATTGTGGAAAGAAAGAGAGAAAGATAATACTAGCCCCCACCTTGATACTTTTCTGAAAGGCCTGAAGACATAGTTTTTGCCTGAGGATCCCCTTGTTTCTTTTATCTAAGAAAAGCAGAAGTTAAGCTCAGAAAATAAAAAGTTGCAATTCAGCCAAGGTCTGAGCAATCCTACCTAGGTCCATCCACAAAGGAGTCTGAACCACAGGGAAAATAACTTTTTTAAAGACAAAGGCAAAGCTTTGCGTACACCCAAATAAAGTAAAAAGTCTAATGGGATCTCTCTGATTCCTTCCTGTCTCAAGTAGTCTGGTACATTGGATTTTCCTTCCGAATCCTAGAAGATCACACTCTTTGAATTAGGAATTCAAGAAATAGAATCTTCCAAGATTCAGGAAGGAAAATTAGGAATGTAAGAGCGTAAATTATTTTTCTTCCCCACAACCAGTTCCTCACTGAGAAAATTCCACAATGGTTACTTAATTTTAAAGAGGGGCAAATTGTGTGGCTCAGGAATTTAGTCTTCCTAGGCTTCCATACAGAAGAATAGAATTAGCTGACATGTCAGTTATAGATACAGTCTGGTCTGAGCAGGATCTCAGGAAAACACTTTAGCTCAAGGAGCCCATTACAAGATCTTCATTCCTTTGGGCATCCACTTTATACCCAACTCTCAGCTGGACATAATGACATTATGGGTGGATGAGTGGATCAGGACAAGGAGGAGTAAACTCACATACCTTTTCCTGACAATGTCTATAGGATGAAGAGTGAGGAAGTGCTCATAGAAGGAAAAGGACAACAGGCTGGAGGTAACGCCCCAATTATTATAAACTCAAGGGCCATTCCTCTTAGCTTGCCTTTAGGCTGGAAAGAATCCATTTGGATAAAGAGGGCCAAATCAGGGGTGAAATGCTACCGGTTCGGCCCGGTTCAGGCGTACCGGTAGCGGTGGGTGCCGGTGGTTCAGAGAAGTTTAATTTAGTTTATTGGAATTTCTATGCCACCCAACTCCCAGAGGGACTCCCAGAGGGACTCCCAGAGAATCAGTAGCGGCGGCAGCGCTAGGCTCCACCCATCTGCCTGGATGCCGCCATTTTCTTTTTTTAACCCTCTGCGCATGCGCAAAGCCTTCTGCGCATGTGCAGAGGGTGAAAAAGCACATGCGCAAATGGAGCAGGGGTGAAAAAGCGTGAAGTGTGCACTTCCGAACCGGTAGGAAAGGTCAGTAGATTTCACCTCTGGGCCAGATGTATTTGGAATCTATCAAGGTATTTAAAATGTTGGATTTTTCATGACTGGGACTGAAGAAGAAATCAACACCACATTTGCACCAACATGTTGTTAATATGTGTTGTTTGTCAGCATTTGGATTAGCCTGTTTCCCAACCCCCTGACCACTGTTCCCTCTAAGGTGCGCGCCCGCGCACATGATGAGAGAACACCGCACGGAAGTTTCTAACTTCCGCCCGGCATTTTCTAATGGGAGAAGCTGCATGCCTGCACGGCCGCGCAGATGAAAAGAGAACGCCGCACACCATTTTCTGCTATTACAGGGAACATTGCCCCTGACCTCCCCCCCACACCAATAAAGTTGCAAGAAAGAAGAAGCTATTCAAGTAGCATGACCAGACTTTTCAGAGTTGTTCTGTTTATAACACCATTGTATGCATAGCCTTATTTTCAGGCTCAGTTTCTCTTTTTCGTTTTTCATTTCTATGCTTATTAGTTTTGTGGCCGTGCTGATTCTTTAATGCGATTGGTATGTAAGCACAGATTAGATCTGCAAGAATCAGATCTCAGCCCCTTTGAATTCAGAAAACCAATTCAGTTTAATTCAAGCTCCAGAATGGAATCGTTCAATCGAGTTATTTGATTCACATTTATCAATTTGATCTGGAAGGAAAAACAAAGCAAAGCAAGTTCCAGATGCTCAAACTTCATCAAATGGATGAAAAAGCATCTGGTTTGATTAATGCCCCAAACTGAACTGATAATTTGATAGAGAAAGTCAATTGAATTTGAATATTCAATTGAACTGCCTTTAAATTCAATCTCCAGATGGCAGTGATACACATTTTTAATACAGGCATTCCAATTGTAATTGACTGTTTTATACCGCATAAGAAAGTTTTGGATAATGACCAAGACTTTGGGCCAGATATCTGGAAATGCTCTTTGATTCACTTTTCCTGTATTCGCATTCCTCTTCCTTTATGGCTACTTGAGGGCAGTTCAGCGTTGGCAACATCTTGCATAGGACCAATAATTTTTTCACATAAATAATCTGGCATCTAATTAGCAACCAAAATTCTGTGAAACGCAGGAGGACTGTGACTCGTTTAACTCACACCCATTAAAGTCAACAAATGCTTTCCTTCATCCTGCTCTGGCAATTTATGTTAGATCTTCTAACTTCGCAAGGGCCCTTTTCAAGCTCATAAAGTATTGTAATTAAATATAAGAAATTCAAAAAGTATTTTCAAGTATTCACTCCCTCTGGGGAGACTGCATCTGAAATTCTGAAGACAGTACAAGGAAACCAGAGAACCTGCCCTGACATTACAACTTTGAATGATGTTTAAATTAAGTGGCTATTTGGCGCGCAGGCATGTTATAAATTGGAAGGCTAACACTGGTTGTCAATGAGATATATGCTTTTTATTCAGGAAAACATCAATAAAATATGGTCTTCTGTCCCTTTAGTCCTTTTAAATGTTAGCATTTGTAAAAATGAGACTTTCCAGCTCATTAAATGCAGCTTGCAGGGCAATCCACCAAAACTAGTTAATCTCTATAAATGGTTGTTCTGTTGGAGCTCTGTCATAGACTTTTATGGCCTCCGTGTCAAATAATAAGCTAGATTCTTCAAAGCAAGTTGTTGCACATATTGCAGTGGCAAATGTCTTTAACAACCTCGAGAATTAAAAAGAGTGGAACAAAGCAAGGCTCCAAGTCAATACAGTTTCCCTGAAGTAACTCTGAATCCTGTTCTTCGTTAGTGAAAAAGACATTCTCTCCAAATCCAAGCAATTTAATGCTCTTGGTATTTCCTTTTTCTTTAGCCTTTATATCAGCCAAGTGAGACCAACAATACAGTGTTATGATGCATCCAACCTAGAGTTAGCACGTACAAGATTTTCAGGCTACAAATTGCTCTAGGACTTTGAGTACCATGCAAGAGGCCATACACCAAATGCTTTATCTGATTTAATTTTAATGAAATTTGGCTTAAACCTGATGTAATTAAATATGGGATTAAGATGAATTTTTCTACATCATTTCTATAGCGGTAAAAGTAAAGATTTCCCCTGTGCAGGTATGTCTGACTCCAGGGGCCAAATGCTCATTCAGTTTCTTAGCCAAGGGAGTCAGCGGTGTCCAAAAAGATTTCTGTGGTCGTGTGGTTAACATGGCCTGTGCATATGCTAAGGAGCACAGAACGATGCTACCTTCCCACCAAAGTGGTACCTATTTATCTACTCACATTTGCCATGTTTCGAATTGCTAGGTGGAGAGGAGCTAGGGCAAGTAACGGGAAGACACCTGGTCGCATGGCACTCAGGTCTCCAACCTAGGCTGTCAGTTTTCCAGCTGACAAGCTCAGCATCTTTAACCGCTTAGCCACCTTCCAGTTTCTATACCGTGTTTCCCCGAAAACAAGACCCTGTCTTATATTTTTTTGAACCCTGAAATAAGCCCTTGGCCTTATTGCCATGCACTGAAAAGCCCGATTGGGCTTATTATCAGGGGATGTCTTATTTTGGGGGAAACAGGGTAGTAATCCACAAATTCTTTTTTTTTTAATAAAAAAACCCCTGCGTTTTAGAATATATATATATTTTTAAAATGCATTGTGTTTCCTTACATAATTTAAACTGCAGTCTAATAGATGATCTAATATATTGTTGAACTATGTTTCAACATTCGGTGAAATACAAGATCTGATGGGCAGTTATGCTCCATTCCGCACATTATTTGTATCGGTTTATATTGGGAAATCAGTTTATATCTCAAACAAGAAGCTCCTACTGAAAAATTAAGCTCCTCGAAAATCTCTAGAGAAAACAGAAAATCCCGAAGTCTTACAGGATGTTAATTCTCACCCAAGAACTGAAGAAACATAGCTAAAAATGTTAGACCTTACAGAGTGGTTTTGTTTTGTTTTTAAATGTTTTACTTTGCTTTTTCCAAAGTACTTTGAAGCAAAGGCAATTTATAAAACGATTTGATCTAATCATTAAGTCTCTTTGGAAGTAAACACAACAGAATGAATGTTACACTAGCTGAAAGCAACTGAGACTGTCATCTTAAAAATCTGCTCACTTCATTCTCAGGAACTAGGCTGGCTTTGAAGTCACGTTGATCTTTGGTTGATATTAGAATGCCAAACGGGTTTTTAAGCATGCAGAATCAAATCCCTTAAAGCTCTGAGAAGCTTATGATATAGACATTTAAAAAAAAATAGAAACCGATCCTGCAACTTTCAATACTAGTCAGATATTTCTTGCTTGGTGATGGTGGTAGTGACAGCGCCATCTCTGGTTTGCACCAATTTGGAAATCTGCTCTAAACATTTTCATCAAAGCAACGTATCAAGGATTATTCCATACAATCTATGGAAGGACACTTTGATTCCCACGATGGATGAATGGCTGCAAAAGTTGATGGAGTTAGCAGATAAACTGATTGCCTTGATTAAAAGAAAAAAACCCACTATAACCGGTACTTTTATTTCTACTTGGAAACCACTTCTGGACTTTGTGCTTGAGGTGGAAAAAAAGGAAATTTTGATTTTGGGTTTTACCGATTAGGTTTCTTGTTTGTTGTTATAGAAATTGCTACTTTATACTATAATGTAAAAGTAAAAAGTTGTGGTTTTTGTCTTATTCTACTGTACCAAAGGGAGTCCGAAATCAATGCCTTTTTTTTCTTTTTCCTACACTTTCCCCTTCCCCTTTCCCTCCCATATCTTCCCTTATTTTCTTTTGTATTTTTGTATTTTATATTATAAATTAATCAAAAAAAGTTTTTAAAAAGGGATTATACCATACAATCTGATCAAACATTTACTACCTATGGGGAAACTGATCCACACATTCTGATCAATGAAGCCAGTTCTGTCACTAACGACAATTCTCTGTGGCAGCCTAGACTTATCCTGGCGGTTCCTGAAGCCACTTTTAAAAAGCTCAGTTGGATTACAGTGGTTTGGCAATGGGATCAGTTAATGGCCACCTCTGGCCCTGACTGGTCAGTTCCATTTCTTGTCCATCCTTCCCATCTTTTCTTGAAAAACAAGGCCTGCTTTTTATTTTCAGGAACTGCTCTCTCGTCACTAATCCCTTTTTTTCTCCCTTTGCTTTCTCAGACATTTGTATATATGGACATTTCTTACCCCCTTCCTAGCTTCCCTCTTTATACACCAATATAAAGCCCCTTTTTCCCCTCCGTTAATTGTATCATCATTGCTTTGATGCTGTAATGATTAAAACAAAGTTTTGCTTTGCTGTACTACGGCATTGGGAAAGTAAAGGGGAGGGCATAAGTAACATATTTCATCCAGGCTGTGCAGAAATCAAAAGGGTGATTGGTTGGAGCATGAGCTTTAAGAAGGTTGGGAAAACATCGGATGAGGAAAGTTTTAAATTCGCGCGCAAATGACGAAACGAGTCACAGCAACAGTTCAGCACTTTATTTCTATCCAAGCTGTAGCGAATATTGAATGCCGGCAGGCTACAGGCAAGCCGCTTTTAAGGGCTTGCCTGAAGCCGGCCAGCCACTGACAGCCATTTAAAACTCCTGCCGCTTGTTTATCCAATCAGCGGCCCGTATGCAAATTTAACCAACGTCCGTCCGTATGTAACAGAAAGCTTATTGACTTATTGGGCCATTGTTGGATCAATTGCTAGGTAATTGCAAAGAGGCAGCTGTGGACCAGAAGAGGACACAGGACAAAACAGGTGAGGAAAAGATGTGCCAGGTGATCCAGCTCAGTATTTCTCAACCTCATCAACTTTAAGAGGTGTGGACTTCAACTCTCAGAATTTCCAATCCGCCTTTAGAGACTTCTGGGAATTGAAGTCCACACCTCTTAAAAGGTGATGAGGTTGAGAAACACTGCTCTCACTTCTCAGAACTGGGGCTGTTACTAAATTGGAAGAAAGTGGGCAGACCCATCTACGCCTTAAGATGACCTAGGATGGAAAAGAGCAGTTTTGAAGTGGAGCTTCAAAAAATAGGCAGGGGTACATTTGTGATGGGCTAGGAATCACAATGGATGGTTGTATCATCTACAGTATTCCTGCACTCCAAAAGTGGTGGGTGGACCCATACTGGCAATGAATCAAGCAGAAAATGCAAATTTGAAGACGAGCACAGAGATGATTGTGGGAAAAGTCTGTTAATTTTGTTAAACGTCCCTACAATCAACAAAAGGTGAGTTTAACCTGGGAAAACTGGAAAAAGACCTTAAAGTTGCCTCATCTTCCTCTTACATGAAAGAAGGTGAAGGATTTGCCTTTTACAATGCTTATTGGTCATTTATTTGGACTGACTGTGCAGGAACTGAATTGGCAGGAAAAGGGAGCTATCTGAATAAAACAGTGATGAGTGAGAACCAATTTGGCATAGTGGTAAAGGCACCAGGCTAGAAAGCAAGATACTGGGAGTTCTAGTTCTGCCTTAGGCATGAAAGCCAGCTGGGTGGCTTCAGACCAGACGATCACTCTCTCTCAGCCCAACCCATCTCACAGGGTTGTTCTTGTGGAGAAAACAGGAGGAGGGAGTATTGGGTATGTTTGTCATCTTGAGTTACTTACAGTAATAATAAAGGTGGGATATAAAATAAATTAGTGATGCTACATAATCACAATTATTATTACCACAGTTTTATTTTGGTCTTTTCCAGATTGCTCTAAGCAAATTCAGATTTGCAAGTGTACATTGATTATAAATCTGCAGCTAATTGTGATATTCCATCATTAAATTACTTGTAGAAAACCTTGTCAGCAAACACATTTGTTGAAGTAGAATTTTGCATTGTGTAATTTAAATTTATTTATTTATTTATTTATTTATTTATTTATTTATTTATTTATTTATTTATTTATTTATTTATTTATTTATTTATTTATTTGTGAGATTTATATACCGCCTCACAGTGCAAGCAATCTCTAAGCGGTTTACACCAGTAAGCAATGTATATTTATATTGCCCCCAAAAATCTGGGTCCTCATTTTACCTACCTCGGAAGGATGGAAGGCTGAGTCAACCTTGAGCCGGTGAGATTTGAACCGCTGACCTGTGGATCACAGTCAGCTAAAGTGGCCTGCAGTAGTGCCTCTAAATTAGCGGGTTATACTCTATATATTCCTCTATATTATATCCCTACATAGGGCCATAGTATGTATGCATACACAAACATACCACCATGGCATGGATGTCATAGAAACTGTAGAACAGATGCAAGTCCTGACTTCAAAGTTTATGAAACTCTTATTTTTCCATGCAACCTCCATTAACAACTTAGGCAAACACCAAGCAGAAAATACAGGATCAATTCCTATACATTCCTTTGCAGACAGTCATCGTATATGAATCTCTGGATTTCAGTAACATTTTATGTTTAATTTAAAACTTTGTCTCCACAGAATAAAAAATGTAATTATTTTTTTTATTCAAAAAGTTTTATAAGTACAAAGTACAAGCATTTTTCAATTTTTCTCCCCCCTCATCCCCCCTACCCCCAACCCACTCCCTTCCCATCCCTCATCCCCCCCCCCCCCGGACTTCCCAGAGAAAGTACAGGGCATAATATTCAATAAAATAAATTTAAATTAAGTTAAAACAACTTCTTAATATCCCCATTTTTTAAAAAAATCTTTAACTCCGAATTTTTCTAGACTATTCAAAACATAATCATAAGAAGAGTAAAAATAATAAAAATAAAGAAAATAAGTGATTGAAAAGAAAGTAAACAATTAAAAAAACATCTCACAAGATCTCATACTATAATTCACATCTTAAAACCTCTATCTTTTACATAATCTATATTAATACTTAAAAAGAAAAAGAGGGGGAAAAAAACAAGAAAAAAAAGAAAAACAAAAATAGAAAAGAAACAAAGATGAGCCTCAAAAACTAAACTTAATCATAAATTCAAACAATATTAATAACATAATATTGCAATATATCAAATTCTTAACTTCCCAATATATAATATATCTGTTAATAATGATAAGAAAGAAAAGGGGAAAAAAAACACTAACCCCTTATACCTCAAAACCCTTAAACTTAAACCTGAAACCCAACAACTTATTAATAACATGATATTACCTATATAGCATTTCTTCTAAACATAAAATCATAAAATCAAACATATTAATAACAATATTTCTATACCTTAAGGTATCGACTTCAAAATATGTATCATATATGCTAATAGTAGTAATAATCAAAATATATAATAATAATAATAATAATAATAATAATAATAATAATAATAATAATAATAATAATAATAAAAAAGGGGTGAAAACCAACCCCTTATGCCTCAAAAACCTTGAACTTAATCCCTAAATCCTCCAAATATTAATAACAAAATATTACACTATATCCAATTTATAATTCCTAAATATATGATATATACATATAAAATATTCTAAAAAGAAAATACCATCAAAAATAATATTAATAAAAAAGGTAAGAGAAAAAAAGTGTTTACAATCTTATTCATCTTTCCAACCACCTATAAATTTCAACACCATCTGTCCTCTGGCCATTTAGAGTTTATCGATTCAGCTCCCTTCTGGTCCCAATCCTCCGTCTCCTTTTCCACGTCACGAACTTCAATCTGGCTCTGGCAATCACTTTGAATCTTTGGAATTATTTCCTCTTGACCACGTATGTCTGGATTTTTCTTCTCCTCCTCCCCTATTTTCATGCTTCTTTCAACTGGAATTTTAGAAATATCCGCCTTTAAAACATTGATGTAAAATTCTGTAGCTTTCTTTATTGTGTTAAGTCCATATCTTTTTCCCAAAAATTTCACGATTACTCCTGTTGGTGCATTCCATTTGTATTGTAAATTCCGTGTTTTTAATTCCTCGACCAAAAAGGAATATTCTCTTCTAGCTTTAAGCATCTTGGAAGGAATTTCTTTCCAAATCCTTATTTCTTGACCATTTACCTGAAGATTATTCTTAAAAGTCGCCTGTATAATTCTATTCCGCAGAGCTCTGGTAGTGAAATATATTACAATATCCCTTGGCAAGTGGTTTTGTTTTGCAAACCAAGAATTAGTTCTATATATTTTGTCAATTTGAGTAGCCAAATCATCTTTAGACAATCCAGACACCTGCACCAGTGCCTCTGTCATTCTTATTTTCAAATTTTCAAATTTTTCTTCCTTCAAGCCCTGGACTCTTATGGCAAATTTCATCTCTCTGAATTGGGACATCATCACCTCTGTTTCCAAATTTAGTGTATCATTTTGAACCTTAGTTATGTATTCCTCTGAGGTTGTTATATCTTGCTTATTTTTTTCCAAATCCTTCTCCAAAATCTCCATATTTACTGCTAATCCTTTACAAACTTTCACCACATCTGCTCTCAGTTGTAAATTCACCTTCTCCATAACAACCTGCATTTTTTTCTATTTCAGCAATTTTTGAATTAAATTCCAAAATAAGCTCATTCTTCATAACTTTCAAGGTATTAAGAAAGCTCTCAGGTGTTAAAGACTTTGATGGTGTTAAGTCAGGCATAGGTTGCTTCTTTAAAATATAATCAAAGGAGTACTCAGTTCTTTTATTCACTACAGTCTTTTCACGTTTAGAAGCCATTTCAGTATTTTCACAAAGGAAAAACAAAGAAGAGAGGGGAAAAGAAGCCCAGATCTTTACTTATAAAAATTTCTTTCAAGTCCAGAACCAGTTAACTTTTATCCTTTATAATGCTATAAATTAATTCAGAAGAAAGAAGAAAAAAAAAGAGAAAAAAATCATTCTTCAAATCAAAAATTTCCAGAGGAAAGGGCTGGTAGCAAAACGGAAATAACTTTCTCTTCTACGCCCAACGTCTCCAATCGCCATATTGTTGCCACTCCTTGTTAAGCAACTTTGTTACTTCCAGAAATAACATCCAGCAATGGAGTTAAAGATAAAACTAATGCCCTCCTGGACTCCTGTCTTTCTCTGGCTGCTCTCTGTAGATTTAAAGTAACTGTACCTTCCTTTGCAGCAGCAGCGGTGGTCGCGGCATCTTGCTCCGCTTTTAAAGCGGAAGCTTCCAATCTTCCGGAGCAGCAGGCAGGCTACCTGGGGAGCCCTTACCCTACGCGCCCTACGTTGGCTTTTAGGGCACTAGGGGGGCTCTACCCCACCTGTCTCGCTCTCATCTCTCCCCTTCGCCCAGGGAGAGATTTTCCAGCCGCCAGACAGCTGTTCTGGCGGCTTTACAGAAGATCGGAAGGGCGCCCTGCAAAGAGCGCCAGCGACGCCGTCAGAGCCGAAACCGGAAGCCCTTTAGGGCACTAGGGGGGCTCTACCCCACCTGTCTCGCTCTCATCTCTCCCCTTCACCCGGGGAGAGAAAAAAATGTAATTATTATATGACATATGACAACTCTAAGATAAAACCCAATCCAGAGTGAAGATAACAAAATGAAACATCTGTTACCTACAAAACTGCATTTAAAATAACCCTTCATTGATTCTTCCAGCTCAATATGCTTTGATTTCATTCCCAGAAGCCTGAAGGAGTGCCATGTTCAGATCTTTCCAGAAGGCTACTCCACAGCAGCCAGTGCAGAATTGATGAATCTTCAGAAGTTGCTGAATTTAAACTCCCTACATTCTTCTATATTAGTCAATGGCTAAATTGGAAGAGCGACTTCAGAGGCAATCAGTCTTAGCGTCTCACAATTTTCTGACTACAAGGTGCTGTGGGGTAGAGAGAGAGTAAGAATTTCCTCTGTGTTTATTCTCTCCTCCAGCCTATACTTTGTTTGTAAGATGGCTTTTTAATTCTCTACTTAATAGGAAGGATCTAGCTAGGAAGTAAGTTTGCTTATCCCCTCCCTGTCTGCAAGTACTGTGTGTCATAAACCTTTCCATAAAAATTATAATAATAATTATTATTATAACAAAGCACTATTTGGGATTGGGTTTCTGTTCTCCAGGAATACACAGGCGAGTGCTTCTGGAATTCTAGCTGAGGAGTATCTGTGGCAGTGGTGGGTTGCTACCGGTTTGCCCTGGTTCAGGCGAACTAGTAGCAGAAGTGGGAGGCTCCGCCCACCCACCCGGACATCATCATGGACAATCTGTGCATGCGCAGAAGCAGCGCCCGCGTGAGCAAAGCCAGCAAAACCATTACTGATCTGTAGGGCAGGGTTTCCCAAATTTAAGAGGTATGGACTTCAACTCTCAGAATTCTACAACCAGCATGGCTGGCTATTTTGAGTTCTGAGAGTTGAAATCAGTGGTGGGTTCCTACCGGTGCAGTCCACTTTGTCGTCCCAGTAGCGGCCCGCCAACTGCGCAATTTGCGCACGACGGCTCCAGTGCCGTCTTCGCTGGTCCGTCGTGCGGCGCCATCTTTTTTTAAAAAAATTGGCCTTTTTTTGCTTCCTGTGCATGCACAGAAGAAAAATCTCGCAAGGGGACGTACGCGAGATTTTGGTGTTTTTTTTTTTACCGCATGCGCAGAAGCAAAAAATCACCAAAAATGCGTGCACACGCACGCGTCCCCTCATGAGATTTCAGTGATTTTTTTGCTTCCTGTGCATGCGCAGAAGCAAAATCGTGCAAGGGGATGTGCGTGCATAGCAAGCATGCAAGCGCGCACAACGTGATGATGCGCCCGCAGCGCACTGGTAGGCAGGTAAGAGGAACCCGCCCCTGGTTAAAATCCACATGTCTTAAAGTTGCCAAGGTTGGGAAGCCCTGCTATAGGGCCCTAAGAAGAGAACCACAGACTTCAAGTTGTCACGCTGAAAATGCTGCTTCTGACTGATGTTTAAGCAATGCAGTGAAAGCGCTATGATAATTCTCTGACAAACAGGGATAATGGTATCAGTGCAGTTAGTCTGGCATGTTAAAAAAAAAACCCACAAGTGCAAAATTATTCACCCTTGGGCATGAACGCACAAAACATAGGCATATGTTAAAGCTGCCAAGTGGCAAGTCAATTGATGAAAAAGCACAACTTAC
This sequence comes from Diadophis punctatus similis, assembly GCA_023053685.1. Classification (NCBI taxonomy): domain Eukaryota; kingdom Metazoa; phylum Chordata; class Lepidosauria; order Squamata; family Dipsadidae; genus Diadophis; species Diadophis punctatus. The sequence continues at coordinate 5,488,076 of JALIGW010000034.1, read as the reverse complement.
TAATCTGCTGGACTTCTTAGTAGCAATGCTGTGTCTTCGTAACTTTAAAGCCCAACTGCTTACCAAGCCAAGGTAACAATATTTTATATTCTCCAGTTCTGCTGCGAAAGTCTATGGCTTTGCAAAAACGAATTGTCCAGATGGATGAGATCATTAGGCACAGGCAGGGCACCCAGCACTGTAGGCTTTGCCAGGCCATGTTGACTGACTAACAGTAGCAGAATAATCCAAAGAGACATTATTTTAATCACTAACAATCCCCTCGTATCTCTCCACCACAAAAAAAAAACATGAGCTATGAGCACTCCAGAGCTGAGAAAATTACAAGGCAGTCATGGCAATGGCAATGCAAAATGCAGGGAGCAGCAAAAGTTAATCACCACCTTCAAATAATACATGAGCAAATCCTTTGTGCTTGTTGGAGACAGATTTTCCTAAATGCTCATGTTGCCTTCGTCCCATCTGTGAAATGTCATCCGGCGGTGGGAGGAGAAAGCAATTGTCTCAAGGGGCTAAGTGCATTGTGTTTGCCTTTTACTGAACCACCCATGAGGTTGTCATGCAGCTCACAAAGTGGGGTAGAACTGTGGCAAATTTGATGGTGAGTTTTTCTTCAGTCACTAATGGCTAATAGATAAGCCAATGGTGGTGGATCTATGGTGGGATACATCCTTTGATACAAATGATGGAGGTTAAACACCTCGATCACTGGACGTTTTTAAGAACAGATTGGAGAGCCATTTGTTTGAAATGCTATAACAGTGATGGCGAACCTTTTTTTGCTCGGGTGCCAAAAGGGTGCGTGCATGCGCGTGCCCACAACCATAATGCAACGCCCTCCCCCCCGCGCTTGCATGCACAAACATCCACACACACGCTGCCCTGGATGGCAAAAAACGGGCCCAATGGGCCTACCGGAAGTTCGGAAATGAACTTCCGGTAGGCCCGTTGGGCCGTTTTTCTCCCCAGGCTTCAGGAAAGCCTCCGGAACCTGTGGATGGCAAAAAATGGGCACAACGGGCCTACCAGAAGTTCATTTCTGAACTTCCGGTAGGCCCGTTGGGCTGTTTCTCGCCCTCCCCAGGCTTTAGGAGGCTTTCCTGAAGCCTGGGGAGGGCGAAAACAATTTCCCCCAGCCCTCTGGAAGGCCGAAAAGCAGCTGGCAAGTGCGCACATGCATGCTGAAGCTGACATAAGGCAAAGCCTTGCGTGCCCTCAGATATGGCTCTGCGTGCCACTTGTGGCTCATGTGCCATAGGTTCACCATCACGGTGCTATAGGGTCTCCTGTGGGAGCAGGCAGTTGGATTAGAAGACCTCCAAGGTCCCTTCCAATGCTGTCATTCTGTTAAATACATTATATAACATGTGGTGGCTTCAGCAGATCACAGCACCAAGCTAATCATGACTGACCTCAGAAGCTACGTTGACTTGGATTGGGAATCCCAAGGTTATAAACAAGGTTGGGAAGTCAAATAAAGAAACAAAAAAAAAACTCAACAAAGGCAATGGCAAACCACTTCCATAATGTTGCCAAGGAAAGTCCTTGGGTGAAATTACAGGGAATCAAGCTTCACCCAAGGGTTTCCTTCTCTTGAATATTTGAAATTATTCAAAAGTCAGGTGTTCCAAAAAGATACTGTCATCTTGGTATGAAATGATGGGATTGAGTCAAGTATTGTAAAGGTTTTGGATGAGAAATGTTTCTAAGTCCCTATGGTCTATCTGAAAACAATCAGGCAGACATGGCAGTGAAGACAGAGATAAAACTACTAGGGGAAGAGCACAAATAACCGATTGACATGACAAATTGTGTCAATGGGAGAAAGCACCATGGTGCTGGTAAAGCATATGTGTTGTGATACCTCTGTGAATCAATATGGAGATTTGTACTTAAATGGATGATGGTGAATGTACACCCACTAATTCACCTTGATGCCTCAGTGTTCACATGGGATGTCTATTATTTCAACTGACTGGCCTCCTTGAAAATATGGGCTGGGACTGAAATAGCAGCTGTGGGGTTTCTCTGGAGATCTGCTATGTTTGAGTTGAATGCTTGAGCCTAGCAAGGTAGGCTCAGAGTATTCAATTTCATACTCCAAAGGTTCTGTCCTACCTTTTATGCCTGCCAATCCTCACCACTGGCACCAGGACAAAATCCCTCAATTTTGAGACGGAGCAAAGGAAACTGGAGTTAAACCGAGAAGAAATTATGTACTCTGAGTCCTAAACTGGATTTTATCTCAGTTTAAAAGCTCAGGTGAGCTTTTTCTTTGCTCTGTCTCAAAAATGAGGTATTTTGTGCCAGCGGGAAGGATTGGCAGGATCCTTTGGACCACTCACCTTTCCGCAAGGCTTCTTAGTTCCTAGTTTCCCAATCATCTTCATTGCTGATCTCTAAGCCTGTTCTAATTTCTCTGAATTCCTCTTAAAGATTTATGAACATACCTGGGCAGTTTTTCTTGCAAGAATACAGATGGGGTTAGTTAGTGGTTATAATGTATGAATTAATGCAAGCAACCTAACAATCAAGACCCAGACTTAGGAACATTCACACAAGGGCCAGTGATTTCAAAATAGTTCACGCAACTGGGTAATTGAAACTCCACCCCATTTTTGGCATGCACATAAAAAGAGGGCGGGGTTCAGCTGCCCTGTTGCACCTTCCATTTTTGACATCATTGATATTCCCTGCTCACCCAAGCCTGTGTAGCTTTAGAAAGCATTAATGCCTGTGGCAAAATGGAATCGAAGTACTAAGTAATTAAGTTTCTCCATTGTGCAAATATCACTTAGCAATAGCACTTAGACTTATATAAAGTGCTTTATAGCACTCTCTGAGTAGTTTACAGCACTGCTGTAGTTTTGCCCCATTTCACAATCTTCCTTGGCTCAGTCGTTAAGTGAATCACTGCAGTTGATAAGTTGGTAACATGGTTGTTAAGTGAATCTGGCATCCCCATTGAGTTTGCTTGTCAGAAGGACGCAAAAGAGGATCACATGACCTTGGAACACAGCAACTATCATAAATATGAACCAGTTTAATTTAATTTATTGTATTTCTATGTCGCCCAACTCCCGAAGGACTCTTGTTGCCAAGCATCTAAATTTTGATCACATGATCATCGGGATGCTACAAAGGTTTTTTTAATCTGTAAAAAACAGACATAAGTCACTTATTTCAGTGCCGTTGTAACTTTGAATGGTCACTAAATGAATTGTTGTAAGTCAATGATTACCTGTATACCATTGCACAGTGCTTAACAGCACTCTCTGGATAGTTTACAGAGTAAGCCTATTGCCCTCAACAATCTGGGTCCTCATTTTACCGACCGCGGAAGGATGGAAGGCTGAGTCAACCTTGACCCAGTCAGGATCAAACTCCTGGCTGTTGGCAGAGTCAGCCTTCAATACTGCACTCTAACCACTGTGCCACCACAGCAGGAAGGCAGGCAGGCAGAACCAAGTGAAGTCTTTACAAATAAAATCAAATTTGTACAACTGAAATGTTGTTACTGGGTACAACTGCCAAGCGCCAGAGACCAGGTTCACTCAATTGAACTGAGCCTTTAACTGAGTTACTGCTTAAAGCCTATGCGCAGGAATCTTCTCATCTAATGATCAGCACTTGATTGGAGTTAGATAAGGGTCAATGACAGTCAAGAGGGTTGAACTGACTTCGTTTATGGTTATGTAGTGATTCTAGGCTGATCTCTCTTTTCACACACACCCAGCTCTGCCAGTCCTTCTCCTATAATAACCGGTTCTCTATAGAACCGGTAGCGGGAATTTCCCCCCGCTCGCCGAACCAGGAGCAATCGCCGGTTGGCCACGCCCCCGAACCGGTTCTAATACAAGATGGCCATAGGCGCTGCCATCTTGTTTTTGGCTTCTGCGCACACGCAGAAGCTGTTTTTTGCTTCTGCGCATGCGAACCAAACTGGCAGCGAGGTAAGTTAGAACCCACCCCTGAATAACAGGTAGAGATAGAACTTTAACTTTTCCCTTTTCATGTTTTAGGGTTCATTAAAAAAAAACATTAACCAAAAAGGTTGCGACTATAGAAGAATACATAAGATATTCCCCAGGGCTAACTTGGTATAGGCTTTTAAAGAAAATTCTACTACAAAAATCTGCCACTACCACAATCACTTTAGCAGTTAAGCAAGAAAAATGAAACATCTCCAGTGATTTAAATTTCAAACTGCATTAATTCAAAATAAGAGCTTCATCTTGTACATATTTAAGATTAATAAAATAATATTAAATAAAATTCATGCTTGACCTATAAAGTACATTGTTTTCAGAGTATCAATTACCAGAAACCACACTTGGTAATGAAGTGAATTATGTGGTATTCATAGCCAATTACTTTATGTTAAATAGCAGCTATTAAGAGGAGGGTGTGGTTTAATGGAATATCTATGAAGAAGTAATAAAGTGCATAGTGTACTTTAAGATTGGCGTGAGCAGCAACTTAGACATGCTAAATACCTGGAGTTGCAACAAAGTGAAACAAAATGAGGGAGGGAGAGATGATAGTTTAAGAATAAAATTCCCTTGGTGCAAAAGTTCAATCTTCAACACTTCTAGTTAAAAAGGACCGGGGAGCAGTTAATAAGAATGGTCTCTAGGCTAAGGTGACCAGACGTCCCGCTTTCGGCGGGACAGACACGCTTTTCAAGCGTGTGTCCCGCGTCCCGCATTCTTTTCAAAAAGTCCCGCTTTTTTTGAAAAGAATGCGGAAACAGCGGGACGTCTAGTCACCTTAGAGGGGAAGCAAAAGAGAGGTACCGGAAGCAAGTCGGGCGGAATTTCAGCAAGCCGGCTGCCTGCTGGGGGGAGGGGGAAGGGGGGCTGCTCCTCCTCTCCTTCCCCCGCCCCATCCCTAGCCCCGCCCTCGGAGGCGCCGCTGCTGTTGGGATGCGGGTGGAGAGGTGAGGGACGAGGAGCCGTCACCGCTGCCGTCGTGGGTTTGAGCTCACGAGCGGCCCCTCCAGCGGCGCAAACAGCCCTTTCTCGTCCCCCTCCCCTTCCTTCCCCCCGTCGCCTCGCTGCCGCCGTTGCCCTGGGGCCGGGCGGGCGACCGGGAGACCGCGGGGCTTGGATGCCTGCAGCTCGTGACAGGTAAGCTGCCGGCTGCCTCCTTTCCCCGTCTCCCGCATCCTGTTCGTCGCTTGCCAGCCCGGCCCCAGGGCAGCTCCCGAAGGGGAGGCGGGAGGCGAGGAAAGGCCTCCCGCCTCCCCCCCCCACCTGGACGCCGACATTTGCTATGTTTTGCCCTCTGCGCATTCTGCGCATGCGCAGAGGGCAAAACAAATGGCGGCGCCCAGGTGGGCCCGCCCTCCCCCCCACGCCCCGCTTAAAAAAAAAATCTGGTCACTTTAGTCTAGGCATCTCAATGAGCTTTATTTGAACACTTATCAGAAGAGTTGTGCAAAATGTTTTCAACACAAAAAAGGTTGCTGTGACCTTTTTGGAAGCACTTTTCTAACCATTCCATCCTATTTATATGCATCCGCACACGAACATACATATGTGCTTTTTTTAATCCTACATTTCAGTTTTCTTTTCTTCTTTTGGTACCTTAAAGGTTAGATGTTTTCATATTTGCGAGACTTCCATTCAGATCAGAAGAGTGTTAGAACATTTCTTGGTCAGGTCAGAACAGCTGACTCAAAGTCAGACTAAAGCATTTTTCTCTCAAAAGAGAACACTTCAAGCTCTCGATGTTTCAGAGGCAAAACATTCTGCCCACTATATTTTCAGAAAACAGTGCTTTGTGCTGTTCTCTTCTTTAAGGATAGCCTCACTGACTGACTGACTGACTTACTATTGGTTAAATGTATTTGCCGCATATCTCACGGCTATTCTAGGCGGCTCACAACAATAAAAGTGGAGAAATAAAAAGAAGTGTAAACATAACAGTAGCAAAGTAATGGAACAATACAATAAACAATGAAAAAGAAAACAATGAGAATTACCATGATATGAGAATAAAAGATGGGCAGGTAGAGAAGCAAAGAGCAAGGGGGCAGCTGGGGTTTGCTATTTAGTAGCCAGTGAGGTACTCCCCCATGTATAGTTATACTATGTGGTGTTCTTTTTTTAAGAGATATGTTATATCTGATAGGAGGCGAGATGGTTCAGTGGTTAAAGATGCTGAGTTTGTCAGCTGGAAAGCTGACAGCCGGGGTTCGAGACCCCAGTGCCATATGACGGGGTGAACTCCCGTTACCTGCGCACCTCCTGCCCACCTAGCAGTTCGAAATCATGCAAATGCAAGTAGATAAATAGATACCACTTTGGTGGGAAGGAAAAAGCCTTCCGTACCCCTTGGGATACAGTCATGTTGGACACATGACCACGGAAGCGTCTTCAGACATATCTGTCTCTGTCGGAATGAAAAAATAAGTCTTAGAGGTGATGAGATCTTTTTCCTTTGGAACTAATCCTTAACAAATGAAACCGAGTATAAAGTCTAAAAGTAACAAAATATTTATTTCAGTATAAAAGAAATGAAAACAATAAATCTTAATGGCTACATCTTAGCGGTCTAAAACACACGTCCTTCTCCAATGAAGGACAGCAGCCGAAGAAGGAGTAATACAATGGAATGTGTACATGCGTAAATCACACATTATGTGTCTGCTTCGCTAGGAAGTCTGGGTACCGTATACTGTGGTATATGAGCACAGCTGACAATCAAAAAAACACATCGTGACAGTCTCAGTCAACTAATAAACGGAGATGAGCACTTCAGACATGAACGAATAGGGGAAACCTTTACCTATGTCTGATACCCCAGTAACTTTTGCCTGCAGAGCTGAATTCTGCTGTTAGGTGAGCCAAGTAGATATGCAAGTTTCCTAACTCTAATTTCAGACTTGCAAGATTCTGTTAATATAACCATACAATAAAAATAAAGCTACTATTTATTGTTGTACTTCTTGTCTGGATTACCTCAAAGGGCTAACAATTACACCTAAGTAAACAAAACCATGACTGTGATAATACTGTATGGCATTTCTCCTTCCAGTGAAATTTACTCACGGCACAACTTAGGGGAAGGGAAAACATACCTGTGAATTTGTGGTAAGCAAGCAAGCATGTGCCTGCAATGCCCAGGCCTTTCCTGTAAATTGCTGAACTGGAGAATACCTGATTCCAGTACTGGATTCTCATTAGTGTTTGAATATGCAACTTTGCTAATTATTTATAAGAACGGATATTTTCCTCCTCTGAAAGCAAAGTCTTCTATCTAGAGTGCATTGATTTCATTCAAGATATTGAAATGATGATTTAATATCGGAAGGGAATATAGAAGTTTGAAGTGCAGATGAAGTGAAATATCAAGGCCCGGTGATCCAGTCTACTTTTCTTCTCTCTGGTGTTGCCTGTCATGAGAACGGTGGAATCTGATTTCAGTCAGCTTCCCTGAAACGGATTTTCCCAATGCTGAAACAATTATCTGGTTGGTAGATTATAAATGTTCAATTTTTATCAAATGGTTTAAATAGAAAACAACCCGCATTCACAAATCATACTAAGCCACACCGCTTCTGCATAACACCTAGCCATAAACTAAGGTTAAAAAGGACAAGGTTGGTTAGCTCATACATTATGCTAAGCCAAATGGGTTTTCGTTTGAGCTTAATGTCTTCTGTCAACCCAGCCAATGTACAAAGACATCAACTATAGTACTAACATCAAGGTTATTAAATGCAAGGTTATTCTTTGGTTTAGTATTCTTCACAGATATTACACACACACACACACACACACACACACACACACACACACACACACACACACCTATTTTTATCCAGTATAGTTTTGTTTCAGGCACAGAAACAAGAAAAAGGTTTCAGGCTGAATTTAGATTATACACCTGTTTTCAAGGATACGAATCCAGGCTAAAGCAAGTAATCAAAATTGCATAATTGTGTAATCATGCTTTCTCAAATATCCCCACCCAAACCTGTCCAACAGGCTCGCCAAGGGGGGAAAAAATCAGTGGGAAACTGGATATTTTGTGAGCAGTTCAATCCTGTTTTCAGCAAGCCAGAAGGTATAGAACAGGTGTTGTGAAAGATTTTTTTTATGATTATGATGACTTTTTTTAATGATTATGGTTACGATCCTATAATAAGCATTAGCTTGTCTTACATCATCACAAGTAAAGCAAAGGGCTTGATCAAGCCAAGGAGTGGCTCTTAGCAGACACTGCCTTACGCTACGAGTGTTTGGTAAGATGACAAAACGAAACCTATCCCAGGAGCTGAAGAACTTGCTGCTTGGTTAATATTCTGATGGTTGTTAGTTTGGGATAATTGGGGAGGAGGAGGAGGAGGAGGAGGAGGAGGAGGAGGAGGAGGAGGAGGAGGAGGAGGAGGAGGAGGAGGAGGAGGAGGAGGAGGAGGAGGTTTGGACTTGATTTTTTTCACCTTCATTGGCATTTTCAATAAGAAATGGACAGGAATCTTTCATGACTCAGTACTGCAATTTGACTACCAAGGTCCCAGCCCTGTCATAGGACACCTTTGCTCACTTCCCAGGGTGCGCCACCAGAGGGCAAGTTGGCTTCGTGCCAGAGAGGAAGATGGATGGCTCTCCCTGCAACGTCACTCAAGGCCCCTCCCTTTCCGGAGCTGCCTCACAAATGGGCACCGCAACTGGGAAGGTTCAGAATTGTCAGGAATCTGATTGCCTGCACAGAACATCTCCCCACCAAAGTGGTACCCGTCTATCTACCTGTGTTTCCCCAAAAATAAATAAAATAAAACAAGGTCTTATATTATAGTTTTTTGTCACCAAAAAAGGCACCAGGTCTTAATTTCAGTGGGGATGTCATCCACTGACTCACCTCACTTGTGTGCGTCGCCCCCGGCCCCCTTTTCACTTTCAGAGGCCTTCAGGAATTTCTTCTGCAGCTGGCAAGGCCAGCAAGGATTGATCCAGAGCTCTATTATTGGCTGCAGAGGGCTTCAGGTAAGTCTTGCTGGCCTTGCTGGCTGCATAAGAAATGATCTATGGTGGACCTGCCCCAAAGCGAAGAACTTTTGGATTAAGATCAAAAATTGCCTTGAACAAATAACCTCAAAAACGATTCCCCTAAAGCCGGAGCTTTTCTTATTAGGTATTTTCAGAGAAAAAATGACGAATGAAGACAGATATATAATTCTACACATTACAACAGCCGCAAGAATTATATATGCGCAAATTTGGAAAACCGAACAAATCCCAACTACGTTAAAGTATTTGAGTGCGCAGAACTTAGTAGGATGTCATTGGAAATGCAAGACATGACTCTGAATTCTATAAAACTTGGGACAGGTGGTATAATTGGCTTAACCAAAACAAATATCAAAAATTCCTATAATTATGTGTCATGATCTTAGACTGTATAAATAATAACAAATGTCTACTTTTTCGCAAAGACCGGAACAAATTATCAGAATATATACAATTTTACAAGGTTTTAAAATATTAATCAAGCTGAACAAAAGAACCATTGTTGAAAAAGGATAAATTAAATACCTAGGAATAATATTAACGGCCAAATGCACAACAATTAAAAACGATAACTATATAGAGCTGAATAAACAAAAAGAAAAGGATTTAGAAAAATGGACAAAATTACCTATTTCATTAACAGGGAGAATATCCACGATTAAAATGTCAGTGCTACCAAAAATATTATATTTGTTCCAAACAATACCAATTAAATTAGACAGAAAATATTTTGACAATCTAAATAAAATGGTATCCAAATTCATTTGGGCAGGAAAAAAAGCAAGAATTAAATTAAAATACCTACAACAGAATAAAGAGCAAGGGGGCTTTGGACTTCCAGAATGGGAAACCTATTACCAAGCAGCATCATTACAGTGGATAACAGAGTGGATTAAAATTAACAATAAAAGAATACTAAACCTCGAGGGACATGATCTACAGGTAGGATGGCATAGTTTTATATGGGACGGAAAGCACAAAACACATTCCTACTTCCAAAAGCATAAAATCAGAGAGTCACTATATAATACATGGAGCAAAATAAAACACCAACATTATACAGAAATTCCAATATGGTTCTCAACGATGGAGGCGATTACATACCCCACCACAACGGACATATACAAAATGGTTAAATATGAACAAATACTAGATGAACAAGGGAACTTAAAAGAGATCCAAACCCTAAGAGATCAAGGAGTCCGAATAGATTGGTGGCCATACTATCAAATTAAAACCAGATTACAGGAGGACAAGAAAAAATTCGGAGTAGCAAAAAAGAAATCAGAATTGGACAAAATCTTATTGGGATCAGAAAAAAAGATGATAACAAAAATCTATAAATTTTTAATAAACTACAAAATGAAAAAAGAAAGAGTTAAGGGAAATATGACGAGTTGGATCAAAAATTTTGGATATGAAATAAATCAGGAACAATGGGAAGAAATATGGATTAAAAATTTGAAAATAACCAAATCAGCAGCATACAAGGAGAATATATATAAAATGTATTACAGATGGCATCTTCCACCAGCGAGATTGGCCAGAATGTACCCAAACATGAATCCCAAATGTTGGAAGTGCCCTCACAAAAATGGAACCTACTATCACATGTGGTGGACGTGCCCCAAAATTAAAAGCTTTTGGCAAACTATACATACCTGGATCCAAGAAATAACTAAATTAAAAATAAACTTTACACCGGAAACTTTCCTGCTACGGATGTTGGATCAAAAAATAGAAAAAAGTATTGGTATATCATAACCCACACATTAACAGCAGCAAGAATAGCATTAGCGCAGCATTGGAAACAGGGTGACGTACCAGCAGAAAATATAACAATCAGAAAAATCTTAGAATATGCAGAACTGGACAGATTAACACTAGAACTGAAACAGAAAGAAAACTCAGAATACTTTGAAACTTGGAATCTCTTCTATAACTGGCTAGAAAAAAGAAATGGAATAAAAGAAACATAGAAATGTTTAGATAGATAGATAAGTCATAACTGAGAACTTATTAACTGATAGAATAATAGATAAGTATAAGTATTATAAATATAATTATATATGTATTAATTTACCAAAACCTATAGGTCAAGATGTTTACTGTAAAAGTTTATATGTATATATGTACACGTCAGTACATATAGTGTTGTCTTCAATGTATGTTTGTCTTTTTTAATGTTTATATACCAAATAAAAATTATTTTAAAAAAAAAAGGATAAATTGTTTTATTGTAATGATAACAGACTGAACATAATATAACAAGAGAAAAGAATAAGGAAAATATTGGAAGATATAAGAAAGATAATGATGTAAATAATAACTATAAAGAATAAACATGTTTTTGTATCACTAGGCTGTAAAAGGATAGTGTCGACGAGATGGTTGACATGTATGTTCAATGTTTTCTATACTCAAAGATATTTGATACTTTATTTATATATACATATGTTTATACATGTTTTTATGTTTGTTTGTATGTTTGTTTGTCTTTTTAACATAATTAATAAAGACTATTTATTAAAAAAAATGAGCGGGCAAGGCAGGTGTCGGGGGGTGCGAGGCCTGGCTGCAACCGTCCAAAGGCAAGTAGTAGGGCAGCTCCATCCCCCCAAGCTTAATTTTGACCCATGCACGCTGGAGTGGGCGGGGTCTTAATTAAGGCTTATTTCAGGGGTAGGGCTTATATTGGGCACATGTGTAAAAATCAAGCTAGGACTTATTTTCGGGGTAGGTCATATTTTGGGGGAAACACGGTACTTGCATGGAACATGCTTTCAAACTATTAGATGGATAGAAGTCGAAATGACAGGAGCCCACCCTGCCACACAGTGCCTAGGTTCAAACCTCCAGGGCCACCGAGCCACCACACCTCCAGTGGTCAGAAGGTCGCAAAAGGTGATCACCTGATCCCAGGACAGTGCAACGGTAATAAATACATGCCTATTGCCAAGCTTTCAAATTTTGACTATGGAGATGTTGCAACAGTCATATGTGTGAAAAATGGTCATAAGTCACTTTTCTTCAGTGATGTTGTAACTTCAAGCAGTCATTAAATGAGTGGTTTAGTAAGTCGAGGATTACTTGTATAAGCATCTAACATCTTGGTTATATAACGAAGGCTGAGCATAATTAATTAATTACATTGAATATATGCCATGTTTTTTTGAAACGGAATGCTTGTATTCTTTAGAAGGCAGACATAGCTTTAGAGTTCTTCAGTTTGCAGTAACCCTGCTTTTAATTTCGAAGGAATGTTATATTTGGAGTTAATTAATCATATGAGTTCTTAGTCACTGAATCTGCACAATTCAGTTTAGGCTGGATTTGAAGTCTAATGTACAGTTTATGCTACTGAAGATCAACCTTCTCCCTACTTTGCAAAAACAATATTGCGATTAAGTTTCCGAGGCTCATGAATGAAATCTGAAGTTCTAAAGCAGGGATGTCAAATTCAAGGCCCACGGGCCGGATCTGGCCCGCAGGGTGCTTAGATTTAGCTCGCAGGACCGGCCTGGAAACAGCAAAGGACCAGCCTGAGGTACCTCTGCCAGCGAAAATGGAGCTCAGGGGGGCCAGGCGCCCCCCCCCCAGTTCCATTTTTGCTGGCAGAGGGCTTCAAAACAAACTAAAAACAAAACAAAAAGAGAAATGTTTCCCCTTTTGCATTTGAGCATGTGAGAAGAGGCAGGAAAGGAGAAAGTGAAAGAGGAAAGACAAAGAAAAAGAAGGGAAGATGGGAAGAGAGCAAGGAAGGAAAAGTAAGGGAAGAGGGGAAGCAAGAAGAAAGTAGAATGAAGAGGGAAAGAAAAAGAAGAAAAGGAAGGAAGGAAGGAAGGAAGGAAGGAAGGAAGGGAGGGAGGGAGGGAGGGAGGGAGGGAGGGAGGGAGGGAGGGAGGGGGGAGGAAGGAAGGAAGGAAGGAAGGAAGGAAGGAAGGAAGGAAGGAAGGAAGGAAGGAAGGAAGGAAGGAAGGAAGGAAGGAAGGAAGGAAGGAAGGAAGAAGATTATAATGAGAGTGAGGGACAGTCACAGGGAAGTCCTGCCTTAGCACTTGGCCAGCACAGGTGCCCCCGACACAAGTGACGTCGAGCTGGCCACTCCCACCACAGCCACACACAGCCACACACAGCCACACACACACACACACGGCCCTCTGAGGTCAAACACAATCCTGATGCAGCCCACAATGAAATCAAGTTTAACACCCCTGTTCTAAAGAAACAGATGATTTCTCTTGTCCAAGAACTGTAGAACCACAACGTACTTTAAATACTCTACATAATGAACAGCTTCTCCTTTTGCATTCCTATTTCATGCCTTTGCAGAGGCTTCTCTGGCACTGAAGTATTGAGAGCATCTCTTGCCATGTGAAGTTTAAGGGTCATTTCAACCCTGAATGTAATGGGTAATGTGTAATTTCACGGACAGATTGTAAACTAGCCTGCTAAATATGCCCCCATCACTTATGTTGCTAAGTAAATAAAGCCTCTGCATCCCTTAGACACCAATTGTGCTAGAATTACTAGCTAAGAATGAATATATTTCTGAGAAGGAAACCGTGGCTAAATTCACATATGTCACATGTACAGACAGTCCTCAACTTACAACAGTTCATTTAGTGACCATTCAAAGTTACAACGGCACTAGAAAAAGTGTCTTATGACCATTTTTTTTCACTTATGACCATTGCAGAATCCCAGTGGTCATGTGATTTACATTTGGATGCATTACAAACAATCTAGAAACAATCTAGAACTAAGGAGAAACTTCCTTACAGTGAGGACAATTAACCAATGTAACAGCTTGCCTTCAGAAGTTGTGGATGCTTCATCACTGGAGGTTTTTAAGAAGAGACTGGACAGCCACTTTTCTGAAATGGTATAGGGCAGTGGTGGCGAACCTTTTTCGGCTCGCGTGCCAAAAAAGGGGGGGCGCGCTTGCACGCGCTCGCGTGCCCACACCCATTCCCTCCCCCCCACGCATGCGCACAACACCCCCCCATGCTGCCCCCTGCGCATGCGCACACCCCCCCACCCCCGCACAAAGGCTTACCAGAGCCTGGAACGACGAAACCGGCAAACCGGAAGTGCGAAAGAACGCACTTCCAGTTTGCCGGTATGCTGTTTTTTTGCACTTCGGAGGGTTCAGGGAAGCTCCCTGAAGCTCCGGAATGCAAAAAACTACAAAACGGACAAACTGGAAGTGCGGAAAAGTGCACTTCCGGTTTGTCCGTTTTGTAGTTTTTTGCATTCCGGAGCTTCAGGGAGCTTCCCTGAACCCTCCGGAGTGCAAAAAACAGCACACCGGCAAACCGGAAGTGTGTTTTTTCGCACTTCCGGTTTGCCGGTGGGAACCCTCGCATGCCGGCTTCTATGGCTCCGCGTGCCACCTCTGGCACGCGTGCCATAGGTTCGCCACCATGGGTATAGTGTCTCCTGCTTGAGCAGGGGGTTGGAGTAGAAGACCTCCAAGGTCCCGTCCAATTTTATTATTCTGTATTCTTATTTTCTTAACCAACTATATGGTTTTAGAAATCTCATTTATTATTTTCCTCTTCTGATTATCCTTAATATTAATATTAAATAATTGCAATATCAGTACTCTGGAATAGTTAAGGCTATCATGCTCCTGAAAATAGAATGGAACTTAAAATGAACTTAATGAAACATAAAACATTACTTAAAGTAGAATATGTTACTAAGGCATATATGGAATGCTTTTACAGTTTGATGCTGACTTTTGACATATCCCAAATAGTCACAGTTTCCCAGATCAGTAGTTTATAAATCATATGTCCAGCAAAATATGGAAGCTTCTCTCAAGTCTATCATTAAGATTGGACCAAACACAGAGGAAAAGTTTCCTAAAAGAGAGTCCATCTTTTTCTGCAAGACATCTGCTTACTATACACCTTCACTTGAAACCTTATGAAGCCTGGCAACTATTCCATCTGACATGGCTACATGCAAAGGGATGTGCATGTAAAGGGCGTGCATAAGCGCACCATTGTGCCTACCATCCCTTTCCTACTGTCCTATTGTCTAATCTACCTGTACCTACTTTGCTAATGTTTATGTTTATACCAATACCTACTATCTTGTACATGTTTGACAAATAAATAAAAAAATAAAAAAAATAAAAAAAAATAAAGACCAACCAGAAAATCTTTTGCCAGAGAATACTTGACTGTTCTTTGCCTATCTGTTGTTATCGAAAGCATCTCCTGAATTTAAAGAGTTTGAAATTAATTGGAGATGCTTATCTTATCTCCCATAGCAGATAAGACTCTGCTAACAGCTTTATGCAATACCTAAGTTCAAAATTAGAGTGTCATTTGATTGCTAGTTGTTAGGAAGATGCTGTTGCTTAAATGTCATGTGATTTACAGAGACAAAGACAGGAACAAGAGGTCTAGGTAGGGTTTTCCTTATATTTTTATTGCTTCCAAACATTTCTCTTTCAGTCACCAAGAATTGGTTTTTGTATGTAATGTAGAATTCTTTATTCCATTCCATGTATTAAGTCATCAGGCATTATTTATAACCCAGTTTTTTCTAACTATTTTTCTGACTTGTTATGACTTTATCTCTGATTCTTTATCTGTTTACAAAAAATAGATAAATGTGGAACCACGAGAAGCAAAATGGAGACAGAAGCAGGAGCTGCAGAGGCAAAAAACAAACAAACAAGAAATAGCAATTCACAACTAACCCAGTGCAAGCATGCACATGCACACACACACATCTATAGAAGCAGCAAACAAAAATCCAGAGACAGGAGTTTGCTTTTCCCAACTATCTTCCTTCCTTCCTTCCTTCCTTCCTTCCTTCGTTCCTTCCTTCCTTCCTTCCTTCCTTCCTTCCTTCCTTCCTTCCTTCCTTCCTCCCTCCCTCCCTCCCTCCCTCCCTCCCTTCCTCCCTTTTTCTTCTGCCAGTCATATAGACCTTCATTCCTTCCACCATTTAATACAGCATAATTTAGCTATTCTCATATCTTTTACTGTCCCCACACATTACATCTTTTGCTTATTTCTCATAATGGTTTCATTGTTCATTAATATATGATGCTTAGCAGAGCTGTTGAATGCAGGCCAACTAGCTAAAGGAAAAATTAATACTCAGGCATAAATGACAAAGAAATAATTAACAAGCAGCAGATGCATTGATATGACTGGTCCTTGTATGATTTAAAATTCAAATTTTGAATGAATTTTCCTTCAGGAAGTCATAATGAAAGGGATAAAATGAACTTTTTCAATTCAATTCAAGCATAAGATGACATACAAACACATACACAAATCTACAACCAATCAGAGTTTGAACTAAGGAAGACCTTAGTACCTGATTAGTACCCAGTACCTTAGGAACTGTGTTGGATTAATGTCATGGCGTGTTAAACATTCAGGGCTGGTGAAAAATAAGGCTCCTAAGATTCACTTTAAAAAGCAACAAAATAGACTTCCGGTTTGGAGCGCGCCATCGCGGACGTCCCTTTGTCGGGCGCCTTTCCGATCTTCGTAAAAAGCCGCCAGAACAGCTGTCTGGTGGCTTTGAAATCTCTTCCCCGGGCAAAGGGGAGAGATGAGAGCTTGACAGGTGGGGTAGAGCCCCCCCAGTGCCCTAGGAGCCATCTAGGGGCGCGAAGGGAGAGCTCCCCATGCAGCCTGTCTCCAGCTCCGAGAATCAGGAAACCTCCGCTTTTGCGGAGCTAGATGTCGTGACCGGCCGCTGCTTCCAGAATGGAATTTACAACCACTTTTGATTTATAGAAGCAGACAGAGAGAAACAGGCGTGAGATGGGCAAGTAATGAAACCTCTTTTTTCCTTTTTTTCAACTCCTGGGTAAGCTTTCACTTCGGCAAAGAAACAAAGGAAACAAAGTAACAATATGGCGATTGAGAAGTGAAAGTGACTTTTGTTTTCCCAGAGGCTTTTTTTTTCTCTCTTGTGGAAACTTTTAACTTGGAAAAATGGTTTTTTTCTTTCTCTGTCTCCTAACCCTGGATTAAAGTTATAATTGAAATATTTCCAATAATAAAAGACTACCTGGTTTTTAAACTGGAAAGAACTTTAATCAGGCACCTGGCTTTCTTTTTTCTTTGTACTCTTTTGAAACACCATAATGGCTTCAAAATCTGGAAAGATTGTTTTGACTAAAAGAAATGACTATCCATCTGGATATATTTCTAAAATGCAACTTAATACTGAGCTAACACCTCCACAGCCTTTGACACCTGAAAATTTATTAAATAATTTAAAGATTATGAAACATGAACTTACTTTGGAATTTAATCAGAAAATTAGTGAGATAGACAAAAAATGCAGGCTGCTTTGAAGAATATGAATCAACAACTCAGATTTGATGTGTTAGAGGTTTGCAAAGGATTAGCAACAAATATTGAAGTTTTGGCAGAACGTATTGAAACAAATAAACAAGCTTTGGCAACCTCGGTGAAATATATAGATAAAATCCAAAATGATATTGCAAATTTTGAAACAGAGGTGTTGATGACACAGTTTAGATCCATGGAAGTTGCTATAAGGGTCAGAGGTTTGAAAGAGGGATTATATGAAGATTTAAAAGGAAGGATGGTTGATGCATTGGATCAGGTGTCTGGAATTTCTAAAGTGGAATTGGCTACATAAATCGATAAAATATACAGAATCAATTCGTGGTACGCTAAACAAAAGCATTTACCAAGGGACATTGTCATATATTTTACCACAAGAGCTTTACGGAATAGAATTATACAAGCAACGTTCAACAATAATCTCATGGTGAATGGTCAGGAACTAAAGATTTGGAAAGAAATCCCCTCTAAAATGCTTAAAGCCAGAAAAAGTTACACTTTTTTGATTGATGAATTTAAGAGATTAAATTTACAATATAAATGGGAAGCGCCAGTTGGAGTAGCAGTGAAATTTTCTGGAAAAAGATACCGGCTTAATACGATAAAAAAAGCTACTGAATTTTATGTCAATGTTTTAAAGGCTGATATATCCAAGATTCCAGAGGAAGGATGTATGAAAATAAAAGAGGAGGAGGAGGGGAAGCCATCTTTGCTGGATCAAAAGGAAATAGATTCAAAAAACCAAAAGGAGTGCCAGAGCCAGATAGCTGGGGAAAAGGAGATGGAGGTTTGGGATCAGATGGGAGACGAGTTGACAAATTCGAATTTACTGAACTATTAAAAGATGCAACTATCAAGATACAAAATGATGTGATGTTAAAATATATTGGACGGATAGAGACTAATATGATTGTACTTTATATTTAATATTTTGCTACTATTTATGTAATTCTGTACTAATAAAACTTTTTGAATAAAAAAAAAGCAACAAAATACAAAAATCTCACTAGCAAATAAGCTTGTACTTTATATTTAATATTTTGCTACTATTTATGTAATTCTGTACTAATAAAACTTTTTGAATAAAAAAAAGCAACAAAATACAAAAATCTCACTAGCAAATGAGCTAAACTTGAAACAACAATTGGCAAACAGATCCAAGTGATTCAGACATATGGCACTACTGCTGATAACATTTTAAGGAGGGAAATATTTTGTGGTTTAGTTCTGTCAGACTAATGTTAATACACCTTATTTAGATATTCTTCTGTTCACTGCAGAGTCATGTGACTGGGCTGGTATAAAAATGTTGTTAAAATATAAGTAAATAAAATAAGAGCGCACAATAGCTGTGCTCAGTTATGAGGACAATGAAGAAATGACAAATCAAAGTGATCTGGCCAAGCTCAATATTGTACCTTATTATCCTATATTATCGTTCTCCTTTCGATGTTCAGCCATTTCAAATAGCACGTGAATCATAGAGGAAAATGAAAAAGCAAACGAAGAAAAAAAAGGAACTAAACAAGATAAATGGCAAAAGCTTGATGCTAACAGAAGCTGCTGTTGAGGAAATACAACATGTTGATACACCATTAAATGCCATTTACAAATTCATCTGTGTCATAAAACCAGCAGAGTTGGCAGCTTCCCAGGAGTGAAGGAAACAGGCAATCTGCTATAATGTCCTCCTTTCCTAGACGGCTGGGCATATTGAAGGAAGCCTCTTCATTTGTATTGAAAAGGTCACAGCCATTGAAATCAGCTTCCTGACAAGCAGTCCCATTAATGTCAACAGTAAGGCTGACAAGCCAGTTGTGATAGGCAAAACTTCCTCCGCATGCTGGCTGGGGAATTCTGGGAGTTGAAGTCCACAAGTTTTAAAGTTGCCAAGGGTTGGGCACCCTGGCTCTAGTGTAATTTGCATTGGCCTGGCTGAGAAACATTTTTTTTGCCAACTGTAAAACAAACAAATACATTCTTGACACTACATCCCCACCAAATGCCTAATCTTGTCTCTTTGTAAAGCCAACGCATACAAGCACATTTGGGGGTTATTCGGTACAGTTCATTTTTATTTGGTTAAGGTTTTTCTCTTCAGAACATTGCCTTTACCCAAAGTCTTCGTTAAACCCTGGTTACTCTTCAGATCATATGAATCTTTCACCTCTAATAAAGTATAAAACAATTGCTTGACTTTGAAAAGTTTATTTTGGAATTCCAACAGCTAACATAATAGGGGAAATCCTTTCAGGGCAGTTGTGGAGAATCATATAGTTTAAAAAGCAGATTATTTTAGAACATTCAGCACAGTTCTCTGCTTATCACAGGAATCCAAATTAAAATATCCCTTATAAAGGACTCAGCTGTTGTAGAAACACATCCAGCAAAGAGGGATTTGTTACTTTTCTCAGTAATCGGCTTTATTATTGGACTGCTCTTTCCCTTAAGACATTTTTCCTAACATTCAACCTTCTTGTAACTTAAAATCATTATTCCGCCTCAAACATTTTATTGAAGTTAAGATATATTATGTCTTCAATGTTTCCACAATGTACTAAGGAAGTTACCTGGTGAGCATAGGAGATAGTCTGTTTGGGAAACATCCACAGTGATTTCTAGTAATCTTTGTGTTCTTGTCAAGGTCCTCATACTGTAGATCATTCACTTTACAGTCTATCTAAAAATTTCCCAAGGTATATTAGGCTGACTGATTTATAATCTGTTGGATCCTTATTTTTTTGCTACGAAGTTTTACCTTACTCCAGCCATCTAGTACTCCAGCAGTTCTCCAGGATTTCTCTGAAGTAATGGATATATATATAGTGGCCTGCCAAACATTTTGATTAGTCAGCTCGGATATCATCCATCTAACCCTTGAAATTTGATCTCATTTTTGAACCAGTGGTATACAACTCTGCAGTAGTCTATCTTTTCAGACAAGGCTGAGCCAGAATAGGAACTGAGAAAGTTTGTCTTGTCTTTGTTATCTGTTATTTTCCTTGAGCAGTTGATCTACTATGTTTTCCCTCTTTCTATTATTTTAAACTTGTATGAAGAAGTCTATTTTGTTGAACTAAGTTTTCTTCAATAAACACAACTGTGTCCGGATTTTAGCTTTCTGGACAGAGACTCTACAAACCAAGTACTGTACAAACCAAGTCCCTGTACAAAAAGCTGTATATATTCTTCTTTGGTGCACACATATTAATTAAAGCACAGGCTGTGATTATAATTGCGATGTGAATATTCTTTGATACAGGAAAGAGATCTTCAGCCCTCATATACTCTTCATATTCCCGCTTAGTCCATATTATTTTTTCTCATGCACAAGAGCAGATCTCCAAAATCAATATTTCTATACTCTGTTAAATGGTGTATATAGATCAGTGATGGCGAACCTTTTCGGCACCGAGTGCCGAAAAGGGAGGGCGCGTGTGCGGCACCGAGTGCCGAAAAGGGAGCACTTTTCATTATCTGGGCCGCAACCAGGAAGAGGATTACTTCCGTTCTCCGGAAATGTACTTCCAGTTACTGCTGCGCATGCACACGCACTGATCAGCTGGCTGGCACGCATGCTCACACCGGAAAATGGAAGACCAGCTCTTCCGGTTTCCTGCACTGCTGCACACACAAAGGCCAGCTGATCGTTGCGTGCGCATACGTGCCAGAAACCCGGAAGAGAAACGGGCAACGCTGCGCATGCCAGGTGACATGGCTCCTCGTGCCACATCGGGCATGCGTGCCATAGGTTCGCCATCATGGATATAGATCCTTTATAGGTCCTGTCACTGCTGTTAGCAAGAATAAGGGTAAATATATTATTTCCTGCTATTGGTGTTTGTTTCTATTTTGCTTTTAATTTTTCTCACATGCATTTTTTCCACGAAACCTATCCAGAGATTGTGATCTAAATTAAACTGGTATTTCAGTAATGTTATTTAGGGTGTAACAACAATGAAACCATGAATCATTATGAACAGAAACTTTAAAGAAAAGCTGTTTGGGGCACTATCAGCAAATAGCTGATGTTCTCCAAACCTTTTATTATGAAGAAAAAAGCTACCCATGTATTATAACAACTCCTTCCCAGACATTTCTTTCAGCAACTTCCTTGTCATAAAAATATCTCTTGCTCAGCAGAGTGTAGCCCCCAAAGGATGGACAGCAATGTGATATTTTGTATTCTACAAAGATCAAGCAGAATTTTTACCTTGTCTTCTATCTATGTACTTCCCTCATCTCCTGATTCACTCCCCTACCTCAGCCAAATACTTTACATATTCTATTAGTAATACCAGAGGAGGAGGAGGAGGAGGAGGAGGAGGAGGAGGAGGAGGAGGAGGAGGAGGAGGAGGAGGAGGAAGAAGAAGAAGAAGAAGAAGGAAGAAGAAGAAGGAGAAGGAG
The DNA here is from genome assembly GCA_023053685.1 of Diadophis punctatus similis. Taxonomy (NCBI): domain Eukaryota; kingdom Metazoa; phylum Chordata; class Lepidosauria; order Squamata; family Dipsadidae; genus Diadophis; species Diadophis punctatus. Next base: position 5,466,295 of record JALIGW010000034.1, on the reverse strand, counting down.
AAGGAGAAGGAGAAGGAGAAGGAGAAGGAGAAGGAGAAGGAGAAGGAGAAGGAGAAGGAGAAGGAGAAGGAGAAGAAGAAGAAGAAGAAGAAGAAGAAGAAGAAGAAGAAGAAGAAGAAGAAGAAGAAGAAGAAGAAGAAGAAGAAGAAGAAGAAGAAGAAGAAGAAGAAGAAGAAGAAGAAGAAGTTATCCATTCAATCATGTCCGACTCTTGGCAATTCTATGGGCCAGGTCTCTCCACATCTTCCGATCTTCTACTTCTTGAGTTGTTCTATGCCAGTGATGGCGAACCTATGGCACGGGTGCCACAGGTGGCACGCGGAGCGATATCTGCCGGCACGCGAGCCATTGCCCTAACTCAGCTCTAGCGCGCATGTGCGTGTACGCCAGCTGATTTTTGGCTCGCGCAGAGGCTCTGGGAGGACGATTTTGGCCTCCAGCGGTCCTCTGGAGTGGTGGGGGGAGCGTTTTCACCCTCCCCAAGTTCCAAGAAAGCCTCTGGAGCCTGGGGAGGGCAAAAAACGGGCCCACTGGAAGTCGGGAAATGGGGGAGTGGGGGGGTCACGCACACATGCACAGGGGGGTGGGGCAAGTGGGGGGCTTTGAATTATGGGTGTGGGCACGCACGAGCGTGCGATAGCGTGTGCGCGCACTATTTTGGCACCCGAGGGAAAAAAGGTTCGCCATCACTATTCTATGCTCTGGCTGCTTTGATGATGAATACCAAAGTATAGAGACTGGTTTATTAAAGACTAGCAAATCTTCTTCTTTTTTTGGGTGGGGGGAGCCAAAGAGGCCTGATTCTTAATGATTTTTATCCTAGCCCCATTAATCTATGATATCACAGCCAGTCTCCCACCCTTTGCCAAAAGATTGCTGAGGCATAGACACAGGACAGATCATCTATTTAAGCAGCAGGAAGGTTTCTTTCAAATGTAATATTGGAAATACAATTACCTAGGTCAGTCTTCTACACACAGACAGACACACAGACACACACAAATTCTTCTTACTGCTTTCTTTCATTTTCAAAATCATTTGCCTTGAACAACAAATCATTTGAGCTGATAAGAGTTTTCTGATTGCAGACTTAAGTCAACTCTTTTTCCCCCCTATCTCTCACAAAGAAAACTTCTGTTTCAGAGCCTAAAACATGTCGGTGGAAGATGGGGAGATGGAGAAATAACCACATGACTGTTAATAATGTTTTAGGGATTTTAAGTGTGAAAATCTGAATAGCTTTAAGTGACTATTTGGTGCCACCTACCGGCTGTCCAATAAGATATGATTTCACAGAGACCTCTGCAGATCTTTCATTGCTTTCCATGAAACAAGCAAAAGCTAGCCACTATTTTATTTTATATTTTCCCCTCCTACATTATTACATATGCAATTGCTTCACAGGAAATTAGAGCCCTTGAGAATAATGGACAAATATTTATTATTTTTATTTTCCAACCAGAAAAATAACACCTTCCAAAAGTCTTTAAAAAAAAGATAGAAAACCACATTTTGGCAAATAAAGGTGATGAAATCTTCAGTCTTTTCCTTCTGCCCACATCCCCAAGCTTTCTTCTCTAAAGGGGCATGCATAAGTGCACCAGCGTGCCTACCGTCCCTGTCTTACTGTCCCCATTTATTCGTACTCATTTCCTGTGTCCATGTCCATGTTTATACTTATACCTATCTCGTATATGTTTGACAAACTAAACAAACAAACAAACAAACAAACATACATAAATAAATAAATAAATAAATAAATAAATGTTGCAGGTTTAAAAAAATTGTCACAGCAAAATAAATGCCGCATTCAATGAGAAAACAGTACAATAGAAATGAAGGCAGAGGTGGGTTCCTCCCGGTTCAGACCAGTTCGCCCAAACCGGTAGCGACCTGCTGGTGACGTCACGATGTCACGGAACCAGTTCGGTTGGTGCTGGTCTGTGGGCGCTGCCATCTTTTTTTTTATTCTTTTTTGATTTTTTTGATTTTTTTATTTCTTCTGAGCATGCGCAGAAGCCGAGTTTCCGGCACGGCACATGTGTCACCATCTTGTTTTGGGCTTTTTTTTGAATTTTTTTGGGATTTTTTGCCACTGCGCATGCGCGCGCCCACGAGGTGCGCTCACGCGGTGCGGGAGGAAGCGAACCGGCATTGAAGTAAGTTAGAACCCACCCCTGAATGAGGGCATTGGTGGGTTCCTACCCGTGCGGTCCACTCTACAGTACCGGTAGCGGCCAGCAGATGGCGCTATTTGCACGCGACAGCTCTGGTGCCATCTTTGCCAGTCTGTCATGCGGCGCCATCTTTTTTTGGGAATTTTTGGGCTGATTTTGCTTCCTGTGCATGCGCGGAAGCAAAATCTCATGAAGGGACGTGCGTGTGCATGAGATTTCGGCGATTTTTTGCTTCCACACATGCGCGGAAGCAAAAAAAAAGTGCTGAAATCGTATGCGCACATGCGTCCCCTCGCAAGATTTAGCTTCTGTGCATGCACACGAAGCAAAATGGCATGAGGGCGCACATGCACATAGTGAGCCCGCGTGTGCCAAAACATGGCGATGCATGCGCACCGGTATCGCAAAAAAGAAGCAACCCGCCCCCGAATGAGGGGTATGTCAAAATAAACATCTAAACTAAACATATATTAAATATATAAAAGACAAATAAGTGCCAATATTACTCAAGCTAAACAAAGAGATTTTGTGGATTTCTGAAAATGTCATGTTGTTAACATTTTCCGAAGATGAAATTGCAGCTTAAAATAGAAGATGGAAAAGAACAGGGGAATTCGGTCTTTGTTTCTGATGTTGGGCTTGTAGAGTAACCAAAGGTCTGAATAGACTATATTTGGTTGAGTTCTTAGTCCACAGTTCAAAGGGGTCTATAACATTTCCTCCCCAGTCCTCCCAATTACTTATTCTGTGTTGTTTCATGATGTGCCTATGACTTTTCAAGGGCTATCGGGATCAACATGTTTTAGTTTATAAGAACCACAGAAGTAGGGTGGCCCCATATGCTATTTTAAATCGAACATGCTTTCATTTGAAGGTAAAGTTTCCTTGAAAGAGAGATCAGATTCTGGCATTTATGACTTTAGGAGTAGATTAATTGGGCAATGGTCCAGGGCCCCAAAATTGAGACTTCCACCAATTTTGGCACTGTAAACAAAAAGAATTCTTATATTAAAGATAAAATGAAGTCTTCATCATGAAAATACAGGAAGCAGAGCAGAATTTAACATTTTATCATTCATTTTCCTTTACAAATGACAGTTGTACTTCTACAGGTACATTATGGGTTGAGAAAGCTTAGAAAAAAATCAAGTACTTCAGCCTGATTGATTTTTTAATCTATCTTCCATGGCTCCAATGACACTATGTCCCTCCTTTTGCTTTACTTAGAAGAGAAGCACAGAGAAGGGAAGGGAATTATATTACTTGGGAGAGTAACTTTGAAGGAGCGCTTTTCATGAAGCTTTGTCATATGAAGCACCGTTTTGAAGTTTGATATACCCTTGTCTTTTTAATTAGATTTATATCCTGCCTTTATCTGTACAACTCTAAAGTGAGGTACATAGTGCTCTGGTTTCCTCTTTTCCCTACGTCAGGGGTGTCAAACTCACAGCCCGCAGGCCAGATGCGTCACGTGCTGGCCACGCCCACCCCTGGTTTAGCGAAGGGGGGGGGGAAGTTGCAATATGTCACGTGACGACAATGTGTCATCGCAAGTTTGACACCCCTGCCCTACGTCAACAACCCTGGAAGGTTGGTTGGGTTGAGAGGAGAGTGCCTGGCCCAATGTCACCAGCCAGCTTTCATGTCTAAAGGAAGGACTTAAGGTGTCCTGGTTTCAAGTTCATCTCCTTAATGCAGTAGTTCCCAACCTGTGGTACGTGTACCACTAGTAGTACGCGAGGGCCTTCCAGGTGGTACGCGAACACTTTCGGGGTCATGAACGATTTTTAGTTAGTTATTTTTTACTTCACAAAAATGTTTACTGCCTAACACAAGATAATCTGGCAACGATTTGCAACTGTTGCCACACGCCACCCACCTGGTCCCAGCGGCCCGAGAATCCAGTTGCTGGATGCGCGGGGCCAAAAAAGGAACGGTGACTGTTCTGAACTCTATGGAAATAAAGTGATATCTGATCGAATTTAGTTTCTCTGGAGCCAGGTGGTACGCGGCAACTGTACGGGACCTCCAAGTGGTACTCGATCACAAAAAGGTTGGGAACCACTGCCTTAATGGCTTCACCAAACTGGTTCTTAATCTTTTTTCCTTTCAGGATATGTAAGGTGAAGCTTGTGGTAAGATCCAAGCAGCTTTCAAAAAATATCCACCCAATTGATATCTTCCCTGAGCTGGGAGTAGAAGATCACATCCTTGTGCATACATAATTGAACATAAATAATGGAAATACTGCAATCTTATGAATAATAACAAGATGCTCAGTTCTAGTGAATCAAGTGTATATTTACTGCCAGTAAATAAACATATGCAGATGATTGCTCTGTTGAAGCACTATTGCCAAATACTTCCTGCTATTTCATATGGTGCAGCTAGCAATGCATTTTCAATCATCTTGAAAACAAAAGAGGGATTTTTGGAAATTTATGTCAGGATGGGACAGTGGAGAGGAGTATATGTGGCATAGAATTACTGTACTTTTAAGAATCTAACAGCCTATGTACTGTATCTATAAATGTGAATTTCTTCTGTAAATTAATGGATAGCAGTATATAATGATGTAGAGCTCAGTGTTTATGGTTTTGTCTTTAATCACCCATCTTTATACTACTTTTGCAATAAACTGAGGTTAATATTTGTCCTTTGCATCTCAAATTACCTTTGTCAGACCATGTCATCTAAATAAATAATCAAAATCAATTGATTGTTGTTTTAAATGACAAAATCAATTAGTGACGTACAATATGGAGTATTGAGCACCTCACATAAAATATTTGTAGCAAAGGATTTGGAGATTTCAAATCCTAGATATCCTAGATATCAAATCTAGTATGGTAACATTTCAATAAGGACTACATTTCTCTAAAATATTTGTTACCAACTTACTAAAAATACAAGAACAGGTAGGATCCATTTGCAAAAATTGCCCCATTCTGTCTTCTGCCTAATCATGTTATCCGGGAATGGATTGAACAGGCAATAATTTCAGGATTTCTTGTGCAGGCTACCTTAGAAATGTATATTTACAAACAACACCCTGCCCACCCAGGGCAAAAGCAGGACTTGTGATCATAGGACAGTTGAAATCCTTCAATATAAAAATCTGCAGGGTCTATGTCCAATCAGGATAGCTTTAATGGCACAGTTAATACCAAAAGTCAAATTGTGATCTAGTCTTTCTACGGTTTATATCCCCAAGCATCAAACGAGATGGAAGAGAGCTTGGCTTTCATTTCCCAAACCAGCCAACTGTTATTTTGTCCCTATTATCAGTTTTCCCGGTCCTGAGGGGGAAGAGGCTAGTGGCAGAAGTTGAACCATTTGCAAACTAGCTACAGAGTGAAATGCTGTTTTACAGCACCGAACCGGTCCCTTGGTGTGAAAGTGATTACTGCGTGAAGAAACATGTGAAGGAAATCATAATCAAATCAGAATGCTAAGTACAAGCAGGGATAGAGAGATTGAAAAGAAAACTTATCTAAAGTTTACTTTGACGAAAGGGCAGTTTACTTTCCATATCTGAATGGGCAGTGATCAAGTGATCTAATTGTACTGCAATGGTTCTTAATGCATTCAAAAGTAAAAGCTTCATGATTTAGTCTTCCTTCTAAATTGGCCTTTTAAGTCAGTCTGCCAAATTCTTAACGATGTCATCTTATAAATACATTTTTTTAAAAAAAGATCAGTAAGCCATGGTATTATTTTAATGTATAACAGAAAGGTAGAAGAAATACCTCTTCAGCAGTGATGGGTTCTAAATCCCATTGCTACCGGTTTGCACGCACGCTTGCGCACATTTGCAACACTTCTGTGCATGCGCAGAAGCATCTGGGTTGGGTGGGCGGAGCCTCCCGCCACCACCGCAACCCGTTCGTAGAACCGGACCGGACCGGTAGCAACCCCGCTGCTCTTCAGGCATTCACAACTTACAAGCATGAATGGAAGCTAGGAATGTGGCCTATTGATCTCTTCATGTTTATGAGAAAGGTCAGGAGAGTGACTATAATAGCATTTTGCTAAACAAGATCAAACGACAGGAATCGTGGTATAGTCATGGCTTTGTGATCCTAAGAAGCTCTGCAACCACATTGAGTTGAATTTTGTTTCAGCTGCTGTTTGGAAACATGAGCTGGGAGAGAGAGAGAGAGAGGTGAGATCCTGAACTCTGAAACCTATCGTATCTACCATACAAAGCTTGCATAAGTAAAAGCTTGAAGTATTTTCCATTTCAATATCGGTCATTCTAGATTTCAAAAGTTTATTTTCCCTCCTATTTTTCCAAATCACCATTCTTCAAAATGCATTTTCTCTCCAACACTAAATATCCCAAAAAATATAATGCGGCACTTTGATACCCAACTTAATACATACTATTAATTTTGGAAAATGTATCCAGGAGATCGATTAATATTGTATTGTTACCATTGAAGAGCATACTGCTTAGGTCAGCAAGAGTGGCATTTGCCAAGATTTCCTAAATAGTACTATAAAACTTTGGAACTTTATGAACCAGATAAAAAATAAATAAGAAGTCCATTAAAAATATTGAACGTTGGTCCTATGAAGACATCACTTTGTACCCCTACTAAATTACTAAATTTTTAAAATCTGGCTTGGGTTGTGATGGAGATTGAGAAATTTTTGATTTCCTCTGGGACTGCTAGAGCTTCTTGCTTGCTTCACCTGTCTAGTTGCTCTACAAACAGTGTTTCCCGTACTGAAGGGTAGCAAAACCATGTAATTTCTCCAAAGACAGATTAGAATAGATGCGTCACATGCAGGCCACGCCTACCCCAGCTCCGCAAAGGGGAAAAACGTCGCAATACATGTGCATTTGTGCTTTAGCAGAAGATATGATGGAATTAAAGATAATTAAAGATAAAAGATATGATGAAATATGATGGAGAGACGCGGTGGCTCAGTGGCTAAGACGCTGAGCTTGTTGATCGAAAGGTCGGCAGTTCAGCGGTTCAAATCCCTAGCGCCGCGTAACGGGGTGAGCTCCCGTTACTTGTCCCAGCTTCTGCCAACCTAGCAGTTCGAAAGCATGTAAAAAAAGCAAGTAGAAAAATAGGGACCACGTTTGGTGGGAAGGTAACAGCGTTCCATGCGCCTTTGGCATTTAGTCATGCTGGCCACATGACCACGGAGACGTCTTCGGACAGCGCTGGCTCTTCGGCTTTGAAATGAAGATGAGCACCGCCCCCTAGAGTCGGAAACGACTAGCATGTATGTGTGAGGGGAACCTTTACCTTTACCTTTTTATGATGGAATTCCCATGGTATTAGCTTACCTGTCTGTGTAGATGTCATCTATTAGGAAATGGAGTGAAAGCAAGAATAATTTTCCACTGGAATACTCAAGCAGCCAATTTCATAATACAGCTAGTCCTCAATTTATAACAGTTCTTGACTGTTCTATAATGGCACTGAAAAAAGTGACTTATGGCCGTTTTTCACACTTAGGACCATTGCAGCATCCCCTTGGTCACATGATCAAAATTCGGATGCTTGGCAACTGGTTCATTTTTATGACAGTTGCAGTGTCCCAGGGTCATGTGATCTTCTTTTGTGACTTTCTGATCAGCAGTCAGTGGGGAAGCCAGATTCACTTAACAACCGGGCTACTTATTTAACAACAGTAATGATTCACTTAACAACTGTGGCAAGAAAGGACGTAAAATGGGGCAAAACTCACTTAACAAATCTTTCACTTAGCAACAGAAATTTTGGGCTCAATTGTGGTCGCAAGTCGAGGACTACCTGTATTTAGCAATAGCACTTAGACTTATATACCGCTACACAGTGCTTTATAGCCCTCTCTAAGCAGTTTACAGAGTCAGCATATTTCCCCCAACAGTTTGGGTCCTCATTTTACCAACCTTGGAAGGATGGAAAGCTGAGTCAACCTTGAGCCGGTGACACTCGAACTGCCAAACTGCTGGCAGCTGGCAGTCAGCAGAAGTAGCCTGCAGTACTGCATTCTAACCACTGTGCCACCACGGCTCATGATTATGTTGTGATTCTACAGGGTACAGCTCAGGAATCTTTTGGTTTATTTGCTTTCTTTGATTGGGATAGATAGATAGATAGATAGATAGATAGATAGATAGATAGATAGATAGATGGATGGATGGATGGATGGATGGATGGATGGATGGATGGATGGATGGATGGATGGATGGATGGATGGATGGATGGATGGATGGATGGATGGATGGATGGATGGATGGATGGATGGATGGATGTAGATGATGTAGATGTAGATGTAGATGTAGATGTAGATGTAGATTATGGTATATATGTGGTGGATATATGGTGTATATATATATGGTGTGTGTGTGTGTGTGTGTGTGTGTGAGAGAGAGAGAGAGAGAGAGAGAGAGAGAGAGAGAGAGAGAGAGAGAGAGAGAGAGAGAGAGAGAGAGAGAGAGAGAGAGAGAGAGAGAGAGAGAGAGAGAGAGAGAGAGAGATTGGACATGTTATTGGATAGGCAATTTTCTTGAGTGACCAAAATTGAGTGACCAGCTCAGGAAGGGTTGCAATCAATGTATGAGATATAATTGCCTAGGGCAATTCTGTGTCTTGCACATATAGTGGGATTACAAGGTTCATCATCATGGGATCTAACAGATTAACAGAGTTGGAAGGGACCTTGCAGGTCATCTACTCCAACCCCCTTCCCAAACAGGAGACCCTTACCTCTGCCTCTACCTAGGATCAAACTCACAATCTCCTGATTGTGAGGCAAGAGCTCCACCTCTAGGCCACAGCAGCTGGGCTAATCTGGGATCTGTGGTAGGAAGAATCCAGCATGTATCTTCAGGGTGCCAGGTTGAGAAAGCCTCAGTCATGCTTGGATCGTTGCTTGAAACAATGTCAAGATTTTATTTAGGGAGCTATCTCGTGCAAAGTATCTGGACAACCACTAAATTCAAGTTCAGACTTCAAGTGAAATGACATTCTACCTAGCAGTAGGACCAGTTTTGCATTATGTGCCACATCCAGAGGACTTTGTCTGAAATAATTGGAACATATAGTATCTTAATTAATCTCAGCCAATCTATATTGAGAAAAAAATATTCTCAGAAATACTTTTTTAAAGGAAAGAGATCCAGCAAAGGAAATGAGAGAAGGCAAGAGAACATTTGGAGTGTAATGCATGGCAAAAAATACTTGATGAAAAGAAATTGAATACATGTCTCTGGCTCAAAGTCATCTGCAACAGCATGATGAATTTGGGCATTACATTAGCAGAGGGAATTGGCAAGTTAGGAGAAAGTAAGAAAAAAAATATTCAGAGAATCAGAAGGAACAGGAAGACTGAGATGTTTATTTGATCGGTATCATCGCCGAGAGATGCAAGAGAGAAGGTATAAGAGGTAAATGGAGAAATAACCATTTGAAACACTTGTCTGGACTCATTTGTACAAGAATATTAATTCTGTGCAAAATATTGCTGAATACATTTGTTCTGCATACAGCATCTTCTGCATGACACCTGCCATGGATATAGTTGACAACAAAGATGCATTTTGCTCTGTCAGTGATGGGACACATATTATGGCACAAATGCCTGAAGAAAGTCTGCATTCAAAATGGTCGCTAATCATTTTATTACTTGCTTGCTTGCTTGCTTACTTACTTTCAGTTTCCACAGCTGCTCAGCTCAAGTATATGATTCTAGATCAGGGGTGTGAAACTCGCAGCGTCTCAGCTGTGTCACGTGATGTATTGGGACTTTTCTTCCCCTTTGCTAAACCGGGCATGGGCGTGGCCAGCGCATGACACATCCGGCCTGCGGGCTGCGAGTTTGACAGCCCTGCTCTAGATCGTCATATAATGTCTGTAGACTCACACCAAATATCTTCCACTAGCCCAGGCAGGGGAGTTAAATTGCTGGCCCACAGGCCGGATGCATCCCATGCAGGCCACGCCCACCCCAGCTCCACGAAGGGGGAAAACGTTGCGATACATCACATGACGGCAACGTGACACTGCAAGTTTGACACCCGTGCACTAGAGAGAAACAGGAGGGTGTTAATATCCTCAAATCCTGTTTCTGAGCCTTCTATAGGCATTTGATTAGCCACTGTAACAAAGAATGCTGAGTTAGATAGACATCCAGATTGGAAAAAGCTAAATTTGATGTGCAAACTGAAGAGAAACCAGAATACCCCTTTGATCTACTTTAGCTCAGTTCGTATGGTCTTTAATCAGGATGCATCCTTATTCCTGCAGTGAGTCCCATGTTTCTAAATTTCCTGCCATACGGACTGTGAATTATATGTAACTGTTAAGAGTACCTTGGAGTGAGCTTCAAAATTTTTAGCAAGGGGCTCTCTGCCCGGTTGCTGAGTAGGTGTGACCATGGTGGGCATGGCCTAGCCTCCGGGAGGGCGAAAACATCCTCCTCAGGCTCCGGAGGCTGGAAATGGGCTGTTTCTGGCCTTCCTGAACTTCCGGTAGGCTCGTTTTTCACCCTCCCCGAGCCTCTGTGCGTGCCCTGCACTTACCTGCATCAAAAACAGGCCGCATGGGGATTCCTGGGAGGGGTGGGGCGGGGTAGGCAGGGCCAGCCAGGAGTGGGATTTGGGAGTTTTCCAAACTGCACAGAATCTTAGCTAGAGGTTCTCCTGAAACCCTGGACCCACAGCAGCCCACCCTGGAGTACCTCCATATAACCTAGTAAAAAGGTGGTTTTTAGATGACACATAATCTAAAACTTTCTGACAATTAGAAGCAATGGTACAAAATATTTGCATATCATAGTACAAATATGAAATGCCTATTTTATTACTAAATAATCAAAATAATCAAAAAGAAGAAAGGAAACCAATTAACCATTTTCATATGGTTCATTCCTGCAAAATAGCTAAACTAATTCCTTACTATCCAAAATAATCTGAAATTTGATACAGATATAACTCAGCACAGTTTGGATACTTGAAATAACCAATATATTTTTTCCATCTAATAGGAAAAACTCAGGATTAAAATTTGCCTCCTAATAGGTGGCAGTTTAGGATGGGTGTTTTAAATTAATAAAGCTTTACTTGTTTGATGCAAGTGCTAATCAGTAGTATGTAAATTGATCTTATATTTATTTTTAAATATTATGCCTGGCACTTGCATAATGCAAGTATCTTAATGGTACAGTGAAAATAATAAATTTAGAAGAAAAGCGTTCTTCGTAGTTATACTGAATAGAGTTTTGCAAAGCTTCAAAGGATTGCTTCACTTCAAATCAGCTCATTAAAACTGATTTGCAAATTAAAGCTTTGATGCTGTAAATGAAATTAGATAGCTGTGAAGTGCATCCCAGCCTTGTGAAATGTTTTGCAAATTCAATTGCTTTTCTGGTGCTTCTGGGGTTTTTACCAAATGATAGGGTTGCATGGCTATTGAGATCCATAAAGGACTTTCGGGGTGGTGAGGGCATGCCCTTGGCATCTTGTTAAAGAAATCATGCCATTTTTTGTGGGTTTGTATGATTAGTGACACAAGTCCCAGGAAAATATCTGCTTGAGTTAAGGATCCTATCAGAGAATTTTAATATTCTCTGATAGGGACCTTATTTACAGTATCATACATTCTTATATTTACAGTACCATACATTCATACAGTACCATACATACAGTACCATACATATTTACAGTACCATACAGTACCATACATAACAGACCCTTCCTTAATGTCTCCATAACTCAAATGCAGATTTAAGGAATTGCTGACAATTTTTGAAAGTTGTTATGTTTAAATCGGAGGAGGTTATATTCTACACTGGTCAAAATAACTTCTGTACAACACATCTTGACATCCACTGTCCTCGCTTTTTCCTCATCCTTTGTATATGTTCCTTAAAAGAAGAGGGAACACTTTTTTTATTTTTAAAAGAGAGTGCTGAAATGAATATATCCTGATGACACTTGGCAAGATTGGTTCTCTAAAGGATCTGCCTTGTCTATCATTTTTATTCCATTTGGCCAAAAAAATGAAGTCAGTGAACACTTGATGCTTCCCCATTGTAGTTATTGATTTTCTTTTTTTCTTTCTTTTTTTTTCCAGAGCTCTGGGCAGAAATCACATCGTGTCAACACCCGCTGTGGGCCTTTGCGATGCTTTGTATTGTTTTTCTTTTTAATCACAGAGTTTTTTTTCTTTTTAATCACAGAGTATATAAAATCAAAATCAGCTGATCGCTGAACCTCAATTCAGGTTTGGACGGAATTCATACAAGCCTAATAGTGAATATCTCATGGATATAGTGGTCTACTCACAGATTCAGGCGTTATACAGGTAGTCCTCAACTTACAACAGTTCATTTAGTGACCATTCAAAGTTATAACATCACTGAAAAAAGTGACTTATGACCGTTTTTCGCAATTGCGACCATTGGCAGCATCCCCATGGTCATGTGATTTACATTCGGATGCTTGACAACTGGCTCACATTTATGACAATTGCAGTGTCCCGGGGTCATGTGATCACTTTTTGCAACCTTCTGACCAGCAAAGTCAATGGGGAAACCAGATTCACTTAACAACCATGTTATTAATTTAACCGCTGTAGTGTTTCATTTAACAAATGTGGCAAGAAAAGTCGTAAAATGGGGCAAAACTCACTTAACAAATTTCTCACTCAACAACATAAATTTTGGGCTCAATTGTGGTCGTAAGCTGAGGACTACCTGTCGAGCCTTTCTAACCCTAGCACAAATATGTCATGGCAAACTATTTTTGTGCCATGTCTCCGTGAAGTCACCAAATGGTCCCCAGCTTATACAGTACAAGTAGTCCTCGACTTGCGATCCCAAAATGTATGTCGCTAAGCAGCATTTTATGACCTTTCTTGCCACAGTTGTTAAGTGAATCACTGCAGTTGTCAAGTCAGTGACACGGTTGTTAAGCGAATCTGGCTTCCCCATTGACATTGCTTGTCAAAAAGTTGCAAAAGCTGATCACATAACACCAGGACACGGCAACCGTCATAAATATGAACCAGTTGCCAAGCATTTGAATTTTGATTGTGTGACCAAGGGGATGCTGCAATGGTTTTGTGAAAAACGGTCATAAGTCACTTTTTTCAATGCCGTTGTAACTTTTTAAATATAATTTGCTATTAGGGCAGCATATCAGATGCATTATAGTGGCTCTAATATTTTAATTCAGCAGTGTGGGAATGTAGATAATGACACCTAACAGACATGAATGAAAAGTATTAGAATCAGAAGTTTGTTCTACCTTCTAAGGGTGGTAAAAATACCTTGCATAATGTATTTATCATTAACTGAACAACTATTCTCTTTCTTGTTCCATGCCATACTTTCTTTCATTTCTTAAAATAATAAGTGCTCTGATGCCTATTAAATGTCAGTGTGGATCCTGCCAACAAACCTCCAAAGTCTGCTCTAATAATGAAAGAAAATGTGTTTGTTCATGGACAAATTCATGTTATACTGTATAATCTAATATGTTCCACAGTTCTTCTTGGCAACATTTGCTCGACTGAAAGGCATTTGAAAGTTTTATTATTGGTTGTTAAATAATTGATTTGCAAAATTTAAACATAGGTCAACAATGAAAAGCAAGTATTTTGTTCTACCACAGGAATGGCTGATATATGTTAAGATCTAAGACTCAAGAGTTAGCCATTAGAAACAGCATATCCTGTTTCTAGTCAATAAGAATTTGCCTTTATTCTACCTGGTTACTCTGGAAAGTATGAATTACATAGGTCAAATCTATGGAAAATGTAAAGAGATGCTTATAATATAGAATTGCTGAAGCAGAGCCACTCAGGCTCACAAATAGGACCAAAATTGCTTTTAATCATGAATTTAAGGAATTTATGAGGGTCTGGATTCAGTTGGCTAAAATGAGAGTACTAGCCCAAAAGCAAAGCTGCTTTATTGGGCAATATGATCATTTCCTTTAAAGATATTGTGCTTTTTGCAAATAAAATAAATTGCCTCCTTAAAACATGGAACATCTAGATAGGCAATCAATAAACAGAGGTTAAAGTACACTCCTCCACACATTTGACCAACAGCTTTATACAGTAGCTGAAATGTCCCAACGGTGCTTTTTTCAAGAGGCAACTGGACTTTCTGGTTTTTCTTTGAAGACATTTCGCTTCTCATTCAAGAAGCTTCTTCAGCTCTGACATTTCTCTATAGACATTTAGCAGAAATGTAGTTAAGCAAAAGCAGGAAGACCCACCAGATGATAGCAAGGGATCTAAATAGAATGGATGCGAGTTCATTTGCATTGCAGGCCAACTTTCTTACTCTGGAATCAGAAATATCATTTAAAAGGCTCACCTGAGCTTGAAACTGGAAAAAAATGAAACCTTGATTTTGGGTTTTACCGATTAGATAGATTTGTAGTTATAGAAATGGCTAGTTAAACTATTACAGAATAACAGAATAACAGAGTTGGAAGGGACCTTGGAGGTCTTCAAGTTCAACCCCCAGCTTAGGCAGGAAACCCTACACCACTTCAGACAAATGGATATCCAACATCTTCTTAAAAACTTCCAGTGTTGGAGCATTCACAACTTCTGGAGGTAAGCTGTTCCACTGATTAATTGTTCTAACTGTCAGGAAATTTCTCCTTAGTTCTAAGTTGCTTCTCTCCTTGTTTAGTTTCCACCCATTGCTTCTTGTTCTACCCTCAGGTGCTTTGGAGAATAGCTTGACCCCCTCTTCTTTGTGGCAGCCCCTGAGATATTGGAACACTGCTATCATGCCTCTCCTAGTCCTTTTCATTAAACTAGACATACCCAGTTACCAATGGTAATAGGCACCTTGAGTGCAATCCCAAAATATCTGGAGCACCATTTGAACACCATCAGCACTGACAAAATTAACACCAGTCAATTGCAAAAGGCAGCTTTACTTGGAACAGCTTACATTCTGCGACTTTAAACAACAACATCTGCCTATCCCAAGTCCATGGGAAGGACTCGATAGGTGGATAAAAATGCCAAATCCAGTGTAAATATCTGGCTGACGGTGTCACCAGCCATAATACATTAGATAACATTGATCATATGTGTTAGGCAAAATGGCACATAGAAATAAAACTGAAAATGAATAGACATTCCTAAATATTAAAAAGTAATATGCAAGATATTAGTTAAAATACATTTACAAAGGAATGAGGAATTGCAGTGGGATGGACTTCAGAATTTGCGAAGGTCCAAGCAATGAGACAAACTAACTTACCAATAAAGTCAAGTGTATTTGTAGCTCAGGGTTGACATGAAGGGTGCTCTTTGAGCTTGGTTGTTTTCTTGCACATGTTTCATCACCCAAACTAGGTAACATCATCAGTGCTAGTTTCATTTGGGTAATGAAACGTCTACCAGAAAACAACCAAGCTCAGGAGAGCACCAAGAACCCCTCAGAAACGAAACTTGGTGGAATTATTTATCCTTTGCCTGTTTCAAGGCATTTCACATACTGTTACTGTTATTTTCCCTGTTAAGCTGTGAACTTTTTTCAGAGGAAGGCTAGATTGTGCAATATACCTTTGCAAACTATTCACAGCTGCGGTAGCGAACACAAGGAGAAGAAAGAGGAAAGGAGGGAGAGGCCCGCCTGATTGCTCTGTGTGCTACAGAAGTGATTACCAACTGTGCCATCCTCCATACTTGGTGCGGGGAGGTCCCCAGCTGCTTCTTTCCTAAAGGCGTGATTAGACTTTGAAACTGCCAGGTAGGGGAGGGTTCCCTGCCAAAAGCAAAGCAATGTTAATGTTACTTATACAAAGGCTTCCCAAGAGAATAATAGAGAGCTTCACTGCAGTTTCTATAGCTACCTCTCTCTCTCTCTCTCTCTCTCTCTCTCTCTCTCTCTCTCTCTCTCTCTCTCTCTCTCTCTCTCTCTCTCTCCCCTCCCCCATCTCTGTGTGTGCATGCATGAGAAGTGTGTGTGCCTTTTTGTGTGTTCTATGTGTATACAGGTGTGTGTGCATATTCTTTGTGTACACGCATGTGTGCGTGCACGTACTTTGTGCATTTTATCTGTAGACAAATCTGTGTGTGTCCTGTGTGTAGAAAAGCATTACATATTCTGGGTATGTTCTGTGTGTATACGACTGTGCATATTCTGTGTTTGTACAAGTGTGTATTTCCTGTGTATACTATACAAGTATGTATGTGGGCTCTCTGTGTGTATTCCATAATGCCCATCAATGGAGCAGCAGTATCCTAATGAACATGGAAGCAAGCAGGGAATACTTTCAGATAATGTGTGGATGCACGAATATTACCACAAGGTACAATACTGCCCTAACACCATTTCTACACTGTCAAGCACAGATGCCATTAATCCTCCTTACTCGGTTTTTTTTTTAGAATTGCCGGCTGTGGAGAGCATTTTTAAAAATATGCTGTGTTCACAAAAGTAAGAAACATTTTATATTGGGTTTTTTGCCGAAATAGTTTCTCTCTTACGGTAGCAGATGAAAAGCAAAGACTGCCAAGAGATAATAATAATATGTATTTTGCCATAGAAACTCTAAAAGCCAGGGCACTCTTTCATTACCTATACATATATACACAGATATATGCATACGTATCTACTTAAAACCTCTAAAGCAACCAAACTAAATGGCCAATTAAAACTGAATGGAAAGAAATGATAATTTTCCTATTGTTTTCTCTCATCTTTCGGCTGTTGGAGTCCTGTTCTGTAACCCCCAATAAAGAAAGTCAATATGAAGAATCAAACGTCCTCCTTGGCAATAAGATTGAAACAGAGGAAAGTCTCTTTCGATTGGGCTGGTTGTTTTCAGATGAATAGCCTCGTG
Source organism: Diadophis punctatus similis (assembly GCA_023053685.1). NCBI lineage: Eukaryota > Metazoa > Chordata > Lepidosauria > Squamata > Dipsadidae > Diadophis > Diadophis punctatus. Next base: position 5,449,288 of record JALIGW010000034.1, on the reverse strand, counting down.
TTATTTAAGATACCCCTGACATCTAGGAAATATTTTATGGCAACTGAAAGGGAAGGAGGCGGGCAAAAACCTGTCCTTTCCTGAGTTTATTTCTTGTTCCTTATCTTAGGACTGACTCTGTATTTCCCGAATCCAAATGAAATAGCAAGTATCTATTAATTATAATAAGAGAGCAGTATTTAACAAGATTAATCACTGTCAGTTCACCAAGAGCCCACAAACCTTGGTAGATTTGCAACCGAAGTAGAAAATTAAGCATACGCAGCCCGTTTTCATTAGATTATTCACATCCTGTGTGTGTGAAACGGCCCCTTTGAACATCACATTTGATATGCCACACTAAATCCTATGAAGCAGATGGGTTTTAATTGGGAAAGAAAACAGACATTAGAAGCTACATGAATTAATAATTGGCTTCCTCTCTGAGAATTAACTTTTTAAAAACAAGAGCAAGGCCGCAATATGCCTGGTTCTATCTGCCAGTCAATCTACCAAATTTCCTATCCAGTGGTTTTGATAACACACAATCACACTTGCAGGATTAAAGCATCTGCTTTGAAGTTAGTGGAATTTTCTCCTGAATCCTGGGAAGCCCTTCTACTTGACTCCATTGTTACATCCTCAAACCGTCACAGCTTCAACTTCAAACTGTCTACCATGGGCCTCATCCCATTCCTAAGAGGTCTGTAAAGGGGGCGTGCATAAGTTCACCAGCGTGCCTACCGTCCCTGTCTTACTGTCCCCATTTATCTGTACTTCCTTCCTTTGTTTATGTTTATACCTATAACTGCTATCTTGTACATGTTTGACAAACAAACAAACAAACAAATAAACAAACAAACAAATAAATAAAAACCATGAAATATTATACCAGCTCTAATGGGTATTAGGAATAACCTTAAGTATGCTAATATAATCAATAGGTTTACAAATAAACTAATAAAATTATAAATATGGTTAGAATTATTTCGTTGTATTATCACTATTATTATCACTATATGTTACTATTTCTTTTTTCTTTTGTAAAATGGTATGCCCAGACAATATATATTTATACTTATATATAAATAAAAAAACTTGACTTACAAAAAAAAGGAATAACCTTGAGGAACAGGAAGAAGAGCCACAACTATGACAACAATCAGACAAAAGAAATCTGAATCCGAGGCAGAAATGTAATTTAAGTAAACTTCTGAGATATGACCTTCCGCAGTGCTCATGGAGCTAGAGAGCCAGGGAGCTGCATTCAGAATTGCAATATTCTGTTACTGTAATCTTAAAAGTAGCATTAGTATTCATAACTTTGGTGAAAGGTCAATATTCCATGGATGAGTACAATACCATACATCTATCAGAAATCATGTGGAGAATTGATGGTGTTAAATTACATTTCATTTTCCATTGTTGTGCTATTATTACATTGGTCTCAATAGTACTGTGTTTCCCCAAAAATAAGACCGGGTCTTATATTAATTTTTGCGCCAAAAGACACATTAGGTCTTATTTTGGGGGAAATACGGTACTAAATGTGTCTGTCTGGCTGACGAGCTGAACTGGGGCTTATTTTTGGGGTAGAGCTTATATTACGAGCATCCTGAAAAATCATTCTAGGGCTTATTTTCCGGCTGGGTCTTATTTTTGGAGAAACAGGGTATTTTTATTCCAATTCATTTTTCCAGCTTGTAATATAGTAACTCCTCCTTGGACAGAAAAGGAGGACCAACAAGCCACTACTGAAAGACATAACACCAGACATGTCACTGGAAGAAAAAACCTATTTTGGCCATGTCATGTGGGGAAATTCACTGGAGAAAGCAATTATGTTTGGAAGAGTTAGCGGCAAAAGGAAACCAGGCCATCAAAGAACATGGTGGCTGGATACCATCAAAGCTGACACCAGCCAGAGCATAGAAAAACTCTTAGTGGAAGATCAGAAGTCATGGAGAGACCTGGCCCATAGAATCGACAAGAGTCGGACATGACTGAATGGATATCATCATCATCATTATCATCATCATTGTCGTCGTTGTCGTCGTCGTATTCCAAGTATCCCTTACCCACATCAAACAGAAAGCTGATAGCGTATCCCAGTGCCTCAGGAAACAGGCAGGAGACTTCATGATGAATTCCAATGAAGCACATTCACTGGCAGAAAATGTCTTTGGAATCCTGGCCTCCAAAGGAGGAAGGGAGGAAAAAAGGGGAGATGATTTGCCAGAGCAAAACCATAAAGAGATTTCCCAGCCCATCTTTTCTGTTGGGATTCTTTGGGGAAAGAGATTCCCTAGGAGATTTGAAATTAAGCAGACCACCTGGGAGAGGACCAAGAGGAAAGAATCCCTGGAAGAAGAAAAAGAGAGAGATTTCTGGAAAATATAGGCAACATGAAGACTGGATTTTGTCAGAGGAGAAAGTGAAGAAGGAGAAGAAGGATGAGAAGGAGAAACGCGCTCTTGCCTGCGTGGAGGCAGGAATCGATGCTCGCCCCCTCTTCCTCGCGGGCAGAAGCGCGTTTTAAATTGATGTAGGCAGAGCCCAGAGGAGCCGAGCTAAGTAGGCGCAAGGATGCAATGCGCCACTTGTAAGCATCCAATGCGCCACGTTTGGCGCATGCACCACGGTTTGGCCACCCCTGCTCTAGATAAAGGGAGGGGGGCTGAGAAATATGAAAATGGCAAAGCTAAACTTCTGTGGGACAAGTGGTAGGGGCAGATGAGACTCAGTCAAGAAAATCTCCAGGAGAAGAGGCTTGTTTTGAGTGGGTTAGAATTTGGTCTTGTTGACCATGTAAACCCATAGATAAACCTAAAAGAATGTTTCTCTCTCCATTTTCTAATTTTTAACAAAAGAGATTTTGAAATCATAAAATTGATACTTTTGTTTAAGGTCTACAGAAGGAGACAGGGCTGTTATTCCCTGGCTCCACCTCTCAGGAAGCAATTAGGCTGGAAGGGATTGATATACAGATTAAATATTTCCACTCTATATTCTTTTCTGAAGAACGTTTCCTAAATTCTGACAATCTGGAATCAGTTCAGATCCCCTGCCTCCTTTTCCCATCTCTCTCATCAGCTGGTGTTAAGGAAGAGGAACTTGAGCAAGGCATTTATTTCCTCCAGAAGGGTAAATGGCTGGTGGCATTGGGAAGTTCTCTGTAACTCATAAATCAGGAAGGTAGGGCAGAGGGTGAGGTTGCGAGGCTACTTCTACCACCCACTAGTATGTGCTCTTTCTCCAGCTATTCCCAACAAGATCACAGAGATGAGATATGGTTGTCTAGCTTCATGAGTTTCGATTTGATTTGTAATGTTACCGCCAATATGCAGTGCATATTCACGGTCAGTGCTGTAATTTCACAGTGTATTTTATTGGGAATATTATTATAGACTTCTTACTTTTACTCTTAAAGATCTTCTGAGCTTCTAGATAAAAAGTCATCTGACAAAGAGAAACCAGAAAGAGGAGGGGAAGCTTCGGATGTGGAACATCTAAGCAAGCAAATCCAAATGCAAGACATTCCATTACAGAATGCTGAATCAAAGAAGTCAATGAGATTTTGGACAAATGATCCATTAGGGCAGGGTCAGTTTTAATTCATAGATCCTAGATGACGCCAATGTCCAATGGGGAGTATCAACCAATAAAATTGTGTATTAATAATAATAATAATAATAATAATAATAATAATAATAATAATAATAATAATAATAATAATAATAATAATAATAATAATAATAATAATAATAATAATAATAATAATAATAATAATAATAATAATAACAGAGTTGGAAGGGACCTTGGAGGTCTTCTAGTCCAACCCCCTGCTTAGGCAGGAAACCCTACACCACTTCAGACAAATGGTTATCCAACATCTTCTTAAAAACTTCCAGTGTTGGAGCATTCACAACTTCTGGAGGCAAGCTGTTCCACTGATTAATTGTCCTAACTGTCAGGAAATTTCTCCTTAGTTCTAAGTTGCTTCTCTCCTTGTTTAGTTTCCACCCATTGCTTCTTGTTCTACTCTCAGGTGCTTTGGAGAATAGTTTGACTCCCTCTTCTTTGTGGCAACCCCTGAGATATTGGAACACTGCTATCATGTCTCCCCTAGTCCTTCTTTTCATTAAACTAGACATACCCATTTGCCCACTACATTTGCCCACTTTCACCCAGACTGACACTCCAAATCTGGCCTATGGGACAAACACAGCACATTGCTGGCTGGGGAATTCTGGGAGCTGAAGTCCACACATCTTAGAGTTGAGAAACACTGCCATAGAACTGAGGAACGAAACAAGAGGGAGCTATTAATAATGAGTGAGCTCCATCCTTGATTGATGCTGCAAGGGAATAGCAGTACTAGCACAGCAAATTATGACGAGAAGCACCCAAAAATAGCTTGTGGATCAGGCAAAAAGTTTCTGCCCTCTAAAATAAGAAAAACGATTTTAAAAGTACAGTACTACAGTCATATATAACTCGTTGAAAGAATTAGTAGAGAACCTCTAATGCAGTGATGGCAAACCTTTTTTGGCTCGGGTGCCAAAAGGGGGCGTGTGCAGGTGATAGAGCGCATGTATGTGCCCGCACCCATAATGCAATGCTCTCCCCCCCACGTGCATGCACACAACCCTCCCACGCTGCCCCCCCTCCCCGTGCATTCGCACAGACCTCACTAAAGCCTCCGGACTTCCAGTAGGCTTGTTAGGCCGTTTTTTGCCGTCCCCAAGGTTCAGGAAAGCCTCCTGAAGCCTGGGGATGGCAAAAAACGGGCCAACGGGCCAACCGGAAGTTTATTTCCGAACTTCCAATTGGCCCATTGGGCCATTTTTCGCCATCCCCAGGCTTCAGGAGGCTTTCCTGAACCCTGGGGAGAGCGGAAACGGCCAAAAAGAAGGCCGGAAATCAGCTGGCCAGCACGCGCATGCGCGCTGGAGCTGATATAGGGTAACGTCTTGCGTGCCCTCAGATATGGCTCTGCGTGCCACCTGTGGCACGCGTACCATAGCTTTGCCATCACTGCTCTAATGCATTCACTGGAGACATAACCAGCAATGCAGAGTTATCAGAACCCAGGTATCTCTCGTGATTAAACTGACCTGTAGTTTCCATTCTCCTGTTTATCCCCATTGACTTTTTTGTGAGTGTTCAATCCTAATCCTCTGAATCTTTCTTAATGTGACCAGCATTGGACACAGTGCTCAAGGTGAGGTTTAGCCAATACAAATCTAATGGAACTATTATTTCATGTGATTTGCAAATTGTATTTCTATTGATGGAGCCTAACATTGCATTTTCCGGTTTATTAGCCAGATCATATTGCTGACTCATATTCTTCAAATACTTTCTGCAGGAACTAAGTTACGTATTTCCAGCCTTACAACTGAACATTTGATTATTTTTTTCTCTAGGTGAAGAACTTTCCATTTGTCTGTTAAAATTTCATTAATTATTTGTTTGTTTGCTTGTTTTTCTGAACTGCCCACCATCTCCCTCAGGAGGGAGGTCTGCTCATGCCTCTAACATGACAAAACTGTTTGAATTTTGTTTCTTTTGGGATATTACCTATCCCACCTAATTTTGTACCTACTGTCTGTTTGAAACTTTGCGTTTGTCTGTTAAAATTTTGTTCTGTTGCTACCCGCCCATTTCTCTAGCATGCTAAAACTGTTTTGAATTTTGTTTCTTTTAGAACAGCGGTTCCCAACCTGGGGGTAATTACCCCCAGGGGGGTAAAAACGCTATTCTTTAGGGGTAAAAAAGGCATCCACTAAATTTTAGTGGATGCCTTTTTTTTTGTTGGTAATAATAAAAAAATACAGTACAGTAACGCATTTGGTTCATGTGGCATATGCTCTTTCTTGCTAGCGAAACAGCAGAGTGCTTTGAGTGTGGGAACGGGGTGAAAAGGAGGCACGAGGCGGGACTGCCGCCCGCGCCGAAGGCTGAGTCCTGAGTCACGGCGTTTCACGCATGCGGAATCCACCGCGCTCGAAAATAGTACTCGGCATGTATAAACCTGTTTGAACTGAGAGTGGTCGGGCACTTGTTCTGACGCATTATCACATTTGCGCTCCACAATCCGCATACGCCAGCGGTTCCCAACCTGGGGGTCGGGACCCCTTTGGGGGTCGAATGACCAGTTCCAAGGCGTCACCCCGGCATCCTCAGCTCCCCCCCCACTGCCACAAGCCTGGCCATATCGCGCCCCACAACCCGCGCCCCCACCGCGCTCCACCCCGCTGCTGCCATTTGGGTTATTTTACCGTCTGCGCATGCGCAGCACGCCTTGCGCATGCGCAGAGGGTAAAAGAACCCAAATGGCAGCGGCAGGGTGGGTCACGGTGGGGGCGCGGGGGCGGGGCGTGGGTCGCGGTATTAGGAAGGTTGGGAACCACTGTTTTAGAATATTAGCTATCTCAGTATCTACTCTCAGTTTGAAACTTATTCACTCCAGCTGTTCATGCAACCCAGAAACATTCTGAACAATACCCCAGCCTCAGGACTGAATTCTACTTACTACCTTATTTCAGTGCCATGAGAATTCATTGCTGAACATTGTTTGAGTCTACTTTTCAAGGCAGCTGTGGTCCTGCCAAATAGACATGCCATCCTGTCCATATGCAATTAATTTGATAGTCAAAATGTCATAGGACATTTGTCAAATGCTTTGCTGACATCAAGGTAAATTGCTTCTAATCATCATCATCTTCATTTAACGACACCGTAATTCCTTGCGGGGTGGAGTCTGAGCAATGAATGGAGCTAGCAGAGTGTTTTAATGGCTGGATGCCCTTCCTGTCACCAATGCGGAGTTTTGTTCAGCATTGAGATATATTCTCAGTGTGCCCAGAGAGAGAAATATCTGCCGCTACCTAGGATCGAACTCACAGCCTCCTGATTGTGAGGTGAGAGCTCCACCTCTAGGCCACCGCACCACTCCTAAGGTAAATTGCTTCTAATGTCTGTCACAAAATCCCGAGAAAGTTACTCTATCAAAACAAAACCACAAAAATATTACATTAATTTGACAAACATACCCTTGATCAATCAAGTGTAATCATTACATTTTGAGATCAATCAGTTTACTATCTGCTCTAGCATCTTCCTAATATCAGTGTTAAAGGACTAAAATGTAGTACTCGCCATCCACTCTTTTGCCCTTTTTGGAAAGAGGGGCAACATCAACCATTTATTAGTAACATTAATGCATCTGTTACTTTTCCCATTTTGCACGATTTCTCATAAAGAACACACCAGGTTTTAGCAGACCCTCAAGAATTTCCTTCAATACAGTGAGATGCAATTCATCTGCTCTGGAGACCTGAACCCGTTCAATGTCAATACATATTTGCTGACTGAGTATGCTCAATCTAGGATCCATTGACATCAATCTGATACCAGATGACTTTGCCACAAAATTATTTTCAAAGGTCACACTGTGAATGTATCACTACAATTTCACTGTCAGTTTTTGTGCCTTAGTTCTATGACAAGGGAGGCATAGCACGACCCATATATCTTATTTCATTTCCAACTCTATCAGGTCCTAGGCTGGAGAGTTAAAAAAAAAAATCCCAGAAGAGGGCAATGGCAGGCCACTTCTGTGTTGTTGCCAAGAAAATTATATCGATATATCCATGCAGTTGCCACAAATTACATTCAACTCAAAAGACCCTTTTGGAACTCACTTTTTTGTGTAGGTCACCTTCGAGATTACTATACCCCAATAACATTAAGGTCAATTTCACAGAGTTATAGTCTGCTAAGGGAAATAATAAAAGAGTTGAGTATTTCCAAGAATTGTTTGAATAGGGACTATAACTCTATGGATTAATTCATAGGTTTCCCAAGTACTGCACATGTTTGCATTGCAAAGTAATAAAGGACTGAATTTCTTCATAATGTCTTGTATAATAAGTTGCTTGTTTCAAGAGGCAACTGGACTTTCTTATTTTTCTTTGAAGACGTTTCACTTCTCATCCAAGAAGCTTCTTTAGCTCTGACTGGATGGTGGGGGATGGAAGAATGTTTACTCTATACTCTATACTAGATTTGATTCAAAGCACTTTGCAAAGACAGAAAATTCAGGAAGAAGACTAAGAGCAAATGCAAAAAAACTTCCCTTTTATTCTTTCTCAGTTTAGCTTCAGAGAAAGATGATAAGCAATGTCTGATTCGAAATGCTTTAGTCCTTGGAATTCAGCCCTTTGAAATTCCACTCATAACAACAATTAAAATATTTTAAAATAAATTAAAATGATAAATTGTAGTTATATGTAATATAAACTATACTTTCATAGATCAATTTTTAGTAGTGTGCAGAGTTATTTATCATACTTTTTTTTATAAAGTCAAGTGAGTTTTACTGAAGTAAAAAAGGAATGCTTTATATGCTTTCATTTTCTCGAGTTCTAATTTTTCCATGAAAAAAGCAAGGAAAGAGGGAAGGTGGATAATTGCTTTTGCAGCTCTAAATCAGATCTGATGTACAGCCTAAGATCAGGGGTGGGTTCCAACTTACCTTGTTGCCAGTTCGCTCCCTCCCACACCAAAAAAAAAAAAAAAAGATGGCAATTGCATGCACAGTGCCGGAATTCGGCTTCTGCGCATGCTCAGAAGGAAAAAGAAATAAAAAAATAAAAAAATAATTTTTTAAAAAAAGATGGCGATGCCCAGGGATCGGGACCGACTGATCCTGTTTGGTGATGTCATCATGACGTCACCAGCGGGTTGCTACCGGTTCGGGCGAACCAGTCTAGGACCCCACCCCTGCCTAAGCTGTACTTCTATCCAAAATGCTAGCGGCTGGAAAAGCAGCCCTGTTAGAAATCCAGTTTCTGACATCTTGCAAATCACCATGTCAGGGTCTTCTACCTCTGACAGTCATTGTATTATATAGCACAGAAGTAATAGTCAGGCCTGGATATTCAAAACCAAGAGGGAAAGCTATGTGACTGCAAAGTGATTAAAATTATATGGCACGCACTTCAAATAATTAGAGGGAAAACTTTGCTCTAATCGTGTTAGTACTGAGTGCAATCCATCAGTGCACAGAATTAGAGTCTGGAATGACATTTTCAGGATAAACCAGCAGAAAATGAAAAAATATAATTACTCCCTGCTGTCCAGGTGTACTTAGACATGACTTGGAATCTGAATAGAGGCCTGCTGTTTTAGAAGAACATACCTGGGTCCTTTCCCACTGATATCTCAGATTAGATATGGTGGTTAAGACATCTCACTGCCTTTCCCTATTAATTATACGCCCTTACAGAAGCCAATGTACTTTATTTAGAAGGGTCTGTACGGAAAGAGACAAATAATGTCACACACACACACACACACACAGAGAGAGAGAGAGAGAGAGAGAGAGAGAGAGAGAGAGAGAGAGAGAGAGAGAGAGAGAGAGAGAGAGAGAGAGAGATACAAAAAGGGAAGGAGCTTGTGCCACAACAGCACAACATTCATTTTGTGATTTAGATGAATTTGTCCATTGGCATCTACAGCAAATCTGGATTATGCCAGAATGAAGATGGTGATGCCAGAATGAAGATGGTGATGCCCATATGGTGTCAAAATGACACAAACTTTGCCCATATGTCCTTGTGTCCCAACATATGATGCAAAGATATAAGTCACATTTTGTCATGCCCTCAAGATATATGATTCATTAGTTCCTGCCCCTCAACCCCTTGTTTTCCCCTGTAGACCCCTGTGTTTCAGACATATTGCTTCTTGTAGGAATAGACTTTGTGCAATGGATCAAAAAGGAACATAGCCCTGTTTCCTCGTCTCCTTAATGGATATTCTTAAAAAGAGAAAACATGAAGGAAAATATAGGAAAACATGAAACTATTCAAAATACTGTAGATAATATTGTTTGGATCATTCCGCCCCCTTGGTATAAATTCATGAAAAAGGCATACCCATTGTGCAACTATTTGTTTATTAAATTTATATGCTGTCCATCTCGATCTCAATTATAACTTAATTGCTCATTAGAGTAAAAAAAATTATGGGTGCTTCTCCAATTTCTTTTTCCATCTACAAGTTAGTTTCAATTTCCTAGTCATGGGGGGAATAATGCATCCTTAATCTGACTCTGCTTTGTTGTGATAGCTACAAATACCCACTGTGGTTTAGTGGAAGAAATTGTTTTGTCTGTAAGTTCTATCTTTTGCAACTCTGCAGTGCCATTTTTGACAAAAAAGGGTGGCTTTCTCCTGTTGTAAGGAATATCCTTCTGGGTTCAGTTCCAAGTGGGGAAAAAGACATTGGAAGCATGGGACTGCTTGGAAAGATGGTTTAATGGAGGACAGCAGGACCACATGGTCTGAGGTCCTGGGGAAAGGGGGATCACATGCCTCCAAGATGTTGAAGAAGAGAAAAGGGGGCACAATGCTGAGAGTCCCTTGGTTTTATACCCTCTCTTGGGCCCCGCCCCGGGGCCTCCTGCTCCTGTGCAAGAAATGCACTGATTGGCTGCCAGACTCCCATAGGGCCATGCAGGGGCAACTCTGTAGGCTGTCCTGAGTCCAAGTTTGCTTGAGCCTTGTTGGCTGATGCAATCTTCCCAGGTGCCATGTGGTGAGATGGGTAGAGGGCTAATCCTATCTTTGTTATGTAGTATAGACTGCCCATTGATAAAGGTAGGGGCTACTAAGAGTGAGTCTTTTCCTGCCTAAGAGCACGTTTCTCCATTTTCTCATCCAGGGATATTCTGTATAATATTCTGCCTTTTTAATATTTCCTAAAATATTTTATTCCTCTAGGAGGGGGGTAGGGGCTAACTTACTACACTCCCAAATAGAGATGTGAAGGCCCAGAAAAAAACTGGAAAAATTCGGGGAAAAAATGTTTTTTTCCGTTTTTTTCCTGAAGGCTTTTTTGTTTTTTTTCCAAAAAATTGGAAAAATTGAAAAAAGAAAAAAAAAACATTGTGGGATATTTTATTTTAACATGATGAATAAAATATTTTAAGACAGGGTGTTCAAATATTTTTCAAATCATTTCTAAAAAAATGTATGATATCAGATTATTCTAATTTCTGTGCACTGAGTGAGGACGAGCAAGTCCTAGGTAACAAACTGAACCCTCCAATGCAAGAACAGTATGCATTTCTTCCTTTAGGAGGTGCTGCTATTGTAACAAGAAAAAGGTTTCAGTTTTGCTTTTGCATGTTAGTGGGTGTGTTTGGTTTGTTCTGTCCTCTTCACTAGGCCTCAAAAGCATTGGAAGAAAATACAGAGCAACAAAAAGAACCTGAAAGTAAACTAGTAAGCAGTTCAGGAGATTGTTGCTCCCTTTGTTACAAATAAATATTATAAAAAAGTAAATTCTGTTTGTGATAATTGTTTGGCTACACTATATTTTTAATATGGTAGTTGTGATAATTTTATGCCAAGTCAAATTGTCCATAGTCATATTTTATGTTCCTAAAGTAACAGAATGACTTTCAATCTTAAAAAGACAAAAAAGTGCTAATGTAGCATTTTTTTCAATTTTTCCGAAAAATTCCATTTTCCCCCCGAAAAAAAAATGGAAAAAACCCGAGTTTTTTTCCAAGCTTCAAAATTTCCAGAAATTTTACATCTCTACTCCCAAAAAGACTCTTCCTTATCTTTTGCATAGAATTTATATCCAGTGATAACAGTGCCTCACTGGTTCTTTCCTTTCTACCAAATTGTAAGGCTCGATCAATCTTTGTTTTGTTCTAACATCATGCTCTGTATGTGTTGGCCTTGTGGGGCAAACCATAGAGGAATCGTGCCCAGATGAGCTATTTCTACTTTATTGTAAAGCCACATTGACAGAACCTTGCAAGTATGAAAGTATAATTCTCCTTCCCTGCCCCTGGTCTCCTTTACAAGCCCAAGAAACTATGACTCCTCTGAGCCTCTTTTTCTGTCCATTATTCAGCTACAAGCTATTTCTTTGCCCAGTTTGCCAAGGTCTTTCTCACATACCATTATGGTATGATGTTATTGCTTTTGAAGATGACCCAGAAACTCAGCTAATGCAAAATGCAGCTGCCCACATCAGGGGTGGGTTCCAACTTACCTTGTTGCCAGTTTGCTCCCTCCCACACGGGCGTGCCTTGTGGGTGTGCACATGCTTTGCGCACGCGCGCATGAGCAGTAATGAAAAATCTGGGGGTGGGAAACAAAGCCAAAAAAAAGATGGCGACCGCATGCACAGTGCTGGAACTCGGCTTCTGCGCATGCTCAGAAGAAGAAAAAAATCAAAAAAAATTCAAGAAAAAGATGGCAGCGCCCACAGACCAGAACCGACCAATCTGGTTCGGTGATGTCATTGTGACGTCACCAGCGGGTCGCTACTGGTTCGGCCGAACCGGTCCGAACTGGGAGGAACCCACCCCATGGCCCACATCCTAACCAAGATGACTCAGTATTTCATATAACCCCAAAACTAAAGGAGCTTCATTGGTTGATGATTTATTTCTGGGTGCACCTCAAGATGATGGTTATCACCTTTAAACTTTTTTTATGGATAGTGGCCTGGGTATCTTTGAAACTACTTGCTCTGAGGTCTGCTCCAATGCCTGCAGAAAGCATTCCCTCAGAGTCCCCACTCAAGAGATGTGAATGAGAGAGACTTAGAAGGAAGCATCTTCTGCTGGGACTCCCTTCCTGGGAAATAACGCTCTCATCAGATATAAAAACTTTACCCTTACTCTAATAGTTGGGAAGCTTTATAAAAATGGCTTTAATAAATGTGCATTTGGGGACCAAAGTGAGAATAGGTAATGTATTTTTTTAAAAAAATTCAGTGACATGCACCTTTATCCTTGTGACCTTGTGGTTTTCTTCTTTGTCTATACTTACTGCCTTGATCTATTACCTTGATCTACTCTCTTTGAATATATTTTTTTTAAAAAACCCACTCTTATCCCCTCAGAAGAGACTTTCCTTGAACTGGATGCTCCTTAAGTTGTGTTAACTTTCCCCACAGAATCAATTTGCAAGCTGCTCTACCACATGTCATATTATATATGTCGGCAATCTGCTACCTCTCAGTGGCCCAGTCAGATATATAATTTTTTGCAAGTGAACTTCTCAGTTTGGAAAGTGAAGAACAAAGTTTCAGCCCGGTGAGAAAAGGACAGGTGAATGGAGGATTCTGACCTGGAACTGGAAGCAAGATTCCCCCAACCCTTGAGAATGGCATTAACAGTGTATGGAAAGGGTGCATGGGTGTGGGTGTGAATTCCACAGAAAGGAGATTCTCTGCTGGAACACCTTCTGTGACAGCCCGTGTTGAAACCAGGTGTTATGTAGGCTGCAGGAATTCCTGCAGATGGGAATTCAGGGGTGGGTTTCACTTACCTTTGTCATCGGTTCGCGTCGCGATGTCCCCTCGTGCGATTTCACTTCCGCGCATGCTCAGATGGATTCAGCCTGAAACACAGCTGAGGAGCTCATCAGCTGTGCTTCGGGTGAAGAAATAAAGCTCAGTATTAACCTGGGGGTGGGTGGGAGGGCTTTTTTCAAAGCACAGAATACTGTGAAGCCATCCAAACACAGGAAAATCGGATGAAAATTCAGAAAAAAAGATGGCGGCGAGCACAGACCGGCACAGACAGAACCGGATCCATGACGCCAAAATTACATCACCAGCGGGTCACTAATGGTTCGGGCGATCCGGTCTGAACCGGGAGGAACCCACCCCTGATGGGAGCATGTCAACTGCAGTAAATTCTCTATTGAAACTTCACTTCAATTTCTTGTAAGAATCCTGACTCTCAGACTGACTCAGATGCCGCTGACTTCTTGTAAGCAGGAACCCAGCTAAAGTTTGATTTATGGCTTTATAAGCAAGTACAACCATAAATGGATTGCCTGATTTACAGTTACCTGATTTACTTTCTCCTGGAGCATCATTTCTTCTAAGCACCTTCCAAAAGCGAAGATGGCGGGACTAGAACAAGGAAAGAGCTTAATAACCAGGTTGTACAATTACCGGTTATGGAGATAAAGGCTCAATTAATTAACTTGTAGCCCAAACTGTTTGTCATACTACATCGGAAATTGCATGTTTCTCTCCCCCAAACACAATGATGGTAGTCCAGATTCCCCCCCTCCATATTGCCCATATCTTGTTTCTCCAGCTAGAAGGTAAGGAGTTCCCTTAGGCTGAACAATTGATTTGCTTATTGACTGGCTCAGAAGTCAATTTCTGTAAATCCTCTGCTTTGAGATTTTTTTCAGCTTCCTAAGAGAAAAGTGCCTACTCTGAAGATGCTCTGAAGTTGACGTTGCTAGCAAACATATTTAACATCTACGCTAGAGTCAGAGGGCTACAATAGGGTATACCAGTAAGCTTAGGCTGGTGGCTCAAAATCTAATATACGAGGGTGAGTCAAAATGTAATGCCATTTTCTTTATTTCAGGTGAAGTTTTTGATATAAAAAATTCCTGAAATTTTTCCCAGTTATAAATGATTATATCATTTACGTTCTGAAATATTTTGTTTCTTACTTTTCAGGTTTTTAGACTCACAAGGAAAATTCAAAATGGCTGCCCCCTTAGAGTTGCATCAAAAACAAAGAGCAGTGATTGAATTCCTTGTTGCTGAGGGGGAAACCCCTGTGAACATTCACAAACGATTACAAAATATGTTTGAGGACAATACTTTAGATTATAGCAATGTATGCAGGTGGGTCCGTCGTCTGAATGATGAAAAGGTGGGAACTGTGAGCGTAGCCGATAAACCCTGTTCTGGCCGGCCATCCTCTTCTGTGAATCCTGCCAATAAAGCAATTTTACGAGGCAGGGATACATGCTCTCATTCAAAGGTGGAACACTGCTATTGAGAGAAACGGTGACTATGTTGAGAAGTAGGGATATGATCCACAGAGGACCAGCTTCATTCTGATGTATGCTACATGTTCCTGTGTTGGTAATTATACCTGTCCTAAAGAAAACGGAATTACGTTTTGACTCACCCTTGTAGAATGAATTGAACTTGATGGACAAAGTCAGACTGTTGAGAACCCGGATGAACTAGTCAGAATGGAAAAGCTCTCTTGAAATCTGTTTATATACAGTATATTGATGAAAGCTTGAAAAGCTCGGCTGTGTTGTGCTTCTCTGTCTCCTTTTGAGACTAGTGAAAAAAGGATCCAGCTGACTTCCGAATCATTAATGGGGGAGCCACTAAAAGGAAGCAGCCGCACACTGCAGGGGAGGAAGTCTATTTTGACTAATCAGAATATTTCACACTCCTTTATTCAGAGAAAAATAAAAGACTCAGCTAAGTCCCAAAATGTAGGACTGGAGGTCTGGGGAAGGAAATGAAGAAACATACCTCCAGTTCTTTCCAGTACCTGTGCACTTCTCCATCCCGGGGGGTTTGCAGGCAGCAGGGCAGATCTCAATTACTGCTATAGCCACAATAGATTCTGAGCTTCAAGCAATTTCATGGACTTGGACTTTGCTGTCAAATACAACCTGGCCCTCAAGGCATTACTGGTACCGATTTTAGGAGAAATAATTGATGGCCGCCTGCTTGCCTCAGATCCAATAACTTATAGCAATTGGCTTCTTGTGATGAGGGTTCAGGATCACCCCAAACGGCTTCATTTCTAGCTAGGTGAACTTTCAGCCTGCCCATTATTAACCTGGCTTTTATTCACAAACTACTCACTAGCTAAAAGATATGTGGCTTTCTCTTCCCTAGAATACCAAGCTCATGGTATAAAATGCCAAACTGCGGCTACGCTACTCTGAAGGAAGCAAATCTTGACCTACTTAGCAAGCACTCAATTTTTTAAAAGATGCATATGGCTATGTGACTCAAATGTAGGCAGGATATTTTGATGCTCTGGGCAAAGTCATATTCTGGTGCCCTCTAGGATTATATTTAACCTTGAACACAGAATGTGATATTAACATTTTTCTGGGTTTAACTTTAGTCCCCGTGCCATCCATCCCTTTGGTTTTATTTATTTATTTGCAACTCTAGTTAAGTTTAAGTGTTTTTATATTTATCTTTTTACCATTTGTAAGCTGTCCAGAGTCGCTTTATAAGTCAGGTGGGCAGCATATAAATTTAATAATAAAGATTAAATAAATAAGATTAAATAAGATTAAATAAGATTTTTTTAAAAAAAAAAACTTGGATAAGGTGGTAGTCAGACAACTCAATTGCTCAGGACCTTCCTGTCTGATCTTTGTCTTGCTTTGTAACATAATCAGCTTCTTGAGGTCCACAGCTTTAATAATAATTTCTTTTTTGTGACTTGCAATGCCTAGTTGGTGTGCTGTTCATTAGCACTCAGCTGTCTTTTTTGGATAAGCATTTTGAAAAATTGTAAAAAAAAAAATCTAAAGCAATGAGGAAAGTTTATCAGAGTTTATACTTCATATTGTATAATGTTTGCCTCTCAAACCCTCTTTCATGGGGCCGAAGAGATGATAGTCTGAAGGCACTAAATCTGGTGAGTATGGAGGATTATTATTCCAGGGACGAGGAAGTGAAAACTGCAGTAAAGAAGTGGCTCAAAGAACAGTCAACAAAATTTTACGAGGCAGGGATACATGCTCTCATTCGAAGGTGGAATATTGCTATTGAGAAAAACTGTGACTATGTTGAGAAGTAGGGATGTGATCCACAGAGGACCAGCTTCATTCTGATGTATGCTACATGTTCCTGTGTTGGTAATTATACCTGTCCTAAAGAAAATGGCATAACATTTTGACTCACCCTCGTATATGTACATTTGCCACAAATAAGTGACCAAGTGACAAACAGCACTTTAATTTTTTCTTCTTCTAAGATCATCATAGACTTACTCAGATTTGCATATTGTAAACTTACATACGATGGTGGCTGTTGCATCAAGATTAACACTTATGGAATCACAGAGTCAATTCCCACATCTGTCTTTTTTTAATTAATAAGGGCAATAAAAAACAATATAACTATCTGTATAGGGAGCAGTGAAGCAGGACATATTTCACTCGGTCACCTTCCTTGCTGAGACAAGGGTACAAAGCTACTGTTAAATGAATTTACTTTGCACTCTATCCTTCATCTTATGTTCACTAACATTCAGCATTAGGGAGGGTAAACATTGGTCTCTTTTCCATAGGGAAAAGATGTGGGGAGCAAATATTGATTTTAAAGTAAACGAGGGGTAGATGGGAAAGGATAGGTAATGAAGTGACATCTTAGACAGCTATTCATCTTAAATGATGACATTCACTTCTTTTTGTGAGAAATTGACAGCTTAGTGGAATTGGTTTGTCAGCTGGGCAAAGCAAACAAATTGCGGTCCATGTTCTTCTTTCTAAAATAAATAGTTCATCAATTTGAATGGGATTGCTCACCAGCCCCTCTCTATTTTCATGTAGAAAGTTGTATTAACCATGTAGAAAGTTGTCAGCATTCACATGCTGAAAAGTATTCAATTTATTATGAGAAGTACAGATATAGGTGTGTTCAGGTATGTATAGGTGTATATGTATACATATATGTATACAGACAGACAGACAGATGGATAGATAGATAGATAGAGATGTAGATATAGATATATATAGAGAAGCAAAGATAGAATCCTGTGTTTTAAGAACATTCATTATTTTCTTATTGATTTATCATTATACTATAAAGAATTTATTAGTCCAGGATTATAAACAGTTACTATCATTCAAAAACGAAGCAGGTGGCATTAGATAATCCCTATGAAATTATTTCTACTGTGTGACAAAGAGCTGGAAGTAATTGAACAACTGAACAATGGTACACTGATTAAAAATGGTGCGAGGAGGAGGAGGATCAGTGGTAAAGTAGAGAATTCAGGGAAACAAAAATAGTAATAAAAAGAAAAAGATTATGCCTAGTTTCAAGCTATTAATTTCTTACATGTTAAGCAGTTATTAAAACACCATGCTACTGCATCTCTATTGGGTCTCAGTCGCTGCAGCAAAAATTAGGGAGCCTAATGAGAATAACACAAGAAAGGACATTTTAAAAAAAAAACTTGGTTGCTATTTGCATTTTGCTTGATGTTTTAATTTTGGAGATAAACGTTTTTTTAGGGAGAGAGTAATATAACTAATAAACAAGGGATTGTTATTATTTTTGAAAGTGTAACCACCAGCCTAAAAAAGGAAGCTATACAGTATTCATGGTACACATGTAACTAGATCAGTTAAAGCTCCACTGGGTTCAGAGAACTTGCCTTCTTGTAGGGAGAGACAGTCCAAAATTCTGGTGTGTTAAACCCTAGGGAAATTCCTTCTGAGGTAGACAGTCCGTTCAGCAGCCCATAATAAAACAGCTATGAAGGACAGTAATCAGAGACAGGAAAAGAAGAGTCACAAAGGGAAGTACAGCATAGCAGACTAACTGGACAGCACAGTTAGAAATCATACTTTTGTCGTGGAGTAAGAAATCCCAGGTGGAGGACATGATTGCAACGGATTGGATGTGAATAGTAGATGCTGTTTTTTCTATCTTCCCCAAGAAGTGATAGGGGGCCCACACTTGCAGCAGGGAAACGGGGCGCTGCAGTTCAGCCCTGAGTCTACGTATATGTTTATTTATGTGCGGTATCACTTAAGCTGCATATTAATTTTAAAAGAATAGCATTACAGGGTTGTGTGTGATAAGATTCCTTTCCTTCACAGAAAGCTTGCCAGAGTCACACATCTGCCATTTGTTGAAATGGCTTCATACACAGAGGACGTATGTCGGTGCACTGAAATGGACCACCTCTTATTTTGGAGAAAAAACCCTGTCTACATACTTGAATAAGAACGAGCGATCTGTGAAAAAAGAAATGTAAAAAAGACCCAATGACCATAGGTGCCTGATGATCAGATCCAGAGAAAGGAAAGAAATTAAATGGAGAAGATCATACCAAAAGAGAGCACAAAAGAGAGCAAAAGAGAGCATATGTTCACTGAGAGCCTATGCACCAAAGACAAATTCCTTGTGTGTCCAATCACACTTGGCCAATAAAGAATTCTATTCTATTCTATTCTATTCTATTCTATTCTATTCTATTCTATTCTATTCTATTCTATTCTATTCTACTCTACTCTACTCTACTCTACTCTACTCTACTCTATTCTAAAAAAATGAAATCTTTGGCCTTGGAAGAAACAAGAATAGAGAAGAACATTCTTTCTAACCATGAGTTATCCTTAGAAGGGGCAGGGTACAAAAAGCCATTCTTGAATTTAATTTATTTTTTCCTCTCCAGGAATTGCTTGTTAGCTTGGGCTGCTTGTTGGAAAGAAAGAAAGAAAAAGAAAGAAAGAAAGAAAGAAAGAAAGAAAGAAAGAAAGAAAGAAAGAAAGAAAGAAAGAAAGAAAGAAAGAAAGAAAGAAAGAAAGAATTTTAATAAACATAGTAAAAAATAATACAAATCAAACTAAAAAAAGTGCAGAAAGTGCAAGAAAAAAAAGAAAAAAGAAAAAAGAAAGGAAAAAGACAACAAAGACAGTAATAACGTGGCTACCAAACTTCATCACACTGAGCAAAAGCTAATATACTAACTATTCACCTTCTTTTAAAGTTACAAACAATAATTAAAAAAACATATTCTCATTTACCTACACACAATCCCGAAATCATCATCATCTTTTCAATCCTGATTCAGCAAAAAGTTCACTGTCAAATGGTTTCTATCTGGTCAAATAATCCAACTTTATATTCCTTTTTTTTGCTCTGTACAGTCTTGACCTTTAAATCCTTCCTATGGCATTGTGGGATTTGATATATCATCACTCTGGTATTTAAAAGAAGTCTTCAAAGCTTTCACCAGCCTACATTTTAAATTCTGTTAAGAGGCATCATCACAGCTGTTCCAGATCCTTTTCTTGATTTGTCTTTTATATTCCCTTTTTAGTAATCTCAATTTTGTTGTTTTCTGTATAGTCCGTTGGTTCTCACTTGTATCCATTTTCAATCTTCATTAAGTCTCAGTTCTTAATATGGATTTAGTTCTGTTACAGTTGCTTGCCACAAGTATATTATTTAATTATATACTTGTTTTTCAAGTCTTGCAGCAAAAATAACCAGTATTCCAAATCTCTCTGGTCTCCCAATCCCTTTAAAGCTTTTTAAAATCAAAATCCATTTTTCCCAATTATATACTATTTTTAATTTTTCAGACTATATTTAAAATGTCTTAAATTCAAAGAAGGTAAAACTTACCAGGTATCAAACTAAGGTTGCTGTTTTGAAGGTCTCTCGTATTCATAAAGTAATTAAATTGAACATTTCCAAAAATGATTGAAAACTGTACTTGACTGGTTTTGTGCCCTTATGAAAGGCTCTACCACTGCTGAGAGTAAAGCTGTCTTCTTGCTCAGCTCCTGGAATTTAGACCTACCAGAGATCCTTATTTTACAGTCTCCTTGCAAGGAGCTGTCATTTAGAGCACTTCTGGGTGACCTCCCAATCTTTTCTCTGAGAAAAGGAACTGTCTTCTCACTGCTGTTTCATTCTACACAGCAATTGTCATCTCTGCTTGTTCACAGAGATGTTTTCAGTCAGCCATGACTCTCACCGGAAGCCGTGGGCTGCTTATGACTGAGTTACTCAAGGATAATGGCATCAGGTCAGACAAAAAGTAAGGATGTTTGTCATGTGATTTAAGCTCCCAGGAGCACTACAGGTCTATGGATATGACTTAAACAGATTAATATAGATGTTTATGTGAAATCATATAATTCTAGGGCCATGATGGCGAACTTATAGCACGCGTGCCACAGGTGGCACGCGGAGCCATATCTGAGGGCACGTGACATGTTGTCCTATGTCAGCTGATTTTTGGCCTTCTGGAGGGTGGGGGAGGCTGTTTTTGCCCTCCCCAGGCTTTAGGAAACCCTCCGGAGCCTGTAGATGGCGAAAAACCGACCCAACGGGCTTACCGGAAGTTCCAGTAGGCCCATTGGGCCATTTTTCACTTCAGTCCGGAGGCTTCAGTGAAGCCTGCATGCATGCGTGGGGGCAGTACAGAGGGGTTGTGTGCACATGCGTGGGGGAGGGCATTGCATTATGGGTGTGGGCACGCGCACACGTGCTATCTCATGCGCGTGCGCCCTTTTGGCACCCAAGCAAAAAAAAGGTTCTCCATCACTGTTCTAGGGGATGGGAGAAGGAATTATAGTCTATCTTCTTAAGGATAAGAGACAGTTATGTAAAGATAATGGATGTCATTTAAAATATTAACAGTAATTATTAGTGGCAAGAGGATTGAAAAAGGATGAAGCACCATATTTTATCCAACCAAAATCATGTGATAATTATGCCAAGATTTAAATTTGGCAGTCGCCTGTGCGTTCACAAGTAGGAAAAAGTCAAGAAATCAAAGGAATCAGAATTACATTTTGCAAGATTCTTTTAAAAGGACTCAAGGTAACCCATTTCAGGTGGTAAAATGGCTTGCTAATATTAAATAGAAAATAACCTGCTACCTAAATGGTGCAGCAACATCCAGGTTGGAAGGCAAAAAAAAAAAAAACCTTTCAGAAAACCTAGCTGCTACATAAATCAGAGCTTTGCACATACAGATTCCTCTCAACAGAGCTAGAGGAAAATGACATCAATTATTTGTAGACAAGAATCTCTAGTTCAGCCATCAAAGGGCAACATAAATATCTCACACATACACAGAGGGGGCCAGCATGTTAGTGGAAGAAAATGGCATAATTCACTGTGCTCAGTAAATAATAGGATACTGAGACCAGAGCTGTTGCTAGTTTTCTACCGAAAGTCGAGCTAACCATAGACATTTAGAAACTTAGACTTATATTTTTATTCTCTCCATATCATAAGACTTCTGGTTTTTTTATACAATGGACCATAAGTTTATGATCAGAAACTTTCCACCATAATAATATATTTTGTATAAAAATTAAACAGATCATTTAGGAGTTTTGTTGTCACTGATATAAGAAACCCCACATCGCACATTAAATAGGATTCTTTTTGGAGGAATTAAACAACCATCTGTCAAATTCAAAGGTTTTTTTTTTTCAATCCCTGCCACTTTTTACTATGTTTTTACAGTGTGGAATCTGGAAATAAAGACATGCCAATCTCTTCTAACTTAGATTCATTTTTATCTGTCAGTGTCAATATTGTGCAGGTAGCACAATAATTAATATTCTAAAAACCAAAAAATATACGATTACTTTCCCTTTTACTTTTCCAGCAATGAGGGCAATGTTTTCGCATCTAGTACTATCAGCAAATGAGTAATTTTAATAAACAGATGCACGAATAGATGCACAAAATAATAGGTAAATCCTAAGGTTAGTTTAGGAGGGCATTTTTGTATATATATATTTTTCCATGCACAAATGAATATGTGAGAAAGGGAATATAACATCCGCCCTCCCTACATTTACTGATGAAGGTGGTACTTCCATACTATACAAGATGATGTTGATCTACACAACACAAATACAATAACATGGTGGCAGCCTGCACTTAAATCGAATGGCAATTGATTTGGTTGGATGTACATTAATCCACCCACCCACTCTGTGAATATGGTATTTTTGCACATGATGGTGTCGGTTGCTTGGAGAGGAGAGGAACTGTAATATGATCTATTACATTTTCAGTAATGTGGATAAAATAGGGATTTCAACCTATTTGATGAGAAGGTTCACGTAGCATCCTCCATTTGCATATGGGAAGCATGGGTATGATGGTTGTAGGATAACACTGACCAGTCCTTCCCCGCTTAACCTATTTATTTATTTATTTATTTATTTATTTATTTATTTATTTATTTATTTATTTATTTATTTATTTATTTATTTATTTATTTATTTATTTATTTATTTATTATTAGGTTCTTCTATGCCGCCCTACTCCCTAAGGACTCAGGGCGGCGTACAATTTAGATTATCCTCCACAAGTAAAATCTCTATGAATGTTCGTTAGTTATCTAGGGGCTGCCGATTACAGCTATAAGTCAGGACGGTCATGATGTAGGTCATCACACGACCGGCCCAATTTTATGACTTTTTTTGCAGTGGTTGTTAAGCAAATCACCATGGTCTTTGAGTGAATCTGTGGTCATCGTGCGAACGTTGCAGTCATTAAGCAAACTCATGGTTTGCTGTGGGGCATTTTTGCCAAAAATCAGAAGTAAACATAAACCGTGGTCATGTGACCGCAAGATGCTGCAAAGGACCATAAATACTGGCTGGTTGTTAAGCACCCAAAATGTAATCAGGTGTCCAGGGAAGGTGGCCATCAGAACTCCAGGACCAGGTCATAAGTACCGTATTTTTCAGAGTATAAGACGCACCTTTTTCCTCCCTAAAAGTGGCTGAAAATTTGGGTGCGTCTTATACTCCGAATTTAGCTTTTCCGAAGCTTTTTTTCCCTAACTAGGTGCTAACGATCTTCCCAGCTCTTACCTTGCAGGCTTTTTCATTGTTACTCTCTCCGAAGAATGTTTTTCCAGCCCTAAGTCTTTGCAGGTTTTTTTTTCATTGCTCTACTTGCTCCAAAGAAGTTTTTTTCCAGCCCTAACCAGGTGCTAACGATCTTCCCAGCTCTTACTGGCTTGCAGGTTCTTTCATTGTTACTCTCTCAGAAGAAGGTTTTTTTAAGTCCTAACCAGGAGATAAAATAATGTGCTGAAGCTGCTCCGAATAAGTTTTTTTCTAGCCCTAACCAGGTGCTAACGATCTTCCCAGCTCTTACTGGCTTGCAGGCTCTTTCATTATTACTCTCTCAGAAGAAGGTTTTTTTAAGTCCTAACCAGGGGATAAAATAATGTGCTGAAGCTGACCAGACTAAGGACGCTAGCCAGATGAATACCTGGTAGGCAGATTTTCCCCCCTATTTTCCTCCCCAAAAACTAAGGTGCGTCTTATACTCCGGTGCGTCTTATACTCCGAAAAATACGGTAGGTTTTTTGGGGGGCGGGACATCGGAATTTTGAATGCTGCTAAGCAACCACTCATAAGCCAATGACTGCCTGTATCTCATAATATTCTTAAGTATTTGTTCAAGCAGAGAGGAGTTGTATTATCACAATATGTTATATCAATAGGGACACCTTGGAGAAGAAACCTTAATGATATGCGATTCTCATGGTTCCTTGGTAATGCACGCTGGAAAGGACAACGCTTGGATATTACTATAAGTTTATTCAGGCTACTCCGATAACATCTCTTCTTTCACTTGTTTTTTCTTCAGCTCTAAATATATGCTGCATATGATCCAAATTATGAGCAATCAAACTGCCGACAAAAAGGTTTGCAAATGACCTTATCCCCACTGGATAAGGAAATGAAACATCTCAGAAAGCAGCAGTAACAGACTTCTTTTAAAAAAGAAACACACAACTCAATTATTTTCCTTCATACAAAGAAAGGAAAACTTCATTTGTTTTCAGACTTTTGTTCCTTAGGAAGAAAAATTGTGTTGAATTGTATAGGTGCAGAAACATTACATGCCGGTGTGTGTGTGTGTGTGTGTGTGTGTGTGTGTGTGTGTGTGTGTGTGTGTGTGTGTGTGTGTGTGTGTGTGTGTGTCCTTTTCACCAGGACTTCTTTCTATGCTGATTTGTACACATGCTATTTTGGTTGCCCCAAGTCAAAACCCATTTTCAAGGGAAATTATTTATTCATTAAATGTATATTCTACCTATCTCACTATTCAATAGAAATGTGACTATCCTACAAACAATTATCACTTGCTGGATTGTTGACCACTATACTCCAGCACAATGTATGTGGTTAGGTAACTTGATTCACAAATATTTTGAATGGATGGAGAGTTCTTTAACTCTACCTGTTGTTCAAATTTTGTTTTACTGTTCTATTTAATTTAATTTAATTTAATAAACATTCTTATAAGCCGCCCAATCCTGTGGTACTCAGGGCAGCGTAACAGCATAGATAAGAACAATAGCATAAAAACATCATAATTTTAAAAAAATACATTATTTTAAAAAACCACTCATTCATGGGGGAATCTGATCTTCTTTTTCACCCCGCCTGCCGGAAGAGCTATCTTTTTACGGCTTTACGGAAGGCCAGTAGAGTGGGGATAGTCTGGATCTCTGGTGGGAGTTGGTTCCAGAGGGATGGGGCTCCCACAGAGAAGGCTCTCCCCCATGGCCCCACCAACCAACATTGTTTGGCCAATGGGACCTGGAGGAGGCCCACTCTCTGGGACCTAAGAGGTTGTAGGGAGGTGTGTGGTAGGATGCGGTCCCGAAGGTAGCCTGGTCCTGAGCCATGTAGGGCGTTAAAGGTCAAAACCAACACCTTAAATTGCGACCGGAGACTAATAGGCAACCAATGCAGCTGGCAAGAATGGGTGTTACGTGGGTGTATCTCGGCACACTCACCACAGCTCGCACAGCTGCATTCTGTACCAATTGCAATCTCCGGATGCTCTTTGAGGGTAATCCCATGTAGAGCGCATTACAGTAGTCTAGCCACGAGGTGACAAGGGCATGAGTGACTGTGAGCAAAGCCTCCCTCTCCAAGTAGGGTCGCAGTTGGTGCACGAGACGGATCTGTGCAAAGGTCCCCCTAGCTACAGCTGAAAGATGTTGCTCCAATTTTAGCTGTGGGTCTAGGAGAACACCCAAATTGCAAACCCGTTCTGAGGGAGTCAATTTTTCTCCCCCAAGAACCAAGGAAGGGAAGTTGACATAATCCCTGGGGGGCAATATCCACAGCCACTCAGTCTTGTCAGAGTTGAGTTTGAGCCTATTCACTCCCATCCAGACCCTCACATCGTCCAGGCAGTGGCACATTACATCAACTGCTTCCCTGAACTGACAAGGGGTGGAGATGTACAACTGGGTATCATCAGCATACTGCTGATACCTCACCCCATGTTGTCGGATGATCTCACCCAGCGGTTTCATGTAAATGTTAAACAGGATGGGCGAGAGGACCGAGCCCTGAGGCACCCCGCAAATCAGGGGCCTAGGGGCCAACCTCTGCCCTCCTGTCAACACCGACTGCGTCCTATCGGAGAGGTAGGAGGAGAACCACTGTAAAACGGTGCCTCCCACTCCCACCTCCCCGAGTCGACGCAGAAGGATACCATGGTCGATGGTATAGAAAGCCGCTGAGAGGTCAAGTAACACCAGGATGGAGGAATGACCTCCATCCCGGGCTCACCAGAGATCATCCATCAGAGCGACCAAAGCAGTCTCTGTACTGTAGACGCGCCTGAAACCCGATTGAAAGTGATCCAGATAATCAGTGTCCTCCAATAACCACAGGAGTTGAAGTGACACCATTTTCTCAACAACTTTACCCACGAAGGGTAAGTTGGAGACTGGACAGAAGTTCTTTAAATCCGCTGGGTCCAGGGAAGGCTTCTTGAGGAGGGGCCTCACCACCGCAGCTTTTAAAGGCTGTGGGATGGACCCCTCTCTCAAAGATGCAATCACAACAGCCTGGAGCCAGCCGCGTGTCACCTCCCTGCTGGCTGAGACTAGCCAGGAGGGGCACGGGTCCAATAAACAAGTGGAGGCGCTCATCGCTCCTATGGCCTTGTCCACATCATCAGGAGTGATAGGCTCAAACTCATACCATATAACAGGACTAAGACTTGTCCCTGTCGTCTCGGCTTGCCCTGTCCAAATGGAGTCCAGGTCTGTCCGAATCTGAGTGACTTTATCCGCCAGAAACTGAGCAAAATCCTCAGCTCTGCCCTGTAAGGGTTCTTCAGCTCCCTCCTTAGCAAGAAGGGAGCGAGTCACCCTAAACAGGGCGGCTGGGCGAGAATCTTGCTGCCCATATCGCCACTAAATAAGACTTAATGAAAGTTCTTAATAGTGTCAGGTCAGATTCAGCTTTACTAGCTCTCCATCGTTGCTCTAGGCGTCTCTTTTGGCGCTATTCACAAACTTATCCCACTTATCATATCAAGATAAGAGTCACCAGAAAGAGAAATACTTATGTCAACGTTTACATAGATTATCCTGAGAAAAGTTAATGTAGATGTAATGTAATGCAATGTAATGTAAAGAAGAGGGAGTCAAACTTAATGTAAAGAAGAGGGAGTCAAACTATTCTCCAAAGCACCTGGGGGTAGAACAAGAAGCAATGGGTGCAAACTAAACAAGGAGAGAAGCAACTTAGAACTAAGGAGAAATTTCCTGATAGTTAGAACAATTAATCAGTGGAAGTTTTTAAGAAGATGTTGGATAACCATTTGTCTTAAGAAGTGTAGAATTTCCTGCCTAAGCAGGGTGTTGGACTAGAAGACCTCCAAGGTCCCTTCCAACTCTGTTATTATTATAATAGGAGGATCATTCATAAGAAAAGATAATGTTCTTATGTTTTTAAGACTTACAAAACTCATGAAGTCTGGTTTTATTATTATTCTAGACCAGTGGTGGCCAACCTTAAGCATACCATGCGCAATTTTTTCACAGATGAGTTCAGATGTGCCATACAACTCAAGCACGTATTTTACTCCACACCATGATGGCTCACTCAAAACTGACTGACCATATCGAATGCTCGCCGCTCATTTGCACGTGACTTCAAACACATGATGTATTGCTAGTGTGGGGTGTTTGCGATCATTTGAGCAGGAACGCGCAATGGCAATACCGATAAAAATATTCGTATGTTTGTAAACCCGCCTAAAGTAACATCTCACAAGTTCCATTCTCGGTTGGTGGGACAAGTTCTATGTCGGTTGGCGGGACCAAGGGGGAGAGCCTTCTCTGTGGGGGCTCCGGCTCTTTGGAACCAACTACCCTCAGAGATCCGAACAATTCCCACCTTGCTGACCTTTCGGAAAGCCATTAAGACATGGCTCTTCCTGCAGGTGGGGTGAAATAGATCTTAATGCCCCATGGATGACTGGTTTTAACTTTTGTATTTTTTAAAATGGTTTTATTGTATTGTATTGTATTATTGTATTTTTATTGATTGTTCTTCCTTCTGCTGTACGCCGCCCTGAGTCCTACGGGATTGGGCGGCTTATAAGAACAATAAATTAAATTAAATTAAATTCTAAGTTTCAGACACCGAGAAGTTGAACATTACCGAAGGATGTACGAATTGAACTGAGATCACTTTGGTGTTGAAAATATTAAGATGGATTCAGTTATGACACCTATTTAAAAAAAATAAGTAGGCGCAAGGATGCAATGCGCCACTTGTAATCATCCAATGTGCCATGTTTGGCGCATGCGCCACGGTTTGGCCACCCCTGTTCTAGACTCTGCTGGATTACCTCCAGCTCATGTTTGGACAACATAAATTTCTATCAGTTTGTAGAAGATATTCCCAGAACCACCAAATCACTCCCTCCAACAGGGTTTTTCTGGAGCAGGCGTAGCCTGGTCTGGAGAATAGAGGAAAATGTCTAGAGTTCTCTAAAACATTCTGTTCTCAGAATTGTTATTATAGCACATTCCTACTCTTTCAGCTGATTTATTGGACAGTTGATTATTGGGGGTTAACTCACTGCTCTTTTCTATAAAATAGAAAGTCACTAGGCCAGGACAAGCTAGCTAAGTCAACTGAAAAATATTATCCAACCACCCTTGTTGAACTAAAAGGTGACTGTAACTACAAATTCAATCAACTTTGATGGAGGGGGGGAATAGGAATGAAACTGAGAGCACTTCACTTTAGTAAATTTTGCATATGAAGGGCTAGATACATTTGTAAAAAGAGCCTTCATCAGGGAAATTTACATATAAAAAGCCCACAACCCAGGGAAATTTATGGTAAAAGGTGGTACTTCAAAGAATTTACATTAACATTATGGGAAATTATATATAAAAGCATCACATGCTAGGTAAAGTCAGAAAAAAAAATACTGTAGATATGATTTTTTTAAAAAAACAAAAATTTAAAAGCCATTAAAAAAATCAAGAAACCATTTTATTGGATCTCATTTATACTGTTTCATACATCCCCACCAGGAAAAAAAATTATAAAAATCCTTCTATACCTTACAAAAGTTCCTTGGGCAATATTATTCTAGCTTTTATTTTAAGCTTTCCACTAAAAAGTTGTGTAGCTCATCTTTGACAAGGCATTTCTTTCACACCTGATTTTGTGTGTGTGTGTGCCTACAATTGATGTCTTTGAGTCTGCTACCTATTCTTCAATTTTTCAATTTGCAGCATGCCTATTTATGGTGCTAGCTCTCTAGAGTTGATATAGTTGTAGATTTATATGGATCATGACTGGAGCTCTGTTTCACCTAAGCCCTCTTGGCATCCCTATCATATAACTCATAATGTCTGAATCACCTTGATCAAGAGAATGTGATGACATCACCCACCAGTAATTGTTTGACCTCTAGAAGCTTACTGCAAAGGTGCCAGCCATTTAAAGGCCTATCAAAACAAGATAAAAGTTTTGGCTAATGTCACTTCTTGGGCTTTGGGGCAATCCCAGGAAATATTAAAGTTTAAAAGGCCTTTCTCAGGAGACATTTTAAACAGTTGTGTTGTGTGACACGCCACACACAACACAACTGTTTAAAAATGAGTTGGCTGGACTTCCGGTTTGGCGTTCAGCGCCGATGGCATTCCTCTTTCAGGGCGCCTTTCCGACTCCCTGCCAAGCCGCCAGAACAGCTGTCTGGCAGCTTGGAATCTCTCTGCCCCGGACATAGGGGAGAGAGGAGAGCGTGGCAGGTGGGGTAGAGCCCCCCCTAGCGCCCTAGGAGCCATCCAGGGGCGCGAAGGGAAGGCTCCCCAGGTAGCCTGCCCCCAGCTCCAGGAGCCTGGAAATCTCCGCTCTTGCGGAGCAAGACGCCGAAGCCGCCGCTGCTTCTAGAAGAGGATTTATAAAACTTTTTTTTTTGTGCATCTAAAGAGGCAGACAGAAAGAACCAGGGGCTTTGCTGGGCAAGTATGGATTTTTCCCCCTTTTTTTAAACCCTCGGCTAACTTCTATTCAAAGAAACAAAGTAACATTTAACATGCAACAATATGGTGTTTGAAGGAGGAAAAGTGAAAGTGATTTCCGTTTTGCTTGTGGTTTTTTTTTCCTATGGAAACTCTTTGTTCTGAAAACTGAAAACTGGCTGTCCTTCTTATATTCTCTGATAACTGATAATTTTTTTTAAAAAAAAAATAAGGATTATTTGCCTTTGAAAGTGGAAAGTATCTTTTTAGAGATCTGGCTTTTTAAGGCGTTTTGAAGAAGTTGGGAAGAGAAGTGAAGGTGATTTTTGCTTTGTTTGTTTGTGGCTCTTTTTCTTATGGAAAATTATAACTTTGAAGACTGATTTTTTTTTCTCTATCTCCTGATTTTGGAAAGTAAAAAACTCTCTATCCTTTACATTGGAAAGAATTTCATTTAGAGTTATGGCTTTTTTCTATACTTCTCTGGAAATATAAAAATGGTTTCAAGTTTGGAAAGATTGGTTTTTTTTTCCTGGCTTTTTTCTTGTGGAAATTTTGAAAACTGATTTTTATTCTCCGCTCCGTGACTTTGGATTATAACAGTAACTGATAATTTTACTAAAATAAATAAATTATAAAAGACTATTTGCCCTGGAATTTGCAAGATTTTTTTTTCTTTTTACAGATTTGGCCCTCCTTTGCACTTCTTTGGAATTATAATAAAGAAGAAGTGAAAGTTATTTGTGTTTTGTTTGTGGTCTTTGGACTTTGGGAAATTTTTGAACTTGAAAATTGGTTTTTATTTTTGATTCTTAATCTTGGATTATAACAACTGATAGTGATTTGGCGTTTTCAGTGTAATTTTTTGGAACTATAACAATGGCTTCAAAGTATGGAATGATTGCCTTGAATAAAAGGCCTATTTATCCCTCTGCTTATACTTCTAAAATGCAACTTGCTACTGAACCAACACCTCCACAAGTTTTGACATCGGAAAATTTATTAAATACTTTAAAGATTATGAAACAAGACTTAATTTTGGAATTTAATCAAAAAATTACTGAAATAGAAAAAAAAATGCAGGACGCTTTAAAGAATATGGAAAAGCAGCTACGGATGGACATGTTAGAGGTTTGCAAAGGCTTAGCAACAAATGTTGATTTTTTGGAGGACTGTATTGAAACAAATAAACAAGCGTTGGCAACCTCGGTGGAATATATAAATAAATTTAAAAAGGATATTGCAAATTTTGAAACAGAGGTGTTGATGTCACAGTTTAGAAGAACGCAATTTGCTATCAGAGTAAGAGGGTTGAAAGAAGGTTTATATGATGATTTGAAAGGAAGAATGATTGAGGCCTTGGTACAGGTTTCTGGAATTTCTAAAGATGAGTTGGCTACACAAATTGAAAAGATATACAGGGTCAACTCGTGGCACGCAAAACAAAAACATTTACCAAGGGACATTGTTATATATTTTACCACAAGAGTCTTACGGAACAGAATTATTCAGGCGACATTTAAGAATAATCTTCAGGTGAATGGTCAGGAACTTAAGATTTGGAAAGAAATTCCCTTTAAAATGCTTAAAGCTAGAAAAGAATTTACTTTTTTGATTGATGAACTTAAAAGATTGAATTTACAATACAAATGGGAAGCACCAACAGGAGTTACGGTGAAATTTTTGGAGAAAAGATACCGGCTGAATACGATAAACAAAGCTACCGAATTTTATGTTAACATTTTAAAGCTGATATATCTAAAATTCCAGAAGAAAGACGTATGAATGTAGAAGAAGACAAGGAGGAAAAGTCATCCTTATCGGATCAAAATGAAATAATCTCAAAGAGTCAAAGTGAATCGCAGAGCCAGAGAGATGTGAAAAAGGAGATGGAGTATTGGGATCAGATGGAAGAAGAGCTGATAAATTCAAAATCATCAAGATACAAAAGGAGGCAACCAATAAGATATAAAGAGAAGTAGTGTTGATATGTATTAGATGGATGGAGATAATATAATTGTATTTTCTTCTTCTCCTTCTTTTTATTGTTGTTTCTTCCTTTTTTCTTTCTTTTTTTAAAAAGGAATTTTTTTTTCTTTTTTCCTCTTTTTTAATAATTCTTTAAGAATTGGAAATTTTAATTTTTAATTAAAACTATTAAGTTATAAATTACTACAATTAAATTTTAAAATTTGTCTTAAAGGAAGGATTTTTTTTCATTTGCTTTAGGTTTTTGTTTTTTTCTCTCTCTTCTCTAGATTTTTACTATTATTATTATTATTATTATTATTATTATTATTATTATTATTATTATTATTATTATTATTATTATTATTATTATTATTATTATTATTATTATTATTATTATTATTATTATTATCATTACTACGGTTATTATTTTTATTGTTATTATTATTATTAATATTAATATTACCTTTAAGGATATCTTTTTATTATGAATTAACAAGTTGTTGAACAATAATATTATGTGGTTATGATGAATTTCAAAGCTTTATTATTTAATATGTAGACATGTAATATTTTTTTTATTTGAGCTAATAAGTTGTATAATAATGTTGTTATGTGAAATTTAAAGGTATTATTATTTAATATTTTTTATTATGAATCAAAGTTGTTGTATAATAATATTATGTTATGATGAAATTTAAAAGTTTTATTATTTAATATGTAGACATGTAATACTTTTTTAGTTTTACTTGAGTTAATAAGTTGTTTTAGAATAATACGTTGTTATGATGAAATTTAAAGGTATTATTATTTAATATCTTGATATTAGCTATGTAAAATTTTCTCGGTTTTAGTTAATCATGAGATTATTATTATCATTAACGTTTTTTTTAAAGATTTAGTATTATTAATAATTTTTATAGATCTAGAAAGTTGATTGAAAGGAGGAGGGAGAAACTGTTTCCCTTCCTTTGTATAACCCAGATTATATATATTAATATATTTTTATTTTTTATTTTTTATTTTTTAGAATTATATGGGAAATAATATAAAATATAGAAATTTAATGATGTTAGCAATGTGTAATTTGGAGTTGAGGGGTTTTTCTTTTTTCTTTTTTCTTCTGTAATTACTGATATTATGCCCTGTGTTCTCTCTGGGAAGTCCGGGGGGGAGGGGGGGGAGGGAAGGGGGTGGGGGTGGGGAGAAAAATTAAAAAATGTTTGTACTCTGTACTAATAAAACTTTTTCAATAAAAAAAAAGAAAAAGAAAAAATGAGTTGGCTGGACATTCAAATGACCATTCAAAAGTGACTAATATACAACAAGCGACAGTCATAGCCATTTCTTCTGTAATTGTGAAGCCATTACATGATCAGAAATACCATTTTTTTTAAAAAGGTAGAGGAATTAACACAGAATAGTACCATTTGTTTTGTTTTCCTACAGATAATGATCTCACACTTCAGATGAGCAAGCTAATGAACTTTTTCTTAGTCTCCAGGAGAAGGGGGGGCAAGAAAATATAAACCAATCACAACTTGTCATTAGCTAAGGTACTCATTGGTGACCTGAGGCCCTAAGAAATAACATTTGTTGCATTTACTTGTCTGTGCTATGTAGCAATTTATAATCTACTTCCTCTAATCCTGTGTAGATTGGAAATACCATGACCTCAAACGGACAGAGTTCACCGACATCATTAACAACTCATCCTTCAACCAACATTCAATTTCCCATTAAAATGAAAATGAGCCACAAACAGTAAGCATTTGAATTTCAGCTCTTGGCACAATTTTTGTTTTTGTTTCTCTGACCAGTTTCCTGAATGTGTATAACCTGAGAAGGGGTATAGAACAGAGGTGGGTTCCTGCCTGTTCCTGCTGGTACGGTTAATAGCTGTTGTTCGGCGCAGAGCCGAAGACGCTGCTGCCATTCGCGGTGCGGGAGCTTTCCCCGGGCGCTTTCCCCGCCCGCATGGACGCCGCCAATTGCGTTTTTTTGCCCTCTGCACATGCAGAACGCTTTGCGCATGCGCAGAGGGCAAAAGAATGCAATTGGCAGCGTCCATGCGGGTGGCGGCAGCACCCGGGGAAAGCCCCCGCGCCACGAACGGCAGTAGCGTCTTCGGCTCTGCGCCGAACAACAACTATTAACCGTACCGGCAGGAACCCACTACTGGTATAGAAATATTCATAAGGACAATCTTCATGATGTCACAGTAGCTAAGCTACATGTTCAATTATGTGCAAAGCACCTCTAGATGCATCTAACATCTTTATATAAGGAGGAGTGTGACTCGTCGACGATTCTTCCTTATGTAGAGTATTTTGGGCACAGAGAGTTATTTCACATTTTTTCCTTTTCCCTGCTGCGCAGTGCAAGATGGTAGTCTCAACATTACAATCAAAACCATTCTTTCTACAGGTGTTTGACATAAATATACATACAAAAATGGTTTTGATCATGATACCCAACCACTTCCTGTTTTGATAACTCACCGGACCCCAATCTTGTTCTGCTGATCAGTCTAGAACAGTGTCTGTGGAGATTCTCAGTCATCCAGGTCATAGTTGTCCCAAGGGTGTTTTTTCAAGAGGCAACTGGACTTTTTGGTTTTTATTTGAAGATGTTTCGCTTCTCATCCAAGAAGCTTCTTCAGCTCTGATTGGATGGTGGGGAAGGGAAGGATTTATACTCCTTGCAGACAGCTGGTCATTTGCATTCTTTTCCTTCCATTCCCCACCATCCAGTCAGAGCTGAAGAATCTTCTTGGATGAAAAGCAAAACGTCTTCAAAGAAAAAACCAGAAAGTCCAGTTGCCTCTTGAAAAAAGCACCGTTGGGACAGTCTAGAACAGTGTTTCTTAAACTTTTTTCTCTCAGGACCTCTTCCCACATTTAAAAACTATGGAGGCCCAAAAAGTATGGTTTATATTGATTGGTATTTATGCTATTAAAAATTAAAATTGGCTTCGCTTCCATTACTACTTCTCATGATTGTTTGATGGGATTTTAATATTGTACTATTTTTTGACGTAGGCTGACAAATAACTTTTGATGTTTATGGATCATTGGGAAGATTTGGGGGTTCTACGGCTACACTTTAAGAAAGCACTGGTTTAGGATATTTTCCAAACACACTATTGGATGAATTGCTTCCAAGAGTCTGATTTGACAGATGGGAGCAAATTGATAAAACAGCAGAGGGATCTATTTTATAAACAACTGTCAAAATAAATGTAAAAAAATAAAATAAACTGCTAATTTTTCACAAGTAGCAGATGCTTCCCTCACAACACTTTTGAAGTGACTGAAGCCTATCTTCAAAAATTTGAACATTTTGCACAATAACGTGGAGTAAGGAAAGAATGAAATCTTCTCCAAAGTTCAAATTCTTGACTGGTATTTCAATTCCTCTAACACAAAGACATGGATTGGAGGATCCCATTGTTAATTCTCTTCCACTGCTTCCTCCGATACACAGAAACAACCATTATATCCCGAACAATCTTGAGGTAAAATACATTTCAATGCCAATGAATAGGAAATTTCATTTTTAAAAAAGGAAAGTGAAGCACTCTGATATATTAAATTCTTTACTTTAAAAGGTCCTATGCATGAAATAAGCCTCCAAGAACAATGCTTCCAAGGTATATAAAAGCATATAAACTTTCTAAGAGATACAATAGTTTTGACTTTTGCTCTATTACCGTTTCTGAGTAATTTTATTGCTCTGGGCAAACACTGGGCTTGTTTTGTTTATGCTATAAAACCTGTCTCTTTTCATCTTCAGAAACTGAACTTTTCTACTGCACTGTCTTTCAAAATTTATTGTGTTGCTTTTGAACAAACTCAAGCTTTAGAAAATGCCCCAAAGAAATGTTCTAGTTTGTACCATTCTTCACGAATGATACTTATTCTTATTGTCATTCTTCATGTGGGATTCTTTAATAATAGTATTTGTCTGTAATCAGCTACTGGGAAAAATATAATCAATTTATATTGCTAGGTTAAGCTCTGCTACATTGATGTGATTTGGTCATCTATCAACTTGGAAAGCATTTGGGGAGTTTTCATCACTTACTTGATACATGTGCAATAAACATGTGATAGAAAAATATAATTAAACAGTTCCTTGGCAATAGGAAGCAAGGAAGGAGCTCATTGGCATTTATTATGTTAAGTTTGTGAGAACACCTGTTTGGAATTTCACGCCCTTTTCTTTTACAGCACAATCAGGGATGGGCTGCTGAGGGTTCGCAGGGGTTCGGGAGAACATCTAGCTAAGATTCTGTGCAGTTCGGAGAACCCCCAAATCCCACTCCTGGCCGGTCCGGCCCACCCTGCCCCTCCCCTCCCAAGAGTCCCCATGTGGCCCATTTTTGATGCAGGTAAGTGCAGGGCATGCGCGGAGGCTCGGGGAGGGTGAAAAATGGGCCTACCAGAAGTTCGGTAGGGCCTCCAGAGCCTGGGGAGGCCGTTTTCACCCTCCCAGAGGCTCGAGAAAAGCCTCCAGAGCCCAGGGAGGGCAAAAACGCGCGCCCCCTGCCATGGTGCAGGAGGCCAACTAGGCCACGCCCACCATGACCACGCCCTCCCAGCACGCGGGGAAGAGAACCCCTTGCTAAAATTTTTGAATTTTATATTTATATGAGTATAATACTATAGCTAACTCCATGAAAATACCATAGATTCAGCAGGCATAGTAGTACAGATCACAATGCATAAGCAAATGGAGAATGCACAATAGAGCAAGATCAGAAATTTGTATTATGATGCATCTGCAACAGGTAGCAGAGAAATAGAAAACAGTACAATTGCAACATTCAATAGATGTTGAATGTAAGGAGTCAATACAAAGGTTAACCCTATGAAGCTTTTATGTGATTGCCTGAGTTTGGTGAAAATTTGTGACCAAAATACAATCCCTATATAACATACTGATTATGTGATTATATCTTTCCTGTACTATCCAGAAAGGGAAGTCTTATTAATAAGATCATTGGAACAATTCTTACCATGTTGAGAATTGGCAGTCCAGTTTTAAACATTCTGCATTATTTACTTATTAAAGAAAGATTGTATCTAAATGTGACTCCATCAAGCCTGACAATGAAATAATGAGGTATGATTTCCAGAGAAAATTTATGTTATAGGCTTTGTACAAGAAAATGTTCAAAAAAGTCTGTTTCCAGCTTATAAATTCTTGGACACAGAACTGAGTTATAAAATATGAGCTTTCATCTGACAAAACTCTGTTTATCAATTTGTATCAACATGAATCATGTTTTCTCCATTATTTATTTCTGTATTATTCTAAAGTAACCTTATTCCCCCCCCCCCAAGAACTGAATAAAATTGCTCCAGAGAAAATAAGCTTACTAAAGGTGAAAGGATAACAACAACAACCAAAACTTCTGGTTAAATAATTTCAATTATGATTCATTGTCACTTAGATGGATTTGTAGTTATATTCAGCTGGAAATATAGTACTGAAGAAGCAAGAATAAGTAGATTTCCAGTGGAAACACTAGAGAGAAAACAATGGTGTTCTGGGGAATTGTCTGCTCTGTTGTGA
This sequence comes from Diadophis punctatus similis, assembly GCA_023053685.1. Taxonomy (NCBI): domain Eukaryota; kingdom Metazoa; phylum Chordata; class Lepidosauria; order Squamata; family Dipsadidae; genus Diadophis; species Diadophis punctatus. The sequence continues at coordinate 5,411,883 of JALIGW010000034.1, read as the reverse complement.
GGTGTCAAAAAGTTGTCTCCTTAATGGATGCTTTTTCAAGGGGTTGTCCTGAGAACTCCTGATTACCCACTGTGGATAAGTCATTGGTTCCCCTACGTAGACCCAAAGAGCTTACTAATGGCCAATTTCTTTGTGTTTATAGAACAGTATCCAGAAGGCAAAGAAAATCATGATCAGCTTTGTTATGTATTAAGTTTAAACCTGAAGCCAAACTGTTTACACCAAGGTCCGCTTTGCAGAGCGGGAAAATAGAGATCACTGATTGGTTGAACCATCTGGCAGCCCTCTATTTAAGAGAGAGCTGCCCGGCTGGTTCCTTTGCTGGATTCTGACTGTATTCAATAAAGAGCTGTTAGTTACTACACTGCCTCCAGCCTCTTCAGTACCAGAACTTAACAAGCTTGGTCACAACCATGTTTTTTTCCTGCTTGGCTCTTAATTTGACCAATGCTACCAGGAACAAAAATGAGAATTGTTGATTGTTAGAACCCTGTTCATACGATTGGGTGTGTTAATATATGATTAAGCCACAAATCATTGTTATGTGTATATTGCTTTAAATGCATTGTGGATGATTACTATATAAGCAAGCAAGAGAGCATGCTCAATATGGTTGGTGGTTTATGGTTTAGTGTGGTGAGTGGTGCTTGACGGTGTGTTCTGGATTGAAGACTCTCTGCTGCTTTACTGATGAGTAGATTACTTTATGGCTGTGTGGAATTGCTGTGAAGAGAAGAATAACTATCTGTGATAGTATAGAATTGAGTGATAGCTGTAATCTTTGTTTGTGAGTTAAAACAAAGATAGGCAAGAAGAAGAAACTTTGCATTGACTGAATAACTGTGTATGACTTGGACTTCCTATTTAACTTTGCTACTATTCAAGTAAAACTATTTTGTACATACTAAAGATATTCTGTTTATTGACTGAATAGCATTCATATCAAACTGCAACACCATTGCTACAACACAATTCGCTGTGTATGTGCTTAACAGCACAATAACTCCTTAACATTGATAAAGGAGGAAGAGGCCAAACCAAGGTTCTACAAACTCATCAACATCAATCAAACTGGTGCCTAGGACTAACTTTGTCTCCTCTGAAGGAAAAGGAAATCAATTTATTTCTTATTTGATCACAAATAAGTGAACATTTGTGCATCTTTAATCATGCTGCATCACACTCTAGATTTCTGGAAGGCCTTTAAAAACTGGCTCTTCCCCCAGGTACTGAGATCAGTTGAGATTAGCACTTGATGCTGGTACTTATTGTTGTTGTTTTTATTTGGAAGTGTGACTGTAGCATGGATATTGGGGCTTTTTAAAATATATGTTTTAATGTATTTGCTGTGAGTTGGCCAGAGTTTGATATATGTAAGATGGGCAGCCGTAAAAGTTTCCTGAATAAATGAATGAATGACTTAGGTTATGGATGACTATTGTGGTTCCCAGGTGGCATAATAACAATTATGCCACCTGGAAACCACAATAGATGAAGGCCATCATTTCTGGAGAACACCACTGTGTTGTCTAATGCTGGTGATATTTCTGATAGAGGTAGAGGTATCATACTGGGAAATTTGTCTCTCTTTCTAGCCTGGTGATTAGTCACCCTTTGAAGCCAGCTCACATCAGTAATTGATAGAACAATACAATTTACAGGGCTATTTTTCTGGGAATCTGAACAGTTGGCCACGCCACTAGTTATTAAATGAGCAAATAACATTTCTGGAAAGAGTGTGTTGTGATTCACTTTAACTGTTCTGAATCATGCAAAAAGATTTTTGGATTCTATATGAGATTGTGCAGCGTGCCAAAAGAAGCAATCCTGCCATTATGATCCAATGCTGCAATGCAGCTCTTTGCTTCAAAGGGATGCTGTGATAAAAGTGTTGTTGAATCAGAGTGTGTCACACAAGTTCTGCACGGGGCTGATTTCTGGATATACCTTTCTTGTTTGATCTTTGTTTTTGTTTTTGTTTTTTCAATTTAAATTTGAATTTAATTCGATTTTATATGCATTATTAATATTTATTAACATGGCTTTGGGCCTCGATAATGCACAGTATAAATATAATATCTTCATCAAGAATGAAACACTTATGAAACACTTCCCAGTGGAGATCTAGAAACAGAATATGATTGTGGAAGATAATTTTAGGCTCACTGAACTTTCCATCCTTTCAGGAGTGAGGTTCATGGAACACATTTAAAATTTGTGGTGTGGTGGGTAATTTCAGAAAAAGGTGCCAGAGGTGGCTTAGTCGTATACAAAAACATGATTGCAGCAGCTTTTTCAAGGGGTTGTCCTGAAAACTGCTGATTACCCACTGTGGATAAGTCATTGATTCCCCTACATTGACCCCAAAGAACCTACTAATGGCCAATGTCTTTGTTCTGAGTTGGCAAGAAAGGTATTTAACTCCATTCTGAAAATTGTCTGATCCATATGTTTATCTGGTTCTTGTGCAAAACGTCCATCTGCATACAGCTTCCATTTGCAATTACAACTGGAATTAGGACATTAAAAAAATATTCACCAATCCTCAATATCATTCAGTTAAATGAATATCTGTTAAACCACTTTAAGACTTTAGATACACTTAGGACAGAGGTGGGTTCCTGCCGGAGCCCAGTATACAGCTCCGGTAGGGAGCGGCGGATTTCGCAACCGCTCCGGAGCCCTGTCTGCCGGTCCACCCGGCACGTCGCCATTTTTTTTTTTTGCTGATTTTTGCTGATTTTCAGGCGATGTTGCTTCTGCGCATGCGCGGAAGCAAAATTGCGCCAAAATCTCACAAGGGGATGCGTGAGAGAGATTTTGCCGAGATTTTGCTTCTGCGCATGCATGGAAGCAAAATCGCGCCAAAATCTCTTTCACGCACGCGTCCCCTCGTGAGATTTTGGCGTGATTTTGCTTTCACGCATGCGCAGAAGCAAAATCGCACAAGGGGGTGCGCGCGCATAGCGAGCGTGTGCCCTCCCGAAGCATGGAGATGCACGCACATGGCTCCGGCAGCAAGGTAAGTGAGCAACCCGCCCCTGACTTAGGGGCACACATAACCACCACTGTCTACCCTGTTCAGTCCTTATCACCCATCATGTAATTTTGATCAAATCAGAGAAAGTTCTTTATTAGGGCTTATATTGAGTTAAAGATTTGTCTTTTCTTAAGAGCTTTTTTCAGTTGTAATATCCATTTATTTGAATGGATTTTGAATGGATTTAAGAAATGCTTGGTCAAAAGCAGTACTTCTATAGCTATTCTGTAAGGTAGCCACATTTTTCCCCCAAAGTTTGAGTAAGCCTGAAAAAGACACAGCTGCTTTAATGAGTCTCATTAAGAAAGCACAGAGAAAGCAATATTTTCAGACTTGTGTGGAAACTGCTTAAAAAGGAACCGTGTTTCCTTTCTGATGTATATTGAAGTACTTTTCCCCACACTGGTTTTGGAACATGAACAGGCTTCCTTTCAGCACTAGGAAGGACTACGATAATGAATCAACCTAGGCTTTTTTCTATCCTGAAATCCTGCCCCTTCCATAAGAGGTGCTTCAGGGGTTGGCTGATTGAAAAAGGAGCACTGCCTTTCACAAAGACTATACTTGAAAGCACTAAGTTTTTAAATTTAGCTTTTGAATTTGTAATTCTGCTGTTGTAGCTATGTCTTGTGCATTACACCAGGTGGTCCCCAACCCCCAGTCCATTGACCGGCACTGGGCCACAGCATGGCCATGCAAACCAGGCCATGCAAACAAGCGAAGCTCCATCCATGGGATGCAGGCAGGATGCGAAACCACACTGCCTCCGGTCTACAGAAAAACCTCTCTCCACGCAACCGGTCTCTGGTGCGCATTACACTATATTTTGGTGAGTGTTATTGGGAACTATTTTCAGCCTAACTTGAAGTAGGGACAGAAAATAATTATATGAAAATAATAAACGTAGTATTTCCCCTGGAAGGTAGAATTTGTCTAAGCTTTCCAAATGTTGCCGAAACTTTTAATATAGTTTGAACTCCATAATCATTTTACCCTGGAGGATTAATGCAATCTCTATAGACCCATATGCACAAATCCATTCTCAGAGCCAACAAACACCACAGATTGATGAATGAGTCTCATAAGAGGAGCCTCTGAGGGAAACAGCAATTCACTTAATAGTTTGAAAGGAGTCTCCTACAGCATGGTATACAAGAAAGCCCGTTAGGGAATTATTATGAATGAGAGAGTTTCAGTTTGGTCATCATGGGAAGCTGTCGTTTTTAAATAGCAAGTTTCTGCCTATTTCATCATATTCTCTTTATTGGAATTCAGAAACACCTCAGACCTATTATTTCTTACATCCACAAAAGCACCCAAGCATTTTCTCTTATTGCCTTCTCTCCCCAATTGTTCTTCCAGTTCTTGAAATATTGTTCCTTATGTCTAAAAACATTACCAGCCTCCAACATAAAACACGTATACTCAGTGGTATTTGACACTGTAATGGGAGAGCCATCGTAGCGTATGGTAGCTTCAAATCAGAAGGAGTTCAGTAACGTATTTTCAAACTAATACATTTAACTAAAAGGCAAAAGCCAGGCTTGAGAAAATCTGGTGTCGATGTCCCGTATGGACCGTAGCTGATTATTGGCCCATTTCAGTGGCTTAAATTGTGAAATGTGACAACCAGTGATGTTCTGTTGTTTGTTTCTGGGGTCTCTTTTAGTAGGTCCTCTATGGATGTTCCAAAGGTGCTTTTTCAAGAGGCAACTGGATTTTCTGGTTTTTCTTTGAAGATGTTTCCATTCTCATCCAAGAAGCTTCTTCAGCTCTGGCTGAATGGTGAGGAATTCATTTCAAGAGGCAACTGGACTTTCTGGTTTTTCTTTGAAGACGCTTTGCTTCTCATCCAAGAAGCTTCTTCAGCTCTGACTGGATGGTGGGGAATGGAAGGAAAAGAATGCAAATGACCAGCTGTCTGTAAAGAGTATACTGTAAATCCATTCCCCACCATCCAGTCAGTGCTGAAGAAGTTTCTTGGATGAGAAGCAAAACATCTTCAAAGAAAAACCAAAAAGTCCAGTTGCCTCTTGAAAAAGTACATTTGGGACAACTGTTGAGGAAATTTTATGAAATTGAGTATACGCAACGGAATGTGGCGTTGCTGTTCAATACTATAGAGTCAATAAACAGAAGTCTTCAAACTGTTAAATATAATTTACTTAAATAAACTAGCAAAACTTCAAAACAAACAGTCCACGAAGAATCTTTCTTTAACTTATCTTCTTTTCAATATATTGACACAAAGTCTAACTCTTAGCACTTAGCTATTAATCAACTCTTAGCACTTAGCTATTAATCTTTTGTAGATAAAGTCTTTAGCAAACAATGCAGTAGAAACCTTGAACTTCTTCTTTTGGTAGCGTCCAGACACAAAGTCAAACACAGAGTCTTCAGTCTTCAGTAACCAGATACAGGAGCATGAGTAGAAGCAAGCAAGCAATCAATCAATCACTAAGCACACAGCACACGGTACACAGCCCACTGATGCCCACACTACTCAAGCTAACCTGTTCTCTTTTAGAATTATCAGCAAGCCTATAATGCTTACAATTTAAAGCAATACCACCTTTTTTATATAAACATAGATTAGTGGTTTATTTATACATTAGTAACCCAATCAGTTTTAAACATAGTACTGACAACAACCATGATTTGGATGACTGAGAATCTCCATAGACATCCTCTATTGATGTGACTCTATGGATTTGTGTTCTGATCTCACTGGATGGGTAGTTCAAAAGGAAGTTGGCTAGTTCTGTAGATAGTTCAAGGATGAGGTTAATGAAGGAGTGGGGTAGAAGCTTAATGAAGTTATGATTGATGAGAATTTCATTTCCATGGGTTCAACAATGAATATATCATTAATTAATCTCAGGTAAATGAAAGATTTGTGGATAAGAGTTAATAAAGTATTCTATATCAGCAATGAAGAGGTTGGCATATTGTGGGACCCTCTGTATACCCAGGGCTGCGCCACTGATTCGCAGATACAGCTTATTGCCAAATGCAAAGTAGTTACAGGTGAATCTAGTGGCAAGTGTACTTAGGTTTTTGAAGCTCGGGTTCATGGATGGCATTGGGGTATAATGCTTCAGTATCCACAGTAACTAAAATTGTGTCATTTGAGAATTGCCAGTGGATTACAGTAGTATATGGTTGACCTATAAATATTATCAATAGGCAAATGTCTATGGAGATTCTCAGTCATCCAGGTCATGGTTGTCCCAAAGGTGCTTTTTCAGGAGGCAACAGGACTTTCTTGATTTTTCTTTGAAGACAGTTTGCTTCTCATTCAAGAAGCTTCTTCAGCTCTGACTGGATGGTGGGGAATGGAAGGATTTATACTCCTTGCAGACAGCTGGTCATTTGCATTCTTTTAGCTGTCTGCAAAGAGTATAAATCCTTCCAGTCCCCATCATCCAGTCAGAGCTGAAGAAACTTCTTGGATGAGAAGCAAAAGGTCTTCAAAGAAAAATCAAGAAAGTCCTGTTGCCTCCTGAAAAAGCACCTTTGGGATTATCAATAGGCCACATTTTCTCTGCAAAACAAGCCTCCCCCTCCCCACAACTTGCTGCTTCATTTCTCTCTAGTTATTATTGTCTTTGGCTATATCCTTGGGTGCTTTTCTTCCCTTTGTTTCCCCACCCCCTTTATTGCCTTTCTCCCCACCTTCATCCCACCCCCTGAAATATTAATTACATGCCCACTTGGATAGAATATTGATTGGAACCACAGACCTCACAGAAGACGGGGAAGGGGGTGGGTTGTACTCAAGTTCAGCTTTCAAGAAAACAGGTATTCTTCTGAAAGATTGTGTATCATGATTATTGTAACATTTGTTTGCTCAGTAGCATTTGCAAGGCAATCCAAAACATTATTGATCGAGACCATATCTTCAGGTCTCACACCTCACTGGGCAGGTTGGATGATGTCAGACGTAGGATCCTTTGCCTCTTCGGCTGTCATACATATGATAGCATGAACATTCCTCCATAGGAATTGCATTCTACGACACCTGAAGCAAAAGGGAATGACTCGTGAAGGACCAGAGATCTGCCACTGGGCTAAGTGAAGCAGTTGCCGTAAGGGGCAGGTGCTGTTGGGGGGGGGGGTTAGCCTGCTAGTGGCAGTAGCTGAATGCACCAGTTTGCCTTGACCCTACTAAGCTAGTGTGCTGACTTCAGCTGCAATGGATGATGTTGTCCCTTACTGTTGTGGACCGCCAGCAGCCTGTGCAGCTGATAGCGGATCCCGTTCGAGAGGAGACCGACTTGGTGATTGCCAGCTAATTGGGGCTAATTGGACACTCCTCTAGTCTACTTAAGGAAAGCAAAGGCAGCTGAATCTCTGCAGGAAACAACGTTTGAGATTCGTGTGTTCGTCGTGTGTGCCCCGTGTCTGGAAAATATCTGTCTGTTTATCTGTTTCGGCTTGCTTATTGAAGACAACTTCTAGGCATTTTGCCAAGGCTTTGAAACTTCGTGAGATATCAAGAACTAATTGCTATTATATGATTTAAGACTTTCTGAACTTATGCCGGCTGTTGATGACGATTAATTAGCAGCTGGTTGTTTGCAAGAAAAGACTGCTTTTAGATTTGTGTGTGTGTATCTACTACTAAGCCAGTTATTAGTAGTTGGTTATTGATTAAACTAAGTTTGAACAAACTGTGTGTTTGCTATATTGCTAGCTGGGGCAGAACACTTACCTGGAAAAAGCATTCAATCCTATGAGCTTTTTATACAACGGGGAGTGCCACATCTTGGGGAACACATCTAGGATCATCACATGATCCACCAACTGTTTGGTCCATGTATCAGACTTTTTTTCTGATACATGGCTCAAGGCATCAATTTTATCCTCCTTTTCGTATCAGCAGCAGATGGATAGGTCTGATAGTGCTCCTTTAATTCCCTCCAAATTCTCCAGCTAATAAGGCTACATTGTGGATGTTGCAGTGTTGTGTAGGACCCAGCTATGCACACAGGCCTATGTAAACGCTGCTGGTGCTGGTGCTGCGCACTGTCCTTACTTAAATTCAACCCAACATCAATTCCAGTTCAACCCATGACATGCATTCTGTCATGGCTAAAATCTGCTCAGTTGATTCTCTCATCCAGTCACGTCTGAAGCTTGGTAAAATAGTCAACAATTTAGTGATATTCAGTGATATTTTTAAAGGGTGATCAGAAATGATCTTCTTAGACATCAGAGCCAACTTCCATATTTCAGGCAAATGTATTCAGAAGCTTCACGGTGGCTTATTTTTGGGTAAAGGGGGATGTTTTGCTTGACCTTTGAAGTAAAACATTTTGCTCTGCCAAAATTGTCCTTGTTGGATGCATCTCCAGTATAGAGTTCTGTGAGCTGAGTTCCAATGACTTTCACATTTCTTTCTGCCTCTTTTCTGTACTTTCTAAGTATCTGCTGCAAAGGATTGTGGATCTGCAACAATCAGGCAGGGAAAGAGGAAATGGTAGCAGTTACTTTCTCTCTATTTTTGCTCACAGAAACCTCTCCTGAGCCTGAACCCTTTCCATGAATGGATCCAGGGGTGGGTTCCTACTGGTGCGGTCTTCTCTATGGCACCGGTAGCAGCCGGCGGATTGCGAAACGGCTCCGGTGCCGTCCTCGCCAGTCCGTTGTGCGGCGTCATATTTTTTCAGGAATTTGGGGGCTTTTTTGCTTCCTGCGCATGGGCAAGGGGACGCGCGTGCAAGAGAGATTTCGGCAATTTTTTGCTTCCGTCCATGCACAGAAGCAAAAAACCTCCAAAATCGCACACGTCCCCTCACAAGATTTTGATGATTTTTTGCTTCCTGCGCATGCGCGGAAGCAAAATCGCGTGAGGGGGTGCGCACACAACATGGCGATGTTGCCGGTAGCGAGGTAAGAGCAACCTGCCCCTGAATGGATCTATTTCCTTTCAGAGTAAGAGAACTTGAAATCCAATTACATTACTATTCAAAGGAGAGTCAGTAAGTCTTGAGATGACTAAAATAGAGTAACACCCTTGATCATCTCAAGAATTACCTTGATTCCTGTGACTCACGGTGCCTATGGAGAATCTCAGTCATCCAGGTCACGGTTGTCCCAAAGGTGCTTTTCAAAAGGCAAGGAAGACTTTCTTCCTTTTAAATATATTTATTTTGTTTTATCATAAAAGATAAAATACAAAACAGAAAAACAAACAAAGAAAGAAAACAACAACAACAAGGAATGGATGACGTCCAATTGGACTTTCTTGTTTTTCCCCCCTTGAACTGAACTGAAGAAGCTTCTTGGATGAAAAGCAAAATATTTTCAAGGGGAAAAAATCCAAGAAAATGTGATTCACAGTAGGGTAATTTTTCAAGTAGCTTTTTCCTCCACTCCAGTGGATGAAAATAGTAATGATTTTTTTAAAATATAATGAGATAACAGTGATATTGTTAAGAAATCAAACCATGACTAAATTCAGCTTAGAGTCATTTGTGGCAACTTGCACCTGAATTAGAAATTGAACCAAGTCTATAGGAACTATAGATAGTAGCTGATATGAACTGTCCATGCTTAGGTTTAATAAAAACAGCATTATAAAAAACTAATTAATGAATGAATATAATTAAGCTCACTGCAGATGGTGAGTCGAGATGGCGAACATTTTGTTTGCTGCAGCATTAAAATATAATTTTGCTTTTTTAAAAAAAATCACGTAGTGCTAGAAAATACAATAAATACAGTTGTAAGGGAATTCACATTACTGAGAAAAAAGAAGGAAGATCAACTTGAGTTGAATGTATGAACAGATGGAGTTACTACACACTCTTTCATGTCCTTTGCCTACTTACTTGCCTAGTTATCGTGCTCTTTGATGATAAATTACTCATTACATATTTAGCTAACTATTTCTAGAACCTCTAATAGCTGGATGGTTTACCAACCTGCAATATACAGTATGCTTGTTTGTGTAGTGTGTATGTGAGATGATACATATAAACTCTAAAAGAAATTAAAATAGCAACAGAATGAAACCAATTATAAAATATAAAAGTAGTGCAAAAATCTGAAACGCACCATTATAGTTTTAAAAATCTGAATCAGAGGTGGGATCCTGCCTCTGATTGCCGGTGCGGCTAATAGCTGTTCTTCGGCGCAGAGCCGAAGACGCTGCTGCCGTTCGCGGAGCCAGTGCCTTCCCCGGGCGCTTTCCCCGCCCGCATGGATGCCGCCAATTGCATTCTTTTGCCCTCTGCACATGCGCAAAGCATTCCGCATGCGCAGAGGGCAACAGAATGCAATTGGCGGCATCCATGCGGGCGGGGAAAGCGCCCGGGGAAGGCTCTGGCTCCGCGAACGGCAGCAGCGTCTTCGGCTCTGCGCCGAAGAACAGCTATTAGCCGCACCGGCAATCAGAGGCAGGAACCCACCTCTGATCTGAATGCTTTGTGAAAGGCTTGGGATGTCTTTTTGGGAATTTGGGGTGGGGCAGGGAGGTTTCATATATACACTGACATGCTTTTTATCTGCTCATTCTTTGTTTATGTTTTAAAAAAGCATTTTATTAGATTATAGAATAAAATAAAAAATACAAAAGCAAGTAATAGGACACAATGGGGAGGAGAAGGGGAAAGAAAAGTGAGGAGGGGAGGGAGAAAAGAAAAGAGTTGACTTTCAAATCCCTCTGTTGCAGTAGAATAAAGCATTAATGTCAGACTTCAACTTTTTACTTTTCTATAATAGCATAGACTAGCCATTTCTATAACAAATCAATATATGTATGTATATACAGTGTGTGTGTGTGTGTGTGTGTGTGTGTGTGTGTGTGTGTGTGTGTGTGTGTTTTGTCAAATCACCTGGTATACCCAAATATGGGAGGGAGCATACTGCTTCCTTTTGCCTTTCGCCAAAAATATATCTATATCAGCGGTGGGTTACTCCCGGTTCGGATTGGTTCTTAGAACCGGTAGCGCCGGTGGCAGGAGGCTCTTCCCACCCACCTGGGGTGCACACACAAGCGCGCACACCAAGGGTGGGTTCTATCTTACCTCGCTGCTGGTTTGCTTCCTCCCACGCTGCGTAGCCGCGCCTTGTGGGTGCACGCACATGTGCAGTGGCAAAAAATTCAAAAAATTCAAGAAAAAAAGCCAAAAACAAGATGGCGGCACAGTGCCGGAAACTCAGCTTCTGCGCATGCTCAGAAGAAAAATAAATAAATAAATAAATAAATAAATAAATAAATAAATAAATAAATAAATAAATAAATAAATAAATAAATAAATAAATAAATAATTAAGAGCCAAGGTGGCACAGCAGTTAGAGTGGGGTACTGCAGGCCACTTCAGCTGACTGTGATCCGCAGGTCAGCGGTTCAAATCTCACCGGCTCAAGGTTGACTCAGCCTTCCATCCTTCCAAGGTAGGTAAAATGAGGACCCAGATTGTTGGGGGCAATATAAATATACATTGCTTACTGGTGTAAACCGCTTAGAGAGTGCTTGCACTGTGAGGCGATATATAAATGTCACAAATAAATAAATAAATAAATAAATAAATAAATAAATAAATAAATAAATAAATAAATAAATAAATAAATAAATAAATAAATAAATAAATAAATAAATAAATAAACAAACAAACAAACAAACAAACAAACAAATAAACAAATAAACAAACAAATAAATAAATAAAAGATGGTGGCGTCCACAGACCAGTCCAAACCGGGAGGAACCCATCTCTGACGCACACGAACCAATGGCAAAATATTTTACAACCCACTTTTCTTTGGTATACATAAAAACTCAATATTCACATTGACAGTGTGTTATAATAATAATAATAATTTTTATTTTACAGTCACAGACCAAAATGCAAATGCAACAAAAAAAAAAGAGAAAAATACAATCACAAACAATTAACACCAGAAGCCTTGGCTAAAGGGAATTACAACGTTCTCCTCTAATCGTTACAGCTCTTAAAAAAATTTTTGAAACCTGAGAAGTAATATAGGAGGAGTCATCCCCTAGACAATATAAGGCCAAATTACTAGCATTAGAACCAGAGGGATCAATTCCAAGAAGAGACAATAATTGACAGTGTGCTGTCTGGGTACAATTGATTTTGAGTAATAAAAACAAAATTTTTCAGGCTGCTATTTATAACAATTATCATGAAAACATATTAATAATAATATTTACTTATCCTTAATTATTCACCTTATATTATTTAATTAAACATTCTTTTCAATTTTAAGTTTCTAACTTCTGCTTCCATTTTCTAGCCATTGGTAAAATGTCTCTTACGCTAAAAAAAGTATTCTGTTTCCTCCTTATCCTTAATTTTCATTGTTAATCTATCCATCTTGGCACAGTCTAATGCTTTTTTTTTTAATTCTGTGGGAATATCTCCATTTTTCCAATTTTGTGCAAACACAATTCTTGCTGCTGTTAAGACATGTAAAATTAAGTATGCATTTCCCTTATTGTATTTTTCTGGTAATATACCCAACGAAAACAATTCTGGTTTTACATCTGTTTAACAAACAACATTTAACAACAAATCAATCTAATCAGACTATAAAACCCAAAATCAAAGTTTCAGATTTTTTTTCCACTCAAGCACAACGTCCAAAAGTATGTCGCAAAAAAGTATTTTATCTGGTCATCCTTTGTGAGACTGCATTTAGGGGTGGAACTGACCTAATTTTACTTGCACTCAATAGGAGTGGGATTGAGGAGAGTATTAGAAAGAGAGATAAGAAAACGAAGCCAATGGTGAACATGTGAATTATGCTGCTGCTGCACTCCTTCTACAGTAGTTGTACTTTTAAGTTGGATTAAGTTCTATTTGGATTGCTTTTAATCAGTTTCTGACCAGATAAGGTCCATAGCATGCAGAGAAAAATAAGGAAGTCTAATTCTTATCCAAGCCCTACCTATCAGTGTAGGTTTCAAAAACACAACAATAATATCTGTTACTTCCAACAGAGTTTAAAATACACACATTCTTCTCATGCATTGACTGTGCTTTTCAAAGCGAGAGAAAGAAAGAAAAATATGGGGAAGATTTAAGTTCAGCCTTCCAAAACACGATTCCTGCCATTGTGGAAATGCTGTTCAATACTTAGATTGTCCGTGAAGCTGTTTAGCATAGGACCCCAGGAATAGGCATACCCCAACAACCAAGAAATGATTCAGAATAACATTGAGCAAAAGTTTGGTTTAGCCGTGTGAAATATCATTGTCCTGCATGGCAGCAGTGGCTCATTAGCTAGCCTATGTGGCCAAAGATATATAATCAGGAGTTTTCAGAGAGGTGCAAATTTCATGGCACTGACTTTTCAGCACTTCAAAACTTACTCACATACTCATCAGTTAAGGATATTCCTCTGTCCAGATTCCATCCTGACATTTCCCTGTAAATCCATCCATCAATCAATCACAAGCAAAACTTAGGAAACAAGGAACTCAGTAGAGACTTTTTCTTCCTAAAATCAGGAAGAGTATTCAACTTTGAGTGTTTCTAATTAATCTTCTAATCCTTACTGCAGTGCCCTTATTTCCAAAAGCTTTTCATCCAACCAAGATCACATCTGGTATTACTTAGCTGAAAAGTAAAGTATGCTGATAAAGAAATGTGGGAAGATAAGCCAAGGGCACAAATTTTCTGCTTTTTTTCTTCCATAATCAGTACAATTCTGTATTTCAGTAAAAAGAAACTCTCATCATAATATCTAATTTCACCAACTAGCTTGAAGAAGATGAATTTCTGCTCCTTCCTGTAAATAAGGAATGGGGAGGGAACTTACCTCCGCCTATACTTGTCTAAAAAGATCAAAGTACTGACATTGTGTACTCTCATTTTAAGGTTGCCTATGCCATATCTACACGTAAGATTAAGAATACCTCCCAGTGACCCTAAGTGAGCTACAGCTGAATAAGGGAACCTCAGTTTCAGATGCTGAAGCTCCAGATTCCATCCTGACATTTGCAGAAATGTCAACTGATAATGACCATTGACCGAAATGACAAATGCAGGGAAAGAATTGGTCTCTCTCTCTAAAATTCTGAGAGTTTTACTGCCAATCACTCTAGACAATAGTGAGTCAAAAATCTGAATCAGTATATAGAAATGTCTTATGTTCTAAGTAATGTGAAAGTTCACCTCACACACTGAGTCAGATGCACAGAGGTTACAGCAGAGTTCCCCAACATTTCTGGCTTTGCGGACCAGCGGGGGAAAGGGGATGGTTTGCGCAAGCGGCCGGCAAGCATGCACAGCTTCATTTGCGTGAGCAGCGTGCACATGTGCCAGCCGCTCATGCAAATGGAGCACACACGCACCCGCTCATCCACTGCTCACACAAGTGAGGATGCGCATGCACATACTATCATCAGCTGTTTCCATGGCCTGGTTGCAAACCCCTCATGGCCCACTAGTGGCCCATGGTCCACAGGTTGGGGACTCCTGTGTTAAAGGACATAACAAGAATGTACATCCTAACAAGGAGGGACATGCTAACAGGCTTGATTCCATGATGTGTCTCGTATGTTACCTCTATGTTCCACAGATAAAGAGAAGGCATTATTCTTAGGCTTTCTTAAGAATGCCTCCTTTCTATACTGCAAAATTATCCACCTCGGAATATAAGCATTAGGACTGTGTAGCATTTGAGATCAGAAAGAGGAAGTGTTTTGGAGCCTACCTAGTTGCACACATTGCCCGTGTCTACAATTTCTTAAGCCAAACACGTCTTACTTTAAGGAGTTACAGACTGTGGCCATATGCTCCAAAGCATATGCTTCACATGATGCTTCACATCTGAAGCACTGCAGAAACAATGTCTTGCTGAATAAAATTAAAGTCCATTTAATCTAAAACTCAATTCTCTGTAGGAATCACCAAATACCTTACATTATGTACATGCTATCTGAACATTTCAATTGGGGCTTATCCTCCAAGATTTTTTTAAACCACATTTTGTTCTGCATTCATTACCAAACAAATTGCATATTGCACACTTCGAAGACTCTAAGCATAATCACAACAGATCATCTAATGAAATAGCCTTTCAGAATCCCACTAACCTATTTTGATCCCATCAAAATGGCAGCCCAACATCGCCATTGCCAGCCACTTGCTCACTGGATGAGATAGACTTCAAAGCCTTCTCTGAAGTTTCAAAAGCTTATCTACTGTTATATTCATTCCAAGTTCCTTCATCTTTATACTGAAGTGCCTGAGCGCTTCAGTTGCTTGGTAGCTGGAAGTTTACACATTTCGTTCGCACCTGCAGTTTCCCTGTTGGCCCAGGCTTTCTGATTTGAAAATGCCCCATCAGGGTTTCCTTGGGAATTTATTTATTTACCAGTCAAATTTATATGGCACCCATCTCACAGGAAGCGACTCTGGGAGGCAGCATTCATCAGATAAAAACAACACATGTACAATAATCATTATACAATGGGGAGTGCCACATCTTGGGGAACACATGTAGGATCAGCACACGATCCACCAATTGTTTGGTCCTTGGCATGGAGAGGAGACTTTTTTCCTGATACGTGACTCAAGGCATCAATTTTATCCTCCTTTTCGTATCAGCAGCAGACGGATAGGTCTGTGAGTGCTCCTTTAATTCCCTCCAAATTCTCCAGCTAAGAAGGCTACATTGTGGATGTAGGACATTCTCTGGACATTCTCAATTGTATTAATGTCCTATATGTAGTGCGGGTTCCAGACAGATAAGCTGTATTCGAGAATTGGTCTAGCAAATGTTTTGTATGCTCTAGTTAAAAGTACAATATTACCAGAGAAGAAGCTACGCAAGATTAGGTTAACAACTCTTAATGCTTTTTTGACAATGTTGTTACAGTGGGCTCTGGCACTTAGATCCTTAGAGATGAGTACTCCAAGGTCCTTAACAGAGTGAGTGTCATCTACAAGGTTGTGTCCATCCAGCTTGTATTTTGTGTTCTGATTCTTTTTGCCAATGTGTAAGACAGAGCATTTGTTGGTTGAAATTTGAAGTTGCCACTTGTTTGACCATTCTGACACATAGTCAAGTTATTTTTGAAGGGTAGCAGCATTGTCAGTAGTGTTGAATAGTTTTACATCATCAGCGAAGAGAACGCAGTTGCTTTTAATATGATTGCAAAGATCATTTATGTAAAGTATAAAAAGCGTTGGCCCTAAAACGCTGCCTTGGGGGACACCGTTATCTTGTACATGTTTGATAAACAAAAATAAAATAAAATAAATAAAGACGGTTCATGCTTGGTTTCAGCCATAGTTTGTAGATTAAATTACAAATGATATTGTAATATTATATTATGTTAAATTATACACCATAGCTTACATATTAAAACAGCTAATGTACACAAACCATTAAGATGAACCATAGTAGTGCAATATTTGAAACTTGCTGCATATGGAGAAAGAGAAAGAATTTTGATCTGTTGTGTATGGAAATTTCTTTCCTCTCTCTATTCCTCCTTTGCTTTATGGTAGATAATTCCAAATTGTATACTTTATCACTGCTAATTCAGATAGCTGACACTAGTGCAGGAAAGGGGTTTTATCATTTATAGCTCTCCCATGAGAAATTACAGCTAGAAGATTTTATAAATATACACAGTACACAGGATAAAAATAAACTGAAATATATATAGATAAAGATGCAAATACAGATACAGAATGGCAATAAGTAACATTCATTTTACATGGTTTCACTAGTGTGGAGAGAATGATGGGGATATACAAAATAGCCAAGATATGGTTCAAATTCAGGATTTAAGAACATTGATTTAGAGATTCATTTCAAAATAATTGGAGCTTCAAAGATTCAATTTGACTCAACCTTAGGCATAATGGAAAAGCTTCAAAATGGCTACTGCAGTTTTATGTTTTAATAGTCTCTTTAGGAAATATTCATAGTGCATAATTTCAGCAGAATAAATGTTTGAAGCATATAAGTAATCCTCGACTTACGACTATATGTGTCCATTATGATCACAAACTGTGATGGTCATTAAGCAAGGTGCCGCATGATTGCCTCGCTTAATAAGCCCAAAGCACCTGCAGGCCACATGGTATCATCCCAGAAGTGAGCAACATTTGCAGAGCGGCTACAATGAATGGGAAAGCAGGCCCAAGGCCTGCGGTAAAGCTGAAAGGTAGGATGGAGGTGAGATAGGTAGGAGGGGCCACTGCAACACTCTGCAGACAACCATAAGGGCAAATCCACCTAGATTTTGTTCACATGAACTGCAGTGGCCATGACTTCAAAACCGGGTCATAAGTAGCTTTTTGAGGGTGTCCATCATAATTTCAAATGGTTGCTAAGGAACCAAACGTAAGTTGAGGACTACTTATATGTATATGGAGATTCTCAGTCATCCAGGTCATGGTTCTCCCAAAGGTGCTTTTTCAAGAGGCAACTGGACTTTCTGGTTTTTCTTTGAAGCTTCTTCTCAAGGAGCCGAGGTGGCGCAGTGGTTAAATGCAGTTACTGCAGGCTACTCCAGCTGACTGCTAGTTCAGCAGTTCAGCTGTTCAAATCTCACCACGCTCAAGGTTGACTCAGCCTTCCATCCTTCTGAGGTCGGTAAATTGAGAACCCAGATTGTTGGGAGCAATATGCTGAACTCTGTAAACCGCTTAGAGAGGGCTGTAAAGCACTATGAAGCGGTATATAAGTCTAAGTGCTATTGCTATTCTGAGCTGAAGAAGCATCTTGGATGAGAAGCGAAACGTCTTGAAAGAAAAACCAGAAAGTCCAGTTGCCTCTTGAAAAAGTACCTTTGAGAGGACTACCTGTACTTTCCTACTTTTTAAAGGAGGGATAGATGTATCAGACTATACAAAAAAAATGTCCCACTTATGATTTCTATTTCTTAAAAAGTTAAACTTCCCCAAAATAACTTTTAAATAATAAGCTCTTATTAAGGTTCAAAGAATCCATCTGTCTCAAGCCACCTGGTTTTTGGTGTTGAAAGCATATGATATGGCTCCATGGCAGGGTTAGTGTGGTCCATTAACAGTGAACTTCTTTTGACAAGAACATGTTAAGAGATTCTTGCGTAACAAAAAAAGTCTGATAAATAAGTGCATTTTGACTACTGTGTATGCACTACATTGTAATAAAAAGACATAATCTGTGTTATGCAATACACAGCAGTCAAACAGCAAGCTCACTCTATTCACATTCTTCAGAAAATCCACTGTGCAAAACAAAACAGATAGCAACAGAGAAGTTTCAGAAAGAAAGGGATTTGGGAGGGAAAGGGGGGAGTATAAGAATGGAGATAATGGAAGAGGAAGCTGAAAAATAACAACTGGAGACAGAACTAACTGTCAGACAAATAGACTGAAAATTAAATACTGGTAATGATAAAACAGTACGGATTTGGAGAAAGCATCCTATCAGAACTAGAACAAGATGTAACGTGTAGCAGGATATATTTTTCTCTCTCTGTGTTAGATAATACAGGAAAATTGTAGAATGCGCTTCGAAAGGGTTCATACCACCCTAACCTAAGCTATTTTCCCATAAGAATCATCTGACAAGGAATAAACAAAGGAAGAAATAGACATCATAACACTGGAAAGCATCAATCAGGCCTCTGACTCCAACCCTACACTCAGTGCAGGATTGTATCTTACAACTTATCCATACTGTCTGGTTGCCTGGTGACATCACTCCACCTTCCTCTGCCCAGATCCCTTGGATGAAAGTACTAAAGGGTAAAACAACTCAAGAAGCCTGGGAGATCCTAAAAAACACGATCTTAAAAGCCCAGAACACCACAATACCGATGAGGAAGAAAAACAAGAAATCCAAAAGGAAACCAGCATGGCTAAACAAAGACCTCACTGATAAACTGAATGAAAAAAAAGATAAATACAAAAAATGGAAAGATGGGCACATAACCAAGGCAGAATACCAACAGACAACCAGAATCTGTAAAGAAAAAATCAGGACAGCAAAGGCCCAGAATGAACAAAGACTTGCAACAAAAGTCAAAGACAACAAAAAAAGCTTCTTCCAACACATAAACAACAAGAAAAAAATCAAAGAAACAGTTGGTCCACTAAAGAGAGAAGACGGCAAAGAAGTAACAGACAACACAGACAAAGCAGAGCTACTGAACACATTCTTTGCATCAGTCTTCACACAAAAGGAAACTGCAGCTCAACTACCCAGCAACATAAATATAAAAAACAGATTTGAAGCAAGACTCAACCTAAGCAAAAATACAGTAAGAGATCACCTATCTGAACTTAACAAATACAAAGCACCAGGACCTGACGGATTACACCCCAGAGTCCTAAAAGAACTAGCAGAAGTCATTTCGGAACCACTGCACCACATCTTCCACAAATCCTGGAACACAGGGGAACTACCTGAGGACTGGAAAAGAGCTGATGTGGTCCCCATCTACAAAAAAGGTGAAAAAACAGACCCAGGAAACTACAGACCAATCAGCCTAACATCAATACCTGGGAAAATACTGGAAAAAATAATTAAAAACCAGATCTCACATCATCTAGAAACAAACCAAGTAATAACCAACGGCCAACACGGATTTGTTAAGAACAAGTCATGCCAAACCAACCTCATTTCATTCTTCAACACTGTGACCAAATTAGTAGACCAGCGAAATGCAGTAGACATAATATACTTGGACTTCAGCAAAGCATTTGACAAAGTAGACCACAACCTACTTCTTCATAAGCTAGAAAAAAGCGGGATAGACAGCTACACAACCAAATGGATTAACAACTGGCTGACCAACCGTACCCAGCCAGTAGTCCTCAATGGCTCTAAGTCCACATGGAGAGAAGTAAGCAGTGGCATACCACAAGGCTCCGTCCTAGGCCCAGTACTCTTTAATATCTTCATAAATGACCTAGATGAAGGAATAGCAGGAGAACTAACCAAATTTGCAGATGATACCAAGCTGGAGGGAGTAGCAAACACCCCAGAGGACAGACTCAAAATCCAGAGGGACCTTGACAGACTCGAACACTGGGCCCAAACCAATAAAATGAAATTTAACACGGAGAAAAGTAAAATTCTACACCTAGGTAAGAAGAATCAAAAATACACATACAAACTGGGTGAAACCACACTCAATAGCAGCAATTGCGAGAGGGATCTTGGAGTCTTGGTAGACAGCCAACTAAATATGAGCCAGCAGTGTGCAGCAGTAGCCAAAAAGGCCAACGCAGTCCTGAGCTGCATAAATAGAGGGATACAATCAAGGACCAGAGAGGTACTAGTACCACTCTATAAAGCCTTGGTCAGACCACACCTAGAGTACTGCATCCAGTTTTGGTCACCACACTACAAAAAAGACATTGAAACCCTAGAGAAAGTGCAGAAGAGAGCAACCAGGATGATAAAGGGTCTGGAAAATAAAACATACAAAGAGCGGTTGCAGGAACTGAGCTTGGCCAGTCTGGCGAAGAGAAGGACCAGGGGTGACATGATAGCAGTGTTCCAATACTTGAGGGGCTGCCACAGAGAGGAGGGGGTCAGGCTGTTCTCTATGGCACCAGAAAGCCAAACAAGGAATAACAGATGGAAGCTGACCAAGGAGAGATTCAACTTGGAAGTGAGGAGAAACTTTCTGATGGTGAGAGCGATCAACCAGTGGAACAGCTTGCCAGCGGAGGTTGTGAGAGCCCCAACACTTGCGACCTTCAAGGGGAGACTGGACTGCCATCTGTCTCAAATGGTGTAGGAACTCCTGCTTGAGCAGGGGGTTGGACTAGATGACCTACAAGGTCCCTTCCAACTCTAATAATAAATCTAAATCAGGTGTGAGAATGTCCTTGGTTCCCAAGAGAAAGTATTTTGTTTTGGCTACAAAATCCCAGCTATCTAAAATGCCCCCTCCCTATCCCTCAGCTCCAGTGTGGCAACACTGAAATGTCTGTTGTGTCCCAGCACGGAAACCCCTCAGAAAGGATACACACACAACTGTTTGCCAAATAATAAGAGATCTTTACTAATAAAGGCGCTTAGTAAAAATCAGGTTTAAAGTCCAGGGGGAACAGAGACAGCTCTTGGTGCATAAAGTCCGAAACTGTTTCTGCGTGAGCTTTGGCCAGAATTCAAGTCCCAAAATAATCAGGCAATTAATCCTCCGTTATCTCTTACTCACTGAAGTTGGCTGAAATTCCAGAACCAATTATAACAGGAGCAGACAGTCCACAATACAAAGTCTCAGAGCAGTAACATGAGTGCAGAAAAATCACGAGTGCAGAGAAATCACATTCGTTGCTTCCAGCAACAACTGCTGCGTACTCAAGCCTTAAATAGCCTGAGGGCGTGGCCAATTAGCCCTCAGCTCTACATGCGAGGATACCTCCTTCTGTAGAGCCATTCCTGCCCGCTAGCTGCCCTGTGTGCCCTAGCATCAAGCAGAGGCTCCTCCTCTTCTGCTGAGTCACTCATCACCAACTGATAAGGTGCAGAAGGCCCTGGCTGGTTTTCCTTCTCTGGCACTAAGTCCTCCTCACTATCGGACTCAGGTGCCAGGTACACGGGATGATAGTGCCGCGCCACAGTCGTCTCTTGGTCCTCTGGATCCATGACCAGCTGCGCGGGACGCAGGCAAACCACAACAGCATCCAAGATGGCTTTGGTCAGGTCAGCTTCAGGGTTGACACGCCAGAGATGACTCTTCAACCTCAGACTGAACCCTTCAAAAAAAAAAAAGCTCATTCCCCCCCCCCCTTCTTCCTCAGTAACTGCTTCTGGTAATTACTCATACTATGGCTAAAAGTCTTCTTAATGCTCAACCAGAATTTGCCTGTTTGTAATTAAAAATATGATTCTATGTCAGACCCTCGGAAGCAGTGGATATTACATCTTGGGCTCCTTTATTGTAGCAGCTTTTTAATTATTTGCAAAGTCTACTTGTGCATCCTCTTTTGAAAGCTGAACACATCCAGTTCCCTCCATTTTTCCTTGGAAGATTCTTTTCCAGTACCCTTGATAACTTTTACTGCCCTTCTTTGTGCCTGTTCTAGTTTCATCATATGAAAAGTCTCAGAAGTACCCCAAAGCAATTCTCCAGTCTCTTCTCTTCACCAAAATCTGAAGAATGTTACCACGGGCAATTAAGAGATTAATCTTTTAATTTACATGATTAAATGTTAACATCTTAATTTTTTTTTAAAGCCAAGCATTTAAAAAAAAATCATGGATAACTTTTTTCAATCTCTTCAACAGCTCTGGGCTGAAGAAATTTAACTAGTAGATTCATATTGCATTGGGCAAGAAACAAGTATGTGAAATAAAACAAAATAACATTTCGGCTCTTTCCCATGTTCCCCCAAGGCCTTGACAAATTATGGAAATCTTTATGCAAAGCAAATTAAATGACAGTTTAACTCTCACAAGTAGGTGTGCATGTGACAATATGAATGATTACTGTTTACATCTCATTTATTTCTGGAAGGAAAATTACAAAATGATATAATCAGATCTAAGCAGAGGTATGATTTATCTCTAGTGTATATTTATTATGAGAAGAAACTGCTTTTTCATTTAGATATTCTTGTAGTATTAACTTAAAATTAATGTAAAGCAGAATATATTATCAACTCATAAACATAAAAGAAAAATATTTACGGTATCTCATAATTTTGGATGACTGATCAGTAAGATTGTCTTATAAAATCTTTCCCAGATATTTGCTCCATACTGTATATTATCACAGCAGCCTGGTACTCACTAAAAACTAGGGGAAACATAATGTCTGGTCTCTGCTGACTATATTTCAGTACTTTGTGTTTGTTTATTATAGCTTTCTCCACCCTGCTGTGCTAGGCAGGAATTCTGTGGATATAGTTGCAGCAAATCTGAAGGTCATTGGATTGCAGAACTGTTTGTTATTATATAACTTGTACAAATGGAGCAATTATGGGGAATATATCTGCACTATTCTGCATCATTATACTTCCCAATTAAAAGGACAAGCCTGCTCGCTCAAGTCAAGATTCATTCTTGGTGTTTGAATCCAGATAATTTTCTTGGTAGCTTTGTGGAACTGGTTTGCCCTTGGCTTCTTCAACATCACAGGCTAGTCTGCTGCCTTGGACTTCCCAAGCAATTCCTTATCAAATATTAATCAGGACTAACTTCTTGAAAATCAGTCATGTTTGGCCTAATATACTTTACACTAAAGTATATATTCAGGACTATCCTTTCACAAGGGATGTGCTGAATAATAGATATAATAGCAGTAGCACTTAAACTTATTTATTTATTTATTATGGAATTTATATTGCCGCCTATTTGCACATGGCGACTCAAGGCGGCTTACAGAATATAAAACCCCATATAAAAATAAAACTAATAAAAAAAGAGTCATATAATAAATTAATATACTAAAATCATCCCCCACCCTGGCGACAGCACCTCACATGAGCCATTTAATGGGCTCAATCCCGGTCTGGGTTCCCCAGACCGGCTGGCAGAACCATGTCGTCAGCGCCTTCCAGAAGAGTGCTAGAATGGGGGCCATTCTAATCTCTGGTGGAATGATGTTCCAGAGAGAGGGGGCCACCATGGAGAAGACCCTTCTTCTGGGTCCCACCACGCGTATCTCCCTAGGGAATGGGACCCGCAACATTCCCTGCCTCCCCGCTCTGATGGGTTGGGTAGATGTGACCAGCAAGGGACGGTCCCTCAGATACCCTGGTCCCAAGCCATGAAGGGCTTTAAAGGTGAAAACCAGCACCTTGAATTGCACCCGGAAGCAAATCAGCAGCCAATGCAGCTCCCTCAGGAGAGGTGATACATGTGCACACCGGGGTCTGCACAAAACCATGCGGGCCACTGCATTTTGCACCAACTGGAGCTTCTGGATGCTCTTCAAGGGCAGCCCCATGTAGAGCACATTGCAATATATATCATTTCACAGTGCTTTACAGCCCTCTCTAAGCAGTTTGCAGAATCAGCATATTTCCTCCAACAATCTGGGTCCTCATCTTACTGATCTTGGAAGGATGGAAGGCTAAGTCGACCTTGAGTCAGTCAGGATCAAACTCCAGGCTGTGAGCAGAGTTAGACTACAATACTGCATTCTAACCACTGCGCCACCACGGATATTATGGTCTTCGAGTGCATACTCCCCTAATCTTTATAACCCACATATCTATTGAGGCCTATTTTTTCATTTCTAAATTAGAGGCAGATTGCAGGAAGAAGCATCTCCAGAGATGTATCGTCATTAGGCAGCTTCAAACACTGCAGCACAACTTAAAAATCAAGTATTTCTTTCTATAATAAATGAACTGAGGCCTGTAGATGAAAGTCATGCAATTTTCTCCAATTCTCGAAAGAAAAGCCATGCATCTCTATTGGTAAACTACATGTTTTGTAACTACGTCAAAGGCAATCTTCTGAAACTGGCTGAAGATGTCTAGCAAGGATTGTGTGATACTTGCTGCCCTGTACCTTCTTCCCAGTTCAGCAGAAATTGGTAAAGACAGGAAGTGTAGCAGCCAGGGCATGAATCTAGTGTATTTTAAGAGCATCTGAATCTCATTCAAAATTGGAAAAAACTTCTCACAAGTAGCATTCCCCTCCCCCCCAATTTTTCCTTTTGCAGATCCCATTATACCTAATTTTTCTAACCTCATTAATTTTTAAATGGTATTCACTGGGAAAATGAGTTATTCTTCTCAGATACCACCAAGAACCTTCCGCTAATTTTTGCTCAATACCTTTTTGCTTGCTTTTGTTTTATAGTCCTCATTGCCCAGTTGTAACCGTAACGCTCTTCACTTTCAGACTAACCCAACCATTTTATAACCATCTTGGGAAAGATCCAGAGCTATGCAGTTCTGTGGGCAGATTTCACTGCAATAAACAGAGATTGTACGCAGATGCTTATGATGAGAGATTTGGCTGAGAAACCTTGCCGACAATGCAAGATTGGAAAACCAAAATTTTATTGTTCATACTTCTATGCCGCCCAACTCCCGAGGGACTCTGGATGGGAGATGGGAAATGGGAGACTATACAGCAATAGAGAAATTGACTGTATATTTACAACAAAATTCAAACCAAATTCAAGAAGGAATGGCTCCCTTACTTAACAAGGCCAGCTAAGATATTAGAATACGGCACTCGAAGAACAGAAATTGATTAAAAGAAACAAACCAAAAAATACTCAGATATAAGCATCAACTGTAAAAGTTTAAAGCAAAGGATAAATATTTAAGTAGCAGTGTTTGGGAAAAAATGAAGGAACAGGAGAGTGCACTACTGAATGCTCCTTTTTAAAATGCATTTTTAATGCACTATATTTTACTTCTTGCATCTCTATTTTTGACCTCCTGCTTTTGTGCGATGCTTATACAATAATATAAATAAGAGCCTTACTCAGGTGCTGACCTTTAGTTGAGAAGATGCTTGTGCACAGGCTTTTAGCAATAAATCAGGTTAATTGAGCCTTCACATGTGAACCAGATCTTTCGGGCCTGACAGTTCCTGTCATTTTCAGGTGAACAGAACACGTTCTGATCCATCATTTTTGCTTATTAATCAGTGTATTATTAAATCAATGATTTTGTATCTATGAAACCCCATTGGGTTTTATAGCATTGCTTTATAAGGACTTTGAACAGTTTTATGTATTTATTTTTGCCCCACCTTTATTTTTATATATAAATATATATATATATATATGTATAAATAACTCAAGGTGGCATACATACATACATACATAATTCTCCTTCTTCCTATTTTCTTCATAAAGCAATTCTTTTTTATTAAGGCACCTTGGAGAAAAAGTGCCTTCATAATTAATTTAGGCTTCTTTCCTCCCACACATATACATTTATTTTCCTCCCCTTATCCTTGGTTTAGCTATCAGTTCTGGGCTGAGATTCAGTTCTCATTATCTTCTGCAGTTAACTCAGATCTTTTTAACCTCCTGTCCTCCTTACGTTTTATTTATTTATTCCACAATACTGTTATTCTGCCTGCTCATCAAACTCTCTAGACTTTCTACTTTTTAGATATTTTAACTTTTGTTAAATTTGCTTCGTTTATCTCTTTCTCTATCATCTGTCTATCTCTAAACCAACAGTAAAATGGAGGCTTTAATATTAACTACGGTAATTGGCTTAAGATCAAAACCATTATCGTAAAACCAATATTTTGATGTGAGTTGCAGCAGATCTTTTGTAATGCCATATTTAACTTTTGATGAGAAAGCCCAATAATTTCATGCTTGTAATATTGACATCCTAAATTGTATTTAATATCGAAAGTTTTTTTGAAAAAAAATTACCTCTATTTTTAATACTTTAAGCTAAGTAATAGAATTATTTTTTAAAAATCCAAATAAATAGAATGTTAATAATCTCTAATCATATTGTATAAACCTCACTGTACTGAATGTGCATCTTTATAACAATATAATAAGAAGAGAAAAAATCTCTAGACAATTCACAGTAGCATAAATATATTCAACTTATTAAAATAGCAAACATTAAAATCAATCCAAGCAACATTCAAAATAAAATGGTTAAGTAATTTAAATGTTTATTGCAAAAATTCAGTCTTGAGCTAATGAGGGTATAAATTATTGTCACTTGCTCCCAAAAGCACGACAACTGGTGGACCACCTGACCCTGGGCAAAGACCTCTCTGACTATCTGATGATCCAATTAAAGCCATGAGTTCAAAAGCAACCCTGATGGAATTTGAGACAAATCATGGCAGGGTGCGAAGATGTCCGACTGCCTTCGCAGTGTTTATTGCTTATATACAGTTTTCCAAGCAGCAAAAGGTAGGAAAAAGCAACAGCATTCTCATTGGTGAATTCCCCCCTCATCATCTTCCCCCACCCACCTTCTTAATGAGCATCCTGTTGTTTGCAACCTAGATGAGATCACGTACAAGCCAGAGAAGGTATCTTATCATTCTGGCCGTGTGAACTGAGTGAGATCATTGGAGCAAGCGGCCCACTTAGGGCAGGGAGTTTTCTGCACACACACCCTTTACAGGGCCTCATTCCTACACAACCCAAGTCATGAATCTGCTTCTTCCACAGCCCCCAACTCCCTACAACCTCTCTAATGATTTGTGTCCAAACAGCAACTGCAATGCAATTTCAACTTGTTTCATCCCATCCAGACCATATGGCATTCAGATCAGAGGTGGTGGTATTCAGCCGGTTCGGACGAGTTCGGGTGAACCGGTAGTGGCGAGGTGCTATGCCGTCCTATTTAGGCACATTTTGAAGCCGCGCGCCTGTGTGCAAGCCTCGCGTGCGAGCAAAGCGCACGCGCGGAAGGCTGTGTGCATGCGTGGATGGGGTGTGTGCGAGCGCAGCAAACCGGTAGGGGAAGTAAGTGAATTCCACCTCTGATTCAGATGATAAGAAAGAATCTTCACTGTCTCTCTTGCCCATTTTGGGATAGATATGCATACTAAAGGTATCTCTCATGCAAAATTGATGGATACACTCCACCAGTAGTTTCATACTCAAATATCAAAGGAGGATGGGGAAATTCTATAGCACCCATGCATAGAATTGCTGGGTGAGAGAATTGTTGCCTAGGCAAAGTGAGATGAAACAATATTATTATTATTATTATTATTATTATTATTATTATTATTATTATTATTATTATTATTATTATTATTACTATTACTATTACTATTACTATTACTATTACTATTATTACTATTATTACTATTATTACTATTACTATTATTATTATTTTATATAAACAAAAAACATAACAACATACAAACATATAATATTAGGAATCTTAATTCCTATCTTAATTATAGCTGAAGATCAGTCTGCCAAATTTCATATACATATACTATAAATATTTATCATACTTTTCTATATCCGTACTTACTATATGCTCTTCTATATAGACACATTTATTTACTGGTCTATTTTATCCTATTTCTTACATCTATATAAATTTGATAATTGATATTTACACACTCTATAATAAATTATCCCTGTTCTTTAACCATTCACAAAATCTATTCCAAGTTAAATAATATTCTGATTCCTCCTTGTCTTGTAATTCTTTCGTCATCTTGTCCATCTTGGCGCAGTCAAAGATTTTCCTTATAATTTCCTCGTCATTTGGTATTTCGTTATTCTTCCATTGTGTTGCGTATACGATCCTGGCAGCTGTCACAATGTGGATTATTAAATAATATATTTCCTTCACATAATTACCAGATATAATTCCTAATAAAAAGATTTCTGGTTTCCAATCAATGTGATCCTTTATTATTTTTTCTATTATTTTTCTAACTTTAGTCCAGAATTTTTGCGAGATGAAACATATTTTATTTTTTTAAAAAATAGTTTTTATTTGATATATAAACATTAAAAAAGACATACATACATTAAAGATGACATTATATGTACTTACATGTACATATATACATATAAACTTTTACGATAAACGTCTTCACATTTGCCCTTTTCTTTATATATTTTCTATACGACTGTATCTATCTCTATATATAACATTTCTGTTCTCATTTTTATCTAATTGTGAATTAATTATAGATTAATAGATATGTACATAGATTTTTAATAATTATTCTTATTTGTTATTCTATAGATTGGTAAGTTGTACATTGCAATTTATCTATCAGTCTAAATGTTTCTATGTTTCTGTTTTTCCATTTCTCTTTTCTAGCCAATTATAAAAAAGGTTCCAAGGAGATGAAACATTTTTTAAGCTCTGAGAAACAAGATAATATTTGGAAGCAGCTCAGGCAGATGCCACTCTGATTCACTGAGGTATAAGAAAGGACGGAGGTACAGCACAATCAGACCTACAAAATTCTGTTCTTATAGCCAATCTCAAGTGTAGTTCTAGTGTTCCTATGTAATTGATTTTCTGATCCGGTCTACCTTGCAGGGCTGACACCATGTTTAATCATCATGGACTCAATCACTTATTCTCTCCACACAAACACCCCCATTTCTTACTGGAACTGCTGATTCAGGAAGAAGTAGAACAACTGCAGAGCAACATCTTCCAACTCTTGTAGGCAGTCTAAAAAGATACTAATAGTTGATGATTCCAAATACTCCTGAGGGATCCAATTTTTACAGAGATCAATCACCAGACGCCAATATATAGTGAGGGTCTAAATCCTTACTAAAAGGTTCTAGATATTCCAATTTATTCAGGGTCCTTTGCAACTGCAGTCTGTCCTGGAATCTTTCCTAAAAAGTGAAGATTTGAGACTTGGCAGAAATTTTCCAACATTGTTGGGTTGAAAGATACCTCTTCAGATGAGGTGCTTCTATCTCAGGGCAGAAAGTAGCACCTCCTCCCTTAGAGGCACCAATCACCTCTAAATCCCAACCATTCACTTCTTCCTTGCATTATGGCAGCAGTTGTGGCAGAGATCCAATACACAAGTGGACGAATTCATGCTGCAAAAAAACCCTATCCATTTCTCAGAGTCCACAAGATTTAAAGAGTTGTAATTTTTACTCATGTTATGGAGTAACATAAACAAAAGGGAAAAATAATAATTTAATGGATTTAATTTAATAATTTAATTTATAATTTAATAATTTAATTTATAATTTAATAATTTAATTAAATTAATTAAATTAATTATAATTATAAAAAACGCAACTGTGTCAATACAAACAAAAGAAGAAATTAATATATAAAAATGACTCAAATCATCTAAAACTGCTGGGTGGAATACACAGTCTCCTCCCTCCCTCCCTCCCTCCCTCTCTCTCTCTCTCTCTCTCTCTCTCCCTCCCTCCCTCCCTCCCCCTTCTTTGTAAAATAATTTTTGACACTTCCTGTTTTTTTAATCTGCACCTTCAGGGTTTAAAGTGTTAGACCAAGATTGAGTAAACCCAGCTGAACGTCTTCAGTCAACCTCA
Organism: Diadophis punctatus similis; assembly: GCA_023053685.1. Lineage (NCBI taxonomy): Eukaryota > Metazoa > Chordata > Lepidosauria > Squamata > Dipsadidae > Diadophis > Diadophis punctatus. The sequence continues at coordinate 5,381,932 of JALIGW010000034.1, read as the reverse complement.
TAGTAGAGTCATTTAAGTCTGTTTCTGTCCTAAATCATTAAATCGATGGTTTATATTGATGTGTAAACCCTACTCTATCTCACAGGAATCTTTTGTAAACACAGAAAAGCAGATGGAACAACTATCCATATTTCCTACAGCTTCTATTTAAGCTGCAAGAGGACTTAAAATTCTTTGGGTGTCTATACTCACAACAATGGCTTCTTGCAGAGAAAAAGCTGTACATTTTCTCGGTGGGATATTTCTCTCCAGTAGAGAGAACTCAATAGATTGAAAAGATACAATACAACAATGTGTACAGAAATGGATCTCTAAGAGAATGATTCTGATGAGTGTGAAAAAAAACTCCATTCCGACTTAATAAACCATATCAGAAAGATTAAGAACAAACATATTTGCTTAGTGCCCTTCACTATTTTTCTGGGAGATTTTCTGGAAGATCATCAGATTTGCAGTACACATGTACCAAAGTTAATGATGGCTCCACAGCTAAGGTTCTTCCATCAATCTAAATGTTTTAGATCTGACTTGCATCTCATCATGCATCATAAGCATAACATAGTGCAATACCAGGATATAAATGCTATAGACAAAGAAAGAGTGAATAAAAATGGATTTAACTCATGAAATGAATAAAGATGAAAAAGAAACTGTGAAATAAGAACGTGCCTGTCTCGTTTTGAACTCAGAGAACAACTGCTAGAACAGACGTCTTCAAGCTATGCTGGCTGGAGAATTCTGGGAGTTGAAGTCCACAGGTCTTAATGTTGCCAAGTTTGAAGACCTCTGTGATAGAAAGTAGACTGGTGAAGCAGAAAGCTGCTTTTTTGGAAGGACAAAAGAAACATTTCACCCAGAACATAAAACTCCCTTTGGGCGGAGAGGAGCCTCCAGGACAAATTCTCTAATTGATAAAGAAAAGGTGCCTTAGCTTGTACTTTTTTATAAGTTAGAAAATAACTCACTTGTAGTTTGTGACAATGGCACATTACTCTGGCAAATGAAAAAAGGCTACATGAAAAATAAAATATAATTACAGTGTCACTATGGGCATCTTTATTTTTAAGTTGGGTTTAAAATGGTTCAAATAGAAAGCATAATGAAGGTATTAAAGTTGCCAAGTTTGGGAACCCCTGTTTTAGTGTTACAAGTGACATGTCATCTCTAGAACTGTGATCAAAATGAAAAGTGTGGATTTTCGTCCACTGTGTTTCATGTACAGAGAAATACCATCTCCTAGAACAGGGGTAGGCAAACTATGGCTCTTTGAGGACCTGTGGACTTCAACTCCCAGAATTCCTGAGCCAGCCATGCATGCATGGCTGGCTCAGGAATTCTGGGAGTTGAAGTCCACAGGTCCTCAAAGAGCCGTAGTTTGCCTACCCATGTCCTAGAACAATCTGCCAACACACTGACCGGTTACTGGACATTTCAATGTCATAAATAAGCATGTCATTGCCAATTATGAGTCACTATGTCTCCCTCCAAATCAAGCTATCTTTTGGAAATGCACACTTTCTGCAATGTTTTGATAGCAATACAATTATTTATTGTATTCTTTTCTATTATAACATAGCAATTAGGTGTCCCACCTTCCTGAGATCTCTGGCCAGCATACACAAAATGCAAAATACTTTACAAGACATAATAAAATGCTATCAAGTGCACAGAAAGGAAATCTAGTGTCTAATACAAAGAATTCAGCCCAGATACTAAAAGCTCAGGAAGCAGACTGTATTTTTTAGTGGAAACATTAGGATAGCAATAGCAATAGCAATAGCACTTAGACTTATATACCGCTTCATAGTGCTTTACAGCCCTCTCTAAGCGGTTTACAGAGTTCAGCATATTGCCCCCAACAATCTGGGTCCTCATTTTACCCACCTCGGAAGGATGGAAGGCTGAGTCAACCTTGAGCCGGTGAGATTTGAACAGCTGAACTACAGTTAGCAGTCAGCTGAAGTAGCCTGCAGAGCTGCACTCTAACCACTGCGCCACCTCGGCTCCGTAAAGGATTATCATAGCATGCGTTGAATGAAGTGAACTGCAATTCATAAAAGCTTACGTCTTTTCCATAAAATTTCATAAAGTGTATGCCTTTAAAAGGGGGGCACTATGAATACCTTTTGATTTTTTAGGATTCCCAAGGGACACATTTCCTCTGGGCTAGTAAGTACAATATTATGTTTTACATTTTCCTGTGAAAAATAAAGCTACAATTCAGTTTTGCAGGCTCCAGTTGGGATTAGCATTGGGGAGTGATTACCAGAGTTAAAATCTGGTGCAAAAAGAATCTGTAGGAGGGTTAATTTGTTGAGGAAATAGAAAATGAGAGTAATCAGAAAGGGGGGAAAGGGGAAGGAAAAAAAGAAAAAAAGATAAGAGGGGAGACCAATAGGTTGTTTGAGACCAGTAGGAGAGGAGATAAATTTAAGATTAAGGATCCAAAAAGTTAATGGCAGGTGGGACTGCAGCTTAGGGAAGAAGAGTCACAAGGGAAAGAAATAAGAGCAAAGGTTGAAAACAGGAAGAGGAAAGTATGTCATGAAATATAAATGGAACAGAGTCAAAAAGGCTTTGTGCAATACAGGGCCGAGAGCAAGGATCTAGGCCAGTGATGGTGAACCATGTCAAAAATTTAGAAAACGCCTAACTTTTCTCTGCTGTCATGTCACACACACACACACACACACACACACACACACACACACACACACACACACTGAACAAAAGGCAAACAACTCTATATCTCCCTCCCCGACATCTAGACCACCTTGAATAGTGGCACTCGGTGGCCGTGCCAAGTTGAGCCCAAAATAGAGGCCTGGGCCTCAACTTCAGCTCTAGTAAGGTGACCAATCGTCCTCCTTTAGGGAGGACAGTCCTTCTTTTGTAAGTTCTGTCCTCCCCTGAAAAGTGTCCTTCTACATGTCCTCCTTTTCGATATTTGAAGACTAATCTGTTGTGCATTATGTGACGTATTTGTATTTGACATGACGATTCGTCAAGGCTCGGTACAGTGCGGTATAAGATGCAATTATGAGACGCATGCGCTCCGCACGGGAGACCTTGAGAGAGAGTGTCGCGTGCAAGTGGCTTTGTTTACTTCTTATGTTATGTGCTATGTTTACTTCTTTTGTTATGTTGATACTCTAGCTGCAGCACTTGCCGTAAAATTCAATATGAAGGATATTTCTTGTTCAGATATTTCCAATATATTGTTAGAAGATGATACATTTACAAAAAATATTAATTCAATGGAAAAGTACTCATTTAAAAAATAATTAACAGGCATGTAAGCATAATTACAATATAAAATGTTACAAATGTTTTTATTATGCATATATCATATTATAGTGTATTATTGTTGCAATGAATAAAATGTTTCTTTTATTTACGATATTTTTTTTTCAATTTATTTGTCCTCCTTTTCATTGTAAAAAAGTTTTACAATGGGTGGCTCTAGTGCCACCCACTGCCACTCAAAAAAGGTCACCTTGTTTCATTCCCCCAAAGACATGAGTTTTGGGGAATGGTACCATTGCCCTCACAACCTAGGGTTCCTCAGGATGTGCTACACACTGCTTACCTTCAGGCAGTATTCTGTTCACAATCCCCTGCAGCCTACCTGGGTGGCAGGAGGCCTTCGTTCTTGAAGCGGTTTCAGAGAATGCTCTTTCACAGTCTCTGTAGCCTCCAAAAATTGCACAAAAGCATGCCCCCTTCTCACGTGATTTTCTGTGACTCCAGAAGCTATGCAAAAGCACGGCCCACTTGCATGATTTTGAGAGTTAGGAGAACATGCAAGAATCATCCTGTTCTCAGGTGGCCTCCACAGTCTCCAAAAATCACACAAGAACAGGGTATACTTTCAAGAACAGTTGTTGTCAGCTGTTGTCAGCTGCTGCAAGTCACCCAAAACATTGTGGCATATCACTTTTGACACGTGCGTCACATGTTCGCCATCACTGATCTAGGCAGAAAGGTGAACAGGTGTCATGGCAAAGAAGTTGATAAAAAGAAGCTGTTGTAAATTTGAGGAACATTAATATAACTCTGTTGTTGTTTTTACTGGATTTCAACATGAGGGGTGGGTCCATAAACTGATCCATTGGAGTCTACCATCTGAGTGAAGGCAATACTTGCCACCAAATTTATTTAAAAAGGAATTAAAGTTTATTTAAAAAGCAACATGCGCAGGAACTGGGAACAGTTCTTCAGGGATGTTGCAAAATTTAGAGCTTAGGCCTAGGTTGACATCAGTTTAATAAGGCTGCTACACTTGCTTGCCATATTTGCCTTTATATCCATCTAAAACCTGTAAGTATCTATGTCCTCATGCACATGCATGCTTACGTTTGTCTGTATTATGCCTAGATTCATTGCAAAATAATAGAGATGCACCTCTAGAGGAGTAGACTTATGCTCAGTGTAAATTAATTAAATGTGAGAAATGTTAAATGACCCATATAGACAGAAATACCCGTATTGTTCAAGGAAGAATTTACTAACTCATCAGTTAGTGGAAAAAGTTAATTGATTTTCATTATTTCTCTTGTAATTTTGTGTTTCTCCTGGCTATTTTGTACTAACATCCAAGGTGCTCAAATAAAAAAGCTGTATTTGTTATGCAGCTCAATCAGCAAGGTTTTTTTTTTTACTTCAGAACTGCAACACCACTTCAGAGTTGAAGCTAAGTTCCTAGTTAATTATTTGTACTGCTGAACAAGACACTGATCATCATATAATTGCTTCTTGCCTTTTTGCCTGGAAGATATTTCTGGATGTTCTTAAAGACTGGATTGTAGTCTTAAAATTTCAAATGGCCATGTGCAACAGAAGTAGTTCAGATCTCAAGAAACAACACTGTTACCATAAGCTAAAATAATACTTTCCTGGAGTCAGGCAGCATACAAGTTCAGTAAATTATTATTAAATTATTATTATTCCCTCCAATGGATGCCATCTGCCTAAGTCTTCTGCCTTTTAGATACGGTAGATTATGAGCCGAAAGAACAAGATAACTGAGATTGTAGTCCAGAATATTGAGAGATCACTGCTTAGAAATCCAGTTATTCACACACACACACACACACACACACACACACACACACTCACACACACACACACACACACACACACACACACACACACACACTTATTTGAAGGACTATTTTCCTAGTTCCATCTACCTGACTCACAAGAGTGGAGAGGCAGGAGTCTTCTCTCTTAAGGAGGATCCATCTAATGGGACCAAGAAGGAGGTCCTTCTCTGTGGTAGCTCCCTCCCTGTGGAACATCATCCCTGCAGAGATAATATTGGCCCCTTCCTTGATACTCTTTCAAAAATCCCCAAAGACATGGTTTCTCTAGTGGGGGTTGCCACGGTTATGCTGTATAAAACCCATCAAGCAGTCGGTTTGATTGTTGTTGCCAGGGAGCCAGGGTGGCGCAGTGGTTAGATTGCAGTACTGCAGGCTACTTCTGCTCACTGCCAGCTGCCTGCAATTTCTCAGTTCAAATCTCACCAGGCTCAAGGTTGACTCAGCCGTCCATCCTTCCGAGGTGGGTAAAATGAGGGCCCAAATTGTTGGGGGCAATAGGCTGACTCTGTAAACTGCTTAGAGAGGGCTGTAAAGCACTGTGAAGCGATCTAAGTGCTATTGCTATTGGGGCTTGTATTGAGGTTTTATTTCTGTAAGCTGTCTGGAGTCACCATGAGTGAGTTGAGTGGCCATATATATTTGCTAAATAAATAAATAAATAAATAAATAAATAAATAAATAAATAAATAAATAAATAAATAAATAAATAAATAAATAAATAAATAAATAAATAAATAAATAAATAAATAAATAAATAAATAAATAAATAAATAAATACCCAGTCAAAGCATAGCCAAGGAAAGAAAAAAAAGCAACGAAGGGTGCTAGATAAGATTGAAAATGGGATTGGGAAGTGACCCTGCCACCCCCTATATCTCTGGACCACCAAAACCAATAGATATAAGAATGTACTGTGTAATGAATTCATGGACCACACACTCACTTGGAGCAATTAATGTGGAACTAATTTTCCTTCCTTCCAAATTTACCATACATAATAGTTTTTTCTCCCTTTATTTGCCATGGTCCATATTTGATGTTTAGTTCTATGGTTAGAATATGTTTGGAGATCTAAGTGTGAAAATATAATGATCAGAAATTAATGGAGGTGACACTTATCCACCCACCCATTTAAGGAGAAAGGAGAAAAGGAGAAAGGAAGGGACCCGGGGCCCTTGCATTCATAAAGAGGATGTAAACCATGCTTTTGGTTCTCTGATTTCTTAATTCCATAAAGTTTTTTCTTCCGCCTTTCTCTTCCTCCTCTTTCCCCCCCTCCCCCAACTTCCAAAATACTTTCATTTTATGTTTTCTCTGCTTCAATGAAGCAGTAAGACCTTTAAGTCATAAGATAAAAGCAGTCATACTAAATTCACATGCACTGTCTTAAGTAACAGGAAAATTTACCATCGCTTTCGTTTTAAGATAATATTAGCACAATTATTTCAACCACATAAAGAAAGTATGCAGGGGAGCGGGAAGAGTCTGGACCATGTAAGATACTGAATGGTACACCAAGCTTTTCATTTTAAATATGAAAAAAGTGAGGAAGCTATTGAAATAGAAATACCTAATTAAGTTTAACCAAAGCTTCAAAAGTAATGCTAAAAACACAATTCAGTCTCTAATGTACCTCATGGAGATGTTGTGAATGGGGGGGGGGGGACGACCAGGAAGAAAACATACAAAAAATTGCTTAACATACAGTCCTTTTATTCAATAAAACTATAGGATTGCTTCAGAAAATTCCCACCTAGTTTTCCTCACAATACAGTTGGGTCCCTGAATTATATCTAGCAAGAGACTGAAGGATGGAGAATTCATTTCCAATCAGTGCCTGAAATTCAGTTTTAGCTCCAAATCACAACACTATAGCGTTAACAGAAGATGCTGCTATGCCTTTCTTACCTCCTCGGTCTTTTTTCTTAATTCTTCCCATTATTTTTTGCTTCCTCCTTCAGATTTATTCGCGTCACCTATCTGTAGGAGAAGAAGAGGCAGAGCTTGGGGGCAGAGTTAAGACAGGAATCAGCCTAGAATTGTTATGTTCCCAGAAGTCCAGCCTCCCTCTCTCCCCGGCACCTTGAATTCCATCTTGAACTTTTATCAAGCACCATTTTAGTGCTGATGATTAGTTGACTAAGTTCTTGTGTCTAGGCAGGAGCAATAAATAATCTTAACTGGAACTTAATGTGTGGTCCTGATTCTTTGTGCCTACTTCAGAGCAAGGTTGTATTAGCTCCACAATAGGCCCTATAAAGTTTCCTCTTAGCCTCTTCTCAACTTAATGTTGTGTATTTTTGTCAAATAAATGACCTAAGGGACCTTCCCAGTTTTGAACATAGGAGCCTATAAACATCATCTATCAGAACTAAATTCCTCTTAATGCTTTAGCTATCTATCTATTTTATTTATTTATTTATTTGTTTGTTTATTTATTTTGTCAAGCGTATATATGATTACAGACAAAGTATAAACATGATTGTGAATACGTAAGATGTATAAGCATGGTTATGAGTACATGAGATGGTTACGAATACATGGGGACATTAGGACAGGGACAGTAGGCACGCTTGTGTGCTTATGCATGCACCTTACAGACCTCTTAGGAATGGGGTGAGGTCAACGGTAGACAGTCTAAGGTTAAAGTTTTGGGGGTTTGGGGAAGAAACTACAGAGTCAGGTAAAGTATTCCAGGCATTGACCACTCTGTTGCTGAAGTCATATTGTTTGCAATCAAGTTTGGAGCGGTTTACGTTAAGTTTGTATCTATTGTGTGCTCTTGTATTGTTGCGGTTGAAGCTGACTACTATCTATATCTATATCTATATCTATATCTATATCTATATCTATATCTATATCTATATCTATATCTATATCTATATCTATACGGTATCTATATCTATATCTATATCTATATCTATATCTATATGGTCTCATTCATAATATTGTGCTCCAGGCCCCAAATCTACTCCAGATCACCGTGTGCAGGGCAGAGTTTTGATGGAGAATCTGGGCTGATCATGATTTATCCACTCAGATAACTGAGGCTCCCAATCACATAGAACAGGAATAGGAAACTTCCTTCCTAACTTCCTAAATGCCAATTCACAGATCTCCAGTCAGTACGGCCAAAGGAGAGGGAGGCTGATCTAGAACTGAAAGATAGTTTTCTCTGCCTTGGTGCAGGGAAACTTGCAGTAATTTTATTCTCAATGGAAAGACTGTAAAAAGATGTGGTGATGGTGAAACAAACCAGATAGTGGATTGTCCCATCCACAGATGTGACAACTGTCAGTCACAGTGCAGTCCTTTCTTCAGATCAGTGCTTGGTCATCTGGATTGGCTTGGTCATCTGGATTGCTATGAATGGTCTACAACAGGGGTGTCAAACTGGCGGCCAGCAGGCCGGATACGTCATGTGCAGGCCATGCACACCTTAGCACCACGAAGGGGAAAAACATCGCAAAATGTCACATGACTGCAACGTGACATAGCAAGTTTGACACCCGTGGTCTAGAACATTTAACCAAGGAACATTATTGCTCAATGATGGCTGGCATCTCTCCCTCCCTCCCTCCGAACACAACGGTCACTAGAATCTGCAAATGTAATAGGAGTGAGAAGAAGCAGAGAAACAAGATCACAGCTGTAGGTAGGGTAAGTGGAGAGTGAGAGAAGAGAAACTAAGGGGGAAGGCCAGAGACTTTGGAGTTATCTGAAAATGAAATCTCCTAGGATACATGGCTGCTTTTTATATGTCTTCCAATGTTTAATTCTGCAGTTTTCAGTGTAATAAATCTCATTGTACCAGCATCAGATGAGACCTGTTTAATATGGCACATCATAAGAGAAGTGTGCTTTTAAAAAGTACATTGATTTCAGTGCTTTATTACCTGGAAGATGCTTATTCAAGTATTAAGTTAGAAGACAGCACAATTAAATTCACTTCATTGCTTCAAGCTGCAAAACTTTAATGTCTAATCTGTTTAATGACTTAACAGTTCAATTAGGAGATGCGGCTCTTTAAGAAACTTTTAAAAAGAGAGAGAGAAAAAGAAACCTCCAATATATCATTTCTTCAAAAGAAAAGTTTAAAGAAGTTGAAGTGTGGCAGAAAGGAAGCAGGAAAGCATGCATTGTTTTAAACACAAATTGGCAAAGTTTGCACTTGCTGAATACAGCCAGTCAGATTTATCCCAGGTAGAAGAATCTGATTAATATTTAATTATGTTTAATTAATTAATGTTTAATTAATTAAGTTTAACATTAATTACAAATAAAACATCCTGATATTGTATTTAGCATCAGAACATGGCATGGCCAGGTAAATGACAGATCTGGATGCTATCCTGGGCCCAGATATGCTGATGACATCAGCCTTTTAAAAATAATTATTATTTGCTGCCTAACTCAAATGCTTTCCAGTTTCCAAGACTGCAGAAAGATAGCATAAAGGTCACAAACATGTCACAATAAATAATACTCTAATAATAATACAGGTGGTCCTCAACTTCTGACCAAAATTGAGCCCAAAATTTCTGTTGTGAAGCGAGACAGTTAAGTGAATTTTGCCCCATTTTATGACCTTTCTTGCCAGAGTTGTTAAGTGAATCACTGCAGTTGTTAAGTTAGCAACACGGTTATTAAGTGCATCTGGTTTCCCCATTGACTTTGCTTGTCAAAAGGTCGCAAAAAAGTGATCACAAGTGATCATGGGACCCTGCTACCGTCATAAATACGAGTCAGTTGCCAAGCTGTCTGAATTTTGATCACGTGATCATGGGGATGCTGCAACGTCGTAAGAGTGAAAAATGGTCATAAGACACTTTTTTCCAGTGCCTTTAGAAGGGTTAAAAATACCACAAAATGCTTTTTAAGGCCTTCTATTTTGGTGTAGCGATCAAGGCATTCTGGCTATAAACTGGGAGACTGTGATTTCTAGTCCGACTTTAGCAGGGGTGGGTTCCACTTACCTTCCCCACCGGTTCGCATCACGACGTTTTCATGCGCGTCCCCTCGTGCAATTTGGCTTCCGCGCATGCTCAGTAGCAGGAATCAGCCCGAAACACAGCTGAGGAGCTCATCAGCTGTGCTTCGGGCGAAGAAATAAAGGTCAGTATTAACCCGGGGGCGGGCGGGAGGGCCCTTTTTCAAGCAGCGGAAGAGGAGAAGCCATCCAAACAGGGAAAAATTCGCAAATAATTTTAAAAAAAAGATTGCGGCGCGCACGGACCGGCACTGACAGTGACATCACCAGCGGGTGCTACCGGTTCGGGCGATCCGGTCCGAACCGGGAGGAACCCACCTCTGCACCTTAGGCACAAAGTCAACTGGGTGACCTGGGGCCAGTCCCTTTCCCTCAACCCTAGCAAGGAGACAAGGATAAACCACTTGTGAAAAATGTTGCCAAGAAAACTGCAGAAACATATCCAGACAGTCTCCAAGAATCAAACATGAATCAATGGAAGAGAAAATCAAAATCAAATGCTTACTGAGGCATCATTGGGCACTGCCACCTTCTGAGACACCCTGCCAATCTCCACTGTACATATTAGAGCCCAGAGGCTTATTTCCCAGGACTATGAAATATATAAAGGATAGCTATGAAACTGCACTTCATGCCCAAAGTAAACTGACACACTGAAAACAACCATTATGGATATCATAATGGATATCCAGCATAACCGGAACTGAACATTGCTTTTCTAAAGTGTCACCTTGTAATGACAGTTACATTTGGAAATATTCCTGTGATTACATATTAGATAAGAAATTCTACATTACAGTAGGTGAAGGTGAGTCACACCAAAATGTTATGTTTTGGTGTGACTCACCAAAATCTTTGGAATTTTTTTCCCCCAGCTTGAGTATTTCATGTGCAAAACAAGAGCAGCCTTCTTTAGTTCTTAACCAAATGCAGGCTTAATATTGGAAGAAGACTCACTTTAAGGCAGGGGTCTTCAAACTTGGCAACTTTAAGACTTGTGGACTTCAATTCCCAGAATTCTCCAGCCAGCTATTGATTGTCAACAAATTGGGCCATGAGGACAGGCAGATGTTAAGAGCTTAACAATGGACTTACTGTATTTTTCAGAGTATAAGACGCACCTTAGTTTTGGGGGAGGAAAATAGGGGGGGGGGATCTACCTATCAGGTATTCATCTGGCTAGCGTCCTTAGTCTGATCAGCTTCAGCACATTAGAGCTAGAGCTGAAAAAACCTTTTTCGGAGGGAATAGCAATGAAAACAAGCCTGCAAGCCGGAAAGAGCCGGGCACCCAAATTTTCAGCCTCTTTTAGGGGGGGGGAAAGGTGCAACTTATACTCTGAAAAATACGGTATTTATATATTGAATGTGGAATTATTTTCTCTTGGCTGTTTCAGCTAGGTCTTTATTCTGGCCATTTCTTGACAAGTCTGCAGGGCAATACTTAATGACTTACCATAAATGTAATGGTTCTTGCAAATGGAACTGAGAAGGCTGTTCACTTCCCAATCAGTTATGCTACACAAACCTGAGCTCTCACCCTTCTAATAAGAATAATCATTTTAAGAAATATCTCTAATGTTCTGCCCAAAAGTGCACGTATACTATGCACTATTGCACTTATAGAACTGTAAGAAGCCCCCATCTTTTTCTTTAAAGTTCTTCCTCAGGAAAAAGGGTTGGAAAAACTAATCACAGATAGTCCTCCACTTACAACAAGTTCATTTAGTGGCCGTTCAAAGTTACAACGGCACTGAAAAATTTGACTTATGACTGATTTTCATGCTTACGACTGCTGCAGGATTCCCAAGGTCATGTCATCAAAGTCCAGACGCTTGGCAACTGACTCGTATTTATGACGGTTGCCCTGCCCCAGGGTCATGTGATCACTTTTGGCGACCGTCTCACCAGCAAAGTCAATGGGGAAGCCAGATTCACTTAGCAAATGTGAAACTAACTTAGCAACTATAGGGATTCATTTAACAACTATAGCAAGAAAGATCGTAAAGTGGGACAAAATTCACTTAACAACTGTCCAGCTTATCAATAGAAATTTTAGGCTCCATTGTGATTGTAAATTGAGGAGTCCTTGTTCATATTGATCTACTAAATAATGTATCATAGCCTTTAATGGACCATTTTTTAAAGAGCAATCTTCTTTTTTATGGTATTTTTTTCCTATACTTTCTTTACTTATTCTCCTAATTAACCTAATCTGAAATACATTTCTAGACCAATAGAAAGCCATTTCTTTTCAGCAGTCTGTGTTTATTAAGTGAATTATCCATTTCAATCAAACAGAGCCTCTTATTTAAAAGCTGTTGCCAGCATAAAGTAAAATCATAAAAGGCTTCACAGTGAGCAGCCCTGATGGAATGAGATCTGTAAGATACCAAGATTGGCAGCCAAAAAAGCCAATGCAATCCTAAATTGCATTAATAGAGGGATACAATCTAGGACTAGGGAGATAGTAATACCACTCTATAAAGCCTTAGTTAGACCACACCTAGAGTACTGCATCCAATTTTGGTCACCAAACTACAAGAAAGACATTGAAACTCTAGAGAAGGTGCAGAGGAGAGCACCAGGATGATTAGGGGACTGGAAACTTTAACATACGAAGAGCGATTGCAGGAACTGGGCATGGCCAGTCTGGCGAAGAGAAGGACCAGGGGTGACATGATAACAGTGTTCCAATACTTGAGGGGCTACCACAGAGAGGAGGGGGTCAGGCTGTTCTCCAAGGCACCGGAAGGCCAGACAAGGAACAATCAGGGGCGGGTTCCTAATTTTTTTACTACCACTCTGTGGGTGTGGCTTATTTTGTGGGTGTGGCTTGCCAGCCATGTGACCGGGTGAACGTTCCCCCTTCCCTCAGCAGCTTGAGAAGCCTCGAATGTGCAAAAATGCCTAGGATCATCACCGTGCATTCATGGCTTCTCGGACTGCTGAAAGGAGGGGAATGGAGATAGCTCCTGCCGCCCGTTCTTTCAGCGTCTCACACGCTCCCTCAGCCATCCTCCCCTGCTTGGACTCACTGTGGGGTAGGAAGGCAGCGCATGTGCAGTGCCGGAAGCTCGGCTTCTGGGCATGTGCAGAAGAATTTTTTTAAAAAAAAATTAAATTTTTTTTTTAAATGGTGGCACCAGTACTGGCACCCAGGCACCAGCAACCGATCGCACCGGTACTGTGATGTCACCAGTGGGCCACTACCGGTACTATAGAGTGGACCGCACCTGTAGGAACCCACCACTGGGAACAATGGATGGAAGCTGACCAAGGAGAGATTCAACCTGGAAATAAGGAGAAACTTTCTGACGGTGAGAGCGATCAGTGGAACAGCTTGCCTGCGGAGGTTGTGAGAGCTCCAACACTTGAGACTTTCAAAGGGAGATTGGACTGCCATTTGTCCGAAATGGTGTAGGGACTCCTGCTTGAGCGGGGGGTTGGACTAGATGACCTACAAGGTCCCTTCCAACTCTAATAATCTGTAATCTGTAAACCATTCTGGAAGTTAACAAACTCTTTCTTCCTCTTCAATTTCTCTCTTCAAAATTATACGGATACTTTGAGATTCAGAGCAACTTTATTTCCATTTTAAGTTAAAAAGTTAAGTTAAAAAAAACAAAACCCCAGGAAAATAAAGTGTTGCAGCATTGTATTCAAAGGGTTGAAAAATACATGATACAAAATGAGAGCTCTTCAGTATGCAACCAGCATCAAATAATGGCTTGCTATATGTCTCCAGGAAGTCAAGCCTCTTCATATTGCTATGTCTCAGCAAACAGTCTTATTTATTTATTTCATTCAATTTACATTCCCCCCCCCCATTGGTCAGGGTCTCTGGGTAGCTAACAGTGTTAAGAACACTTAAAGAAATGTGAATAGTAAGAATTATGTAAAGAAAAGTGACACAAAAAATATACACCACATATCTTCAATGATTATTTCTTAGTGGTTACACTTTGCCTCAAAAGATATTGTTGGCAACTTTTTTCCACTCTCCCTATCAACTCACTACAATGCTGTATGATTTTCATAATAATTGCTTATTTAAAAAGCTTAAGGGAAAATACATCTTTTTAAAAGCCTCACAGTAGAAAAGGTGTTCTTAGAATCTATTCATGTGAAATTTGCCAGTAGTTATTCCTTTAGAAGTGTCATCCAGTTGAACCAAGAAATGAAAACAGTGTCCTCAATTTTCTTTTTAAAAATCTGCCTTAGCAGAGGGGCTTTATCTGTCAGGATTTGTGTACATTTCATGCTTTCAGAACAGATAATTCCTGAAATTAGCAAACTTGGGGAATGGGGAAACAACCTATAGCTATGTATTGATTTCCAGTGGTGTAGATAATGGGAGTTGTGGAGATTTGTATTTCCAAAATCAGGATTCAGATTCAGGGACACACTAATCACCAATTTTTTAAAACTTTCATTTGAATAGCCACAATGGATCATAAACCGTATAATTCTTCTAGCATAGTGTGTGACTCAGAATCTCAATGGGGGAAATGTTAATTCTGCTGGACCTCAACATCCCGAGTCACCAGATGATGGCGCAAGGCCGGATTAAAGCCAACTGTTGCCTTAAACCAGCGTTTCTCAACCTCAGCTATTTTAAGATGTGTGGACTTCAACTCCCAGAATTCCCCAGCCAACATGGAAAAAGCATCAGGGGAACGCTAAGACTAACCCACGCTGGATTAAAGTTGTTGAAGCTGAGCAACACTGCCCTAAACACAATACAACAATCATGCCTTTTGGTCCTTTCTTTGCTTATCTGACAAAACATTAAGATTCAACAAAAAGTGCTGAAAGCTAAAGATGAGTGTGGCAGGGAAAGAGTTAAAGGCATGAGAACTAGGGGCAAAGCCCTGTGATGCCTTCCTTCCCATTGTGCCCTTAGCACATACTTATTTTACTTAATGGTTAATCCAGGGGTCTTGAAGTGTTACATGGAAACATTCCTTATTTATTTATTATTTATATCCTGCATTTATTATTTTTAAAACTAAACTCAAGGCAGCAAACATACTCAACACACCTTCCTCCTGCTATTTTCCCCACAACCATCACCTCATGAAGTGGGTTGGCGCAGTCAGCTGCTCACCCAGCTAGCTTTCATAGCTAAGGCGGGACTAGAACTCACAACCCTCAGCTTTCTCCTGCCTGGTGCCTTAACCATTAGACCAAACTCGCTCTCTGATGGTCTGTGGTGATTTCAAACTTGCTTGGAAGGAGAGATTCATATGATGCTACTGCACAGTGAACAGATAATAGTCATCTTTCTCCCTCCCCCTTGGAGAGACAAAGACTGTAGCAAGTCTATGTTTCCTCTCCCTTAAAGAGTTGTTTCAATAGAACGCACTTGTACATATGTATATATTTGTATCTGCATGTTTGTGTGGGGGCAGGAGCAGAGGTGAAATCCTCCTGGTTCGCTCTTACCTGTCGGTCGCCGCAGAGCCGATGGAGCCGGTGGTGTTCATGGCTCGGGGCTGCCCCCGCCCGCTTCCCCCACCCACCTGGACACCGCCATTTGAGTTCTTTTGCCCTTTGCGCATGCGCAAAGTGTTCTGCATGCGCAGAGGGTAAAAGAACTCAAATGGCGGCATCCAGGCGGGCTAGGGAAGCGGGCGGGGGCACCCCGCGCCGCGACCGCCACCGGCTCCATCGGCTCTGCAGCGACCGACAGGTAAGAGCGAACCAGGAGGATTTCACCCCTGCTCCTGCCCCCACACAAACATGCAGATACAAATATATACATGTGTACAAGTGCGTTCTATTGAAACAACTCTTTCACCCCTGGGCAGGGGTGAAATTCAGCAGGTTCTGACAGGTTCTGGAGAACCGGTAGCGGAAACTTTGAATAGTTTGGAGAACCAGCAAAGACCACCTCTGGCTGGCCCCAGAGTGGGGTGGGAATGGAGATTTTGCAGTATCCTTCCCCTGCCACGCCCACCAAGCCATGCCCACAGAACCGGTAGGGAAAAAATGTGAATTTCACTCCTGTGTGGGGGGTTATCTAAATATCTGTGGTATGCCATTTTACTCTCATCATTTTCCTACAGATGTTCCTTTGATGTTTTTTTTGTTCTGCTTTTGTTTCAAACCTTGCCAAAAAAAAACCCTGCAGGGTCTCATCTGAACACTCGACAGAACATGATTGTATGAAAGAAAAAATTTGTATAAAAACCATTATGGTGAGGTAATGTGGGTGATTGAGGCAGATTGTTTATTGTGCTTAAAGCTTCTAATCCAGTGGGGGGCAATTTGATTTTTAATGGGGGCAATTGGCCTTTTAGGCTTCCTAAAGTGTGAGTAGGAGTCTCCCTTTTGAATAGTAAGAATTGTATGTCACAGGGGGGGAGCATCAGGATTTTAGAGATGCTTAGGTGGGGCATGACCAAAAAAAGGTTGGGAACTACTGTTCTAATCAAAGCCTTGACTCCTTCCTGTCAAGGTGCAGAATGTCGAGGCATACCTAGCACAGTCCCAAGTTTAATTGACAGTCAGAATGGGAGGTGGGTGGGAGGGGACAGATAAATTTTCAATTGTATTAAAGGTGGCAAGGCTCAGCACCAATTGTAGCTGAACTAGGCACTTATATTTAGAACTAGCGTACCCGGCCACACATTACTGTGGCTCAGTCTGCTTAAATGGGAAAGAAAGAAAAGAGAGAGTGCACGTTTCTAATATGTTTAATGTCACAATGTCTCTCAGCAGGCATGTCATCGTGGATGGTATTATTCAGGCAACCTTATGCTCATTAACATCTCAGAATTATGGTTAACATTGATGTTAATTTTTCTCCCCTTTATTTTTGGAGGTTTAAATTGTGTTTAAATGTCTGCTATCTTATCCCTTTATTTCTCTGAGGTACTTGCCAGGGTCACGCAATGGTGGGGGTGGGCAGCCTCCTCTCAGCAGGCATGTCATGGTTTCCCCATAAAAGCCTCTGCTATTCTTTTCCCTTATTTCCCTCAGCTTGGCTCAGAAATGTTGGAAGGGAATAGTCAATTAGTTCAGCGTGTGTCCAGCAGAGGGCGCTGATTTTCAATAAAATCATGTTTTACCTGTTTTTCAAGAAAATCATGTTTTACCTGTCACAGGTGTGACATCTATATAATATAGGTATATAAAAACACTCTCGTATTCGAATGCAACGTTGTGTCCAAATTTCAAAGCAATCGGTGAAGTACTTTTGGAGATCTTAGATCATTCCCAAACGAACAGTTACATTTTTATTTATATAGATATAATCTGACTTGGGAAGGCACACATGTATCAATGTGGCACCCTCTAGAGTACACATATTCATCACAATACGTTCCCAGAAGATGTCTCCCTTTAGTATCCTGACCATGATCTCTTGCACAAGCTGAAACTTCTGAGTTCCCTGTCCAGGACAGAAATCCTCAACCATCCCAGAGAAATGATTATCCAACCTCCAATGATAGAGCATTCACTGATAGCACATGAATGATGTAGCTAGCCTATACCGGCCCATGTTATAACTGCTAAATCAATCCAAAGTGAAGGGAAATAACTTCTTACAAAAGTGGTCTCAAGTTTTTCTCGATAGCAATGACTCTAACAAGACTTTATAGAATTGGGCATAAAGACATCATGTAGCCACAGCTTTTTTTTTGTCTTGTCTGGATTTAGCTTTATGTTATGGACAAAACCAGCCCAGCATCATACCCAGATAGTGTCACAAAGCCTGTAGTGACACAGATCATATCAGAAACTGAGTTTGGCATATTCACTTTATTGTCTTAAATTTCTTCCCTTATACCAATAATTTTGTGTAGATATAAAACAATGTTTTGGGCAGAATAAATTTCTTCAAAAGAATATGAAAGTTTGATTACCCACCAGTGGTGGGATTCAAATTTTTTACTGCCGGTCCTGTGGGTGTGGCTTGGTGGGCGTGGCAGGAGAAGGATACTGTAAAATCTCCATTCCCACCCCCACTCCAGGGAAAGGTTACTGCAAAATCCCCATTTTCTCCTGATCAGCTGAGACTTGGGAGGCAGAGAATAGGTGGGGGCAGGGCCAGTCAGAGGTGATATTTACCGGTTCTCTGAACTACTCAAAATTTCCACTACCGGTTCTCCAGAACTGGTCAGAACCTGCTGAATCCCACCTCTGTTACCCACTGTTATCTTCTGAACATGACTTACAGATAAAAGTGGAATCATCATAATTCCTATCCTCAGAATTCATTCAAAAGAAATGAAATCCAAGGTCACAAAGAGATAAAAAAGAATCAACATTTTGCAGCCTCCTTTTCCTCTGTGTCTCTGTAAACAGACCTGTCATGATGTCCAAGCTTTTGAAAAGATAGGTCTTTGTGGAAAATAATTAAAAGTACATCTATTGAGTCACGCAACAAAATTAAGCTATGAATACATTGTGGTGCTTTTTTTTGGTATACTTCTCTTCCTGGATGCAATCATTAGCTGCATTTTTAATACAGTCTTACTCAATATTTTTATCTGAGCATTCAGTTTGTCTTAATAAAAAAACAAAACAAATATGCAACCTTTTGAATTTTGGAAAAGTCTTTTTTAAAACCACTATACATGTATTTGATATGTTTCTTAATCAATGTTTTAATGAAAAGACAGAAAAGAAAGGGAAAACAATATGAGGAAACTGAAATAATTACTGGCTTAGTACTGTGAGGTCAATGAGGACAGTAACTCTGAAAACTGGATGAAGAGTGATAGCATGTCTTCTTGGTCTAGTGCATAATTTATTACAAGGGTGAGTCACGAAGTAATGCCATTTTATTTATTTATTTTATTTATTTATTTAGACGCTCTTATAGGCCGCCCAATCCTGTGGGACTCAGGGCGGCGTACAACATGAGTAAGAAACGTACATTTTAAAAACAATAATCATAATTTAAGTTAAAAATATAATTAAAGATATAATTAAAAAAGAACATAATAAATTTTCTTTAGGACAGGTATAATTACCAACACAGGAACATGTAGCATACATCAAAATGAAGCTGGTCCTCTGTGGATCACATCCCTACTTCTCAACATAGTCACCGTTTCTCTCAATAGCAATGTTCAACCTTTGAATGAGAGCATGTATCCCTACCTCGTAAAATTTTGTTGACTGTTCTTTGAGCCACTTCTTCACTGCAGTTTTCACTTCCTCGTCACTGGAATAATGTTTGCCTCTCAAACCCTCTTTCATAGCGCAGAAGAGATGATAGTCTGAAGGCGCTAAATCTGGTATTGTCCTCAAACACATTTTGTAATCATCTGTGAATGTTCACAGGGGTTTCCCCCTCAGCAACAAGGAATTCAATCACTGCTCTTGTTTTTGACGCAACTTTAAGGGGGCAGCCATTTTGAATTTTCCTTGCAAGTCTAAAAACCTGAAAAGTAAGAAACAAAATATTTCAGAACGTAAATGATACAATCATTTATAACTGGGAAAAATTTCAGGTATTTTTATCAAAAACTTCACCTGAAGTAAAGAAAGTGGCATTACCTTTTGACTCACCCTTGTATATCAGTCTTGTTTCTTGACTTTTATCTGGTCTCTAAAAGAAGCAAGGAAATATTAGATGTAAGTATCAGGGATAGGCAACTGGTGACCTTCCGGATACCACCCGTATGGGCTGCCTAGTCATAAACTGCAGGCAAGAAAAATTACAATTTCAGGCCAAAACATGTGGAGGCCATCAGTTTGTTTATTGCATAAGTGATCAGAGTTAAAGTTATCCTCAGCTGCTAAGCTCCTTGGTATGCTTCTCACTCCAGTTCTTTGAGAAAGAAAAAGATTTGAAGACAATTTCCAGGATGCTCTATTCTTGGGTATCCATGAATCTGAAGAGTTACTCTAGAAGGCCTGTCCAACAGTAGCCCAAATGTTGCCTTTCACTGTGGCCCTTCTACTATGCAGTGGTGGGTTGCTACCGGTTCGCCCTGGTTTGGGCGAACTGGTAGCGGTGGCGAGAGGCTCCGCCCACCTGCCCGGATGAACTGGTAGCAAAGGTAAGTGAAACCCATTACTGCTATTATGGATACTGCTGGAAGTGAATTTGATCATTTCTGTAAAGTGGATCCACGGGAAATAAACATGTTTAATTTTTACCAGAAACTTGAAAAGTGGATCACTTTTTTTGCCTGCTATATAGGTATTAAAAGGTAGTCAAAGGTCTGTCCTTATCTTTAAAAAGTAATAATAAAAGCAGGTGGGTTTACAGAAAATAAGAAAGTTTTCTGGGCACTTCCTGGACTGTCCATGAGATCATGAGTATAAAATATAATTTATGAAAGTACTAATGCTGTGAATCTTTAATATATATTGATAAATCAATCTTAGGCCACCCGTTTTTGGTCACCTTTTTCCGAAGGGAACTATATCTGGGAAACCATTGGCTCTCCTGGAGAGTAGAAGTCATATGAATTGCAGTTAATATTTGAAGCAATTCAATTAAGAAAAAAAAATTGATAGAGCAAATGAGGTTGTTTTGTAAAATTACGTTGTGAAACAAATGCGATGCATGGTTTTTCAGATCACTGGATTAAATCAGGTTTAAAATAAGAAATGGCCTTTTTGCTTTAATTAGTTGCAGGTTCTGATAGGTTGCACTTAGGCACACACATTGTAGAAGCATCAACCCTACAGCAAAACATTAAACTACTAGAGGACCCAGAATTTTAATAGGCTCCCCTTTTAATGGCTCTTCAAAACTCTTTAGTTCTTTCAAAAATAGTTTTGAATTGTACAGCCTGGAATAGTAACCTTCTCTTATTGGTATATTGTGTGCAGTGAGATTGAATTAATAGATCAGAGCCAACAGCAAAACATTTTTATAACAGGTTGTTTATTCCGCGTGAGAAGAAGAAAATCTTGGGTTAAGGAGCATTAAGGAGAAGTTAAGGAAACTTCAAAAATGAAACATGATAATGATATATTAATATATGTTTTGAAGTGCATAATTCAACATAGATTCAGAAAAAGTTATTGGACCTCAAAAAGCACACCACTTATTACATTTAATATGACTCTTACCTTTTTTCCAGCTTCACACAGCAACTCAGGAAAAAAAATGGGATGCTTTAATGAGATCATGTGCCCATACAAGATCCTTTCAACCCACTGTAGCAGAATGAAGAGCTGGTGAATAGACAGGCTCTTTAATAATTCCTCTCTGTGCAAAGCAAGGACTTGCGATCACCCACAAGTGCTCCACACAATTGCTCCTTATGAGGAGACCACAAGACAGAAGCCTCCAGAGGGTTTAAAGTTCTGGGAGTCAAGGGAATAAGTATGATGTCCAACCGTGGACAGTTTCTTTGAAAGAACACCAAGTCTGTCTATTTCCTTTTCTAATCACATTTAGAAATGGCTTGTTAACTGCTTTTCAGCTATTAGAAACCTTTAGATTGACAAGTTTTACAGCACTGAACAAGTTTCCTTCAACCCTCAGTAAAAGAAGTTTTAATTACAAGTTTAAGAACTTTGAACAGGATTTTTTTTTAATAAACAGGAAAAAAAAGATGATTAAAACTTTGATTTTAGAAAGTTATAAACTGACTAAACTTGAACTTCAACACATAAACTTGAAATAAGATCTTGGAATTAATTATAAAGAATCTTTCCCATGGGGAAATGTTTTTGTTTTGAATGCTAACAAAAACACAAGATAACATTTTAAAATTTGATCCTATAGGGAACTAAAAATTACAATTGAAGGAGAAAAATACTTCAGCCCAACTTACAATTACAGAATGAAGGAAAACATTTTAACATTGACAAGAATACAGAAGTTAATTTTAAGAGTCCACAGTTGCTATAGTGTTCCCCCCACCCCCGTTCCTTTCTGTCTATACTGAACGAACTTTTAATAGTTTTAGTCTTTGTCTATATGTTCCATTGCATAACTACAACTATATTTTGAAAAAATAATAGTCTTGGAAAAGTATGTTGGGTATCAAAGCACCATTTCCCCCCCTAATTTAACTTTATTTGATTTAAAGAAGAGCCTGGCCAACAATGTTTGCTCAGAATTGTTGTAACATTGAGTGAATCTAACAAACCTCAGAAGAGGTATGTTAGGACATACATCTCTATGGAGAAATACAAGTCCATAACACCCACAAACAGAAATTAACCATTTAATTTAGTCCTCAGTTTTCTTTTGTGAATGTCACGTGAAGTATTAGTACCGCATGTATAAAGCCTTAGTAAGGCCATACCTGGAATACTGCATCCAGTTTTGGTCACCACATTACGAAAAAGATGTTGAGACTTTGGAAAAAGTGCAAAGGAGAGCAACTAAGATGATTAAAGGGCTGGAGACAAAAACATATGAAGAACGGTTGCAGAATTTTGGTTTGGCTAGTCTAGAGAAAAGAAGAACTAGTGGGGACATGACAGCAGTATTCCAATATTTGAGAGGCTGCCACAGAGAGGAGAGAATCAAGTTATTTTCCAAAACACCTGAGGGCAGGACAAGAAATAATGGATGGAAACTAATCAAGGAGAGAAGCAACCTGGAATTAAAGAGACCAGCTTGCCTTCAAAAGTTGTGGGTGCTTCATCACTGGAGGGTTTTAAGAAGAGACTGGACAGTCACTTGACTAAAATGGTATAGGGTCTCCTGCTTGAGCAGGGGGCTGGACTAGAAGACCTCCAAGGTCCCTTCTAGCTCTATTCTGATTGATTGATTGAATGTGATTGCAGCTTGGGCTAATCTTCGCTAAATTGTCAATCCCGTCCCAAATACTCCTCTGGTTGGGACCATCCATACTGGGAGGAGAGAAGAGGTAGAAGAACTGTACAACATTACAAGACCAGGTACTATGGCACTCCTTGGCTTTCCTCTTAGAGATGTTTTGCAACAGCTTTGGTCTTTTCTTCTTTCCCTTGTTCCACATCCAATCCTAAATGGAAATGAGTGCTCAAGTGTGTATCGAATTATGGTAGCTGTTTGGTAGCATTTAGAGAAACTTCTGTGCAGTTTGAATCCCACTTCTCAGACTGTTTTCATTTGAAAGGCATTCCATGAATCTGTTCTGGTTCCCATCCCATTTCTTTCGGTGAGAGGCAACAAACATCATTAAAAAAAAATGCAAAGCCTGAAATTATGCAACACCTGCCTATAGTTCTAATCTGGCCACCCTTTATGATTCTGAAATATTAGCTCCATTCAGTCAAATTGTCCTTCAGGAAGGATGCCGAGGGATTCATTTTACATGATATTTTAAGGAGGTATTTGATTTCAAAACAAAACAAAGCACTGACATAGTGGTAAGTTAACTTCTTCCAACAACCCACACAATTACTTTTTAATGCTGTAAAATTAACTACTCAGAAGATTCTACTTCTTTTCCGGCCCCCATGTTTACAATGTAAATAATGTTATGGATTCAAGCTTCATTGGCCAGATGTTCTATTCTTCTTCCCACCACCACCCGCCCCCAATAATGGTGCCAGAAATACAGAAGGTTTGTATGGAACGGAAGAGAGGTAAATCACTGCATTTGGATAATAAAAGCTTCCATTTTGAGAATGAGGTTTCTTATTGAATTCCAAGTCATTTAGCAAATCATTAAAGGACATTTTTTTCCCATTGCACCTGTGGCTTCAGAACTTTTGTTTCAACTCAGTATGCCGCATAACTATGCATGTAAAGTCCATCTGGCTCATTTAAAAACAAAATTAGCAATTAGAAAAATTGTTGACAGTTTAGAACAAGTGTATCAATTTTTTTTATTTTTAAAAAGAGGCTTTCAACAGTTTGAAGCTTTTTTTGTTTTTAAAGGAGTAAGAGCTTTTCTCTTGTCTGGGTTATGATAAATATTCCTTTCTCATTGACCCACAGGGGTGAAATCCAGCAGGTTCTGCAAGTTCTGGAGAATCGTTAGCGGAAATTTTGAGTAGTTCGGAGAACCGTTAGCGGAAATTTTGAGTAGTTCGGAGAACCGGCAATTACCACCTCTGGCTGGCCCCAGAGTGGGGAGGGAATGGAGATTTTGCAATATCCTTCCCCCAGGAGTGGGGAGGGAATGGGGATTTTGTAGTATCCTTCCCCTGGAGTGGGGTGGGAATGGAGATTTTGCAGTATCCTTCCCCTGCCATGCCCACCAAGCCACGCCCACCAAGCAACACCACGCCCACCAAGCCATGCCCACAGAACTGGTAGTAAAAAAAAATTGGATTTCATCACTGCACAAATCCCTGAGTCCCCAAACTGTGAGGATCCCAACTCTTTTGGTATCAGCCAAGCTTCCTGTCCTACATGATTTTCTTCTAAATTTCCTATTTTTTAAAAAAGGAATAGTAAATTAGGCTGTTGCAAAATATAGTAAAGCCTCGGATATATAACCCAAGATTTCCAACAATTTCTTGGGGCCTATGAGTGCCAGAAATCATGTGTGATTAGAAAGGGTGTCCAGATAGCCTAACAAAACAAAACAAAACAAAACAAAACAAAACAAAACAAAACAAAACAAAACAAAACAAAACAAAACAAAACAAAACAAAACAAAACACAATAAAACAAAAACCTAACATAATAAATAGCATCCAGGTAAGCTAGAGTGGAATCCACCTTCATTCGCTTTCTGAAAAAAAGGTTGTTTTGTGATTGGCAATGACCACCATGACAGCCATGTTGTGAGAGAGTCATAACACATTCTCAAATTGTGAGATCTGCCCACCAGCTCTGAAAAGGTTGAAGATGCCTGCATCATACACATTTGGGAATTTCAATATAGAAATCATTTTTTTAATATCTGAATTTTCATTTGGATAAGTAAGGGCCTAGGGCAGAAGGCCCCAACCTTTTGGGTACCACTGATTATTAGGGGTGATGAATGTGGTATTTCAGCAATATCTGGAGTATCATATTTTACCCGTCTAGATGTACTCCAAGATCACTGGAAGAGTTCAAGTTGGGAGATGTTCAATAAAACTGAACCCACAATTCAATACCCATAAGATATAGAAAGGGTTAAAAAAATCCAGTTCTTCCCCGTTTCCAGTGGGGCATTACATATATTCATCAATGGAACATAAACAAGAGAATCTTAAAAGTGTATGGATTTATTATTGTCTATGGCTTTCGTAGGCTGCAGGATATTTTATCAGCTTCTCAAAATTCAAAACTGAGAAAGGAGCTATGTACACAAACACAGTTATTGCCAGGAAAAGCGAAATGGGATTCTGATTATTAAGGAACAGACGGCAGACAAAACTGTGCCACGCTGCCATCTCTTCACCTTTAAGTTATCACGTTAGGCATAAGCCTTTGGGTTGTATTTTCTTCCCACCGAAACAGCCATCGATGCTGCAACTTATCTGTGAGAAAAGAGAGCAAGGGCCTCCCCGCTTAATTTACCATGCCACTGATTACACTCCAGAAGCCCTTGATCCCAATCTTTTAGGCTGTCTTTAAGTCACAGTCTCTGCAATTCCCCTTTCTCCCTACCAAGAAAATGGCTGTCAGACTTTTAAAAAAAATGGCCAAGCTGACAGAAACTTGATGCTGATTAGCTCCAGGATTCCACAGGGAAAAATATGACATATGCAATAGCTTTCAGAAAGGGAAACAGGTTTCAAAGAATAAACATTGAGACTTCGGCTCCAGCTATCAATTCCTATTTACAGCCTATCTACAATTGTCCCCAATGGAGGTGCAGAAGGTATCACCTCAGTGGTGGGTTCCTACCGGTGTGGTCCAGAGCACCATTCCGGTAGGGACCCGCCGATTGCGCAATTTGCACGCAATGGCTCCGGTGCCGTCTTCGCCGACCCGTCGCGCGGCGCTGTCTTCACCGGTCTGTCATGTGGTCCAATCTTTTTTAAAAAAATTGGCCTTTTTTGCTTCCTGTGGATGCGCGGAAGCAAAATCTCGCGAGGGGATGCTCGTGCGTGCGAGATTTTGGTGATTTTTTGCTTTTGCGCATGCACGGAAGCAAAAATCACTGAAATCGTGCATGTGCGCGAGTCCCCTCGTAAGATTTTGGTGATTTTTTGCTTCCTGCGCATGCACGGAAGCAAAATCGCACAAGGGGACGCACGTGCGTAGCTGGTAAGAGGAACCCGCCCCTGTATCACCTAAAGAATTTTTATAACAACACCCAGGAATGTCCTGCTGCTTCAGCAGCACTGATGACTGTTGATCTCTCTCCCATGT
The DNA here is from genome assembly GCA_023053685.1 of Diadophis punctatus similis. Taxonomy (NCBI): domain Eukaryota; kingdom Metazoa; phylum Chordata; class Lepidosauria; order Squamata; family Dipsadidae; genus Diadophis; species Diadophis punctatus. Next base: position 5,355,661 of record JALIGW010000034.1, on the reverse strand, counting down.
TTGATCATTAATTGGCACCTGCCATTACTTTTCCGAGCTTGCAATACATGTGTCACGTTTTGTACCTTCGGTGGCCTAGGTAAAAGTGTTAATAACTACCATGGTACATGTAAGGGAAGAAAAGACAGTCATTGCTTCTGAGAAATCAAATTTAAAGGATAATAAAGTCCTATGTAAAAGTAACAGTACTTTTACCCTTTTACTATGGGTGGCACCATAAGAAAGGAAGCTGCTTAATTGGTCAGTGAAAATCTTATGCAGAACGATCCATCATGCAGATTCAAGATTACTTTCCTTATAGTCCTGCAGCTTTCATATGCTTCCTCTTGGAAAAATCTATCAAAAAGCAGTACATTTTTATGCATGCCTCAGAAACATAAAGAATGCCCCAGGAAACCCAGTTTACAGCAATTTCAAAGATAGCTAGGATTTGTAAAGCATGGCAGTATGAAAAGAAGTTGGTGGACCATGTGACATATTAGTGTTGTTTTATATGAAAAAGTATGTATTCATATCAGCCTGACATAAAAAGGAGGGAGAGAAAAGACTACTATGATCAGTGTATAAAACAATACCAAGTTCCAGAAGACAAGATCAAACTATGATCAATCTTTCTAAAGTGTTCATGTATTATGTAATATATTGTTCAGTGGCGCCCAGACATTATTACATCACATAGATATCAGCTGTGTTAGTAGCTAGGAAGTGTGATTGTGTAAATATGCATTCAAATATGTATAAATGAGAGTGGGATGAATATAACTGGAGGGATACCAGTCACATAAGCTAAACCTTCTTGGGAAAAACACAGCATTATATTTCCTTCTTATCTCATCCAAAGCAACCACGGTGTCTATATTGGCTCAGACTGAAGGAGCTTTATAAAGAGAAATGCGAACATAACTCTGCATCCTAGCGATCTGGCTGCCATAGGAATAGTGATTAGAAATTCCAGAAGAAAAATGTCAATTTGCCACTGAACAGCAAAAAGACAAAGCTGAACCCTTTGGTTTGCTTCTTCAAAGATCAAGGGGTTGTCACTGAGCTTCTGGGCTGTTTGTGAATTTCTCTCTGTGGCAGTCAACTTCTGGATAAATCTAATTCAGCTCAGGTTCTCAAAGATATTTATATATGTTGGTGTGTAATAACTACACTATAAATCGATGGCAGTGTTCCTAACTGATGGTAAGGTCAAGAAAGTAGTTTAGTTTATTTAGAGTTGGAAGGGACCTTGTAGGTCATCTAATCCAACCCCTCGCTCAAGCAGGAGTCCCTACACCATTTCGTATAAATGGCAGTCCAATCTCCCTTTGAAAGTTTCAAGTGTTGGAGCTCTCACAACCTCCGCAGTGGAAGTTAGTGGAAGTTAGTTAACCTCAGTAGTTAACTCAGTAGTTAAGTAACTAACTCAGTTACTTAACTAAGTAACTGAGTAAGTAACTAAGAAACTTAACTCAGTTACTTAACTCAGTTACTTAACTAAGTAACCTCAGTGGAAGTAACCTCAGTAGTGGAAGTGTGCTTTGGATGTTTGCTTTGAGCAGAGGCCCTTCCGAATTTGGGAAGTAGCCACAAGGCTTCACTTCCCTAGCAACCACAACTTCTGTGTATATGCATCGCCTCCCAAAAGCCACTGTTTATGCAAATTAAGGCAGGATAAGTTTTCATTGAGACAACCTGCTGCTACAGGCACTTTCTGGTACTGAGGGGAAACTAGGAACCTTCTCCAAAGCTATGACAAGATTCATTTTTTTACCTACCCCTCACTCTTTTTCTAATTTACCAACATTTATACCAGAGACACCCAAACTTTTTTAGTCAAGGACTTTATTTGGCCTGTAGGAAGTTAGCACCCACCCCTCCTAGAAAAATGAAATATCCTAGGAAATATTAAAAGGCAGAATATTATTATTCTATAGAATATCCCTGGAAACATGCTTTTAAGCAGACAAAAGACTCACTCAGCCCCCACCGTTGTCAATGTGCCAGCTCACCCATTCCTCCCACCCTTGCCAATGGGCCATCAAGGAATGGCCTAGCCCAGCTCATTCCCCCCACCTAGCCTGAAACAGTATTTTACATAACAAGCACCTACAGGAAGAACCATAATAGGAATCCCAAAGCCCTTTCATTAGACCACATGGGACCTGGTAAGATTCCATCAACCATGCCCCTGGCATTCAGGACAGCCTACAAGAGTTGCCCCAGCATGCCCCTGGGGGTCTGACCACCAATCGGAGTGCATTACATACACAGGAACAGGAAACTAAGAGGTGGGGCCCAAGAGAGAGTATAAAGCAAGGAACTCCCAGCATTTTGCCCCTTCTTTTCTCTGGACCCAACATCTGAACATGTGATCCACCTTTTCTGTTCAGGAGCTTATGCTATGTGCTCCTGTTCCTTTGTTCTCCATTAAAACCTTCTTTCCAAGCAACTTCCATGAATCCAGTGTTCTTTTTCCCCACTTGGAACTGAATCCAGAAGAATATTACTTCCAACAGGCCTTTCATGACACATTCCAAAAAGGGGAGAGTACCAGAATAAAACAAGGAGCATGTTTCACCTTTAAACGGAAGGACAATTTAAATCAAAGGAAGTACATGTAACATTATTTTTCTCTCTGGATTTAATGATGTTCCTCTTCTGTTTCCGCAGATTGCCATTTGAATGCTGTTTTGGAGGCCTCTAAGGAAGGGGCATCCATAGCTTTGCTTGACCACAGATCAAGTCCTATGATTCTACCATGCTTTGAATGCAACTAGAAAGAGGTGCTTTGAATGCCTGGGAGTGCAAGCATTACACCTACCCATTGACTGACTTTTCTGCTTCTAGACACACAGTCTGGTCCTGAAAAATGGTGTGGCAGTTTGAATGAGTCATACATGAGTGTTGTGTTGGTACTTCTGAATCTTCCAAAGCACCTCTTCCCAGTCAGATTCAAAGCATCAGCATCCTTTTTGTGTTTCCCTGCGCCAATGCTCTTTGGGATGTGAGGAACAGATCTCTGGTTAACCAAGGGCTAGGAGCAATAGCATCTACTCAACTTAAATCTGGAAATGATGCTCTTCTGGCAAATCCTGAGTGATTTGAAAGACTCTTTCAGACACCAGGTGCTGCCTTTCCCAGCTAACTATAATTTATACTGTAATAAGAACTGAGAACAAAACTGATGGTGGCTACCAAACTGTCACCATGGAAACAATTGCAGGTACGAGGCCCAGAAACTAATAAAGACTGGTTTTATTGTGCATGTCTAGGGGAAACTTCAAAGAAGTCTTGCCAAGAAGAGAAGGCCTACAGGGCACAAATTGTCATGCTAAGAAACAGACATAATTGTTGTGTACGCCATTATGCTAGTCACGGTTACAATGATTTTGTATAGCCTTCTGTACGTTTAATTTGTATTTTTTTAAAAAAAACTTAACAAGGAACTGTTAAATCTGTGTCTGCAGGCTTACAATGATCTCTCTGGCTCAATTACAGATAATCATAGGCTAGGTATGGTTTGGACTATGGCTTTCCAAAGGCCTAGCTCTTGGCCAAGCTGCTGGGAGCTGTAGTTCCAACATCTTGAAAGGCAACAAATTGAGAACGTCTGGCCCTTGAGACATATTACGTGGCACTATCTAAATTTCTCTGCTGAAAAGTGTATCTACATAAGAGCCACGGTGGTGCAGTGGTTAAAATGCAATAACTGCAGGCTACTTTTGTTGCCTGCCGGCCTGCCTGCAATTTGGCAGTTCGAATCTCACCAGACTCAAGGTTGAGTCAGCCTTCCATCCTTCCGAGGTGGGTAAAATGAGGACCCAGATTATTGGGGGCAAAATGCTGACTCTGTAAACCGCTTAGAGAGGGCTGTAAAAGCACTATGGAGCGGTATATAAGTCTAAGTGCTATTGCTATAGTGAGATTGCTATATACCTCACACATGAAATCATAGTTAATACAAGGAAGCAACTGCTACTTCAAGCATTGCTCTACAAGAGTACACTTTGTGAGGTTCATCATGAAACCTCCAAGACTACTTAACTACACAGCAGAGGAGTAATGCAGAGGGTGCTTTCCAAAGTGTAATAATCAGCCAGTATGTCGGCTCCGTTTTCTCCCACATTTCAGGGGTAGGTTCCTACCAGTGTGATCCAGTGCGCAGCTCCAGTAGGAACACGCCAATTACGCAATTTGCATGCGATGGCTCCGGTGCCGTCTTTGGCGGTCTATCGCGCATGTCACCATCTTTTAAAAAGATTTTTGGGGCTTTTTTGCTTCTGCGCATGCATGGAAGCAAAATCTCACCGAAATCATGTGCGCGCACGCTTCCCCGCACAAGATTTTGGCGAGATTTTGCTTCAGCACATGCGCAGAAGCAAAATTGCGTGAGGGGGCATGCGTGCATAGCGAGGGGGTGTGAGCACAAAATGTGGAGGTGCATGCGCAGCGCACTGGTATTGGTAAGTGAGCAACCCGCCCCTGCCACATTTTTATTCTTTTAGTTTAGTTTAGTTGTTTAGTTTAATTAGATTTATATACCGCCTTTCTCCAGGGGACTCAGGGCGGTGAACAGCCAAGTAAAAAACACAATATAAACATTAAAATATATATACAATTAAAATAAAATATTCGATGTGGCCGTGATTTAATACAATTAAAATTTGGTAAAATCTTAAAATTTTAAAAACCCCAAAAACTTTTTCACGCCAGCCCGGCTTGATAAAAATAATACGTCTTGAGGGCACGGTGGAAGGTGGACAGGTCGTGAATGGTTCTTAAGTCTGGGGGGAGCTGATTCCAGAGGGTGGGTGCTCCCACAGAGAAGGCCCTCCCCTCTGGGTGTCACCAGCTTACACTGCTTGGCTGATGGCACCCCGAGGAGGCGCACTGGTCGATGGGAGGTAGTTTGTGGCAGCAGGCGGTCTCGGAGATACCTAGGTCCAATGCCATGGAGCGCTTTAAAGGTGGTAACAAGCACCTTGAAGCGCACCCGGTAGACCACCAGAAGCCAGTGCAGCTCGCGCAGGAGGGGTGTTATATGGGAGCGCCAATTAGCCCCCGAAACCACCCGCGCGGCTGCATTCTGGATCAGTTGGAGCCTCCGGGTGCTCTTCATGGGGAGCCCCATGTAGAGAGTGTTACAGTAGTCCAGACGCAACGTGACTAGGGCATGGGTGACTGTGCACAGGGAATCCCGATCCAGAAAGGGCCGCAACTGGCGTATCAGGCAGACCTGATAAAAGGACGCCTTGGTCACAGCTGTCAGATGGTCCTCTAAGGACAGCTGTGGATCCAGGAGGACACCCAGATTGCGAGCCCTTTCGGCGGGGGCTAGAGACTCGCCCCCGATAGTCAGAGATGGAATCATCTGACTATATCGAGACGCTGGGAACCACAGCCACTCCGTCTTGGAAGGGTTGAGCCTGAGTTGGTTTCTCCCCATCCAGATCCGCACAGCTTCCAGGCACCGGGACATCACTTCAAGGGCATCATTGGGGTGGCCTGGGGTGGAAATGTACAGCTGTGTATCATCAGCGTACTGATGGTACTTCACTCCAAAGCCACGGATGATCTCACCCAGCGGCTTCACATAGATGTTGAACAGAAGGGGTGAGAGAATCGACCCCTGGGGCACTCCATATGTAAGAGGCCTCGAGGACGACCTCTGCCCCCCTGCCAATACAAACTGTGACTGGTTGGAGAGAAAGGAGGAGAACCAACAAAGAACGGTGCCCCCTATCCCTAACTCTTCCAGCCGGTGCAGCATGATACCATGGTCCATGGTATCAAAAGCTGCTGAGAGGTCTAATAGGACCAGGACAGAGGAACAACCCCTGTCCCGAGCCCTCCAGAGATCATCAGCCAATGCGACCAATGCCGTTTCCGTGCTATGCCCGGCCCTGAAACCCGACTGGAACGGATCTAGGTATGATGATTCCTCCAAGTACTGGGGAAACTGTCGTGCGACCACACTCTCAACAACCTTCGCCACGAAGCGAAGGTTGGAGACAGGGCGATAGTTAGCTAAAATTGCTGGGTCCAGGGAGGGCTTCTTGAGGAGAGGCCTCACCACTGCTTCTTTCAAAGCCGTGGGGAAGTAACCCTCCCCCAAAGAAGCGTTAATAATTCCCTGGAGCCAGCCTCGTGTAACCTCCCGGGTAGCCAGCACTAACCAGGAGGGACATAGGTCCAATAAACATGTGGCTGCACTGAGCCTCCCCAGAATCTTGTCAACATACTCAGGGGTCACCGAACCCCTCTCTTCCCAGATAACGTTCTCAAGACCATTCCCTGTCACCGCATCCGTATCCACCCAGTTGGAGTCCAGTTCCCCCTGAATCTGAGCGATTTTGTCATGCAGATATCGTCCAAAGTCCTCAGCCCTGCCTTCCAGGGGATCCTCCCGCGCTTCTTGATGGAGTAAGGAATGGGTCACCCTGAACAGGGCCGTTGGACGATTTTAGATTAGAAACATCTACCAAGGGCATGATAATATCTAACATTTCTGTAATTTTGAGACCATGAATTTGAAGAGTTCATGTAGATCACATTTGGACTACATTCTAAAGTTAATATGGATATATTACCTTTTTTATATTTCCCACAGGTGTTTGATATTTTGTCACAGTTCTTCTTTTTAAAGTTTTTTATTTATAACACAAGTAAAAAGACAAAACATACATAAAACATAGAGACAAGTACATGATGGATCTTCATCTAGTATACATAGTTACCTTCCCTTAATTTTACATCATTGTTCATCTTAAACTACAAAATCAAAAAGTCACAATCACAATTTCACATTGCATCTACACCAATTTAGTTCGTTATCCTGGATCTCCTTTTTCCTAACCAACAATATAATTTATTCCAGGTTTCAAAATATTCAGTTTTATCTTTCCCTTTTATTTCTGACGTTAGTCTGTCCATCTCCGCACATGATAGTATTTTCCGTAGAATTTCTTCCTCCGTGGGTGTATCTTTGTTTTTCCAGTTCTGAGCAAAGGTTATCCTTGCCGCAATCAGAATATGTAGCATTAGATACAATTTATTTTTGTCATATTTGTCTATTGTTATTCCTAATAAGAACAGTTCTGGTTTAAAATCCAACTTCATATCTAAAATTTCTTCCATCCATTGTTTAATTATTGTCCAGATATTTTGTCACAGTTCTAAGTAACTTAGCAAATCACAACAGACTGAGTAGCAAATCACAACAGACTGAGTGGGCCTTTGTTAGGTCTCAGCATTTCTCTCCTGAGGACATTTGGGATCCTAAGGAATGCTGGTCCTAAGTACACAGGCGTCTCAAAAAGGAGGACTTTCAGAATATTAACCCAGAGGACATTTTGGCCACAACAGAAGGGAGTTAATTTCTGCTACTTTTCTTAAAATACGACCAGTAATTTTTTTTTTCCTATTCAAGGGTTGAAAAAGAGAAACAAACTTTGGGATAAGTATTGGAGAGCAAGGATATCTGCACAGGTGCAGATTAATTCTTGGTGAATTCTTGTCATACCACAAAGGAATGTATAAAGAAAATAAACATGGGAATATAATAAAGATTAATACAACCCTGACAACAAGAGATCAATTGACTTTTTTAAAGGATGTCTATTGTGTGGTCCTGAAAAAAAAACATGTGAAGTCAAAAATTGCTTTTTTCTTATTATTAAGATAGGCAAATCTGCTAGTTTTGTATTTTGCCCTCATCCAAGGTTTTCACAATTCTAAATACTTTTCATCTTGTTTAAGAATGAATACTTGAATTTGTTCAGTTTTTATTCTTTATTTTATTTATATAGCTGCCCGTCTTATTTTTATGTTAATCTAAGCAACTTTTTTGCCTTTTTTCTTAGTTTATTCTGACCAGAGATGTGACGATATTCAAAATTGCCCTGAACTACTCTGTGCTTCTGTGTAATCTATCTGTGGTCTTTTTTTAATACCCTTTATATTTCAATCTCTCATAATACATTAATGTTAAAAGTACTAGAGATTTTTGTTGTCTTTTTATGTTGTTTCTGGAAGTTTTCCCTCTTCAGTCATGAGTGGCTCCTTTTTTTAAACTGTAAGTTGCTTAAAGAAGTTTTTTATGATCCCTGACCTTGGGCCATGCTTACTGGGTTTAATGGGCTAGTCATCTTGGAATTCACTAAATATATATTATTTTTTCCCTTTCGCTTAACTTTCATCTAGTAGCATCTACCTGTAGTTTTCACTCCCTTTGAGGTAACAGTACATTTAAGATTTTCTTCAATACTTTCACAACAGTCTTTAAGTATTATAAAGCAATGTGATTCATTATAAAAACATATGGTGGTCTACTTAGGAGAAAAGCATTTTGGAGTGATGTATTTGTTGTTCCAGCAATGTGAGAATTAGTAAGGGTCTGAATCAGGGGTGGGTTTCTCCCGGTTCGGACCGGATTGCCCAAACCAGTAGCGACCTGCTGGTGATGTCACTGAACTGCACCGGCTGGTGCTGGTCCGTGGACGCCGCCATCTTTTTTTTTGGATTTTTTTTGTGAATTTTTTTTACTTTTTTGAAGGTTTTTCTTGTTCTGCTGCTTGTAAAAGGGCCCTCCTGCCCACCCCCGGGTTTAAACTGACTTTTATTCTTTTGCCCGAAGCACAGCTGATCAGCTCCTCAGCTGTGTTTCGGGCCAATTCCAGTTACTGAGCATGCGTGGAAGCCATATTGCACGGGGGAACGTGCGCGCGAGCGGAGTGAGCGACCGAGTGCACGCAAAACGTCGCGATGCGAACCGGTGCCGAAGGTAAGTGGAACCCACCCCTGGTCTGAATTGTTGAACAGAATGATGTGGGGTATGCCCAGATAGCAAGCTCCTCTGTTGTCAAACTATAGGTAGGTTATTGCACTCAGACCATCCTTCTGAACAAAAAAAAGAACCATCAATGTAATCTTTCAGATCAGATCAAAACAAAATCATAGAACTGCCAGAACAAATAGCAAAACAGTCAGTCCAAACAAAATAAAATAAAATAAAATTGCAGGTATATCACATTAGAATTAATCAAAGATCATCAAACAAGATCACTGCAGCAAGAAATATCAATAACAAGGAGACTTTCTTGACCAGGCTGTTGGGTAAAGCATACATCAACATACCAGCATACAGTACATGCCAAAACATCTACAGATAATAGTTCCTATTTAGGTGGCCATGGAAGACCTTCTAAACTGAAGATCAAGAAGCAAGAACTACACAGTCATAATGCTACAAAACAGATATTGAAGTAGAATCTGTTACTGAAATTTGAATGTAACTGGGAATGGGAGGAAAATCATGCATTTGAAAAACAGCATATATTTACATTTGCAGGAACATCTATGTTCTTCCTTTGGCATTACTTTGAGCTTCTTAAAAAAAGAGTGAAAATAAATCTTGCTTTAAATTATATCTTTGTGCACAATTCAAATCAAATTATAACTGTGAAAGGGACATCTGAAAATGTATACATAAATCGCTTACTGCGATCCAAAGGTATGCTTAGATGCATATAACTGCAACCAGAAGCCACTTAATTTATGGCATGGTTGCTCAAGCAGAGGTGACTTGGTGGGTCAAAATGAAGATGACCAGGGTTTCTTTCAAGGGGATATTTCATCTGAAGTGTTATCAAATCAAAGCCCTCCTGTTTTTGATAATTGAAATATATCACTAATATTCAGAAGGAATGGAAATACTGTATATCTGAATAAATTAGGACCACGAAACAATACTGCAAAAGAAAAAAAAAGGAATAATGAACAAATGCTAAAACATCATTTGGAGTTTGTAGCAAGAAAGGAAGATGTAAAAAAATTAAGGCTTTTTGGATAAAAATTTGGTGGATTGTTCAAAATATCTTAAAGAAAAAGATCAAGTTTACACCACAGTTTTTTCTGTTGGGAATAATTACAGATTGTACTGTAATAGAGACTAAATTGGTTTTGAACTTAATAACAGCTGCCAGATTGCTGGTGGCACAGTATTGGAAGAAGGAAGACACACCAACTATCGAGGAATGGACATTAAAAGTTGTACATCTGGCTGAAATGGCAAAAATCTCATCATATCTCAAAGACCATTCAAACGAGAGATTTATATTGGAATGGAGTAGATGGACTGACTACATTCAAAAAAAGTATCAGATTAAGAAGATACAAATAGTTTAATAGTGATATATATATGTAACCTTTAGATTAGGTTTAAAAAGCTTGGACTAACAAGGAGTTAAAGAACTAGAGAAATTTTGAAATTAATAATCTGCTAGCATATTTTAATTTTATGTTTATTGAATACTATAACCTGTGCTTTTTCTGGGAAGTCGGGGTGGGTGGTGGGTGAGTGGGGGGGAGGGTAAGGGGGGCAGGGAGGGGTTTGGCGGGAAGGGGGGGAAAGAAAAATGTTTGTACTTTGTACTAATAAAACTTTTTGAATAAAAAAAAGAAAAGAAAGGAAGATGTTCCATGGGAGTTGAGTTTCATGGAGCTTTCTACTGAACTAGACTATGAAACAAGTCTACAGAGGACGCTCCCTCACTTTTCCCATGTTACAGGGCCTTTAGCAGATATTTAAAGCCATTCTAAGTTCATTTAACTCACAAAGCTATTCTTGGAGGGGGGGAATTAATTGAGTATTGTGTCTGAAAGTCTTCTGCTAAGTAAGCTTATTTTTTGAATAAGGGGTTATGTGTCTAGAGAGCTGAGACTTACAGCCACACTCTGAAGCGAAGCCTGACGCACAAGATAACAAGGTCTGTTACACTTTGTTAAACATTGGGAGCAATTCCAAAATTCTTAGCCTTATGTGGAATCAAGCGATTCTTTAGGGCTGATGAGGGAATACTGGTATAGTAGAAATACACTCATGCCAATAAAAAAGCTTCAGAATGAAACAGATGCAGAGATTTTTTAAAACCTAGTTGTAGTACAGAATGTTTAATGACAAATATTTTGTTGAACATTTTTGAGTTTAGGAAAAGTACTATAATTTCAGAGTTTAGCTGTAAAGACCTAGGTCTTAATACCCCAAAGTATTATACAGACTGAAGAAGCCACTTTCAATAATTCATGAATATGAGCCCTGTGTCTGTCACAAAAACCATGTTAAATGATGGCAATTTCTTAATCTGGCAAAATATTATAAAAATTAAAATGGAGTAGGGAAGAGGGGGGAATTACGATAGCTGTAGCCACAATTCTAGAATAGGAAAAGACCGCATTCAAAAATAGGCAGTACCTAGAACAGTAGGTAGACCTTCAGTACACAATAAATATGGAATACTAAGGAACCTATCTATAGCATTTGACATCTGAATTATAATTGTTGGAAGAAATTTCCCTGGTTTGTTCCCAGCTGGGAAGTACCAGGGATGCTGAAAAGAAATGAATTCCAAAGCAGCTGCCAGAAAGTGGGATTATTTAATGAAGGAAGGCAAAAAGCAGATGTGACACAGCTCAAGCGGTCCTGGGTTGCAAGCCGACTTGGAAGTGTGACTCTGAGCCTTTTATGCTTAATTCCCCTTTGAAGCTCCTGCAGCTTGATGGGTTTGTGTGCCTCTAATTCAGGTGTCTGCAACCTGCAACCTGCGACTCTGGAGCCGCATGCGGCTCTTTGGGCCCTCTGCTGTGGCTCCCTGTCGGGTGATCCCACCACTGGCTGACTCGCCCCTCACCCTCCCCTCCCTGTCACTCTTTGCCTGGCCTGAGAAGGTAAGGGCAACGGCAGGGGATGGAGAAGCGGCCGGGGCTGATTCTCCAGCGCCTCACTCTTGGGCCCTTGTTGGTGCTGGGCGTGCCTTAGTCATTTGGGAAGACATGCAATCTGCTCTCCGCCCTGAGATACTGGCCCAATCCGGCCGCGACCGACACCGGCTTCGCTAACATGAGGGCTGGCAGGGTGGGAATGGGATCCGGGAGGAGGGGACGATGGAAAGGGGGATGGGTCTGCAGTGCCCAACCGTGGCTTTAAAACTTGCATGGGGTACTTTTGCTGCCTGGAGGAGGACCCTCCTCCTCCCCCTCCTTTCCTCTCGCAACCACAGCTGGCCAGACAGAGACATAGAGAGACACAGAGAGAGATACAGAGAGTGGGGAGAGACAGAGACACACAGAGAGACAGAGAGAGTGGGGAAGATAGGGAGAAGGGAAGAGAGATACAGAGAAAGGGGGAGACAGAGACAAAGATAGAGAGATAGAGAGAGAGAGAGAGGGAGGGAGAGGTCAAAAGGGTTTTGTGGTTCCAGGTGTTTTTTAACAACCGGTTCTCTGCCCTAATGACTGGCTGGGTAGGCATGGCTAGGGGGTCATGCGACTAGGTGGGAGTGAGTGACATTGAGTTGGCCACACCCACTCAGGTTTTGTGGCTCCCGGTGTTTTCTTTTCTGTGGGAAACGGGTCCAAATGGCTCTTTGAGTGTTTAAGGTTGCAGACCCCTGCTCTAGTTAAAGTGATTGCCCTGGATCCCGTTTTCCTACCTTAATGGGTTAATCCTGTTCCTGGGGCTTTGTCTTTCCTATCCTGGGGGTTAATTCTGCCAGGAAAGAGGAAAAGGGGAATTCCAGGTGAGTTATTTTTAGCCTGATTCCCCTTATCTTAATGGCTCTACTTAAGTATTCCTTTTGCAACAGCCTTTCTGAGTTTTTCATTTCAGCTGGTGCTTCTTGGTTTTCTTAAAGGGAGAAGGGCTGGCTTGAGTCTCTAGGCACTGTTTTCTGAGGTTTCTGGTGCTATGAGGTTTCTGGCACCGTCCAAACTGCTGGCTGGGGAATTCTGGGGAATTCAGTCTGCTGGCTGGGGAATTCTGGGAGTTGAAGTCCTCCAGGCTTAAAGTTGCCAAGGTTGAAGACCCCTGATCTAGAAAGTTTACTGCTATCTTTCCTATTATAAATGCTTTGTATGACTGAAATACTGTATCTTTGGCATGTGACTGACAGTTATACATTGATAAAAAAATACAATATATAATGTGAAAACTAATAGGATATATCTCTGATCGTTTTCTGTAGCAAATTTCAAATAGGCCTATGCCACTAATTTCTGAAATACTTTTGTCAGGGGAGGAATAAACAGATTTGACAATCTGCTTATGATTTTGTTGAGCTGGCAGAATAATCACCGCACTTCTTAACAAACTACACTACAGAAGGAAGTTAAAAAAAGTCTAAATCACAAGCTTATATCTTTATCCTTCAGAACAATCTTGCCTTGGCTATAAATTGTATTTTTTTTCTATGTGTTGCACAAAATGTCGATGAAACGAGTATTTTGAAGACTTTTAGAGGGTGATTAGCTTCTAATTTACAATAAAGGTAGAGTAATTGCATTTTCTGATGACCACTACATAATAGAATACCTTTGCAAATGTTAGTTGTGAAGACATGGTTGAAACACAAAAGAAACTATTGTTTGGTTGGAAAATACAAAATATAATATCTATGCGCAGAAGGACAAAGAAGCTGGTTTTACTTTCAGGCAAATCTTGTTTTTTGAAGTTTTAGAAGAATAGTACCCAGAATCAGAAAGTAAGAACAATATTTCATATATTTTGAACCTTGCCTCCCTGTTTTCTCAGTTTTCTATGAAAATCAGTGTTTTTTAAAAATCTGATACAGTAGAGAGTAAAATCCATAACATGTAACTTCGTTTTATCATGTTTATGATTCCTTTCCTGTTATTTTGTCTGTCTGCTTGTCCTAAACAGGCAAAAATTAAGGTATGCTTAACAGTTTATAGTTATATTTTAAGCAAAAATTTAAAAATGTAAATTCATCAACAATGTATAAAATAATAACAATTTTCTAAATAGATTATACTTTCCAATTTCCTATCTCACCTCCACCATTCAATATTTCTTGGAGGAATATAAGTTTAACAAAATAATAATTGTAGACGATGGCCAGGCTGAGCCCAGGGGAGGGGTCAAATGCATCATTAGTCATGAGTCCATTTGTGCCCACAAGAGATCTAAGTCCAGCCCTTCTTGATTTCTGTTGACTCTTATCTACTGCCAATTTGCCTTCACCATTAGCAGTTCAGATTCTTGTTTAGAGGTAGCATGGCATAAACTTGCACTCATTTAAACAACCCTGGTTCTTGATTTCTTGCGCCTCACAATAATAATAATTAAAAAAAACAATTTAAAAAAATTACAAAAATACAGTGACTTGCAGATCCAAGTTCAATGTTTATGGAAAAGGAAATCTGTTGTTATACCAGTCTTCATTGGAACCCTCGGTGTGATACCTAATATCAACCTGATAGTTTACAAAAAAAAATCTGCCTGGTATTATTCTTAGACATTATTGTCAGGCACAAAAAATTGGGAAGCAAGGCGGTTCAAATGATTACAGATTTATTGCATGTGTTAACACCCTTTACAAGAATCTGAACTACTAACATTAGATCTCTGGTCTTCTCCTACAATTACCTTACTAATTCTTAGATCCTTGATTAGGACTTGAATTATTAAGTTTCCACCAATCTTAGACTGTAATCTGACTGTAGATTACTCATACATACAGAAAATGGAACAACACTAAAAGTAAACTCAAATTGGTTGAAAAGTAAATCTTTAATGACAATAGAGAAATTAAATAACCTTCCAAACAGCATCACATATTAAGTATCTTTTTCCAGAATTTCCATGTTACACAAGATCATTAGTTCTATCTAACTTAATTTTTAGTTATATTTTAGTTATATGATTGCGTGTTATATGATTATTTATTATGAAAAAAACTGGAAAATATATATTTATAGAATATTGTTTAGGAGTCACACTGAATGCACAACAGCCTTCTGAAGTGCACTGCCATATGAAAAAGGTACTGATGAAATGGAAACCAATTCAAGAAATTGTTAAAAATGCACATTACAGTTTCATATAGCACTGAGCAAAGATGAACCTGAAGCATATTTTTTCCACATTTTTCTTCAGTAAGATTTCCAATTGAGCAATTATATTTGAGGCATCATTTGCAACTTGGAGAGTCTTCCCATTTAAATCCAGTGCCTAAGAGAAGTCAGAGATGCACCATAGGTCTGGAGTGCAGGATGTGTTCCTTTGAAGGCCATAAGGAGTGAACCTGCCTCAGCAACAAAGCCTTTTTCCTGCAGTTGTTTTGCTATTTCGATTGCATCCCAGCGTCCTTCCTCTTGATTGGTGATCATATAGTTAACAAGGTGAGAATAATAAACTGTGGGAATGCATTTCACTACTAATTTCTCATCCAGGAGCAAAGAAAGAAATTCAGAGTCACAGTTGGAATCATCAACCTGGACAAAAAAAAGAAAGAAAAAAGCATACAGCTAACATTATTTTTGAAAAAAAAATGAATATAGAGTTGTATATTTGAATCACAGATGGAATGATAAGCCACTCAATTTCCCAACTTCTCTTTCACCATCACTGCCTTTCCTCCTCTGTTGGGTAAGAATCCATCCTATATTCTGAAAGTGCTGTGACAGATGTAGCCTCCTTTAGTCAACTGGATTAAAGTTGATAATTAGAGAAATATGCTTTACTTTGTTCCCCAATAGGAAGCATGCATGGTAGAGCCATTTGAAATGTTAAGTTTGGGGTATTTTCAATCATTTATAAAGTGCATAAAATGGGTGTGTACACACAGCATGAGAGGTTGTATAGAATTTGTTAGTGTAAAGGAGAGCAGGTAAAATTAATAAACACTTGTCTTCCCTCTCCTCCTCATGTGAATGGAAGCCTCTACTTCAGGGGTGTCAAACTCAAGTTGTCACATGACATATTGCGACTTTATTCCCCTTTGCTAAACTGGGGTGGGCGTGGCAGCGCGTGACGCATCTGGCCCACAGGCCACGAGTTTGACACCCCTGCTCTACTTGGTCATGGTTCCTTCTACTATGGGAAAATTTTGATCTAATATCTGAATGTAATTTGAGGCAACTTTCTATGCTAGCCACTAGCTTTATGCTGGTAAGAAAATATGCAACCTTCTCTGCTTGATGTTATGAATTAATACAAATCAGAGTTTCATATGATTGCACACAACTTCCGAGATTCATGCATATTTACTAGATAGCAAGTATTGTTCCTCATGTGCACTTGGCATCAGGAATAATATCTTTTCGTTCAGATTTTGAGCTGTTGTGCTACCAGAATGGCTCATTAATTTGAATGCCACAATCAACTCTTCACCTTTAGATTACAGGGGTAAAACTGGCTTCCAACTGATGCAGAGGCTTTGAGAACAAGAACAGCAGGCTTGAGTGATTTGCAAATTGCAGATCATATTAAAAACAAAATGGCCATGTCCCAATATAAGCAATCTATATACTTCATTTAAAAGCACTTTTGCAGAAAGTTAAGCTGCTTTAATAGCACAAAAACCCTTCAAGTTTCAAATCCAGATTTTAAAAACCCCTAATAAATAGGCAATTAAAGTACTCTAAGTGCTATATACAAATTGCCTGTTCCACAAATGCAATTCTGGAACATTAAAATCTAAGTATATGAGTGCACTGAGTAAGACAAATGATATTTGCCCAGTTTGTTTATGGTGTTTGAGAAATAAAAAAGACAATGAATTGTTGTTTCTCAACATGTTGATACTTTTGAAATACAACAGCTGCCACAAAAAAAAAAAAAAAAAAAAAAAAAAAAAAGCCACAGCAACCAGAATATCCTGACCCTCCAAGCTGCCAAAAAAGCCAACACAGTTCTAGGCTGCATTAACAGAGGGATAGAATCAAGATCACGTGAAATGTTAATACCACTTTATAATGCCTTGGTAAGGCCACACTTGGAATACTGCATTCAGTTTTGGTCGCCACGATGCAAAAAGGATGTTGAATCTCTAGAAAGAGTACAGAGAAGAGCAACAAAGATGATTAGGGGACTGGAGGCTAAAACATATGAAGAACGGTTGCAGGGACTGGGTATATCTAGTTTAATGAAAAGAAGGACTAGGAGAGACATGATAGCAGTGTTCCAATATCTCAGGGACTGCCACAAAGAAGAGGGAGTCAAACTATTCTCCAAAGCACCTGAGGGTAGAACAAGAAGCAATGGGTGGAAACTAATCAAGGAGAGAAGCAACTTAGAACTAAGGAGAAATTTCCTGACAGAACAATTAATCAGTGGAACAGCTTGCCTCCAGAAGTTGTGAATGCTCCAACACTGGAAATTTTTAAGAAGATGTTGGATAACCATTTGTCTGAAGTGATGTAGGGTTTCCTGCCTAAGCAGGGGGTTGGACTAGAAGACCTCCAAGGTCCCTTCCAACTCTGTTATTCTATTCTATTCTATTCAAGGCTGAAAAAAAGGGAAGTTGCAGTTGACCAAAATGGACTAAGGAAAAGGACGAAGGGTTAAACCATAGATTTTATTAGAAAATTGAGTTTTAAGGCAATCAATGTATAAAAATGGGAGAGATGGATTTCACAGCTTTCATTATGCTATAAAAACTCCTCAGTGGGTAGAGTAGATATTGCAAGGCATTTTCTCTTGATGCTTACAGGTATGTAATTATCTGACAGCTGGTTTACTCAGATCAATATCAATGTACAGCAAAAACAAAGGTTATGATTTAAGACCAGTTTGGACAAAATATGCAATCTCTTATCTCCTTTCCAAATTGGAGTTACATGTGGCAGTCATTAGCCCACAACAAAACACAAATTGAGTATTTCTTTCATTTTACTTTGAGCACTTTATTAACTCATTTTATCTCTCATCTCTTTAACACTTCAAAGTGGATTAGGAGGGGATTTAATGGAAGGCAAAGAAGGCAGCATACACAATCTCATTGCCTGCTCTAAAGCTCAATTTTGTGATATATCTGAAGGAAACCACCTATGATTTGGAGAAGGAAGCAAAGTGTTAGCAATATTTAATTATGACTTTGTTGCAAAGAAACAGGTTACTTTCAATTGTGCTACTTTATTCTCCCCATATACATTTAAAGAACCTAAGAATTAATCCTCTGCTACACTAATTTTCTTTCCATTGAAACAATGTTAATTGGAAGGCAACAATTCCCAATTTTGTGCTATAAAGTCAGTAAAATTCTGTGCTGACATTTATTTGAAGAAAACTTTCTCCAATAGGTTTTTGATATATGGGTGAATCTGCAAACCTGTCATCTTATTCTCTGAGTACTGTCTGTCTTTGATGTTTGGCAAAGTGGCTGGCTTCTTGTCCCAAAGGTGCTTTTTCAGGAAGCACCTTTGGGACAACCATGATCTTGGATGACTGAGAATCTCTACAGGCTTTTAGCTATGCAATTTGGGATGAACACCCTTTGAATGGTGTGGGAGTAGGAACGGATTTTCAGAGGAAAATTGCAGACTACAGGAACCAGGAGCCCTACTCAGGTGATCCTGAAGACACAGGTAAACCTCCAAGTGCTTCAATGACCCTCTAAAACAGGGGTGTCAAACTCACGGCCTACGGGCCAGATGCGTCACGTGCTGGCCCCAGCCACCCCTATTTTAGCAAAGAGGAAAAAAGTTGTGATACGTGAGGACAAGAGTTTGACACCCATGCTCTAAAAGGATGCAGCTTACCAGCTGTCTGCAAGGAATATAAATCCTTCCATTCCTCACTATCCTGTCAGAGCTGAAGAAGCTTTTTGGATGAGAAATGAAACATCTTCAAAAGAAAAAAACAAGAAAGTCCGGTTGCCTCCTGAAAAAGCACCTTTGGGACGACCATGACCTGGATGACTGAGAATCTCTACACTCTTTTAGAATAGAATAGAATAGAATAGAATAGAATAGAATAGAATAGAATAGAATAGAATAGAATAGAATAGAATAGAATAGAATAGAATAGAATAGAATAGAATTCTTTATTGGCCAAGTGTGATTGGACACACAAGGAATTTGTCTTTGGTGCATATGCTCTCAGTGTACATAAAAGAAAAGATACATTTGTCAAGAATCATGAGGTACAACACTTAATGATTGTCATAGGGTTCAAATAAGCAATCAGGAAACTATCAATATTAATATAAATCGTAAGGATACAAGCAACAAGTTACAGTCATACAGTCATAAGTGGGAGGAGATGGGTGACAGGAACGATGAGAAGAGTAATAGTAATAGTAATGCAGCCTTAGTGAATAGTTAAGACAGTGGTGACGGAATTATTTGTTTAGCAGAGTGATGGCGTTTGGGAAAAAACTATTCTTGTGTCTAGTTGTCTTGGTGTGCAGTGCTCTATAGCGACGTTTTGAGGATAGGAGTTGAAACAATTTATGTCCAGGATGCGAGGGGTCCGTAAATATTTTCACGGCCCTCTTTTTGACTGGTCACTTGTTAATTTCTGCACCCCCCCTCCCATCAACACCTCTCTTTCAGTTCACAGAGAATAGTCAATTGCCAAAGCTCAACAACAGCTTCACTGTATCCAAAACTGCAATCTTTTCCAACTTTCTCTGCCTCCGATAAGACTTTGAAAATGTTCACTAACTGACAAATAATAATTAAGCTTTTCTGCATTCAACTTAAAAAAAACCTTCTATAAAAAAACTTTTAAGAACCCTCAGCTGATAATATTTTAAAGTTAATCAGGAAGCATTAATTCAATTATTATTCTTTTGCTCTGGCCTTGTCTGTTTGGAGTGTAAACTCTGCCAACCTGCAAATACACATATGGAAACAAAAGTATCATGTATGTTTATTGGCAGGGAAAGTGTGGGAAGATCTTCAGGACAGTCTTAGTGTGAGTTTAGTGTTTAGGGCTCTTTGAAATATGAGCAGGGTGGGAGCCATTACAACTTCATTTCACAGGGCGGGCGTTGCTATAGAGTGGGCAAACTTCCAACATCTATACAAGTGGATTGTTTAATTGATGGGATTGGAGCAGGCCAACTCTGCTAGGTCAAACCAGCTGGTCACCAAGTTTGAAAAACACTGGGTTAGTGTTTCTCTTCTGTTGAGTATTCTTTTTGGATGGTTGTTTTTAACTTCAAGGTGAGCTCCCCCCGCCCCCCAAGTAAATATGGTCCTCTAAAATGGCAAGAGAAGCTAGCAAACTTCTTCCTATGTGTTTAATATATTTCAAATGCTAAATTAGTGCATTGATTATGTCTAAACTGAAATGATGTCAGCTGCTACTACTGTTTTTTTTAGGTTTTTAAAGTCTGATACTTAGATTTCTCCCATCTCAGTAGTCCAACAAATCCAGAGATGGGAGAAGAGTTGCTCACTAAGGTGAAGCAAAAAGACAGACTTTTACCTTTAGGTCGTTTAGATGACTAATTTATATGCACACAATTTTAAAATCGCAGCAGAAAACAACAGTGAAAACCAAAAGGTACAGGAGAACCTGTGAGTGGTTAGCATTAAGGGTGTGCAGACAAGTCAACATTTTTTTAGCATTAAATACCCATTTGCTTTGTCTAATTAATGAAGAAAAGTTTCTGCTTTTGCAAAGGTGACCCCAGGCTTAAGCAGAGAGACAAATGGAAGCAGATGCAGACCAAGAACAGGAGAGACACAACCGCTAATGACCTTAGCTCAACAGGCGAATGCTGGTGATCTGGAATTATAGCATAATGCATATGTTTACGGAGAATGTCACTGGGAAAGAAAAATACTTGGGATATTTTAGACATTAATTTAAACAATTTAGTGTTAAAATAGCCAAAGGGCAGTAACTCTTTCTGAAATGTGAACACAAAGCTTGAACCAAATCGTTATAGAAAAATCAAACAAATCGCCAAAGAAGAAAAATAGACTGCTTTTGGGTCATAACTCAAGGGGAACAAAACAAATACTGGAATTATGCAATTGCTACTTGAGCATATTAGCTTGCAACAAACATATCAAATTCATGAAACTAAACCCATTTTCATTTTGGCAACATTCTGCTTAGTGTTCTACTTTAACAATTTATCTGAAAAAACAACCAAACTCACCGAACAATCTTCAGAACTCTGGCAATTAATAAGTAGTACTCTATAAACAGACCACTAAGAACAATGTTAGATTAAGATAAAAGATTTCTTACACAAAATTTCCAGAAAGTGTATATATAGTTATGAACATCAGAGAGAATAATAAAGAATAAGCCCAGCCTCCTTTCATAGCAAGCTTTGCCCTTCTTGTATCCACTCAATAAGGTTACTGCTTTCAGACCTCTTGCAGGAGAGGATTGGTTTTGCAGATCTATAAGGAATCTTTACTGTAATCAGATCAGTGGTGGGTTCCTACCGGTGCTCTGTGGGACACCGCACCGGTAGGAGCCCGGCGATGATGTCATTTTTAGGCGCTTTTTTTCGGCTTCTCAGAGTCCTGAGCTGTCGGAAAAAAGCCCTTCCACCCGCCCTTGTTTCAATACCAACCTTTATTCTTCCTCCAAAGCACAGCTGAGAAGCTCATCAGCTGTGTTTCGGCTTGTAATGTCGTCCTAAGCATGCACGGAAGTGAAATCGCCCGATGGAATGCGAGTTCACTTCTGCGCATGCTTGCAATGCGCACCGGTAGCGAAAATAACTGGAACCCTCCGCTGAATCAGATCCTTTTCTCTTTTAAAAATGCAAGATAAGTAATGAAAATTAGTTTATCTACATATGTTTGTTATGCCAAACACATGATAGAAAATGTTTGAAAGCTGGTTAAAAAAATATGTATCAGAGTAACATGCAAAATTTGGGAATTGTGTTGACTAACAGTCACACAGCAGGATAGGCTGTTTCTGTCTTTATTTAATAAACTAATGGACCAGGATGTTACTGCAGCTACGAAGAGGCACTGATGAAGTACACAATGTCAGCTGAGATAATGCATTTTTAAGTAGTGAAGCTTTCAGTTCAACAGGTGTTTTCCTATCCAACAAATACACATGAGAGTTCAGGAGTTTGAAATTGCTTACACAATGCAAAACAGGTAAAATTAATATGTGAAAATGAATATATATGAGTTTATAGACATTGCTTTCACCAGGAATACCACCAAATTTGTGGAGTAAATGATACAATTTCAGTATTTCAATCTTGGTTTCTTTTTGAGCTTAACACAATAATCCCTTCCTGAGTATGAAAATAAATAATTTTAACTTATGACCAATCTTATCAATTCAACAAATAAAAGTTACCAAAGACTGATAAAATCCACAACCGATGAAAGTAATCAGTGGATATTAATTATTTGTCGGTGAAATGCTGTCAAATGTTTTGTTAATGTTTTAAATACATGGAATTTTATAGTAGTTTTATAAAAATATATTTATACATTATTAATGTTTGACATGCATTTTTTCTTAACTTTTTTTTTTGGATAAAATATATTTCTTTGATAACAGCATTTTTGGCTAGGGTCCCTGGTGATGAGCTGAGGCTTACCAGTTCACATGTTAAATGTGCAATTTGGAAGCCAGAAACTAAATATTATTAATCTTCAACACTACCTAGAATTATAAACAAAACTCAAAACAAAACAAATCTCAGCAGAACTTTGTTGTTGTATTGTTTGAGAGAAGACTCCATTCAAACTAAATGCTATAGCCTAGTGCAGGGGTGTCAAACTCCCATCATCACGGCGGCGTCACATGATGTATCAGGACTTTTCCCCCTTAGCTAAACCGGGCGTGGGCGTGGCCAGCGTGTGACTCATCCGGCCCGTGGGCAAACCTAATATTCTGTCAATTATTATTTATACTTGAGATTTATTGTCAAAGATGAACCAGTTATTTCTGATCAGGGAAATACACAGAAACAGTAATCTGGAGGTGGATAAAGCAGCAAATACTGTACAAGGGTACTGCAATTTCAGAAAAGCTAGGAAAAGAAGCCAGGCTTTTTGCTGCAGGCAGAAGCAGCTGAAATCATGGTATCAGCACTTCCCCCACCATTATCTCTTTTAATGCAAACATCCATAAAGCTGTCAGCATTAGACAACAAATGGCTAAATAATACATCTGATCAGCAAGCGAGCACTGCATTTCCTCTTGCATATCTGTGGTTGCGAGCCTTGCTAGGAAAATCAATAGGCTCTGATTTTGCTTTCCAGATGCTGGTTATGATTCTCTGGTGTAATATAAGCAAAAGAGAGAGCTTTAGGAAACAAAAGAGCCCTGCTTAAACGGAAAAACAAGCGAACTCAAAAAACTTGCCTGGCGACAGCATCTATTATTCAAGCACCATATAATGCAGCTTAAACTAGGCAAGAACTGAATTGTAAGCAAATGGTTAACACCGGAACGGGAGGGGGAAAAAAACTTCAAAAAAGAAAGAAAAATCCACCCAATGAGATTCTTGAAATGTTATAAGTGGCTAAGTTTATGCCAATTATTTAAGTAGTACCGTGTTTCCCCGAAAATAAGATCCTGTCTTATATTTTTTTGAATCCTGCAATAAGCGCTTGGCCTTATTTTCGGGGAGGTCTTATTATTTTGGGGCACGTGGAGCAAGACGGGGCTCCTCTTGCCGTCTTACCTGATTTTAAGCTCTGTCTCTCTAACCTTAACCAGAGGAAATGGTATTTTCAGGGGAGGGCTTATTTTCGAGGGCGGGCTTATTTTTGAGGAAGGGCTTATTTTCGGGGAAACATGGTATAAGAATGTTTATATATTCATTTCTCATCATGAGGCAACAGCTTAGTCCTTCAGCCAGACAACCATTTATTTTTTTTCCTTGGCTCTGCGTTTTTAAAGAGGGAAAGAGAATAAAATCCCTCTCTCACTTCCTGGCACTACTTGAGAATGGGGATGTATAAAACAGTAACCCATAAAAGAATTATGGGCAATGTACATTATCTGCAGCAATGTTTTCCCGAAAATAAGATCCTGCCTTATATTTTTTTGAACCTTGAAATAAGCGCTTGGCCTTATTGCCATGCACTCAAAAGCCCGATTGGGCTTATTATCAGGGGATGTCTTATTTTGGGGGAAACAGGCAGGGGTGGGTTCCTACCAGTGCGGTCCACTCCGTCGTTCCGGTAGCGGTCCGCCGATTGCGCAATTTGCGCACAACGGCTATGGTACTCTCTTCGCCAGTCTGTCATGCGGCACCATCTTTTTTTTCCAAATTTTTGGCCTTTTTTTGCTTCCTGCACATAAGCGAAATCTCGCAAGGGGACGCACGCGCGCATGAGATTTCAGCATTTTTTTGCTTCCTGTGCATGCGCGGAAGCAAAATTGCATGAGGGGACGCACATGTGCGTAGTGAGCGTGCACACAAAACGTGATGATGCACGTGCAGCGCACCAGTAGGCAAGTAAGAGGAACCCGCCCCTGGAAACAGGGTATATATATTTAAAAGCTCCACTGTAGACACACAGCATAAATATAAATGGTATACAGAATCTGAGATCCCCTAAGGTTAATTAACTGTAACTTCTGCAACCCTAGCCGGCATGGTTAAAGTTGTAATTCAGAGCAACAGGTTCCCGCTTTATAAATAGGTAAATACTATGATCAAGTGGCTGGTTTACAGATGTCTCCCTATATGCCATATGTTCATATGAAGACACAGTGGTCTGGCCATTGTTTAGCTTTATAATTCTTTAAGTGTTAGAAGTCAGAAGTTGGTCTGCTCTAGTGTACCCAGAGCTTCCACATGAAGGATACACAAAGGATCCCTTGAAAGCTGGCAATGAATTCCAATATATACAAAGATGAAACTTGTACTGGTAGTCATCGACTTACGACCACAATGGAGCCCAAAATTTCTGTTGCTAAGTGAGACATTTGTTCAGTGAATTTTGACACACACTATGACTTTTCTTGCCACAGCTTGTTAAGCAAATAATTGCAGTTGTTAAATAAATAACATGGCTGTTAATTGAATCTAGCTTCCCCATTGACTTTGCTTGTCAAAAGATTGCAAATAGGTGATCACAATGGACCCTGGGACACTGCAGCTGTCAAAAGTCAGTTACCAAGCAGCTAAATTTTAATCACGTGACCATGGGGCTGCTGCAACAGTCATAAGTGTGAAAAACAAATCATAAGTCACTTTTTTTCAGTGCTGTTGTAACTTTGAATGGTTATTAAATGAACTGTTGTAAATTGAGGACTACATTGACTACTGTGATTTGTGAATCATTCCTTTCAAATATTTTGCTCAGCCCCCAACAACCATTTTTATAGTAAAATTTAATAAGATTTCTGTTAATTGGGTGCTACTAACTAATCAAGATATCTAAAACCATATCTACTATGTTCAATATACTATATTCCGGTCCACACAGAATTGATGACAAATGGATTGTCTAAGCCAGCGGTCACCAACCGGTGGTCCATGGACCACTGGTGGTCCGCAAGAAAATTTTGGTGGTCCGCAGAAAAATTATTTGCATTTTTTATATTGCACTAAATCAATGGTCCTCAAACTATGGCCCCTGGGCCGGATACGTGCAATGAATGCTTGTGTTGCTGCAGAGATTCTCCCCATTCTGGGTCTTTTTGTGTGGGTCGGGGGGGGGGGGCAGAAATTCCAACTTGGGGTCTGCTTTAGCCTCTTAGTGCGGGGCTTTGGGCAAAGACTGGAGGGAAGTGCTGCTGGTGGTGAAGAGCCGGAGGGCCTTGTTCCAGTGGGACAGCATCTGTCAGGCCTGGAAGCCATCTTGGGCATTGGCTCTTCAGGCCTGCCACATTTAGTGCTTTGGGAAACTGGGAGGGGGGATTCTATGGAGCTGGAGAGATATATAGTCATAACAACATTCCTTTTTCTGAGAGTCAAGGACATTCTGCCCTGCACCTGGAGGGGTGTGGCTGGGAGGCATCTCCAGTGGGGACGGTGCCTTGATCGGACCATGTGATAGACATGTGGGTGCTGGGGCAGGGTCTTGGACTTTCTTTTGGGTGGGGAAAACCTGGAAGCTTTTGTATAAAGTATTTTGATATTTTGATAAGCAAGTGGCTGAAGAGATAATGTAAAATAAAATAATTAGAAGAAACATTATTAGTCTTAACCATCTCGAGCATATAAAATGAACTCTTAGTCCTACATCAGGGGTCCCCAATTCCTGGGCCATGACCTATTCGGAACTGGGCCATTTTAAGAGGTGGACCGGGGCATGCGGCACACAGCTCCACTCGCACAAGTGGTGGGCTGGCACACACAGGTGCGCACAGCTCCACTTCCTTGAGTGGCAGACATGTATATGTGGTCCGGGCCACTGCTCGCGTGAGTGGAGCTGCGCATGTGCTCATTGGCCCGCTGTTTGCTTGGCCCAGTTCTCTTCTCCCCCACAGCTGGGCCACCTAGCCACAAAAGTTGGGGATCACTGTCCTATATAGTTCCATAGATTACAGGCATAAAAGCTTTCAAGAGGCCTAGCTTCCTACATAATGACAGAAGAACTAATTTATTACCTCCTATGAGGAAGAATGGCTAATTCAATTACCTTAGCAATTGCTGTTATCTGCTCCAGTGCCATGGAGTGTAGATCTTGATCTCTACTTTCCAGAAGTAGCTTCAGGGAGGGCAGCAGAAGACATTCCTTCAGGAGCAGCAAACACAGGCTTTTTATGCACTGAAAACAAATAGAAAACCTGGGTGTAAATAGTCAACTGGAAGGCCCCAACTTGCACTCTCCTCAGGAAATCCTTTCATCAAGTCCAAAATGGAAGCCTAATTCCTTTTAAAGCAAGCAAGTAACCAAAAACCTCTGGTGAGAATTCAGCCTCTCAGGAAATGTAAAGAGTGAATGGAGCAAAAGACTGAATTGTTCCAGTGACTTGAAAATTCATTTTATGAGAACTGCATAGAGAAGAATTAAAGTATAAACATTTTGAAGAGATGCCTTCTGCCCCTGAAGAAGACTATCAGTTGTCACCTTTGGCCACCGCTGATAAAGGGGGAGGAAAGAGTTTCAGGAACCAAACTCTGTGTTGTGTCCCTACCTTATTTTATCCCTAAACATTCACTGAACAATTAATGTTCAAAAGTCCCAGGAAATGAAGCTGCATGTAAGTTGTAGCCATCCATCGATCCAACCCTAACTCTTTCACACACAGATACATACAAAATCTGAGGTACGACTGAAATTTGGCATACCAAAGGATTTTCAACAATACTAAACAGACTTTCATTCCAGAACATTTTCGAATATTCATTTTAATAAAAAAAATTTTAATAGCAATATCCAGTTCCACCTGCAGTCACTTAGCACAATACTGTCTGAACATCTTCAGTGTTTCAAATTATGTTTTTTTATCCTATTAGATATGATCACCATTAATTATTTGTCAGGAACATCCCTTAAAATCACAACCTCTGGAAAACGGTCATACTGAACAGAAAATATTTGAAAAATTAGTTCAATTTTAGTTCAGAACAAACAGAAGCTTTCAGGAGAGGAGGGAAGCTAAAAAGAATCCAAATATCCATAACTGGCGTGTGACTGTAGCATAATTGATAAATTTTATTTTATTTATTTAAGAAATTTATATGCTGCCTATCTCGCTATCCAAAACAATTTTAGGTGGCTTACAAGAAATCCAAGAAGCATACCTGTTTATTGGTTGATTGGCAGACTTCCAAATGGATACTGGGCACTATAAAATGGAATTAATTTCTTATCCAAATTCAAATCAGCATATATGCTAATTAGTCTATATAACTGTTAACAACAGGATAACAGCTTGCTCTAGGAAGCATGCTTCCACTATTAAGAGCAAGCTGGTTCAACTGAACATGAAGATAAGTTGCCACCGTGTTAAGACACTTTTTTGAATTAAAGATTCAACAGAAGTTGTATAGATGATGTACCTTAGAGGTTGGCTAGTGCAGTTCCATATATCTTTATCTTTTCTTTCCCGCTCCTAGTCTCTAGGAATAAAAATGTCATTTCGACTTCTTTGGAAAGAAGTTTTATAGTTCTGTCAAGCCTCTTATAATTTAGCTTCTTCACTTAAGGTTTTGATGGGTTTGCAAATATAAAATGCTACTGGCACTATAACACCGCTGCTTCACCCAACTGTTAAACCTAAGAGCCATCAACTATTTTTTTTTGCAAGCCTTGTACACATAGCAATAAATTGTGCTTTCCAGATGCACAAAAAATGTGCAGAAATATATGATCAGTATTTCATATTGTGCTCTACAAGCCTTTTGTTATCAGTTACCAGAAATAAGCCTCTAATACAAAATTGTAAGAGATGATAGAAAGTTCAATATTTCTAATTTTACTACCTCGTCCACAATACATTTAATTTATTGGTTCTTTTTTCTCGTGCAGTCACTCAAACAATAGTATAAATCAGTTTAAATAGTTAATACAATCACAAACACCACATTTAACTTCAACCATAGCCAACTATGACTCCTTTGTGTGCTGTTTGAATATTGAACAGCTGTTATTTCTGGTTAGCAATAGCTGAAATTCAAGAGTAATGGCAATCCTTAACTACCAATGTAGGATAATGCTTAAGATGTTGGATCAGGATTAGAAGAGAGCCAGATCCAAGTCCATCCTCAGCCAAAAAACTCACAAACCATTTACTTTCAATCCAACAAAACTACACAGTGTTAAAGTTTTAGAAGAAAAATGGAGAAGGGAATACCACATTCTCTATTTTGAATTCCTGCAGGAAAAATGGGATGACGATGATGACAACCACACCAATCATATCTCTTATTGGGGGTGAAGCTTCACTGCAATAATTGTTACAGATCGCAATTGTAAATATTTATTATATTGGTAAATCTCCAAAATCTTTAGATTCACAGCAACTTACAATAATAATTTAAAAACCAAAATACAATTAAAAACCATAAATTAAATAACAATATAGCAATAAGCTGATGAAATAAATAGGGAACATACAATTATAGAAAACCATTAATGCTAATCCCAAAGTGACATTAGCTTTCAAAGGTCCTGCATAAGTCTTTTAAAAAATGCCAGGATTGCTGTTTTTTTAAATTATTATATATTGTTTTGTATATTTTGCCCCAATCACATGTTGATAGGGTACCTAGATAAATGGATTTAATATATTAAAAACAAGTACTTTTCCCTAAAAAAGAAAAGTTACAGATAAAAGAATAATCATCTAGTGTAGCTAGAAGGTATCTTCAAAAGGGGTTATACTAGTGACTTTTTAAAGGCAACCAGCACAACACTCTCCTCTAAAGTATCACTTACTTCTTAGACCCAGCTACTCACTGCCTCCACTCAAAGTTCCAAGTCTTATGCAGTGGAGCTCATAGGTCAATGATAACTAACCTCTTTTTCGTCGTGTGCTAACAGCACGCGTGCATGCCGGCACCCATAATGTAATGCACCCTCCCTGCGCATGCACGCATGCCCCCCCACACCACCACCACCCGTTTTGGGCCAGGCAGGTCTCCCTGAAGCCTCCTGGGACCAAAAACGGGCTGTGGGCGGGTGCCACACACCCCGCACTTCCCCCACCCTCCATGCATGTGCACGTGATCCCCACGCATGCATGCACCCCGCCCCACCTGCGCATCCAAAAAATCAGCTGGCAGGCGGGAGGTGCGCATGCACATGTGAGGTGGAGCTGAGCTGGGTGACGGCTCGCGTGTCCACAGAGAGGGCCCTGCGGGCCAGCTGTGACACGCATGCCATAGGTTCTCCATTATAGTCATAGGTCATTTATTTATTTATTTATTTAGACGCTCTTATAGGCCGCCCAATCCCGTGGGACTCAGGGCGGCGTACAACATGAATAAGAAACGTACATTTAAAAACAATGATCATAATTTAAATTAAAAATATAATTAAAGAAAAAGAAACATTATAAACGCAACATTCAGGGGGGAATCTGATTATCCTATTCATCCCATCTGCCGGAAGAGCCATGTTTTTAAGGCTTTACGGAAGGCCAGCAGGGTGGGGATAGTCCGGATCTCTGGTGGAAGTTGGTTCCAGAGGGACGGGGCTCCCACAGAGAAGGCCCTCCCCCGTGGCCCCGCCAACCGACATTGTTTGGCCGATGGGACCCGGAGGAGGCCCTCTCTGTGGGACCTAACCGGTCTTAGGGAGGTATGTGGTAGGATGCGGTCCCGCAGGTAACCTGGCCCTGAGCCATGTAGGGCTTTAAAGGTCAAAACCAACACCTTGAATTGCAACCGGAGACTAATTGGCAACCAATGCAGCTGGCGGAGGACAGGTGTTACGTAGGTGTATCTCGGTACACCCACTACAGCTCGCGCAGCTGCATTCTGTACCAATTGCAGTCTCCGGATGCTCTTCAAGGGTAGCCCCATGTAGAGCCCGTTACAGTAGTCTAGCCGTGAGGTGACAAGGGCATGAGTGACTGTGAGCAAAGCCTCCCTCTCCAAGTAGGGTCGCAATTGGTGCACGAGACGAATCTGTGCAAAGGTCCCCCTAGCCACAGCTGAAAGATGTTGCTCCAATTTTAGCTGTGGGTCTAGGAGGACACCCAAATTGCGAACCTGTTCTGAGGGAGTCAATTTTTCTCCCCCAAGAACCAAGGAGGGACAGTCGACATAGTCCTTGGGAGGCAATATCCAGAACCACTCAGTCTTGTCTGGGTTGAGTCTGAGTCTGTTCACTCCCATCTAGACCCTCACATCGTCCAGGCAGCGGCACATTACATCAACTGCTTAACTGAACTGACACGGGGTGGAGATGTACAACTGGGTATCGTCAGCATACTGCTGATACCTCACCCCATGTCGTCGGATGATCTCACCCAGCGGTTTCATGTAAATGTTAAACAGGATGGGCGAGAGGACCGAGCCCTGTGGCACCCCGCAAACCAGGGGCCTAGGGGCCGACCTCTGTCCTCCTGTCAACACCGACTGCGTCCTGTCAGAGAGGTAGGAGGAGAACCACTGTAAAACAGTGCCTCCCACTCCCATCTCCCCAAGACGACGCAGAAGGATACCATGGTCAATGGTATCGAAAGCCGCTGAGAGGTCAAGTAACACCAGGATGGAGGAATAACCCCCATCCCGGGCTCGCCAGAGATTATCCATCAGCGCGACCAAAGCAGTCTCCGTACTGCAGCCGCGCCTGAAACCCGATTGAAAGGGATCCAGATAATCAGTATCCTCCAATAGCCGCAGGAGTTGGAGCGACACCACCTTCTCAACAACTTTACCCAAAAAGGGTAAGTTGGAGACTGGACGGAAGTTCTTTAAATCTGCTGGGTCCAGGGAAGGCTTCTTGAGGAGGGGCCTCACCACCGCAGCTTTTAAGGGCTGTGGATCCCTCTCTCAAAGGATCCCTCTCTCAAAGAAGCGATCACAACCGCCTGGAGCCAGCCGCGTGACACCTCCCTGCTGGCAGAGACCAGCCAGGAGGGGCACGGGTCCAATAAACAAGTGGAGGCGCTCATCGCTCCTATGGCCTTGTCCACATCCTCAGGAGTGACAGGCTCAAACTCGTCCCATATAACAGGACTAAGACTCGCCCCTGTCATCTCGGCTTGCCCTGTCCAAATGGAGTCCAGGTCTGTCCGAATCTGAACGACTTTGTCCGCCAGAAACTGAGAAAATTCCTCAGCTCTGCCCTGCAAGGGATCTTCAGCTCCCCCCTTGGCTAGGAGGGAGCGAGTCACCCTAAACAGGGCGGCTGGGCGGGAGTCGGCGGACGCAATAAGAGCGGAAAAATGCGAGCATTTTGCCGCCCTTATCGCCACTAAGTAAGACTTAATGCAAGTTCTTAAAAGTGTCCGGTCAGACTCAGCTTTACTGGCTCTCCATCGTCGCTCTAGGCGTCTCTTTAGGCGCTTCATCTCCCGGAGCTCCTCAGTAAACAAAGGAGCCCTCCGGGATCCGCTGCCACGGAGAGGCCGCAAAGCCCCCGTTGCCGCCTGATTCCAGGCAGCCACTAGAGCCTCAGAGGGAGTCAGGTATTTCCCCAAGTTCCCTCTGAAATCCTTCAGATTCCATTAGGCGCCTGGGGCGGAACCACTTAATCGGCCCCGCCTCCTTGCGGTGGAGGAGTGGTGCCATGAAATCCAACCTCAGAAGGAAATGATCTGACCACGACAAGGGTACTGTGACTAAACCCCTCAGCCTCAGATCATCTCTCCACTGCCCCGAGAGAAACACAAGGTCAAGCGTGTGACTTCCCTCATGAGTCGGACCCTGAACTACTTGGGTCAGGTCCATGGTTGCCATGAACTCCTGGACTGCCTCCGAGGTTTCACCGGGCGATGGCAAATTAAAGTCCCCCAGCACCATCAACCTGGGGAACTCAATCGCCAGCCCTGCTACCGCCTTGAGCAGAACAGGCAGGGCCTTTGCAACGTAGCTAGGAGGCAGGTACGCTAGCAAAAGGCCCACCTGGACCCCTAAGTCCAACTTCAGAAGGAGCGTCTCACACCCAACAATCTCCGGGGCAGGGCTCCTTCGAGGATTAAGGTTCTGGCGAGCTATAATCGCCACTCCTCCACCCCTTCCCTGGGGTCGCAGCTGATGCTGAACTGAGAACCCGTCCGGGCACATCTCGGAGAGGGGAACCCCCCCTCCTGGCCTAGCCAGGTCTCAGTGATACATGCCAGGTCCGCCCCCTCTTCCAGGATTAAATCCCGTACAAGGGGGGCCTTGTTGGTAATTGACCTGGCATTCAACAGCAGCAGCTTGAGCCCAGGGCCCTGACATCCCTGGTTACCAGGACCTCGGGTTGAGCAAGATGGAACCAAACCAGAGGGGCCAGAACAAGGAATCGCTTGGAGACAGCGAGTTCTCGTTCCCCGAGAGCGGCCTACCCCTCTGCTCCCGTCATACCTACCTCTCCCTGTTATGACCGTAATCTTCCCGTCCCCCATCCCATCAGAGATCCACTCCCCTCCCCCACTGGTTCCCCCCTCTCCCGACAGACCATGCATACCATTCATACTACGCCTGGGAATGGACCTAAGTCCCCCTCCACTTCTGTTTCCACACTCAGCAGAGGGGGACAAAGACCAAACCCCCGGCTTGCTCATTCCACTATAATAATCCATAAAACTCTATCACCCAATCATACCCATTCACAGCCCACCCCATAACCACAGTCACAATAGTTCCGGGGTAAAAATTGCAAGGTTAATTATCACAAGTGTTAAAATCAATAAAATTAATAAGGAGCATGTAAAAATAATCTCATTAAAAATTAAGTCAATCAAAGAGTTCCAGTGTCCAGTTATGGGAAGCCAATAGTCCAGGGGCTGATGGTATATCCCCCTATCCAGATGGTATCTATAGATCATGAGTTCTCTCCCTCCAGAGTCCGATGTCAATCTGTCAGAGGGGAAGGTCCCCCATAGATAAGGGGGGCCTAAGGAGAGGGAACTGGCCACTGCAGTAGTCCAAACGGTGGGCCCGATCGTCGGTGCGGCCCCAATAATAAACACAGTCGCTTCAGTGGTGCTGGTCTGCATAGCAGTATTGGTCGTATCCCGTTTCCAGGCTGTAGAAGGCACGGTGCTCGCACGACGTTCACACGGCATTCCAGTCGCCTCTAAAATGGCGACCTCCTTCCTTCCCGCATCCCACTTCAAGCTTCAGGCCAGAGACGTAAAAGAGGCCTGGCCAACAGCTGTTCAGTGTTGGTAGTCCCGGGGGATTACTGGGCGTTCGTCTAAAGAGGGCATTTGGCTAGAAGGGCAGAATAGCAAGCCGCAGCGAAAAAATAACAAACACCAGCGGCAACGCTTGTTGGATAAAGAACCCAGCTGAGAGCACTCAGCTGGGAGAGTCCAGCCCGAGTCTTTAACGGCCGAGAAATCAAATTCAGATCCCCACCGAAGCAGTACCGATCTGTCTGCTATACATACCCAGCATTATCCAATGTCCTTGTTTCCCAGGTTGTTGCAGTTCCCGGCCAGTAGCCTTCACGTTGTTGTTTAAAAAAGTTTTTGGATGTTAAAAGTGTTAAAAAGAGCTCTGCGGCTTCGCGGACGCCATTTTAATACCGCCGGCGTCTTCCCGAGCCTGGAAGCTTCCCGATCTGCCTAGTCCTTGTGGCCAGAAGTCTTCCTCGACCAAACGGACTGGCGTGCTCCTGGGGTCTTCCAATTTCTTCCGACCCACTCAAAGATGGAAAAAGCTGGGTCGGGTCCTTGCAATTCTTCAGAGAGCAGATGAACGAGAGCGGAGGGCAGTTCGTTTGCAACCTCTCCGCTTAGCTCCACCCCGGAAGTGACTTTGACCAGCTTCTCTTGCTCACTCTTGGGTATCTTTAAATAGGGTAAAGTATGAGCATTTTGCTGCCCATATTTGCCACGCTGCCTCCCATGAATGTTTCCATGTAGGACTGGGGTGTCAAACTCAAGGCCCGGGGGCTGGATCTGGCCCACGGAGTGCTTAGATCTGGCCCGTGGGGCCGCCCTGGAAACAATGAAGGACTGGCCCGCAGTGCCTCTGCCAGTGAAAATGGAGCTCGGGAGGGCTGCCCTCCTGAGTTCTGTTTTTTGCTGGCAGAGTGTTGCAGGAAGCTGTTGTGGCCGAAATGGAGCTTGGGAGCCTGTTTTCGCTGGCAGAGCGCTCGGGCCACCACAGGTGCCCCCGACACAAGTGACGTCGAGCTGGCCACAGCCCCCTGCCCCCCATCCCCCCAAAATCAAACACAACCCTGATGCAGCCCTCAATGAAATCGAGTTTGATCCCTGATCCAGGATATGTCCTTCATATAAGAAAGTCCCAGAAGCAGTTCCTGACATACCAAGTTTTAAAAAGACTCAGGATGTAATTAAAATAAAGAACTTGGTCTAACAGCAATTATAATATATAAACAATGTAAGGTAGTCATCTGATCCTGTGAATCCTTTAATTTACTAGATAGTTTTGTTTTTATTGCGTTAACTTGCTTTATTTTGGAACAATTCATTTGGTTATACTTTTTTTATACTGGCATGTTATCTGTAAAGATAACAATCATTAAACTTTCCACTCAATAAGTAAATAAGCCAATCCTTAATATGTTTGCTTTGCAACACTTCCTTCCAACACATTTCTGAGATACGTTTTCAGTTTCTCCAGCATGAAATCTGACCGGTCCAATCTCTAAAACATGTTCACAGAATTTAAGGGCCCTGTAACAATGGAAAGTTTTATGGATGTGGTTGGGACAAAAGTGAACTTACAGAAAGAAGCACAGAAGGGTCTGAAGCTAGCAGTTTACGATAAGGTGTTTGTACTGCCACATCTGGAGCAGTGGTGAAATCCCAAAAATTTCCCTACCAGTTCTGTGGGCGTGGCTTGGTGGGCATGGCTTGGTCATGTGACTGGGTGGGCATGGTCAACTTGATTGGTCTCACCCTTAGGAAATTTCTCCTTAGTCCAACTCACAATAAAATAGCACAATAAAATGGCACTGTTCCAATATTTAAAATGGAATAGAATAACAGAGTTGGAAAGGACCTTGGAGGTCTTCTAGTCCAACCCCCTGCTTAGGCAGGAAACTATACATCACTTCAGACAAATAGTTTTCAAATCTCTTCTTAAAAACTTCCAGTATTGGAGCATTTACAACTTCTGGGGGCAAGTTGTTCCACTGATTAATTGTTCTGTCAGGAAATTTGAGGGATTCCTACAAATATGAGGGAGTCAATCTATTTTCCAAAGCACCAAAACACACAAGGAACAATGGATGGAAACTAACCAAAGAGAGAAGCAACCTAGGACTAAGAAGAAATTTCCTAAGGGTGAGACCAATCAACCAGTGGAATAGCTTGCTATCACTAGAGGCTTTCAAAAAGAGTGGGGGAAGTACACCCCAAAAGGACAGTGCCAGGAACCACTAAAACAATGCAGAAAACTTGAAACAGCCATTCCCCTTTTTAAAAAAGTCTACCCCAAAGCAAAAGCAGCAGCTGAGAGGTAATCTAAGAGCAACTGCTCAGGCTAATTGAAAGTCTGGGTGTGCTGCCAAAAGCGATTAACCCTTCCAACTATATTATTCTATGTTCTGTGTTCTAAATTGGGTGCTTCATAGCAGAAGCAATACAGCTGGCTTAACCACACAGTATCAGCTGATCACAGAAGTGTTACTTAATACTCTTTATAATGAAAAAGTTTGTAATCTTGTCCTTCTTTCTGAAGGGAAGAGGTTAATCCCATCCCTTGATGGGTGATTGATGGGTTTCCCTGCCCTAATCCTGTCAGTTTCTGTTGTTTATTGACTTGATTCAGTGTGTATGGCTGCATTCCAGCTGCAACTGTTAAGTGGAGCTATTAACTGGAGAGAGAGAGAGAGAGAGAGAGAGAGAGAGAGAGAGAGAGAGAGAGAGAGAGAGAGAGAGAGAGAGAGAGAGAGAAAGAGAAAGAGAAAGAGAAAGAGAAAGAGAAAGAGAAAGAGAAAGAGAAAGAGAAAGAGAAAGAGAAAGAAACCCCCTCTCTTGCACTTTATTTTTAACTGGTTCTCTGAACTGTCTAAGCAATTTACTGTTTGGGTGAACCGGTGAGAACCGGCTGGATTTCACCTGTGATCTGGAGGAAAGGAGACTTTAAGCACTTTAGAAGTTTCAATATTTTAGCAAACTTTCAAAAAAAAAACCCCCTGAATCAATAAAAGCTTAACACAAAGATGCTTTTTTCAGAAGGCAACTGGACTTTCTTGTTTTTTCTTTGAAGACGTTTCGCTTCTCATCCAAGAAGCTTCTTCAGCTCTGGCTGGATGGTGGGGAATGGAAGGATTTATTTTCCTTGCAGACAGCTGGTCATTTGCATTCTTTTAGCGAGTCATTGAGGCCACCTGGAGGTTTATCTGTGTCCTCAGGGGTCACCTGAGTAGTGCAAAAGGATGTGGAGCCTTCTTGGAACTGCTAAAAGGACTGTGTTGTGGAGCTGTGCTTTTTGCAGGGTGTTTTCTATCCCTTCACTGTTGAACACAGGGGCAGGCTGTTGGGGATGAGTCATATACAGCTGGTCATTTGCATCCTTTTAGAGGGTTGTTGAAGCACGTGGAGGTTTATCTGTGTCCTCAGGGTCACCTGAGTAGTGCTCCTGGTTCCTCTAGCCTGCAATTTTTTCCCTCTGGAAATACATTCCTACTCCCACATTATTCAAAGGGTGTTCATTTTT
Source organism: Diadophis punctatus similis (assembly GCA_023053685.1). Lineage (NCBI taxonomy): Eukaryota > Metazoa > Chordata > Lepidosauria > Squamata > Dipsadidae > Diadophis > Diadophis punctatus. The sequence continues at coordinate 5,318,729 of JALIGW010000034.1, read as the reverse complement.
AATAAAAGCTTAAGTGACAAACTCTTCAAATCCAAAAAGCACTTGGTGTTGGTTTGCATCTTGAGAATGCCCTGATTCTCTACTAACAGAGATGAAACAGAATTTCATTAGGGAGGATCGTGGCAGGAGCTCTGGTTGAACTAGTGACATGGAAATGAATGGACATCTGTGACCCATTTGTTGTCAGTAGTGACTAACTATTCAGAAATGCAACTGTTTCAGGACTTCAGGCTCTCTGTAAGATTTGGATGAGAGCAAAATCTAGTGCAAATGGGGGTTGACGAACAAAAGGAATATCACTGCACCTGTAACGAAGGCGTTACTAACGGTTGCAAAAATCTTTCAAAGCTTCCTTACTATTATCATTCTATGTTTAACGAAGAAATTGCATATATTAACGAGTTTACTGTCCATGTACTGGGTCACGTCTAACAAGAACTCTAGTCAGGTAGACTTACCTCTGCAGAGAGCCTCTGCTTTGTCTCGTATAAAGAGCGGCAGATCTTCAGAATCTCATCTCCCACACTCTTCTTTTGCTCCTGTTGGCACTTCATAAGCATCATTGTTCCCAGTTTAACCCAAATATTATTACTTGAACATATTCTAAAATAAAGGAAAAGAAGTTTTCTTGTGAACAGTAAAAGCAATTTGATCTCTATTGTGCATATCTACCTTTAAAAGTGATTTAAAAATCACTTTTAAAAAGTGATTTATTGACGACATATATTGAATGCGAATGCTTTGTGTAACTTTTACAATAAACTCAAATGAACTGCTTTTCAAGTCCACGTAGTCTTTTTAGAAACGAGTATGAAAAAAAGATTAACAGGATAAATTATTTTAATAATAATAAAAAAAACCTGTGTCCAAGAGAGAGAGAGAACTTTATTAGGAGGACCTGCTTATTAGGGCAGACAGGATAAGCAAATAAGTCATGAAGGTTGTGTTTTCTGTAATATTAAATAAAATATGATAACAGAATAAAAACTGAGGTCAGAGGCAAATAATAATTCAGATAAATATTTGTTAATCATTTAAAAGTTAGTAATAAGAGAAGCACGGTGGCTCAGTGGCTTAATGACGCTGGAGATGGTCTCAGGTCCAGCAGTTTGAGCCCAAGCACTGTGTGGCAGGAGCAGTCCTGTCACTCACCTCAGCTTCTGTCCACCCAACAGTTTGAAAGCATTTTCTATGCAAGTAGCAATAGCAATAGCACTCAGACTTATATACCGCATCACAGTGCTTTGCAGTCCTCTCTAAGCGGTTTACAGAATCAGCATATTGCCCCCTCCCAATAATCTGGGTCCTCATTTTACCAACCTCGGAAGGATGGAAGGCTGAGTCAACCTTGAGTCGGTCAGAATTGAACTCCTGGAGTGAGCAGTGAGTTATTTATTTATTTATTTATTTAATTTATTTATTATTGGTTCTTCTATGCCGCCCTACTCCCGAGGGACTCAGGGCGGCATACAGCATTACGCCTGCAGTTAGCCTGCAGTACTGCATTCTAACCACCAGATAGATAGATAGGCACCACTTCAGTGGGGAGATGAGCTGGTGCTCTGTGCAGGCAGTTAGGTTCCTGATGGCTGTGAATTTTGCTGGTTGTGGTGCCCGCTTGTGAGTCAGCTCTGGGAAGGGAGGGGGGCCTTGGGTGACACTGCAGGAAGAGCCACTCATCTCTCTCTCTGGTGCAAAATCAGCTCGCTCTCCTGTGGCGCACTGTGGGAGACGCGTGTGTCCTATAACAGGACTCGTACCTTGGTAAGCCAAACTACTATTTTGCAATAACACTGTGGTCTCTTGGCTACTGTAAAAATGCCATATGCTAGTAATAATATTAATACTAGTAATAACAAAAAATTATTTAAAGTCAATTATGAAATATTAGCCAGAATTAATTTTCTAATCTAGGGTCACAATGTGCATGCTATTATTGAGTTTAGGCACAATTATCACACTTGAATTGCCAGATATACCACAGGTACTGTGCATTACAGTAAAATTCAGAAGGTAAAAATGGAATAATACTCATAAATTATAAACTTGTCAAGATTAGTGTTACCCGCGAATGTTCTCCTCAAAACTAAATTAATGTAAGAATCCATACAATTTATCTATAGAATTAAAGCTTAACATTTTGTTCATTTTCTGCCTCTCACACTCCACATCCATTTGTCTATAAATCCACCTAGGGACAGGGTTTTGAATTTCAGACATTATGTGATTATTATTGGAAATTAAGAATGAAGTTTTATTTTTTTTCCTGGATCAAGATTAATAGAATGATGAAGAGGGAGAATCATAGATGGCATTAAACATTCTTATTTTTCTCTTTAATTGGATTGTGAACTATTAATTAATAAACTAAAGCAGCTTACATTAGGAATGTGCTATCCTAATTATTTGAAAAGGACTAATTTTAATATAAGCACCTAACTTATAAAAGCTATGACATTCACTATCTTCAGGAAAACTATGGATGTTGTGACTAATGAATGCATCATGTGGAAACAAAGTATTTTTCCTTGTCAGAAATGTTTTATTCATATGTAAAACTATGCAAATTTACACAACTGGGTACATTCTCGTCAAGGATGATGTCGTTGATAAAGTGACAGTTTTTCTTTGAAAAAATCCAGAGGTAATCTGGAATGTGACAACTCAAATAAAGAGACCAGATAAATAGTTGAATGCATAACTGAATTAACATTGTGGAATGGTTAAGTCTCCAGTCTGCCAAATCAGTTCAGTGAGAAAACACATTATGTCACATAGAGGTAGTTACATAGGGCAGAGATGGTCTCCTCCAAAATACCATCTCATAACACCTTCTGGCCCACAAAATTATTTTCCCCACCACTGTAAGAGAACACAACATATAGCCATTTTGGTTTGCTTTTTTCTTTTTAGCTAAAAATCAACTGAAGAGAGATAAATAAGAAAAAGCCAATATTCCATGGCCAGAAATCCATTCATACAGTACAACTTTTTTTTACTTCTGCCCTGTCTCCACTTCAGTCTGACCCAACAAATTTTCCAGACCAGATTTTGATAGGAAGAATAAGTTGAAAATAAATCCATGGAACAATATAAAACTCCATAGCTCAGTAGGATATTATCAAGCAAAACCAAAACAGCTGTCATTTGTCATTATAGGAACTCAGATTACAAAAGTAAGAGGTACAAGAGACAACTAGTGCTCAATTTTACATGGCTCAGTGGCCAGACAGAGAATAAAACAATTTTAAACTTTACAAGTAGTGTTCCTCCCACCCCCACCCCCATAATTCTTAAATCAATTAACTCAGAATAAATGGGTCAAAAAGGGACATATTAGGAAAATTTTAAAGTTAGGCAGGTAAGAGTAGTTCTATATTATAATCCTCCCCCGGTTGTAGCCAGAAATTCTTAGTTTTCTTTTGAAAAGGAAAACAATGAAATTATGGTATAATGGATTGTTTAAATACACCATAGATCTAAGCATGCTGGTTTTTTATCCATATGCATAGTTTTTTTTGAAAGGCAAGAGAGGAATCTAATGAAAAAAGAAAATACATGTAACTAAGCTATTGTAAAAAAAAAATCTATTTCTCAATGCACAAATGAGCAAATGAACAAAGCAAGCCACTCAGAACAGTTCACTGAAATGTATAGCTTGGATGGACCCCCAACCCAATGGGTCTTCCATATTCCATCAGAACAAAATATGTAGCAAATATTCTGATTAAAGGAAACATAGAAGGACAGCTATGTTAGCCTATGGTAACCAAAAAATCAGGAAGATTCTGGTAGCACCCTTCTCTAATTAACAGGTATAAGCTTTCAGTAGTTGCTGCCCACTTCATCAAATGCATAGATTGACTAAACTCCCAGGACATTCTATTGTGGATTACAAAGTAATCATTTTGGAAAAAAGAGATTTTAACAGCGTGGTTGAGCAAGAAATTGTACATCAAAAGGTTTTAGGCTATCTCTGAAGGTCTTAACAAAATGCAATGTTTTTTAATTGATAAATTTTAACCTGTCTTTCACGCAATCTCCATCTGCATAAATAACCTGTCTTCTCCTTCCTTCCCCATTCACTTCATCCCATTGGAAATCCTGCATCAGTTTAGCTACTCTATCGAACTGACCAAGCAAGAAATAGATCATGATAGCTTGTGCCTTTTAATACACTTTGTTAATTAGAAAAGATGCTATAAGACAATTAGACTCATTCTGAATGTTGGTTTGTGGTATACTAAATAAACCCATTGTGTTTGTTGAGATCTTCAAAGGTAGCCTGACATTTTTTGATATTCAGCAATCTCTCACTGAATTGGTAACATTGGTAATGTTTTTCCCCCCTTTCAAGATGGAATGTCCTAGAAGGCTGAAATACTCTGATATACGGTACCTTTTGAGTCAAATTTCATGTTCATTAATTATTTTGTGAAAAGTTTCGGCTAGTTTGTTCTATGAGGAATCCAGAGGGGCAAATGATGCCAAATATCAGAGGAAGAGCATGTGAAGATATCGCTAATCATGTGTGTCAAGTTGTTGGGGGGTGCATGATGGGACTGTTGATATATAATGTTCGGGCAAAGTACACATCTGATCTTTTTTGGCAAGGTCTGATTCTCATGTTAGTATCCCTGTTCTGTTATTGCTCATGGGAATCTGTATGCAAGTTTAGACCTGCCACCAAGCAGCTAAGAAAGTGAAGTGTTCCTTTTTAGTTGGGTTGTACAGTATTAGCAATAACAACATAACACCATTGTCATCTACAGTTCACAGCTTAAGCCACTCAAATGTGTGCATGTACATGTATATGTGTGTACAGACATACACACACATATGTATATGTGTATGTATGTATAATGTTTATAGGTCTGAACCATTTTATTAACTTCTATTAATCTTTCAGAAAATATCTATGCATTTTAATTTTAATTTTGTTGGTCGGTGATCATTATCATTAATAGGTTTATGGACTCTATGAGAAAATATATGATATTTTTTTGTACTTCAAAACCAGCAAAAAAGTCTTTCAGAATAGGGGTGGCCTAGAAATACCATCAATCAACCACTCACTCAATTAAAGTGGCAGTTTCTTACCACTTAAAAATAACAAGGGAATTCTACAATCATTTATTTCTTAACAAATGGAAAGTACACTCAGAATTAACACTAGGAGAATATCTACTTTAAAATCCCCAAAGGTATTTGAAACTTATGTTAAAGTGTAAAACAAATAACTTACAAATCTGGGCTTTTCATAGGAGGCCAAGCTTGCAGAAGCATAACTAAATGCTGGAATTCTTCATGTTTCCCGCTATTTTCCAGAAGTTTCATGACGAGAAGGTACCTTTTTTCTTCATTTTCAATTTCTGTTATTTCCACCTAATAAATTGGGAAACTCACAATAAATACAGGTATCAGAGTAGAGAACATAATTATCCAAATATTAGTTGCTTAGACAGTTAAATTGGTGGCATATTAAACAAACCAAACCAAACAAACAAACAAGAGATATCCTTGTGTTAAATTGAGTTTGTTTGTTCCCTTCAAGTCAATGTTTAATCCGGGCAACTGCATGGACTAGTTCCTGTAGTTTTCTTGGCAACATTTTTTGGAAGTGGTTTGCTTTATTTTTTACACATTTTCTTACAAACCCAAATAGGAATATGAAACACATACTTTCACAGTTCAAATATCTCCTGCAAGATTTCCTGGTTTCAGTAATGGATGAAAGCATGAAGGAGGACAGAGAAAAGCCACAGGTATAATGGAATTAGTTTGAAGAGATCGATGACAAGCAGAGACGCTTAGGGAATCTTTGTATAATGGGGCTTTCTCTAGCACCCAGGGGATAACTGAATTCTTGTTTCTTCTTGCTTGGTTTAGTAGTCACAAGGCAGTTTATCTGCTTCATGCCACCAAAATTCTTGCTCTAGAGGAATTGGGTAATAGATTCCAGTAATATGCTTCCATGGCAGTTAATGCTGATTCAGCAGTTAATTTCACTTAGAGTATCCTTTATGCTTTATTCTCCCATTTCTGCTACCAGAGATGCTTTTAATTCAAAATGGTTAAGTCTGTTTTATTTATCAATCAAATTTATAAAACCGCTCATCTCGCCTAAAGTGACCCTGGGCAGTGCACAAGCATTTGATGTATGAATAGATTTCCCAAGGTATAGAATTCTGGGGTTTTTTGGCATAAGAAATTTCATTCTTCTGAGTAAAATAGCACCTAACTTCCCTTAAACAGGCATGTCACGTGGATGTGTCATGTGCAGGCCATGCCCACTCCAGCTCCGCAAAGGCAAAAAAAGTTGTGATACGTCATGTGATGTGATCAAGTTTGACACCCATGTCTTAAAACATGTTGTCCCATTCTGATAGCAAGCAAGACCATTCCCAGCTTTGGATTTTGAAGGGATTTTATAAGGAAGATGGGAAGGGGCTTTAGATAAGGGAAAGAGCCTTCTATCCTCATCCCCTATTAGCAAAGTGATTGCATAGAAAAAAAATGAGGCAATGTAAATAAAAAGAAGTCATTGATCTCTTTGCAGTTCTTCCAATTCCATAGTTCTTTTTGGATTTGCATTTATTAGAAGCTGAACTTCAATCAATACATAAAAACTCAAACCAACTATCTCCCTTAAGAAAGCTCATATTAATAGAAAGCATGCTAAAAGGATCTTTTGATTTATACATAAAAAGGTTTTTTTTGAAAATCATCAAGGTACATAGCAAAATAAACCTCAAATATATAATATAAATTATACTTTAGGGAAAAAAAGCTGTTAAAAAAAGTGAAATCTGACAGGAAAGAACTGATAATTAATTCAAAAATAACATTTTAAAAGCTGGAAATCTGAATATTATTGTCATGAGAATATGTTATAAAGACTTCTGTACAAAAAGCAAATAATAAATACTGATTTGTCATATATTTGATTATTATTGAACATACTCTGCTATAATTAATACAGGAATACATACAATTTATCAACAAATGTCTTATAATAAATATTCAAACTGAAAAAGGCTAAAATGTTGACATAATGTTATTTCTCATTTACATTTTTCCTTCTCAATGTAAATTCTGTATTATTTTATACCAGATATGATTCTAGAGGATTTTGTCCATAATGATACTATTGAAATACTAATTTTCATAAACACTATCAGCATTTAAAAGAATGATCTTTAAATGAGTTTCAGAAACAGGGCTGCTGAAGCATATGACACGAGGAAACCAAACATTTTCTTTTCTGGAAATTTAAATTAACCATATGCATTTGTTAAACACCATAAAATTATCTGTTCATACTAGCCAAACCTCAAATCAATGGAAGATTTATTTGTATCCTAGCAAAATCCATGTTCCTCCACTGATTCAATATATTTTGTTCTCCCACTGAGATTTCCTTGAATTACACACATAATTATGTACAGTATGTGTCATTATGAACTCATAGAAAAGCAGTGGCTCTTTGCTTCATCAAAACTGATCTTGAAATAGAAGATACTGATTGATAAATGATTATGCCATTTTTTCCGAGAAGAAACTCAGAATAGGATAAATTACTTGTTCTTCTCGACTTAGCTCATATTCCTATACTGTAACTTAGATAAATTACAGATCAACGTTCTAAACGTCTTAGCTGGAGCACAGTAATTTCCCTTGTAATGGTTTCAGAACACGAAGTTCTGTGTATGCTATTACATATATAAAAATTACGGTGTAATCCTATTTTCTCCAAGAGAGTAAACAAATGTCTACAACAAGCAGAGCAAAATGACCAAAATCTGCCATTTGCTACCCTTCTCACTACTTTTTAGTTTTAAGCAACTTTTCTTTTCCCCTCCCTGCTGGCGAGAGAATATAAGCCAAAAAGATGACCTAAAATCTCTTCTAGGTAAGATGTGTGAACACTTGTGTTTACAGATCCAGAATCACCCATAGACCGTACAAGGCATGTATGTCATCACTGGTGGCTTTTAAAAAAGAGATTGGACAGCCACTTGTCTGGAATGGTATAAGGTCTCCTGCTTGTGCAGGGGGGTTGAACTAGAAGACCTCCAAGGTCTTTTCCAACTCTGTTATTCTCCTCTGAACTGTCTAAATCAGGGGTGTCAAACTCAAGGCCCGGGGGCCGGATCCAGCTCACGGGGTACTTAGATCTGGCCTATGGGGCCACCCTGGAAACAGCAAAGGAACAGCCCGCGGTGCTTCTGCCAGCAAAAACGGAGCTCCATTTTCGCTGGCAGAGGGTTACAGGAGGCTGTCGCAGCCGAAAACGGAGCTCACGAGCCTGTTTTTGCTGGCAGAGCGCTCGGGCCACCACAAGCGCCCCTGACACAAATGACATCGAGCTTGCCATACCCACCGAGGTCAAACACAACCCTGATGTGGCCCTCAAGGAAATCGAGTTTGACACCCTTGGTCTAAATATTTTCCCTTGGGGATGTAGGAGGGAAGAAACGTTGGGGAGGATCCCAACATACTTCATGATTCAGCCATCATGAAGTTTATTTCATTCTGTTTATTTCATTCCTATTTACTGCCACTCTTATCTCAGCCAATTGCTAATTTGTTTTTTTAAATATCTAATAACCCTATGCTGTTTAGATCAAACAAGTAAGAATTAGAAATAGCTGTAATAAAACAATATAAACTTTGCATAGGCATTGATTTGCCAAAAGAATAGTGTCACTGAAAACAAATCCAGTTAATTCAAGGGGGAAACACAAATACTATTTCATAATTCAAAATGAAATCAGGGGCTACATACAACACGGTAAGAACGTATGTTGCAAAATGCCATTAACACTGAATTCTTCAGCTGCCATCCTACAGTAATAAATAGGGTAACTGAAGACAGCCCAACGTATGGTTTTAACCAACTTTGGCTGATCACAAAAAACATAAGCAACACAAGAGCTGATGAACACTTGGATGGGAAGTAATTATTCTACTGTCTAGAGCCGTGATGGCGAACCTATGGCACGCGTGCCGGAAGTGGCATGCAGAGCCATTTTTCTGGGCATGCGGAGCCATCGCCCGTTGTTCTTCCAAGTTCCTGCGCGCCGGCCAGCTAGTTTTCATGTGCACTGGCGCACCTGAAACCAGAAGAGCAGCCACGCATTGCGCATGCGTGCTCCAGGAAAATGATCTTCCTATTTCAGGAATGTGCATGTGCATCGGCCACCTGGTCTCCTGGTTTCTGGCACGCATGTGCGTGCAAAGATCAGCTATGGCAATGGCTGGCACACTGTCTCCGGCGTTCCTCCTGCGCAGCTCTGCCACCCCAGAAGAGCAGCAGAAGCGGCAGTGCAGGGGGAAAGGCAAGAGCCCGTGGCTGGCTTGGGCGCTCGGGGGAGTAGGGCTGTGCTTTTGGTTTGCAAGGTTTTTCGTGCAGCTGCGCAGAGCCGCCTTTTACTTCCAGCAACTGGAAGAAGGTGCTTTTCTCGGCTGCCGCACGAATCAGCTGAGATTGTCTTCCGTCTCTCCCTCGTTGGTTGCTGCATATCCGTGGGCAGAGCAGAGCGTTGCTCCATGGGCAGTGCACCACCAGCAGCAGGCTGGGCGGCTCGCTCCTCCGCGGTCCTGCCGGCTGGCATGGCTGGCTGGCTGGACGTTGCCCGGAATGCGAGGCTGGCAGGAGCCGCCACTGCCTCTGCAAAGGCAGGCCGTTCATGCCGGCAAAGGTTGATCCAAAACGGGGTGCGGAGTGCGCATGTGTGGTGGATGTGTGCATTCATGGTGCGGGGCACATGTGAGGTGCGGGGCTCATGCACGGTGCTGGGTGCATGTGTATGGGGCGCATGTGCATGGGAGCGCATGCGGGTGTGTGTGCACATGTGCAGGGGTGCGCGCACTGCATTATGAGTGGTGGCACGCAGGAGCGCTGTTGTGCACGTGCATACTTTTGGCACATGGCGACAAAAAGGTTTGCCATCACTGGTCTAGAGTCACATAATTTTTAAAGAAACACATCCAGGAAGATAGCAATGAAAAACAATTGTTACCAGGAAACCTATGTGGATGTACCCATGTAATAACCCGGAACTGAGCTACTTAAGAGGAATAGTTTTAAGTATTACAAAAGACAAGAGAAAAAGGAAATACTGTATATTCATTTGATCTGAAATCCCTTGTACTCACTAACTTTTCCTGCTTTCTGAGAACCATATGCAATTTTAATAATGTATACTTAATTTTGACTTATTTTCATGCTATATGCTCAACAGCTATGTCCTTTAATTTACAGTTTTAATTTTAATTTTATTAAAACTCATTAACAAAGAACAGGAATTAGAAAATGAAAAATCACCCCAGATATTTATTGGGTTAAGAGAACAAATAGTACAAACCAGCTCCTATTTAACAGATTTGAGAAGAAACCCATAAGTGCTCTGTTTTAGAAATAACTTGCTTATTTGTAAAGAAGAAACATTGCCATATGAGATTGCCTACCTGAGTCTGGGGCCAATAGGCTTTGAGAACAGCTTGTGTTCTAAATAGTATAAGCAGCTTGCTATCCTCGTCGCTTAGGTGAAAAGCTTGCTCCAAAATCTGTAGCACTCTTATGCGAGGCTTCACTGGTAAAGAATCATCTCCACAGTAGGGCCTAAGCCAAGCCAACAAATCATCTGAAGACACCAGATTCTCGCTACAATCAAATCAAGACACACATCTGTTATTATCAGTTTTCATCTAATCATATTCCATTAACAAATTCCATTCAGGTCCTTCTTGAATTAAGAGAGTGATCTCCAACCTTTCCAACTTTGGAAATCAGCGGGGAAGGAGGAGAGGGGATGGTTCCGCGCAAGCAGTGGGTGAGAATATGCAGGAATTAAACATTGAAGTAGCTGACCTAAAAACTATCAATAGATAGCAGAAATCCTTATATCTATTTAAAAATTATTCTTAACATTTATTTATAAGCAGTTGATAAATTAATTGAAAACTTAAGTTGAGGAAGCAGAATATCCTAACAGAAATAAAGTATGTCCCAGAAACCAGCTGATTCGTCAGGAACAAACAAAGATTTCCTGTTCAATATTTTCAGCAGATCTATTGTTGCATACTATCAGAAATGTGCATTGCTATACACTTTTGTTTTGCCAGTTTTGGGTGTTTTTAAACAAATTCATTTCTAAGGAAATTATTTTAACATCTTCTTATGGCTATTTTTCATATAACACAATCTATGTTAACTATTGGTCAGGAAAACTAAGTAGCATTCTGACTACCCAATGAAAGGAGACTATGTGTTCTTGTCACTAGAGAAAATCTGAACTCTAATGCCTGTTCAGTTCTTCAAACAACAATATTTATATAGTCAAATGCCGAAAGCTGCAGAATATGAAAAGGAGATATCTGCAAATTTTTGCTGATTGACAAAAACAGAAAACAAAACAAAATTGAAGTTTTGAAGAAGTAAAATGGACAATTAGAATAAAAGAATGGAGAAAGCCTTGGTAATTAAATTATCTATATGAACATTTAGCCTTCTCAAGGCCCCTCACGTCTGTCTTTCTTTAAATTATTATTTATTCATTCAGAAAGCAAAACTTTGAAAGTTGCTCCTGCCAAATTGTGACATTTTCTACCAGGACTCCCATTTATTATGTTCTTGATTTAGTTCATTTTGCAATACTTCTTTCTAACAAGTTTTAGATCATGTTGTTGCCAATCCAGGACCGCATCCTACTGCATACCTCCCTACGACCGGTTAGGTCCCATAGAGTTGGTCTCCTCCAGATCCCATCAACCAAGCAATGCCGGTTGGTGGGACCACGGGGGAGAGCCTTCTCTGTGGGAGCTCCATCTCTCTGGAACCAACTCCCACCAGAGATCCAAACTATCCCCACCCTACTAGCCTTCCGCAAAGCCGTGAAGACATGGCTCTTCCTGCAGGCGGGGTGAAAGAAGATCTTATTCTCCCATGGATGACTGATTTTTAAATTTTTGTAATTTTTAAAATTGTTTTATTGCTTTTTAAATTGTTCTTATTTCTGTTATATGCCGCCCTGAGTCCTACGGGATTGGGTGGCCTATAAGAACTTTTAAATTAATTAAATAAATAAATAAAATATAAATAAGTAAATAAATCTGTGATTCAAGGTACACTTGTGGGAGAAATCAGGATCTTAGCCCAAGAAAACAGTCAACTTGTTGGTTTATGTTTATTTCCAACAAGCCTAATGTTCTACTTTGCAGTCAACTTAGGTTGCATCTCTACCCCTCCTCAGATTTCTCAAAAGTAACTATATACTTGGAGAAGAATTTGAGAGAAATTAACCCCCACTCTCTTTCCCTCAAACATCTAGTCTACTTTAGTTTTTAGTTTTACAATGTAAATCTGCACTTAATTCTTGCATGAACCTCTTTGGTTCACAATCTTTATCTGAAAAGAAGATGGAAATACAGTACTTAATCCATACTAGAATGTGTGAGCTGTTGAAGTGGCATGCTTTTCCCACCTGTTCTCCTAGATATGCTTCATAATGTTGCCTTTTACCTGCCCAAACCTGGAACCAAGCCATATTGAACAGAAAATAGTTTATTCTCTCCCGTCTTCAGCAATAACTCTTCTACAACACGAGGCACTGCTTCTTTTTAATACATTTTATTCACCCACAAATCTTTTAGGAATAGTCTTTTAATATCTTCCTTCTCTTTTTTTTTCAGAGGGAAGGCTGTGGAGCTGTCTTTAATTTAACCTTTCCTATTTTCTCCAAACAGCTGCTCTTGTTTTCCTGTGCTAGAGTTAATCCATTTGACTCTGATCTGTTCCTTCAAAACGTCACATGAAAAGCAATATTGCAGCAGACTAAAGATAAAAAGTACTTTCTGTTAATTTTAAAAGTACACAAGGAAACAAATTAGAAAAGGAAGTTTCCTAGAAATAATTGACTAGATAATAATAATAATAATAGATTAATAATAGTTGCGTCTGCTACCTACTGAAGTAAAAAAACCTGTGTTGTTTTATTAAATAAGAAGTATCAGGTACAGGTACAGACAAACTTTTCTTGATCTAATACACAGACTATATATTGAATGACAAATCTGTGGTTTGATGAAACACGCAATCAAACAATCTTAATAAGATACTATAGGACTTACAATATTCCAGTTATCAGGAAAACCACCACTGTCCATCTCAGGCAACCACCGCCCATTTTACTACCTCTAAAAGACTATATATCTTTATTTGTATAAATACAGTAATGCTTGTTATATTCACTGGTAATATTTCAACTTGACACTGTTTTTTTTTAAACGAAAAGAAGAAGCAGGTAGCATGTGATTTATATTTGAAGTAATACTGCTGTAGTCATTCTAACAAGACAGATGAGAACATAATACCACCTAGAAGACACCAATTCAACCTGTCTGAAAGTGCTGAAATAATATAAGCTGACAGTTTAAGTTATCATTTCATAAAAACTTCAGAATTTATTTAGCCTATGTACTCTTTTTATATTCCATCTCTCAAAGAACTGGTGCTAAATTAGAAATGAGTTTTTGGAGGAAGTGACATTTGGAATGTAAATTAAAAAGTTGATAAATTAAAAAGAAAGCAGTTGAGGCCTTGGCTTCAAAAGTTAGGCAAGCTCATTTTTTCAGATAACTATATCTTCCTGAAGGGAACCATTTATATTTAGTTCCTACAACGTCTGAAGGATACAAAGGTAAATAATGTTTCATGGTATACAAGTCTAAGACCTTATTATAGTAATATTGGTATTACAAAATTTATCTTCCTACTAGAATTTTATATGGATTTGTGACTAGGTTCATTGGTCTTTTCCCTGGGGAAAATAATAGTTTGCGCCACAAACAGTGTAGCGGTTCTTTTAGAACTAATAACTTGACAAATTATAGCAGATAGATAGATGCAGGAGGTGCTTATTTGAGAAAGTTTGCTGCCAAGCATACAAAGTGGAAGTTTAAAGGCTACAGATCCACTGGTGGGTATGAAACTATCTGATTCCATCAAAACATGTGGGACAGATTCCTGAGAAAAAGCTACAAAGCTGCAGGTTTCTGAATAGGGCACAGAATGGGAATCTGAGATTAAAGATATGTATGTGTGAAGAAAGCATTTCAAATTTGGTAGGAAATTAGTACGGACAACAAAACCAGAAAGTATCTCAAATCTGCTGACTATCTGCATGAGTAAAAACACAGTTGAATATAGCATGCAACATAGGAAAAAAAAATAAATTATTTTTTGGCATAGGTTGCAAGTCCTGCTCTTAAACTGGTTGCATTTACTCTGCCACATCTCATTTCTGGTTTGGGGAGGGGGGGGGAATCCACAGCATCATTTCTAAACTGTTAGATTTAATCCAGGTTTTTACAATTAATTCAAATTTGATGCATGTTCTTATTTAGCAACTGTAATCAATTTTCATATTATACTCTCAAAACTCTTACCCATTTTCAGCACTTGTGTGGACAGCAGAGACAATGTCTTCCAGTATCTGAAAATGATCTTTATGAAAAGAATGCTGGTCACTCTCTTCACTGTCAAATGAGTAAAACAGAAAGATGCTTATTTGAAATCGATGTTTCAGAACTCTTAAAGCCTACATGTATAAACATTCTGTGCTGCTTATCAAACAAGTAAAAATTACACAAGATACGCTGATTGAGTTTATCATAATTTGGTTTGCTTAGTTTTGAGTCAATGTAATATGTGAATCCAACCATTTGTGGAACTGCAAACAATTTATGGCTTAGTAAGCTGAATTAACCCATTTGAACTTGTCCAACAAATCTTGTTTAAACAAGTCCTGATTTAGTGCTATTATGAGTTCAACTTTGATAACTGGCTTGGAACTCAACTTTTATAACTGGCTTTCATAACTGTCAGAGTAGTTTTTTTAAAAGAGAAATTAAGACACAAGATCCCCTCTAATTAATAATAAAAAGTATTTTATTTTGTTTGCCAGGAAAGTTGTCACATTAATAAGTATTAACAAACCACCTATAAAGACCTAATATGAAAGCATGTTAAAGAACTATCTGACATGTACTGATGAAGTTGCTTTGTTGGTTCAAAATCATGAATAATTAAGCATCTAAAGGGTTATTAAGGCTTGACTCCCAAAAGCCACAACAGTAATAACACCGAGATCTCTGCAAGATTCTAGGCCTCAACTCTGTTAGGAATTTTTCTGGCAAAAAATACATTTAGAGTATAATTTTCCCATTTCAAGCATAGAAACAAGCTGTACCAAGGTTTCCTAACTGCTTCTATTGCATAACTACCGTATTTTTTGGAGTATAAGACGCACCGGAGTATAAGACACACCTTAATTTTGGGGGAGGAAAACAAGAAAAAACCATTCTGCCTCTGCCTACCAGCATCAGGATCAGCGGTGTCCTCACTTCCACTCGGATTTTGATAATGAGCAGCACAGATCTTTTTATCAGTTTAAAACAGATCCTATCACCCTATGAGCATTTAACTGAAGTGGGTGGGGTGGGGGATGATTTTCATAGGGGCAGAAGAGGAACCTGGCACCAAAGGCTCCACTCTCAAGACGCCCCCGTCTTCCTACCTATAGCCGTAGGCGTTGAAAGCCTGGCTTTCTCGCAGTGAGGCCCGATAGAGACGCAACACTTCAGTCCTCCTGGATGTTGCCATCTCGTAAACACAGTGCTGGGCTTCCCTGCAAGCCCTGTGCGCCTTTGCTGCCTTGGTTGGAGCCTGATTCTGGAAGCGGTCCGGGAAAGCGCGGAGGTCGGGACTCGGTTGGCGAAGCGGGTGCTGTGCAGGGTGCGTAAAGCAAGGCGCTGCCACCTGAAAACACTGTTGCTGTGATCGCCGCCGCCTGGAACCACCCGAAAATGCGATGATCTTTTTTTTGCCTCCACACGCCCCATTTTTGGAATCGGGGAGGAAAAAGAGCACCACATTTTCAGGCGCTGCGCAGGAGGTGTAAGGCAAGGCGCTGCCATTCAAAAACACTGTTGCCGTGATCCCCGCTATCTGGAACCACCCGAAAATACGATGCTCTTTTTTTGCCTTTGCACGCCCCATTTTTGGAATCGGGGAGGAAAAAGAGCAACCGCCATTCCAGGCGACGGGGATTGCCAAAAATGAGCATCGCATTTTCAGTCTCCACATGCTGGAAGATTGGCGGTGGTGGCAGCGGTTAGGGTGCCGCTTGGAACCAGCCAAAAACCACCGCCGCATTTTCATGAGGGGGCGTGGCTCTGCGAATTGCACCAGGTAATCGGGGAGGAAAACTCCCAAAAATGTGATGCATGGAGGTGGGGCTCTTTTTCCTCCCTGATTCCCCGATGCAATTTGCAGAGCCGCGCGCCGTCCTCCTCCTTTTCTGCAGACTCACCTTCTCTTTCCTTCTGGCCAAATCTGTCTCCTGGGCCAGGAGCAGAAGCCGACCGCCCTCCGCCTGGGTTGACTGGAGATGGGGCAGGCCAAGCGGCAAGCCGCCTTGCCTTATGCCTCTTGCACAGAAGCACCCGCTTCACCAAAGGAGTCCCGGGCCGCTTGTGGAACCAGGCTCCGACCGAGACAGCAAAGGCGCAGGGGCTTGCTGGGAAGCCCGGAACTGTGTTTATGAGATGGCAGTGTCCAAGAGGCCTGAAGTGCTGTGTCTCTATCAGGTCTTGCTGCGAGAAAGCCAGGTTTTCAATGCCTACAGCTATAGGTAGGAAGACGGGGGCATCTCGGGAGTGGAGCCTTCGGTGTCAAGTCCCTCTTCTGCCCCCATGAAAATCATCCCCGCCACCCACTCCAGTTAAATGCGCATAAGGTGATAGGGTTTGTTTTAAATGGATAAAAAGATCTGTGCTGCTCGTTATCAAAATTCGAGTGGCAGTGAGGATGCCGCCCATCCCTGCTGCCTGGAACCGCCCGAAAACACAATGCGCGGAGGCAAAAAATGTCTGAAGGGTGGGGGCTGGCAGGTGGGCAGGGCTACCTTCAAAGTATAAGACGCACCCAAAATTTCAGCCTCTTTGGGAGGGGGGAAGGTGTGTCTTATAGTCCGAAAAATACGGTAACTAGCTTCTTGGGAAAAGGGAAAAAATCACCACAATAGGACCTTTGCAAAGCAAGCTATTGATAGGGTCATGCTAACCCCAGTTTAATATGTACAGTTTTAAATATTACTGTCCACTTAAGAGTTCAATATTTCATGAGTGGAATTTCAGTATTCTATGCTTAAAGTAATTTCACTGATTAATTTGTTACTTTGCATTACATAAGCTCTACTTCTGCATTTACTAGAGTGTAGTAACTTATATATACTTTTATCAATGTTTTAGAAACATTTGAGATATTAAGCATTTTACTGGTTGGTTAGTTTTAAAATTTTCCTCTACCAATATTTTCTCTTATGCTTTTAAAAGATGCTGCCTGATTAATTTCCCTCTCTCTCATTGCTTAGCTATCTGAGATAGAAAAGATCATTAAACAAAAAGGCAAGACTTGTTTACTGTTAAAAAGAAAGTAATATATTTCAATTCTCTCTTAAAAACTGTTATGTGAGACAATATCTAGACTGTTAAGCCATTTTCATATTAACATTCAGTGAAATTTGTTAGAAGCCCATCAAATGGTTGATATACGTGTGGTCACGCCACAGCTAATGCCAATTTATAATCTGAAAAATATAGCAAAAAGTATAACTAATAAGTAGTTGGTATTATTAATCAAGTGCAAGTTTTCATGGCTACTATTTATTCATGAAATGACTTGTGGGTAATGCTGTGTAAGAGGGTGAATATGTTCTGACATTTCTATTGCCTCTCTAATAATTGCCTCTCTAATAAGTATTCATAAACATCCAAATAATTTAAATGAGGAGAAGTGTTATCAACTGTCATCTACTTAGCCATTAGTGACTGGTTGTGGGCATCCTGCTCCACTAAATACAGTCAGTATATAAGGAATTGACATCTGCTGCCAACTTCACTTTCAGATTTGCTCTAAAGAAACCAACACCACAGCTGGCAAAATATAGCATATATTCACTATCTTGCATGGCATTATTCAGAGGTTCTTTCAAATTTATTGTCTTAGTTTAAATATGCACTCTCACCACTAGTAAATATTAACACATTTGAAACTAAAAACTAAGGAGATAAAGATCTTCTTAAAGCTGTACATTAGTTTATTAAATTCCTTTATAAAAAGATAAAACAAGCCTATTGTGTGGCAATTCCACTTTATAAAATATGAGGACACACAAGGGAACCTGCAGAGATGGCGTTAGTTTGTTCTTACAAAAATATAAGTATGATAATTTAGATCACTTTTCATTAAAACTAATCCTCAAATAGAATTGTTATGAGGAACTCACAGCTAATCCTATGGTTGATCTTTTTATTAGATACCAACTCCCACACTTTTCTTTTAATGTTCATTTAAAAAAGAATAATGGGCACTTTTGTAAAGACCCATTGGTTGAAACACAGTGTAAAACATTTTAATAAAATAAATAGAGCACAAAACTTCAAAACAAACCCATGAAACTGATATATGTAAAAGCCTGGCATTAAGGGCCTATTTGCTTACATACATGGATTTTCTACAAAAGCAAAAGCAAAAGCAAAAGCAAAAGCAAAAGCAAAGAACTTAGGGTACTATTCTATATATGTCTTCTTTTTAAAAATATATATATATATATATATATATATATATATATATATATATATATATATATATATATATATATATATATATATATATATATATATATATATATATATATTATACCATCTTAATTATATTTAACAATACACTCTTAAAAGTTCTGAAATGCATAATTTCACTTGCCTCAAAGCAGCTATCACTCTGATTAGAGCTGTCTCAACAACATCCCTGGGTGAAAGTCCTAAATCTCCAACAGCAACATCCAGTAATGTTTTTATCATGTTCAAAGGTTGTCCATCCAAGCACATTGTTACAACTTGTTCATGGATTCTTTTCTTTTCTGACCGGGATATATCATATTGATAGCCATATTCTCGCAGAATTTTCTATAAGGGGAAACCATTTAAGTGTAAGTAAGTTTAAGTCTCAATAACTCAATATTTATTTCTGAAATTCAGATTTCATTGCTAACCTAGAAGTAACCTTTTCAGAAACAATGAAAACAAAAAGCTACAAATTTTATTCCAATAAATTATGACAGAAATCATTATTCCCACCACTGCACAAAGCAATTTGTGGAATTAATCTCATAACGGTTACCTTAGGGATATTTATGGCATTATATTCTGTGTATGTAAAAAAAATCCACTATTTCCTTTTCCACCTTACTTTTATGATTTTATTAATAATACAAAAATTACCATCAAGCAAAACTATTGCAAAGTCCAAATCTATAGTAATCACTGTCCTACCAGGCAGCTAATAAATATAAATGCAGGTGATCCTGCAAGAACCAATCTGGGTCGGTCACCGGGACCAGTAAACCGGGAGGTTTACTTTTCTGAGCTTTTAGACACTGCTGGAGCCTCAAGGAACTTCCCTCTACTGGAATGAACACACACATACACACCTCGACCTAGATTGGATCTTGCAACATTGTCCTGGAACATGTATATTTGCCTTCACAGGTGATCCTTTTTTAATGATCACTCTTTCAGTGACCACTAAAACTTGAAAGAGCTGAATGAGTGGTAGTTGCAATTGGTTCTTGAAATTCTATCTATCACAGCACCCTGAGGGACACATGATCATGATCTGGGAACTTGGCAACCAGCATGGATTTCCAACAATTGCAATGTCCTGTAGTCATGTAATCGCAATGTGCAACCTTCTTTGCTGCCTTCCCACAAGCAAATTCAACAGGGGAGCCAGCAGAAAGCTGAGTGTTACAATCCTTCCTTAATGACCCATGTGGTCCTCACTTAAAGATGGTAACCAGGGACTGGCATTACTAAGCAATGCAGTCACATTATGTTGAGCTTTATGACAGTATCACTTAATGATCGACATTCCGGTCCCCAATTACCATAGTGAGGAGTACCTTTCCAAGTTTTAAAAAGGGAATGAGAAACGGTGATTCTGTCACCTGAATTATTTCAGCGTGAAATTAAATCTGGCTACTTTTATGGTGGTATGTTTTACAGAGTGAAACAAACCTAGATGAAAGCGGATGGGAAAATGTATTTAGAAAACTAGACCACAAGAGTTTCTACTGTATATGATAATCTTGATTTGGTTCTGCTAAATCTTTTTCACCTACCTGGTCACTGGTTTTCAGGTAAGAAATAAAACTATGATTAAGGGTTTCCAGATGTGCAAGGGACTGCTGCAGATGATTCAAAACATCTTCGTAAGTGATTTGCCTGTGAACCGCACCTTCTGTGAGGTCCCCCTCAAAAATCCTTTTCCCAGCTTTTTCAGCTGAATGTTTCATCGACTTTATGGCTTTCTTTGTCATCTCTACCCGGGAGTCGACTGACAGCTGAGAAAAGATAATGCTCAATTCAGCATAAATTGTCACTAGCATTTATAGTACAAGTGGTGCTTGAATGCACATGAATTGGGGATACTGAAACTGAATAATATGCATTGATTAAAAGATTTCCTCTTTTTTTAGTAAAGAACTAGAATGTGTTAAATATAACTGAACATGAGCAAGTGAAAAAAATTGTTTCTGAAAAGAGCTTTTGCCTTCAAAGTCTAAACCCATGCTATTTCTTTTTCCATGCCTATGTTTCTCTTGAATGATTCCATTATCTAATTTTTAAAAACATTTAAAAATACACAGAGACAAAACTACTTCCTTCCTTATAATAGCCTGTGGAAATCTTCATTCTTCGACTGGTTTGACAAATGCCTCTGAAGCTATCAGTTGAAGTATTCCACTTAAAATAGCATTTTGAGTCAAGAGCTCAAAAGGATTAACAAGTAAACAGGAAGGCAGTAGAATTGAACAATCCCATTCTTTCTCCAAATGAGTTTTCAAGCACCTACATATTGGGATTTTCATAATGTTACAATGTTTGGTTACTGCCAATTGCTTTACCTGAGACAATTAATAATTTCTCAGGGGGAAAAAATGAGCCGTATGTCAGTCAAGGAACTCTTCCAGATTACTTTAAAAAACCAGAAAGTTTTTCCTCACTGATCCACAGGTAAACTTTTACAGTTCAGAATTCTCAATGTAAACAATCTAAGTTCATGTATCATGCAAACCATGGTTTGTTTAGCTATGGTTATTATTAGATGGATCCACATAACATACTAAACCATTAAATGTTCACATAAATTATGGGTTACTGTAAAGTGTAAATTTAGTCATTATATCTACCGTATAGTGAATATCAATCTTTATTTTTTACTGTAAAATTAAAACACAAAATATTTCCAAGTATTGTAGAGAAGTGTATATAGATAATCATCTTTATGTATGTTAAACATTTCCTGTTTTTTCTCTGAAAGAATGATAACTACATACTCTCCAAAACTGAGGAGTGTATTATCTAAGAGTATCTCTAACATAATTCATCTAGAAAAAATATATTGCATTTTGCATTGCCCCCATGAGAAACTACACTAAAAACATATTTTGTTATTATGTTAAATTTGTATATCTAATTGAGGTCAAAGTCTTCATAGCAAATAAAACTCCAACAGAAGACATTTTGTAGTCTGATTTATCTCAAATGCTATAGCATAAACTAAATTAATAAAAGCACACCTCAGCTATAGGTTAATTGAATTTGATAAAGATTAAAAGTAGTTACATTTTATAGAAAGGAGCTATTTAATCCTTCAGATGCATTATCTGGTCCGATATGCTGTAATTTACTCAAGCAGTAGTCTGAACTGTGATAATCCTTGCCTGAAATGCTACCTCAGACTTAAGATCTTGGGCTAAACCATAATCAGGGTTCCGTAATCTTCCAGATTTTGCAAAACCAAAATTCCAAGCATTTATAGTAACACAACCCATAGTGAGACTCAGGGCTAGCTTTTAAACTAAAGGTGTCAAAATTTAAGGGACCCAGTGTGACCCTTTCTTCCAAATTATTCTAAAAGTGTAAATATTTGCATTGGTAGGAGGTATGTCATATGCCCGTGATGGCGAACCTATGGCACGCATGCCCGAAGTGGCACACGGAGCCATGTCACCTGGCACGCGCGACGTCGCTCATTCCTCTTCCGGGTTTCTAGAGCGCATGTGCACACGACGATCAGCTGGCCTTTGTGCATACAGCAGTGCTGGAAACCGGAAGAGCTGGTCTTCCATTTTCTGGCATGAGCATGCACGCCGGCCAGCTGATTGGTGGCACTAACTAGAAGACTTGCCAGCCGCCGCACATGTGCGCGGCAAAAACCAGAAGTACATTTTCTGGTATGTGCATGCCCCCTGGCCAACTCCTCTTCCTTGTCGCGGCCCAGACAAATGCAAAGTGCTCCCTTTTTGGCACTCGATGCCACGTGTGCGCGGCACCGAAAAGGTTCGCTATCACTGCCATATACTCTTGAGTTATCCATTTCAACACTCACAAAGCCACAAATTGCCTATCACAGCCTTGCTAACCAAGTCTGACTGAAATCCCTGTCATTTTCCTCTTCCTTATCCTCCTGTTTTGTTTAATTCCAAATTGGTAGCTTTCCTTGTTGAGAGTTCTTGTCAGACAAGACAAAAAGGAAGAGATCATCTTCAAAATATTTTATCACAATTTTATATAATGGCTGAATGCATTTTCGAGATGCTATCCTTTTTCAAAAGCTCAGACTGAAAATAGTTTGCAAGTAATCTCTATTCTTTTCAACAGAATTGCAATCAGGACTTTCAATTGTTCACTACTCCACATACTGAGTAATAGTTCACTTCGTTCTATCTATATTTGTCTATCTGCCTTACTTATGTTCTAAAAGCGTGTTCTAATTTCTGCACTGAAATAACCAATTCTTTTATGGAAAAATATATTGATTTTCTTCCCAAAGAAATAATTGTATTCAGTGTACATATGTATGGATTTTCATGAATTCCCTTTTTGAATAATCTGTTCAAAATGTGATTTGCTGTACAAATATACCAATTTAAGCTATTTATATTATTTAATACAGGGGCTACATGTTTTTTAAGTTGCAAGCACTATCATATGATTTTGCACAGCTGTTGATGCCAAATACACCCACTCCTCGTTTAGTGACAAAGTTCCTTTCCAATGATTAGATTGTTAAGCAAAATAGTTGTTAAGTTAACATGTGACTTAGGGGCAGAAAGAAATGCTATGAAGATCACTGGTTGCTACTGTCTGAATCAGATAAAGCTCTCTTGCACAGCTACACTATTGTTACTCTCAATCTGGTATGTGTTGTTGCCAGGAGTATAAATACTTTGTCGCTAAGGTCCATATGAAATTAAAGAAGTATCTTTAATAATGTAATATTGTTTATTAGAAAGCTAGTACTGGTTAATTTAAGTTCTAACTGAACAAAGTACAATTCAGTATTGTAGAAACAGATTAATTCCCAATCTATTCTTTCCATTAGCACTTTATCTAGGTAGTCTTCAATTTACAACAGTTCATTTAGTGATCATTTGAAGTTACAATGGCAGTGAAAAAAATGACTCACAACCATTTTCACACTTATAACCATTGCCGTATTCCCATGGTCATGTGATCAAAACCCAGATGTTTGGCAACATAAATCATGCAATGTCCCGGGGTCACACAATCACCTTTTGTGACCTTCTGACAAGCAAAGTCAATGGGGAAGCCAGATTCACTCAACAACTGTGTGACTAACTTAAGAGTTGCAGTGATTCACTTAACAACTGTGGCAAGAAAAGTCATAAAACAGGGCAAAATTTACTTGACAAATGTCTCACTTAGCAACGGAAATTTTGGGGTCATATGTTGAGGACTACCTGTGCTTTCTCTAGATCACGACCCCTAAACCAGACATCCTTCAGATATATTGGAGCCTAGTTCCCATAAACTGAAAGCAACATGGCTATTGGTTAGATGATGGGAGTGTCAGAGCTGTTTCAGATGCAGTTGAACCACAGGTACAAGAGAATGGGTCCGATGTAGCACTGACCAGCCTTGCTTTTGGGAATCCACATTAGAAAGATATACATGAAAGAACCATTGAGAGATTCTGACTCTCACACAGGGATTTGGCCATCCACCAGACGAGGACCATTATCATAATCAGAGATACAATGAGCAAGGAGAGAGAAAAGCAGTGCCAACTTGCTTGGAAAAACTCCCTGGGAATCAGGGAAACGTCTTGAAAGTAAGTTATTGCTCTCAAATAGTCTTTTTTTTTTTTGCCAACCTGGATGTATCCAATAGCTTCCATTATTGGAGCCTCTTCCTGACAACATTCAAATGCTGAATTTTTTTTAATGATAGTTTGTTCTGGTACTTTCCATATATTTTCCTCTACGCTTTGCCCATGTATTTAGAAACCCCAATTTTTGTCTACACTAATAAAAGGAAGCCATACACACAATGCTGTTATAAAATACTTACTTTGGTGACAGCCTTTGAAGAAAAAGTAATTTCATCCAGAAAATTGATAATGTCTCCTGGGTAAAGTCTATCAAAGTATTTGGCGCAAATGTCATAAGAATGAAGCCATTCTGGTGGGGTTTCTGGAATCCTTTTAATCAGATGGGAATCCCCATTCCAGAACACTTTTTTAATCCAGGCAGCATAGGCAGAGCTAGGAGAAAGCAACCTCCCATCTTTTCCTGGGATTTTAGGAGCAAGCTTGGAAATCGGCAGAATATTTTGACTTGTGAGGATAGGATCCAAAGCTTCCAGAGGATCTGCATTTTCTTCCGTTAGTTTTTTATAATTAAGACCTGTTAAGCAGAAAAAAATATGAACAGCAGTCCTTATGGATCAACTATGTAGAAATTGAAATAAAATGCAAAGCATGATTTATGGGATCCTATTACCAGTGCATAATTTTCATCATATTACAGTAAACACTTTCCTCCAATTTAGGGCATGGAATATTATGTTATTATGTTATGCAAGGTTTTAACAGAGAAACAAGTAGGCAGAGAAAAGAAGGGAGGCATATCAAAGCCTCAAAGAGGAGACTCATTTAACTTCCCACTTCATGAGCTTTAAAATTGTTAGAACAGGATAAAGTGATATAAATTTGCCACTCTTCCTACTACTCCTAGATCAAAATTACACATGATGACATTCTTAC
Organism: Diadophis punctatus similis; assembly: GCA_023053685.1. Lineage (NCBI taxonomy): Eukaryota > Metazoa > Chordata > Lepidosauria > Squamata > Dipsadidae > Diadophis > Diadophis punctatus. The sequence continues at coordinate 5,293,531 of JALIGW010000034.1, read as the reverse complement.
CAGCCATCAGTATGTTAAAAGGGCACTAAAAGCATTTTCATGTGTACTAAATTTTGTGTCTAAAACACCTCTGGATGGAGGAGTTTATCAACGGTATAGATGTGGATGAATTCTGTTCTAATTAATCTCTCTTAAATGGCCTATTCCTATACATGTTTATTTATAAATAAATCCCATGGGAGAATCCTGAATAAAAATGACCATAGCTTCAGTATATTTTTGTACGTTTCGGCTAGAACTTGGAGCAGGCATGGGAATGGGGCCAAAACTTCATTAAAACCACTTCATGACATCAGTTGTGCACCACTCCTAGGTGTCACCCATTTTTCCAGGGATAGCAATAGCAATAGCATTTAGACTTATATACCGCTTTACAGCCCTCTCTAAGCAGTTTACAGGGTCAGCATATTGCCCCCAACAATTTGGGTCCTCATTTTACCCACGTCGGAAGGATGGAAGGCTGAGTCAACCTTGAGTCTGGTGGGATCTGAACTGCAAAATTGCAGGCAGCTGGCAGGCAGCAGAAGTAGCCTGCAGTAGTGCACTCTAACCACTGCGCCACCGAGGCTCAGGATGATGCGAGCAGCCATGATTTTCTAAACTCTCTTCACAAAGAAAATATTTCATTATTTATTTTCTCCAATGGGAAAGACAAGCATTGGGTACGCTAGAAAGAATCAAGATTTGATTATGCCTTCCCTGGTTGATAGTCCTCCGGCCTGATCTTTTCTCAGCTAAGAAAAAAGAATAGTGTACTGTAGGTGAAGTGGATCCTGCAATCCATCTGCAATGGGGAAAGAAGTAGGTCAGGAAAAGTGGATCTATTCTGTTGCCTCACCATTTGTACCTGAAAGGTAGTGCCAAGGCACAGGTCAAAAAATAGATGGGGACTTTGCTTTCCATCATATTGGACAGGTCAGTCTAATAGGGTGGAATAGCCCAGGGAATGTAGTTTTTCCAACCCTGTTTTAAAGCAGCAGCTCCCAGCCCTTTCTTTGTTTAGGCAACTAAAATAAAATAAAAAAGTCTACTGTGTAAAGCCAAAAGTTGTATACAACAACACCTGCAGTGCTATGATGCACATGATAACTCCATTGCTCTGGAACTATTTTTTTAAAAAATAAGAATAAAAAAATGACAGAAATGTCACAGGGTCTCCAAATCAATTTTAAAAAAAATGGTGGTAGGCATTAAAGTCTTGGGATATCAGTCTAATGCTCAAACTGAGGCAGTAGATGCTAGATAGCATCTCAATGTAAAATATAGGCATCCCCTCCAGAATATTATTTTAACTAATATATAATATTAGTTATATTAGAACTGTTATATTAGAACTAAGGAGAAATTTCCTGACGGTTAGAACAATTAATCAGTGGAACAACTTGCCTCCAGAAGTGGTAAATGCTCCAACACTAGAAGTTTTTAAGAAGAGATTGGATAACCATATTTCTGAAATGGTATAGGGCCGTGGTGGCGAACCTATGGCACGCGTGCCACAGGTGGCACGCGGAGCCATAGCGGCCGGCACGCGAGGGTTGCCCACCGGCGAACTGGAAGTGCGGAAAAACGCACTTCCGGTTTGCCGGTGAGCTGTTTTTTGCACTCCGGAGGGTTCAGGGAAGCTCCCTGAAGCTCCAGAATGCAAAAAACTACAAAACGGACAAACCGGAAGTGCATTTTTCCGCACTTCCGGTTTGTCCGTTTTGTAGTTTTTTGCATTCCGGGGCTTCAGGAGCTTCCCTGAACCCTCCGGAGTGCAAAAAACAGCTCACCAGCACACCGGAATTGCGTTTTTCCGCACTTCCGGTTTGCCCGTTTCGTCGTCCCAGGCTCCGGTAAGGCCTTTGCGCGGGGGTGGGGGGTGTGCGCATGCGCAGGGGGCAGCATGGGGGGGGGTGTTGTGCGCATGCGTGGGGGGAGGGAATGGGTGTGGGCACGCGAGCACGCACGAGCGCGCCCCCCTTTTTTGGCACGCGAGCCTAAAAAGGTTCGCCACCACTGGTATAGGGTTTCCTGCCTAAGCAGGGGGTTGGACTAGAAGACCTTCAAGGTCCGTTCCAACTCATTCTATTCTATTCTATTCTATTCTATTCTATTCTATTCTATTCTATTCTATTCTATTCTATTCTATTCTATTCTATTCTATTCTAGTGTAGTCTAATTCTTATTCTATTCTAATATGAATCAAGTCAACATTTGTATTACCGTGAATTTAAGCCAATGACCCCCACATAGGAAGACTAGACTGTTAAAAAAAATACAACAATCTTGTGCATTTCCCATTTTCCTCCTTTATCTGTTCTATCAAGGTTGTCAATCATCTCTCCCTCCCTCCCTCCCTCCCTCCCTGTCTCTCTCCCTTAAAGCACAAGGCCATGACAAAAACATACCTTTATATCAATTAGTAAGTATCAATTACCAGTCTGTAAAGTAATGTACTAATTACCAAATTAATTGATCTCCACATGCAACTTTCTTTCTAATCATAGGCAGAAACAAGCAACTACACAGAAGATTAAATTCATCAAGCAAGTGCTGAACTGCAGCCTAATCTTTAAAAGCATCCAGCTTTACTACGTAGTTCTGAATGTTAACCACTTGTACCTGGTGCAACCGCCTTGAATTTTTTCAGTAGTCGTATGTGAGTTTCAAGTTTGATGGTATCTTTCACAAATTCAGAGCAAGCACAGTTCTCAAGAAGTGTGAAATAGTAGAGTAAGCGCTGGTGATCCTTTCCTTCAATGATAGGATATACATATTTGGTCATATGCTCATGAAAGGCTTTGGGAACAGTTTTCAGAGTCTCAAATAGGCCAAGACTTTTTGCCCGGTCTTCTATTTCAGCTGTGGACAAACTGCATGGAAAGCAAAGAAAAATGTAATAAATAAAACCACCAATTTCATCAATTTAATTTTTGCTAAATACTGGATGATGTTATCAATATTAAGTATGAAAAGATTTTCAAAAAGAGAGCTTCTTTGCATTAAACACTGCTATCATGTCATCCCTACTCCTTCTTTTCACTAGACTAGCCATACCCAATTCCTGCAACCGTTTTTCATATGTTTTAGTCTCCAGTCCCCTAATCATCTTTGTTGCTCTTCTCTGCACTTTTTCCAAAGTCTCAACATCTTTTTTATAATGTGACCAAAACTGGATGCAGTATTCCAGGTGTGGTCTTACTAAGGTTTTTTAAAGCGGTACTACTACTTCACTTGATTTTGATTCAGTATAATGGTACACTGAATATTCAGTATAAACAGTATGGAATTGCTTTCCTTTTGCTTCTACCCCAACTTCATTTAGGCTTCTACTTGTACTTCTAAGAGGTACCATCTGTTTCCACTCACTATCTGCCTCCATGCCTCATATCCCTCTGTTCAAAGGTGAATCAGTTAAGTATTTATCCTAGGTCCATGTTATTAGATGGCTTTCTTATTGATATAACATTTGTTCAACATTCAGCAGGCTTCTTTTTATCTAAACTGGGTGGTTGCTTAGCAACGTGTAAATGTTGCTGTAGCTAAATTTCTCCTGGAATTATATGCAACAGCAGTAGGACCTATGTATTAACTAATGATTTTCTAAAGATACTGAAAATGAAGTACTCAGCCAATTTGCCTGTAGTTTTCTACTTTGTATCATTGCAAAGGTAACTTACATATCAGTGGAATGAAGAAAGAGGCAAGGATGGACAAACACAGACCTACTAACCTATGGTTTGCCAACAATTATGAAAAATAATTTTATCCTGTCATTTCCCCCCATATCCAACTCAAAATGGCAAACGTACCAATAGTCCTTCTTCCTTAATTGGATTCTCATCTCACACTAAGGCAATTTTTGCAAGCTATATGCTTAAATTGATAAATTGTTAACCAAGGCACATTGCAATTAGGTATGATATGAAAACTATGTCAAAATCTATTTCTCTTTCCCCTAAATTTTCAGGTGTAATTTTTTTTATAACAAAAGTACAAATCATTTCAAGAGAAGGAAGAAAGGTTCTGAACGATGTGCCAGAAAGAAATATCAGAAAACTCAAGAAGAGGTTACACAAACTTCTGTTCTCTACATGTTTTAGAGACTATAGGTGTCACCAGGCTTTGCCATTAGGGTGGCAATTTCTGATAGGGAAGGTGCACTAACAACATATGGAAGGCATCAGATTATATATCTAACCTTAAACTGTTGATATGTTTAATTTTTATCATTTCATTTTTATAAACTCATTTAAAAAGCATATTCACAACATCGTATTATTAATAATAAAGCTAGTATACAATTCAGGCAGATAAGCAAGCACCTACCACATAACCCCTTGTGGCCTGGTTTCAAAGTTCTGATGGTGCCCCCTACCCAGTTTATATAGCTCATATAAATCAATTTTACATAAATTATACAGGGTTATTCAAAAAGAATGAACCTATTTCATGACGCAATATTTTATTAAGGAAACGCAATACAAAACTCCAGCCAAGTCACAAGTATTCTACTCACAATCAACTTTTATTTCCTGTCTTACAAGTGTTCAATGTGGCCACCACATGCACCAGGGGCAACATCAATGCGATAAGAGAATTCCTCCCAGGTGTGTATCAGCGTATCAGAATCCACTGAGTTGATCGCTGTTGTTATTTGATGTTTAAGGTCATCGAGATTAGTGGGTAGCAGTGGAACATAAACGCGATCTTTTACTTATCCCCACAAGAAAGGTCTGGGGATCTCGCAGACCAAGCACAAAGAGCAAGGTCTTGGGCCCCCCCAACCCAGAACGCCTTTTCCTGAGGACTCGCCATTCCGAGGGTAAACAAACAACTGAACGTTGCCGGAAGAACGACGCGACTACATCGCCCCTGTGGCAGCCATTCAAAACTTAGATCACTCCTCTTTCAAATGGTCACTGACTCATTACATGACAATGCTTGAGAACTGAAGCAATGCGTCATGAAATCGGTTCAATCTTTTTGAATAACCCTGTATAACTCCCCATTGCATTTTGGGCGCTTGATAACCAGCCTGTAATTATGACTATTATGGCCAGTCCGCAGCCATTTAACCAAAATGTATGAATATTTTTTTGCTGGAAACCGGTGTTTACTTCCATTTCTGGCAAAAAAAAAAAAACACCCACTGGGTAAAATGGGTTTGCTTAATAACCAGAGCAAAAAAGATGTAAAATTGGGCATGGTCACATGGTGACCCACTTATGAATTAGCACAACTTACAACTATAATTCTAGATGAGTTACGGTTGTAGGTCCAGGACTACCTGCATTAAACAATAAGAAAAAATGCATATACAATGCATTATGTATTTCTCTATATGACAAATGGTTGTCTTGACTATTTAAAAGCAATTCATCTGATGGTCTTCATTTCTTGCAGATGTACTTGTATATTTTAAATTGCTGCCTTGCTTCATGGCCCACTTGTGCTATGGTTGCAGATGATGGGTAGATGGCTAGATATTCTCTCATAGAGTTCTATAATACAAAGCAGCATTCTTGCTTTTTTAAGTGATGGCAAGTCATCGAGGTCCTGAAGCAGTAAACATCCCCAAACCATTACACTTCCATATCCATAGGAGTATGAGGCTCTTATAAAAAACAAAGTGTTGTTTGGTTCTAATAACACAAAAATAGATCTAATAACCTCAATGCAGCTTGAAAATTTCCAAGTTTTTGTCCAGAGAGGTCTGGGTGTTCAGCTACATGTTCTTTTTTGGCAAACTTAATGTCAGCATCAATCTTCTGCTTAGTCTTCTATCTTCTGTCTTGTAACTCTCCTATCAATCTCAGTTTCACCACACTTTTCGGAAGATGGACTCAGGGCAGAGAGACCCATAGATCACTGGATATTATTTTGAGGTTTTGTGATTTTCTGGGTAATTTTATACTCTGCTCTTGAGTTATTTTGTCAAGTTTCTGATTGTGGAATGATAAAGCTCCAGAGCTTTAAAAATGGATTTGGAAACTTCTCCTGACTGATAAAACACATTTTTTAAATAAAAGTTGGAGGTCTTCAGACATTTATTTTATGTGGTTATGCTGTGTCTCTTAAACTGTAGTAAGAACTTTACTGCGATGAGACCAGACAAAGTTTGTGAAATTTATATAGGACAAATTAGATTTAAATGCTTAATAAAATATTCATACAAGTGGCCCTAGCACACTGAAATTGCATGTTGGGTTATTTTGTTTATGAAAAAAATGGAGAAAGTGTTATTCAGATATTATTTATTCAGACTTCCTTTGATAGGAGCTACATGAAACTTGAACATGCAAACATTCAGAAAACTCAAAAGGAGTTGAATATTTCCGCACAAAACTATAGATAAGGGGTCCCCAATCTTTTGAACCTCAGGGACCACTACATTCATAATTTTAAATCCCATGGACCACTAATACGAATCCAGCGCGCCGCTTGCTGAAGCGCCCTCCTAGTGATGGGATGGGGTCCTTCAGGCATTCTCTCCCCCTCTCTTTCTCTCTCCCTGCCTCTTTCTCCCCCGCTTTGTCTGTCTCTCTCTCATCTCTCTCCCCTCTCTTTGTCTGTCTCTCTCCATCTCTTTCTTTCTCTCTCTCCCACTCTTCCTCTCTCTCTCTCCTCTCTCTCTTGGTCTCTCTCTCATCTCTTTCTCTCTCCCCTCTTTCTCTCATCTCTCTCCCCCTTCTCATTCCTCTCTCTCTCTCTCATCTCTCTCCCTCTCTATGTCTCTCTCTCTCTCTCTCTCTCATCTCTTTCTCTCTGACATATCTCTTTCTCTCCCTCCTCTTTCTCTCTCTCATCTCTCTCCCCCCTTTCTACCCCTCTCTCTCATCTTTCTCTCCCTGACATCTCTCCCTCCCTTTTCTTTTCCCCCTTTCTTTCTCTCATCTCCCCCCTCTCTCTCATCTTTCTCTCTCTCCTCCCTCTTTATCTCTCTCATCTCTCTCCCCCTCTCTCTTTCTCATCTCTTTCTCTCTTTCTCTCATCTCTCTCTCTCTCCCCCTTCTCTCTTTCTGTCTCTCTCTGTCTGTCTGTCTCTCTCTCTCTCATTCTGATTCTCCGGTGCTCTCTGGGTCTCGTGGGCATTCCTTCGGCCTTTGTTGGTGCTGGACGCTTTGCTCCCGCTCTGGAATTTGGAGCAAATCTCCATCCCCTGCTCTTCCCTTCTCAAGCCAGGCGAGGAGTGACTGGGAGGGGAGGGCCAGGCACTGGTGGGTTCAGCCGGCAGGAAGCCACAGCAGGGGGAAGAACGAGCCACAGGTTGCCGACACCCGTTGCTTCAGCCCGCCTGCGCTGCCCCACCCTTGCACCATTACTTCATTCCGGCCAGCGAGAGCTACGCTGCAAAGTTGCAAGTTTCATGTAACTCCCTCTACGGCGGAGATTTCCAACCCACCATGAGCTGCCTGGCCGTTCCCATATTTCAGAGCTCTAGTCACAGGACTAGCCATTAGTCATCCCGGAGCAGCTCCTCCACCTGGGTGCGCCGCGGACCACCAAAATTTTCTCACGGACCACCAGTGGTCCGCGGACCACCGGTTAGTGACCTCTGCTACAGATACTGTCTCAGCTAATCAAGTTGAGAATGTTCACTTGAGCTCCACCTTCTGGATACTCGCCTTTAAAGTAAATGAAACAGACTGAGCTTCTATACTTACCCGCTATCGCTGAAGAGAAATTCCAAGTGTGTCATATGAACTTCCCAGAGTGGGACATTATAACGCTGAGCCAAGGAGAGAGCTATACTGTACACATTTTCTTCAAGTGTTCTGGTTACCCATGTGGAAAAAAAGTTTAATAGCTATTAAGTAAAAAAAATCAATTGGAAAAATGCTTAACTACAACACAGGATCTATTCCTCTAAGCCAGGGTATTTCTAATTATTCATGGAACCCTAAGTTCCATGGCAGTCTAAAGCCCCCCTATCACACTCCACAAAGTTAACTTGAAAACATCCAATTTTCCACTGCTAGAGCTTTGCCTTTTGTTCAGAGGTTTCAGGATCCCCCCCCCCCCATTAAGTAACAGGTTCTGTGGCCTGGAAAGGTTGGAACATCCTGCTGCAATCAAATTCTTCAGAAACTAAACTTTCATCCACTTTTATCTTTCCCTAAAAAATATTATAAAACATATAACTCGAGTGAAAAGGAGTAGACTCTAAAGTCTGGTTTTCAAAAAAAAAAAAGGATGAAAGTATTATTCACATTTCAGTAATTTCTTTATTAATGTGGAATCAGCAGAGGCTACAGTTTGGGTCCCAGGAACATTATTTATGTATTTGAAGTCAAGCAAAAAGGCTTTCATTAGATATAAAACTTCTCAAGCTGCGGTGTGCATTACTAGTAGGGATTAACTAACCCCCCACTCTCCTGGGTAGAAACCAGTATTTTCTATTCACATCCTTATAATTCTTGTTCGTGATGTTGACAGTAAAAAAAGCTGAAGAATATAAAAAATATAAAGTTTGACCAAGACTCTGAAAAGCCAATCTACCTGCGTAAATTTATTTGGGCAAGTTGAATATCATTTAGGAGCATATATAATTTGTAGCAAAGCATTTGGGGAATTCCTATTGGGTCCAAGAGCTGCATATTTTGCTAATGAAAGTTGAAACCAAGGAAGGCCTTTTATGAATGGGGAATTTACATTCTCACAAGTATCAGTAAGTATGGATCAGCAGTATCAATCCACATTCCTTTGAAGGCAATGTGAAGGTTCCTTGATATGCTCCTGATACCGTACTTTGAGACAAATACCGTAAGATAAATAATTTTGTAAGGTTCATACTCAAGGAACTTTTATTATCAATTCTCAGAAACATCAGGCAAAGATTCAATCAAAACAGCTGCATTTCTCCATCTCTCCATATATACAGGTAATCCTTGGGTTGCAATGGCAATTGGGACCAAAATTTCCATCACTAAGTGATGCAGATATAAAATGCAATATCACATGTCTATATTGCTTAACAACAGCAATCCCAGCAGTCCAGGTTGCTATTATAACCTCAGGACTGTGTGGGTCATTAAGCAGGAAGAGGCAGTAGCCCCAGACAAGGAGCATGGGAACTACACAAGTGCCATGTTGGATGGGAGGGTACTACAGGCAGGTGCTTCTGTCCATGGGCAGGCTGCCAGGGTCACAGGTGGGAACATCTGAATTGGGGCAGGCACTTTTGATCAGGGGCTGTTGGCAGGCACTTCTGAACACAGGCAGGTTGACAAGGACCAAGGGAAGGTGAAAGGGGCATGGGTAGATTGGCAGGCACGAAGGTGCTATGGAGTACAACATTCCTATAATATCTTATTCCATAGTGGGATGGATATATGCAAAAGGTTTCCGTGGGGAAGGATTTCATGGTTGCCACAAAGTCTTCCTAACATATGGTTTGGCAGTTAAAGCAATGATAGAACCAGCTAGCACATGTGGTTTTGTGTTTTAATCTACTTTAACCAGTGAAAGCGATACAATGAAAAGCAAAATATATGTGAAAATAAGGAACACCATGATGTCACTGATGGTTATTCTGTGATGGTGATCTGTATGGCACGTGCTTAGAGATGATACATTAAGCATTCACAGGATTGTTCATGTTCAGGATTTAATATAACAGCAAACTGAAGTACAGTGAACCTTTTTCTAATATAAGCAACCTCCTCCTGATCCTCATCATAAATTAAGTAGCAGTATTCAACCATAAATAAAAGGAATAAATAGAAAAAAAAATACATTGCATCTTTCCTCGTGCCTCTCCTTTGTAATATGTGGTGTGCATTGCATTAACAATTACATGTTTTTATTACACATTTTAAAACACCACTACATAATCCAACACTTTTTTTAATGAAAATAAACAAATCTGCAATAATAGTATAAGTAATATTACTATTATTATTGCAAGAAGCATTCTGTAGGAGCTGGCTATTAGAGAATGCCATCAGGCAGGCCCTAGAAAGATATGGAACTCATATCTTTGGAGATCAAATTGACCCTGATCCTACTGGCTTTTTGTAAGATCTTAAATACTTGGTTTTGCCAGTGGCTTTGGGGAACCAGGAATGCGCCGTGGTGGCTCAATGGTTAAAATACAGAATTGCAAGCTAATTCCGCTCACTGCAAGAGGTTCGATTCTCACCGGCTCAAGGTTGACTCAGCCTTCCATCCTTCCGAGGTCAGTAAAATGAGGACCCAGATTGTTGGGGGCAATATACTGAATTTGCAAACCGCTTAGAGGGGGCTGCAAAGCACTATGAAGTGGCATATAAGCCTAAGTGCTATTGCTATGAAATGAAGCTTGTACAATGGCTTTGCTGGTTGTTGTTAGCAGTTATTGGTATACCTTGGCTAATGACTGGTATGTTGCATGGCTTTTTATACTGTTTTATACATGTTACTGTATTTTTTGTTTGTTTTTCATATAATTTAAATTGCTCTGAGCCACCCAGAGTCATGGATTTGAGATGGGTAGCTATATAAATTGAAATAATGAGTAAGTAATAATACAAACATCTCTTGACTAAGTGCAGTTGAAAATATAGATTCTGCTCTGCATTTTACATATGACAGGTTAAAAGATAAAGAAAGTAGACATCACTTACTCTGCCAAACCTAATATGGTTTCCCTCTTGTATTGACCATCTGCTGTAAACCTTTGGACATCCACTCCTTTGCCAAGCCCTTGAAGAATTTGAGCCTGGGTGAAATCCAAGAGTCGTTCATTATAGTACTGAAGATGTTTAATCAGAATGGCTATTTCTTCTGGCCAGTCCGCATAGCTGGAGTTGGTAACATGCTTTGTGACCATCTGAATTAAATCTTTGGGGTCAGCCTGTAGAATTAATTCACAACACACTGAGATTTACATTTGTCCAATTAATCATGTTATGATGACATTTTTAAATTGTCTTTCAAAATACGAGGGCACATCCCGGGGGCAGGGCAGAGAAAACATCTTACCCTCATACCTTTTTAATCATTTCCAAACAAAAGCAAGACAGTAAGCAAGCAAAGAAACAAAAAAAATCCTTCTCATCAAAACACACTGCTAGCAGCAACAATCAACACCCACCTTACTTTCTCAAATTTTGCAGATTCCTGCACTAACAAACTTTTGTACTATATGCATTTCTTAAATTACAATTTATTACAAAAATTGACAGGGAATAAATGTATTCTTTTTTAAGTGGGGGACCACTCAAACTCTTAAAAGTTGTTCTAGTACCAAATCCTTAAACATTATTTCTTTAAAATGTAAGAGTTCTGGTAACCCTCAGAACCGACGAAAAAGCTTGAACATTTCTTTCAATCTTCCCAGGAAATAAAAGTGATAAGTGAGTTCTTTTTCTTTTTAAAGATCAAAATATAGAAGTTTGTTTCAAATCTCCACTTTGTTTTGTTTTAAATTAGGCAGCTTTATCTCTTTATAAGGAACTACTCCATGTACAAATGTTGTTCAATTTTTCAAAGATAAGTAAAATTTATTTGTCCTTGCTAATTTACAAGTCTCTTATTTGCAAACAAAGATTTAGATTTTACTTCTGGATGGATCTGAAATGAGCTTAAATGTTTTCCAAATTGTAGTTCAAATTAAATATTATCCGTGCAAATACCTAATAAAAACTCCTACATTTTACAATATTGCTTTATATATCCCGACAAGACTGAGTGGCTGTGGATAATGCCTCCTAAGGACCATGACAACTGTCCCTCCTTGGCCTTCGAGGGTGCGAAATTGACTCCCTCAGACCAGGTCCGCAACTTGGGGGTCCTCCTAGATCCACAGCTAAAATTAGACCATCATCTTTCTGCTGTGGCTAGGGGGGCCTTTGCACAGGTCCGCCTGGTGCACCAGCTGCGGCCATATTTGGAGAAGGAGGCTTTACTCACGGTCACTCATGCCCTTGTCACCTCGCGCTTGGACTACTGCAATGCGCTCTACATGGGGCTACCCTTGAAGAGTATCCGGAGACTTCAGTTGGTGCAAAATGCGGCTGCGCGTGCTGTGGTGGGTGTGCCAAGGTACACCCACGTGACATCGATACTCCGCCAGCTGCATTGGTTGCCCATCGGTCTCCGGGTCCAATTCAAGGTGTTGATCACCATCTTTAAAGCCCTTCATGGCTTAGGACCAGGATATCTTCGGGACCGCATTCTGCCTCATAATTCCCTCTGACCGGTTAGGACCCACAGAGTTGGCCTCCTCCGGGTCCCGTCGGCCAAGCAATGCCGGCTGGCGGGCCCCAGGGGGAGGGCCTTCTCTGTGGCTGGCCCCGTGCTCTGGAACCAGCTCCCCCCAGAGACCCGAACCATCCCCACTCTGCTGGCCTTCCGAAAGGCCGTTAAGACATGGCTCTTCCTGCAGGTGGGGGGGACAGCTTAATCTACTCGAGCTTACCCCCCAAGTATGTATGTTGCTGAATGGATGTTGTTGTTTTTATATTGTTTTTTAAATTTTGTACTGTTTTTTAAATTATATGAAATTTTGATTATTCTTGTATTTTCCTTTGTTGTACGCCGCCCTGAGTCCTTCGGGAGTTGGGCGGCATATAAGAATAACAAAATAAAATAAATAAATATATATATATATATATATAACTGTGACTTTACCACTTTCATGTTGGGGGTCAAGATCCACAATTTACTTAGTTCCATCAAGTACTGAGACATATTATAAGATTTCACTACATCCCATTCTATTTTTATAAAATATTACTGGTTGCTCTTCACAGTAACCTGATAAAGGTTTCTTTTAAGTTATCAATAACTAAAACACCATTTACTTGTTTGATACCATATAACTGCATTCCAGAAAGTGTGTTCTGCTTATATTGGAATTTTAAAAGCATATCAATCTACAAAATATGATCATTTCATCTACACTGCTATCTTGCCAATTTTTGAAGTTGAAGATTTAACTAGACATGCTGACAACAAATACATGTTTTAATACACAGGTCTCTTTCTCCTGAATTCATATAAAGAAGTCTGAGTTGCTGCATCCTTCCCTTTAATTATAGTAATTTTTCTCAAAATCCCTCTTAAGAACCACTACTTCAAAAGTTAAATCAACATTTTGGACTTGACAGACTATTTTTAAAACAGTCCTATATATCAGCATTATTGTAGCAATTGTCAGGATTGTGCCTATATTAAAAAAATGTATACCTCTCCCTCTTTTTTCAAAATCCAGCTCTTTACATGAACTAAATTGGATTTCTTTACTTTTTCTCTTTTTAAATAACACACCAAGAGAGGAAATACAAATGTAAGAATTCTGAAAAGTAAGCAAGTGAACTACTTGGGATATATAGTATATCCACAGATTAGCTTTACCTCATTTGGTACTCTCTGAGTCTGAATAAGCTAAAATGACTGATTTTAGAATTAAAGTTGACCATGCTGCCTAGCAATTCTGGAAGTTTTAATGTCGACACCTTGTGGGAAATTGGGTAGCAATATTTTTGGAATGTGTCACGCCCATACTTAGAAATGACTGATACTCTTAGGTATATTCATTTGTCACCACTGTTTCCTGAAAAAGTGAACTCCAGAGTTCACTCTATATATTGCATTGGTTTACATCTTACATCTCCAAAATAAAGAACTTATCTGACTATATTGTACTTGTCAGCTTCTGGTACAAACAACTTCCTGAATATGGGTTTAAGCATATGGAAAATCCAGATTCGTAATCATGCCCAGCCTGAAGTCTAATGATAATCTATTTTGGGAAAACTACACTGGGGATTTTGTTCTTCTACAGCAGTGGTTCTCAACCTTCCTAATGCCGCGACCCGCATCCCGCCACCATGCCCCCATGGCGCCCCATCCCGCCACTGCACCCGCCATTTGGGTTATTTTACCCTCTGCGCATGCGCAAAGCATTCTGTGCATGCGCAGAGGGTAAAAGAACCCAAATGGCGGCGTCTGGGCGAAGTCTCCCGACCCCTGTGAAAGGGTCGTTCGACCCCCAAAGGGGTCGCGACCCCCAAGTTGAGAACCGCTGTTCTACAGGATTCAAGATAAAAGGCCAATATTCAAGTTGGCTAAGATAATTAGGTTGCTCCTGATTTAGATTTAACTTGGACATTGGATTTATAGCTTAGTTTTAGTGTGTATTTATAGAAAAAAATATATAAACTAACCCTGTAAAGGGGGTGACATTCATCTTTGAAACATGGTGCCAAGTGAGCGTAGATTTGTAGACTATAGTAATAACTTGCCAGCTGGAGTGAGAGAGCAGAAGGAGACTGTTTTTCAAAGCACTTGTTGGCATCCACCACCTAGAAGAAGAGAATTAATGTAGCTAACACAAAATTATATTAATAAGCATATCATGTCTTTAATGACTGCTCTAGAATAATAATAATTGAAAGAGTATGGCATAAATAATATAAATAAAATTATGGTGTAAAGGGGCCGTGGCTGTTCCAATGATTATCAGCATACTGGTTACTATATAAAAATTTTTTGGATGGCGCTAATAAAATCTGCACGTTGACAAAATGTCAATTGGTCAATTACAATTTTAAGCGCCATTCTGCTTGGATCTGCACATATGTTACGCAGAGCTTCAGATGAGTTGATGTTCTCCTGCCCCTACCCCCAAACAGCTTTTCTTCTGCTTGACTGGAGGTCTACAGCCTCATTTGAATTTAGAAAACAAAATCCAGTCCTTCTAAGTTCTTCTTATAATTATTATTTTCATTAAATTTATTAAAATATAAAATACAAGTGAAAATAAAGATAGTGGGGAAGGGAAAAGGGAAACAAAGAAGTGTGAGATAAAGGGAAGAAAAGAAAAAAAAGCATTAACTTCTAATTCCTTTTGGTGCAGTACAATAAAAATAATAACATTACAGCTTCAACTTTTTGCTTTTGGATACTTAATACATATGAGCCATTTCTATAACAACAAAAGGATCTAATCAGCAAATCCCAAAGTCAAACTTTCAGTTTTTTTCTGCCTCAAGCACAAAATCTAGAAGCAGTAGTATTTAAAAGTTCTTACAGCTGGAGGCAGCTGCAAATCCTAACTCTATTTTGGCTATCCTATAACATTGGGGGAGGCAGGGGGGAGGAAACAGTCTGAAATAAGACAATAAAAAAACAATGATTTTGGAATTATTTGTAAGTGCCAACTCTGATCATCAGAAGTGGCAGGGGAAGCTCAGATTAGCCTGGCTAGATGGGATTGGTCTGAGATGTGAACGTGACAATAAAATAAATAAATAATTCCCAGGCAAGGTATGCAGTGTTACACTTTATTTCTGTCTGTCTGATATTTAGAAATTACAACTAATTAACTCACTGAATAAATGAATTGGTTTAGAAGGTTTATTTGATGAATGTATATAGTCTTTGCGTATAATGTTAGTCTACACAAAAGATCAACATTTTAGAGATGAAAAACAATTGTGTATGTCTGATAGCTTGTTCATGTGAATTTTTTAAAAAATATCTTTTTAATGTTGGACCTTTAAAATAGCATGGTTTAGGATTTGGTTATCACTGATATGGTGGCTTGATTTTTGTGGTTCAGTGTCAACTGAATCAAAACTGGGGCACTGAAAAGGCTGGTGCACTAGACTGAAGAGGAAGTATGATTTCTTCCCCCAGCAACTTCACATCAGATTATATGTTGAAATATCTTCAGAACCTAATATAACAGAAGCTTGCTTTTTATTGAGCCGAAGCATACTGTATGTTCATCCTATAAAGAAAATTAAATTCATATGTAATACAAGAAGCAAGTAAGAGATTAGAGCAGCAAAGAAGCATGTCTCATCCATGAACATACCTGGGGTAAAGCAAGTAGGTAAGCAAGAGATAATGTCATGTCATTTGGCAAAGCTTCGCTGGCCAACTGTAACAGGACTGCAATAGAGAAAGAGACATAAAAGTTCAAATGTTGACATCTCCAACTTTTGAACATATTAAGTTCTATATATTTTTTTCCATTTGGTTCCAGATATAAGAACCATGTATACAGTATATTCAATTAATGTTAATCAGTTCCGTAGCAATTAATATGTAATTAGACTGAGAATGCTTTGGTTTATTTTCTAGTCAGGGTGATAGGGCAGCATAGGGCAGATGTTAAACTGAAGAGTTGAAACATTTTTCAGACTGATTTACATTACCAAATCTGCTGGCTTTAAAACTAAAGCAATGATATGAAAGTTATGTACATTTAGAAAAACAGGCAGCACGATCCCGTGAAATATGTTGCTTCTGCCAGTCAGCACATCTGTATTTATCACTCTTTATGTAACACAAGACTCAACCATTAATCAAGCATTTATCATGGGAAAGAATGCAGCAAGCATATTACCATTCTACAAACCATTACTGCAATGAAAGAGTTATGGAAATATCTGAAATCTATAATTCAGTACTCCAGCTGGTAAGTATTCCCAGTGCGAGGAAAGATACAAGTAGCACTGACAATGATTTCTGAGCAATACTGAACTCAGTTGCCTTTCTCCAAACCAGATTGCTGGGCCATCAAAATAGTACTGCCTACCCAAACTGGAAATGACATTCTAGGATTTCTGTCTGGGACTGGATATGGGATATTTTACAAGAGAGCACATATTCTCCCAAAGCAACATGGACTTTCTCAAGTGCAGAGCCAATATATTATAAAAATTTAAGCACCCTAATCACCTAATGCCTCTCTCTCTCTCTCTCTCTTTCTCTCTCTCTCTCTCTCTCTGTGTGTGTGTGAATGTATTTATTTATTTATTACTTAATCAAATTTATATAGCTGCCCATCTCAACAATATTGTGGTGTTCAAGAATAATGTATATAATGTATAATATTATAATTATAATCTGTCGTACAGACACCCTGATGTTCAGACTTGACTTGACATTTTTGTTTACCTATTGAGTCCTTACCAAGGACCACAGATGGGCAGATGTGGTTCTTGATGGTGTTACAGATACTGTCACAGGATGTAAGCTGTTCCAAGTACAGCTGTATTTTGCAATTGACTGATAATGATTTTGTCAATGCCGATGGTGTTCAAATGGTGCTACAATTATCTTGGGATTTGGACTTGATCTGTAACAACAGATCGTTATTTCTTTGTTTTCAATCGCTGTATATTTGTGACGGGTAAACAGTTTTTCTTCCACTAGTTCTGGAAATCCTGGCCCTGATTGTTCAGTCAATAGTCCTGAGTTCTGTACCCTATTTTTTCACCAGATGTCCAGAAACTCCAACAGCCAGAGCGGTTCTTGTTGACGCAAGTGATGACCAAGCCAGTATGGGTTTCTGTAATTTACGTCTCACAATATTTTTTGGGGAAGAGACACTCTTTGTCTGAGTCCTCTGATGAGATCTGCACAGTATAGTTAAACCTCTGGCATAGCTCTGATCTTCCTCACAGCACACAAGCCCCACAACCATGTCAAGGTAATGCCCCACTGGGGGTTTATTATAATAATTATATTATTAGTGGAATTATACAGAACTTTTAAAGTGTGCTAAGTGAAAAAAGAAAAACGAAAGACATAAATCTTTTCTTATCCTGTTATTAGAATTCTGATCCAACGGAAGCTGAACAAAAGTAGGAAGCTCTGAATATTCCAAAACTATTGTTAAGAAAGCAGTAGAGGACTGTGCATGAACTGTCATTTTGTTTATTGTTATTATGTGGCAGATCCAAGGTCAGGGATTCAATCCTCAGGATTAACAAGAGAGGCTGGAAAAAGATCCCTTCATGAAATACTAAATAAGATTAAATGAACACCCTAATCCAGTACAATACTGGATAAAGTCTGATAAGACTTTGTCCAATCACAATAGCATACCGTATTTTTTGGAGTATAAGACGCACCTTTTTACCCCCCAAAAGTGGATGAAAACTTGGGTGCGTCTTATACACCATATACGGTAATTTTCTTCAAAGATAAAGATTAAGAAATATATATTACAGAAAAACTATGAATCAGAGAATAACTTGCAGAGACTATTAATGAGAGAAGTTTGGGATCAATGTAATTTTAAAGCCCTCAAATTCTCACTTAGATCCCCTCCCCCACTCTACTCTATGCAAATATAAACATAATACTGTACATCAGTTATGCTACTCAGTATCAAGAAGAAGAAAGTAAAATCTGAACACAAAATCTAGACTCAAGCTGATCAGGTGTTCAGAGAAATCACAGAATCAACGAATAAAAATATAAAGATTATGATGATGATTGAGGAAAACTGTTATGGAACTTCAATTAGAAAAAAAACAGTGATTCTTTTTTCTTTCTTTCTATGTTTAGTTTAGTTTTATAGTTAGCAAATGTTCAGAATTGTCAAAATACAGGGAAAGAATCTTACAAATAATGTCAAAAGAAAATTTTGAAAACCAGAGGAAAATTTTGGTGGATTTATGCTATATATTTTAAAAGTCTCGACATTTATTTTGCTTGCTGACCTAGCAATATGGCATCATGGCTAGGATACATGTGAAGAACCTGCAAGGTCTACACACTGCCTAAGCATTCATAGCATCCTATATCATAAAACAGAATGTGTGGGTCAAAATAATTGATTTTTCTGCTCAATTCTGCTGATTGTTGACTGCTGTTCGGAAGTTCAATCCTGACCGGCTCAAGGTTGACTCAGCCTTCCGTCCTTCCAAGGTCGGTAAAATGAGGACCCAGATTGTTGGGGACAATATGCTGACTCCATAAACCGCTTAGACAGGGCTGTAAAGCACTACGAAGCGGTATATAAATCTAAGAGCTAGTGCTAGTGCTAAGTGCTAAACAAGTGAATAAAATCTCTTAAAAAGTCCTCCAAAAAAGAATCTGACTTCTACTAAAAGGAATTAATAAGATTCCGAACTAGATCCTCTTTTCTCTGAAGTATCATATACATGCGGAGTCATAGGGCATCATCCTGTACATTCATATTCAGCAGTTTCCCTGGAAACTTTGACAGTGATAGATTTTCTTAGGCCAACAATGTCAAATAACATTTATCTACATTAAAGCAAGTCAGTTATAAATGAGCAACCTTGTATGAATGCCCATGTGAGAAGAAACATGTAAACAAAATTAATTAGTGTCATTTTTCATCATGCCATTAACTTTTGGAGTAATCGGTGTTATACAAAGCAAGGAAAAAGAATAAGAAGTAAATAAATAAATTAAAAAGGAAAGGAAATATAACTATAATTTAGACCACCATCATCCTCTGTATCTGTCCTTCCAAATACCCATGTTTCCATTATATAAATTTCTACACTGCCTCAACCAACTCAACTGCTTTTGTCTCAGTTACCTTTTTTATATTCAATCCACATCCATTCAACATGCATTCATTCCTATCTTCTCCCGTTTTTCTTCTTCGGGAGCATGTTCAACTTATGTTTATGTTTCTCCTGACAGCCAACTCTCACTTCCATATAATTAAGAGATCAAAAGCACATTCTTATAGATAGCCATTGAAGCGTCTTTTGACAAGCATACATCCTTCGCAACAGACAACATACTGCCCATTAAGGTCGAACAGCTTCCCAGGCACAGTGAGCAAGCTAATCCCCTGGAGTTTTTGTGTACACTAAAACGGCAGTCTTCCAAATGTCAGACATAGTTGAATTTTATATATGAATTAAACAAACTCCACAACCAACCCATAAAGCAAACCACACTGATATTTCAACAATTCTCTTGTTACACCGTCTACATCTGCAGTCTTACAACTTTTTCAACATTTTCACAACTTTTATTACGTTGTTGTCATTATAGATCAGTATACCATGAAAATTTCTAGCATATTCTTTCCAGCCTTTCCCCATTTCAGCTTTATCCCATTTCATTTAATCACTTTCATTTGTAATTTCATTCACTCTGCTAGAAACTCGTTCTTTAGCCTACTTATCCACTCCCAAAACCATTTTTAGTTTTATAAAAATCATCCTGCACAGGGGTGGGTTCCACTTACCTTCCCTAGTGGTTCGCATCATGACAGAAGTGCGCTTCGCTCGCATGCGCGCGCCTATCACACAAAATGCCTGGAAATGACCCTCCATGCATGCGCAGAAGCCTTTGCGCATGCGCCAAGGGTTTTTTGCAAGCCGCGGCGACCGGAGGACCGATTTGGGAGTATGGACCGCCGGTCATCACTGCTGGTTCGGTGAGCAGCGGTAAATTTCCACTACCGGTTCTAAAGAACCTATCCGAACCGGCAGCAACCCACCACTGATCCTGCATTTTCTTAGTCTTTCTAATTTTTCCTTGTTCCCTTTGACTATATTCTTTGAAAACTTCCGCCCTCTAAATGCATTATATAGTATCTTCCTCTTATTCTCTCCCTCCCCCCTCTGCAACACAAATTTCTGCAGCACTTAGCAATGTAATTGTTTTAGTTCTGTTCCAAGGCAGCTTCCATGGCATTTCTTATGTCTATTTTTTATTTTTCATATAGGATTTCTCTCTCTCTTGTTTTTTTTCCTTTCCTTTCTTTCCTTTTTGAAGTAGACAACCAGTAATGGCTGTCCCTCATTCAAAACTTCTCATCACCCTTGTATCTCAATTTACTATAAACAATCAAATCAATAATGTTTTTACCTTTATTCCTTTGCCATATATTCACCTAAATTGACCGAATGTTTAACCATATTACCAATTATGACTGTACGTATTTTCCATGAGCATTGTCCATGGCTTAGGACATGGGTAGAATGACACCACTGACATTGACAAAATCATGTTCAGTCAATTGCAAAAGGCAGCTTTACAGCTTCCATCCTGCAATGATACTTTTAACATCATCAAACAACATCTCCTCATCTCAGGAAGTCCTGGGAAAGGAATTGATAGGGGGATAAAAATGCCAAATCCAGATTAAACATCTGGCTGACTGCAACGCATCATGATGATGATGATACAGCACATATAGTATACCGGTATGTTATGACATCCTAGGTTCCTGGGAAGAAGTCAATGTGTATGAAGGCCAATACCAGCTAAAGAACTGTCAGCTGTGATTTCACACTGTTGTGTATATATATTAATATATAAAAAATAATTAATATATTAATAGAACACGCTGTATGTCCAGATAAACATGTATATATTTTACCTTCTGTAGCAGGAAACAGATCATGTCCTTCACTTTTAGTTTCTGCAAGCTTTCCTGTTCTCAACAATACTTCTGCGAAGCTTTCCAAAGGAGCATGTTCATACATGGTGTAAGTTATTTCATTCTGTAGAACAGGGGTTTAAAGCATAGCAGCGTATTTAAGTATTTCAACTACTCCTAAAATAATTATTATAGCTAGAAATGCACTTAATATTCAATACATTAACTCTTCCCAATGCTAATTGGATAAGATCTCATCTATTATCTAGCTCCAGAATATAGTGTAAGTCAGGTTATTAGGAGTGTTTAAAAAGTACTAGTAGGCTTTAAACTTACATCTGAAAGATATGGATTGTCAATCAGAGTTTCGTAAAATGGATGACATCCTTGTTTTTCAATTGTTGCATTTGCTCCAGAGGTATTTTTTAATACATCTCCAAACTCTTGACCCTTTCAGAAACAGAAGGAAAGCCATTATTGAAATCACATCAGATGTTAAGATATCATAAGATATCGGGACTTACGGTATACTTTAATTCTCCATTTCACTCCAGCAATAAAGTTAAGGGAAAATCTGAACAGCCGCACACAAAGATGAAAATGCATACTCCAGGACTTTGAGGTACATATAATATTTCTGTGTATTTTCTGTTGTCCTATGAAAGCCCATAACAAAATCCCCTACGGAACACAAAGTAATGATGCACTTAACAAACCAAAGCATAACAACCGGAAAACTAACATATGGTTTCTTCTTACATGCAATGGTCGAAGATAAGCTATTGACTTCTTCCACCACTGTCGATCACTGACAGCATGCAACACAGCCTTCGTGGTCAGCGTTGTGTTAGAAAGGACCTTCATGGTTTTAGCTGTGGTCCACTGCAGGAGATCAGCAGACTGACTAGAGGAAAAGCTGTTATCAGCCTGTGAATTTATGCACACAACACATAAGCATTAAATGCTATCTGCCAAAGAAAACATTTTTAAAATCAAGACATGCAAAAAAAAAGCATAAAGCATCTTCCAAAGGTTAGCCAATTTCAACCGTTACATTTCCTGCAAGTGCCATGTGAATATGGGGTAACAAAAGCACATTTCATACTTGGTTCTAAATGCATATTTTAATACAGTACTGCAATTTCCAACATGAGTAAAACAGTTTTGTGATTACACTTTATTTAACTATAACATTTCAAAATGTGTTTTAGAAGCTTACAGTAATCAGCTATTGATTAGAAGCCTGTTAATGAATTTTGACAACTGATAAAAAATTATTTTTGCTTTATTCCAAATGTTTGGAAGGAAGAGTTTGAATATCTAATTATACATTACAAAATTAGAAGCATTTCAGTCTCATTAAGATTATCGTGGTTGACATTACAAACTTCAAATAGACACAACAGTAAACAAATAAACAAAGCTTTGCTGAAAGTTGTAAAAGAAAAAGCTATAAATAATACATTTAGTTGTTTGGCAGAGTGCCTTTCTAAAATAAGCATGATCTCTCCACATAGTAGAACAGCTTGTTTAGTAAGTTTAGCTTAGTTTAGAATCAATTATTGATTCTTAGAAGGAAGGCTGACCATAATAGTATTATTATTAGTAGTATTAATATTAATATAGTAATATTAACTATATTAATATTATAGATATTAATATCCATAAAGCATTTTTTCTCGATATACATTTTTGTTAAAATGTGTTCCTTTCTAGAACATTCTAATGACATGAAAAACTATATCACATGTAAGTATACACTTAGGGAAGTATGAAAACCACAAAAGAATGGATTTCTCAACTGATCAAACATCCAGCATTGTCTTTCATATCTTTATTTTGTCACAGAATACCTGATTTCATCCTGGAAAGTAATCATGTAAGATTGAGAGTATCCTGTGTGTCAGCCCTGGAGCCATCTTTGAGTGTCTTCAGGGTTGCCACAGCGAGGCTGGCTGGAGCTGTGGGAAAGGGAGGGGGAGAGTAGAGCTAGCTGAGGGGAATATGTAACCAAAATACGACGGTGAGTCAAAAAGTAATGCCATTTTCTTTAGGACAGGTATAATTACCAACACAGGAACATGTAGCATACATCAAAATGAAGCTGGTCCTCTGTGGATCACATCCCTACTTCTCAATATAGTCACAGTTTCTCTCAATAGCAATGTTCCACCTTTGAATGAGAGCATGTCTCCCTGCCTCGTAAAATTTTGTTGACTGTTCTTTGAGCCACTTCTTCACTGCAGTTTTCACTTCCTCGTCACTGGAACAATAATCCTCCATACTCACCAGATTTAGCGCCTTCAGACTATCATCTCTTCAGCCCCATGAAAGAGGGTTTGAGAGGCAAACATTATTCCAGTGACGAGGAAGTGAAAACTGCAGTGAAGAAGTGGCTCACAGAACAGTCAACAAAATTTTACGAGGCAGGGATACATGCTCTCATTCGAAGGTGGAACATTGCTATTGAGAGAAACGGTGACTATGTTGAGAAGTAGGGATGTGATCCACAGAGGACCAGCTTCATTCTGATGTATGCTACATGTTCCTGTGTTGGTAATTATACCTGTCCTAAAGAAAATGGCATTACATTTTGACTCACCCTCGTAGCATTCTTTTTTCTGGGAACCAAGGACACTCTCACCAGCACCAGGAGGGGCATGGATGGGAGGCATCTGGGATGGGAAGAGAGATCTGATTGGAGCATGTGATGGTTGTGTGTAATGTGGGGAAGAAGTTTGGATTTGAACTGGGTGGGGAAAACCCGGGGGGACTTCAGATTCGGGTTTTCACCAGCTGTGCCAATATGACATGCCTAATAAATCTATACTTTGAGGAACCCTGCCTTGGAGTTTTGATTTCCTATGGGCTGTTACTTGGAACCCTGACACTATGTGGATAAAAAAAATCACACATCTCATTTGAGATCATGATCCTGTATATGTACCTATATATTTGGAAGGCAAGCTGGATGCCCTCTAGGGATCTGCCTGATTTATAACAAGATTTGATTAGATTTACACTGTAAGACTAAATGGCTGTGTGTATTTGGAATACCCAGGACTGGAAATGTTAGAACTGAATAGGACTGGACTTCTTTTGGGACTGGCATGCAATTTTGGGGGGTCTCCTTGGACTCACACCTCCTGCTCAAACAGCAGGCGGCAGCTGTGGCCAAGAAAACCTTTGCACAAATTTTTCTTATATGTAAATTATGACCTTAGAGCTGGATGTCCTTTGGACAATTACTCGTGCTTTGGTCACCTCTTTCATGAATTATTCCAATGTGTTCTATATGGAGTTGTTCTTGAAGACCACTTGGAAGCTTCACCTGAGACAGGCAGCTATTGGCATGCACAGCACGGCCATGTAAACCTTCTGCTTCATGAGCAGCCTTGTTACTGGTAGGGTTCATGATGCAATTCAAGGTGCTGGTAGTTATGCATAAAGCCCTTTGTGACATAGGATCTAGTTGTCAGAAGGAAAACTATTTTCCATAATTTCTGTATGATAAGGGAGAATTGGGGTCCCATCTATTGAATAGTGTCATCTAATGGGACCTAGGAAGTATGCCTTGCTCTTTGGAACAATGTTTCCCCCACCAAGATTTGTCTCCCCCACTCCTCTAACATCATTCCAAAGAGCCTTTTAAACATTACTTTTCTCATTTAAATATCGTATACAGATCTGAATTATAATGGAATCAGATAGCTTTATTAAGTATTTTTTTTAAAAAAAATTAAACCTGATTTCTTGCTTTGTCAGATTACATGGTTGTTACATCTAGATTACACAGTTGTTACAGAGAGAGCGTGCGAGAGAGAATATTGTTGAGTCAAGATATTATCTTTTAACCATATTCCTAACTGCTTTGCAAAACATATTTTAATTATAGCTCAAAGAAACCTTGATTAAAAATTTCAAACCTATTGTTACTTAAAGTAGACCCACTGAAATATGTGATGATAATTATGATAAGTAGGAGCAACTGAAAATCCATAGCTGATGACACATATTATCTAGTTCTTTGCTGGTTTAACTGATTTTATTTCTTTAAAATCATTTAAAGTTCATTTTTAATTTTTTTTAAAGAAAAGCAACATATAAAAATAAGAGTTTTTCTCTTAACCACAGTTAAGAGAAAAGTTAAGTTTTTCTCTTAACCACAGTTAAGTTTTTCTCTTAACCACAGTTATGAATTAAAGATGAGTCTTACACTACTTTTTCTTCCAGCTTCCACTCAATATGGTTCGAATGAATCCAGGTTTATTGCATGTAACACTCTCTACAAGAATCAGAACTACTAACGATCAAATTGGTGGTAGATAAGAGTTAATGGAATTCAAGGTGGGCTGGACTTAGATCTCTTGAGGGTGCAAAGGGACTTGAGACTGATGACGCACTTGACCCCTCCCTCAGGTTCAGCCTGCTCATGTTCTATAGATTTCTTATGCTTGCTCTATAATCCCATTCCATGAACATAGATTTGCCTCTTTGACAATTTTCATTGTCCCAATGTTTCCTTTTATCTGTCTCTCTCAAATGGAAGAAACCTACAGCAAGTACACATTGTTTGTACCAAAGAATACAAATCTTCCAAAGTGACAGAACTGTAGTGTTCTTCAAATCAGTCGATTAATTAATGAACATAATTTTCTTTTGCATCATGGAGAGACTCTTACAGCATCTTAAACCATTCAAAACTGTATTTATAAAATTTGCAAAAATTCTAGATAACCCATGGATTTATTCAACAAAACAAAAATAAAATCACCGTCTCCATGTACAAGCTATCATTCCCTGTATATGTTCATCACCTAAAATCCATTTAGATCCAGGTGGTAGATAAATCACATGAACACACACACACACACACACACACACACACACACACACACACACACACTCACTTCTATTAATTTTAATGAACTGACATTTAGGGTGTGTCAAATTTTTCAGCTTTCAATTTCCAAACATTAGGGGTGCTCAAAAGTTGTGACATGCCTTGGGGATTGTAAAGATAAATTGTAAATATAATTTAGATGTGCTTGGTAAGTATCTACATAAATATCATAACTTTTTATCATTTTATTTGTTTCATATTTGCTGGTGCTTTATTGGGGAGCAGAAGCTTTTTCAGGCCAGAAGCCACATTTGCTGTTCAAAATGTTAGTGGAGTCAGGAAAAGAAACTGCATTGCATTTATTTTAAATTTAATATAATTTAATTTAAATGCAATAAATATGATTCTTTATCGTGTATTTCATTTTTTCCCTTTCCTATTACAGTGTAAAATCTTGTACCCAAGATTTTATTTGAAGCTGGGTGTTACAGGTGGCTTTGGGGCTACAAGCTGTGTATTCCCACTCTGTACTATATTAATTGCAACAGATTGCAATCTATACAGAAAACAAGTGGTCATTTCTTTATGTATTTCAAGAAACATTTTAAAAAACAAATGGGTATTTAAAGACAGCAACTATGTTCTACACCTCCTATGCACAATAATTTCATTTCCATACAATGAAATGTAATCGAACAGATAAATTAAAAACCCTTGCTTATTTAAAAAAAGAGATGTAAGTATTAAGTAGATTAAAAATGAAGCTGCCTCCTTCACTTCATGTTAAAAAAAATTCCTCAATTATTACCTTTAGCATTAACAAACAATAAATACCAACTTATACTTAAGCATTATGTTTTAATCACTTAATGCTCTAAAACATTGTTTCTTGGTTTTTGTCAAGTATCTCTTGAATACATTACAGTAATAGCATAAATTATTTAATGGTATGACAGCAGCCAAGCTTAGGCTAGGGAAGAGGTAATTCAAGAGGAAAACTGTTTTCTTTTTCTGCAGGTTCTTAAAAGACCTTTTCAAATCTAATAGCGTATGCACCAATTTTCTACCCCCTGCCTCCTTGCCAGGTTTGATCAAGCTGAGAAGTTAAGCTAAGGCATGAAACATCAGAAGATGTTTAATTTACCACCAGGCCCAATCAAGAAGACTTACAGTTTGAGGCCAAATCTTTATTTCTATTTCCATGGAAGGAGAGACATCAACTATGGTTCAAGGATTAACTGATTGGTGTTGACCTCCTGGCAAAAATCACTATCTAGTGACCAAGTCAACAACATTTTGTTTTCCAAGTCAACTCAAATGCATCACTTAGCTCAGATGATGAACTAGCTTACCTAACAAATGAGACAGAATCTACTAGCACCACTGGTCCTCGTGCCACTCCTTAATCAAGATCCTGCAGCATCTGTGTAGCTGCCTCCTTACCTGACAAATCTGTGAAATGACTTAAGGCTTAAGTGACTAGCTCAAAGAGGGTAGGTATTAATGGATACTTGGCATGATGTTTTGTAGTTTTAAAGCCAATCAGTTATTGTATTATTAGATAGCAACCTCTGGCCTGGGAATTACTGATTTCTATCTTGCCTACTTGAACCCTTCTATTACCTATCTTTTAATTTAATTTAATTTAATTGATTTGTATGCCGCCCAACTCCCAAGGGACTCTGGGCAGCTAACAACATATAAAATCATTGTTACATAAAAACATCTAATTAAAAAATTAAAAAAATTAAAAAACATCTGACATTCATAAACCAAGGGGGGAACCCAAATGTAATCTAATTGGTCTCACTTTCACCCCGCCTGCCGGAAGAGCCAAGTTTTTATTGCTTTACGGAAGGCCAGCAGGGTGGGGATAGTTCTAATCTCTGGAGGGAGTTGGTTCCACAGGGAGGGAGCTCCCACAGAGAAGGCTCTCCCCCTCGGCCCCCCAACCGGCATTGTTTGGTGGATGGGACATGGAGGAGACCAACCCTGTGGGATCTAACCGGTCGTAGGGAGGTATGCGGCAGGATGCGGTCCCAATATTTTCTATCTCACCTTGCCCTCCAAATTTAGTTTGAGAAACTGGAGTAGGTTGTCACTTCTCCTTCCATCTCCAATTCTTTCTTGTTAAAAATTCCCATGTCTTCATTCTTTCTTTCCACTTCCTACTTGGGGCAGCTTCCATTTCCATTTCTTCCTCATTAAAAACTAACACACTCGCACACAAACACACACACTTTTCCATTTGCCTCTTCTGAATAGAGGCAGCAAAAAAGGTGAGAGTATATTTCTATTCTATGCTCTCTCATTTCAGAACTATCCCTCTCATTTTCAGATGGGGCAGTCTCTGTACTTCGGTTCTGCAATTTTCTTACTCCTCCCTTCAGTCATAGGCCCAACCCCTTAGATAGAAACAAATAAGAAATCCATACTGAACTCCCAAAGTGTTCTTTTTTTTATATATATGTCGCTTGTATTTGTAATACCTTGGTCTTATTGATTGGCTCAGTGCAATTATATTAAGTTATACAAACTGCATGACATTTAAGCAATGGAGGACTTCAGAGCCAGGCTTTGAACATAGAAAAAGCTAAGAGAAAAAAACTCGAGAAGCAAAGTGAGTCAAAGTCAAGCTGAGAAGTATGAAGAAGTGAGAGACTAAGTGAAAAGCACGTAAGAAAAAAGAAAATAATTAAAAGCGATTTTGAGAAACTAATGTTAATTCTGAAGGAAATGAAATTAGGGGTGAAAACAGTATTATATAATTTTTTTTTTACCTCTGGAGGACAGTCTAATTTTATTCCAACTGATGATCGGGAAATATTTACATTTTCTCCCTTTTCAGAAGGTCGTATTTTGTAGTTGACTGTGTTATAAAGAACCTACAAATAAAATTACAAATTTTGTTAAAGTACCCGTTGGTGGAATTTAAAACAAATCATTCAAGCCAAATCAAGACTGAATATGGTAGTGACCATTTTGCACCCCCCTCCCCTCAAAAATAATTTAAATTGTTTTCCAGATGGAAGCATACCCTGATTTACAACATAATACAAACATATATGTAACACAGTCTGTGTCAATTAGTTTAAAAATCAGAATCTATGCCTTCCCTGTATGTAATCATTTAAAATAACAGGGGGGGGAGAGAAGCCTGTGTAATATATTCTATGTATTCTATGCATATCGTGAGAAGCAATGCATATAAGTAAAAAAGAAAGAAAGTGAAGAACAAACTACAAGAAGCAAGAATTTTACAGGTGATTACATTAACTTAGAAAGAACATAAATGCATATACGGCTGCAGAATCTGTAATAAGAAACAGAAATAAAACTGCATTAACTTTAAGAACTCTCCAGATAACTATTTTCATGGCAACAGAAAGCTTTAGAAATTCTGCATTTTGATTGGGCTCACATATCTTCATCTTCACCATCATCATTTAATAAATTTCCTTCTAGGAAAGACTAGCGTAATAAAATGTAATTCCTATGACTAATGGCTACATTTACTCTTCACAATAGAACAAATGGGAATAGACAAAGAAATAGACAAAGAAAGGATAAAGCTAAGTGGAAATCTTGTATGGATAATGGCAAATATTACAATGCAATAACACTTTGAATAAAAAATCTGACTTATGGTTCTTTGTAAACCATAAATGCCCTTGACCAATTAGTTTGCTCCTCTCACTCTTCTGCAACCACTACTACAAACTTATGCAGGAATTTAAAAAAGGGGGCTATTTTAGATGTTTTGCCTCTCTTTTTTTTTGAAATGATGAATGTCATCAGCAAACACCACAAGTCATCCACAAACCAGCAGTGGTTTTTGAAGAAGCGTAGATGATATATTTATGCATAACAAAAAGCTAAGGGTGTGTCAACACCCAAAATTATCAGTTTTATTCCTGCTCTTCCATTCTTCCCCAATCAATTCCTAAAGATACGGATACTTTTTAAAATACACACACACAATATTGTAATATTAGATATTACAATGAAAGAGGAAACCCTCTCCACACAGTTTCACACATGTAGAGTGGGGCAGGTTCCTCTCTCTGCTTCCGGAAGTCCAGCACCATCTCCTTTTTCTTGCTGCTATTTAGATGCAAGTTGTTTTCTGAGCACCATGTAGATAACTTCTGGACTTCTTCCCTGCATGCTGATTCGTCTCCTCCTGTAATAAGACCCAGTATGGTGGTATCATCTGCAAACTTTATTATCGTATTAGATGGATCAGAAGGTATGCAGTCATGTGTGTACAACAAGTACAGGTAGGGACTGAGCACACAGCCCTGAGGAGAGCCAGTGCTGAGCTTCAGGGAGGAGGATGTGAAAGACCCAGCCCTCACTGTTTGTGGACGGTCCGTCAGAAAGTCTTTAATCCAATCACAGGTGAGAGAGGGGAAATTCAATTCAGTCAACTTTTCAATGAGGATGCCCGGCAAAATAGTGTTGAAGGCCGAGCTGTAGTCTTTGAAACACATTCTGACGTAGTTCCCAGGTTTCTCTAGATGTCTCAATACAAAATGTAGGGCAGTAGCAATGGCATCGCCTGTCGACCTATTTCCTCTGTAGGCGAACTGATGTTGGTTGAAGTTTGATGGAAGGCATGACCTGAGGTGTTGAAGAACCAGTCTCTCGAAGCACTTCATCACTACAGACATCAGTGCAATGGGTCTGTAGTCATTCAGGCTGTTTATTGCTATTTTCTTCGGGACTGGAATGATAGTGGCTGCTTTCAGACATGATGGAACACTGGCCATTTGCAAGGAGATGTTAAAAATCTAGTGTGCAATATAACAAACTGTCTTTTTTTTAGTATCATTGACTGAAAATAGAATTTTATGCAAGGAGCAAAACAAACCCATGTATACCATTTTGGCTTTGTTTTGCTATTTAACTATTTTTATTTTTATTTATTTATTTATTTGTCAAACATGTATAGTAGTAATTTGTATAAACATAAGTAAAAAGTAACGATAAAAGAGGACAATTGGACAGTAGGACAGGGACGGTAGGCACGCTGGTGCGCTTATGCACGCCCCTTACAGACCTCTTAGAAATTAGGAGAGGTCGACTGTAGACAGTCTAAGGTTAAAGTTTTTGGGGTTTGGGGAAGAAACCACAGAGTCAGGTAGTGCATTCCAGGCATTGATCACTCTGTTGCTGAAGTCGTATTTTCTGCAGTCGAGTTTGGAGCGCTTTACATTTAGTTTGAATCTATTACGTGCTCGTGTATTGTTACGGTTGAAGCTGAAGTAGTCATTTACAGGAAGGACATTTTATTCAAAGCAATCGTCCAGTACCATACTCTCCCAGCATAAAGTTGAAACTTGTTATTCTTTAGTCAGGCAGTAAATAGGGCTTTAGAAAATTGCGACATACCTCGGTCTGTAGAATATTGCTTGCTGCCAATAGCATTTCTATGGCACTTGGGGGACAGTGCGTCAAAGCATAGGCCAGGAGCTGCTGCCGAACCGCCATGTCTTGATATCCTTCTGATTGTCCTAACTGGCTACAAACCTCCCAGCTTTTAGAATATCCTGCCATGGATATTACAAAAAGGAACACAGAATGGAAATAGATAACGTATTAACTATATTCTTCACTCATCATTCCATCCTTAATAATTCCTTCTACACAGTATTATTAATTTATTTATTAAATTTATATGTTGCCCATCTTTCTGTCCCATAAGATGTACTATCCAACTCTTATCTCATCACAATACGCCTTCTTTCACTCAACATAAAAATGCTGTTTCCCTTAAAAAAAAAAGACAATAAATGGTTTCAAGGCTTCTGCACTAGAAAACAAGAATCTTCCAGATTAGAAGGATGTCATAGCATATTATCTACAGATACCCCAGAAGTAACAAATAATAGGCACTAATCAAGTTTCAGGAGAAAAGCAACATAGTATTTTATACAATCTAGATCAGTGGTTCCCAAACTTTTTCAGTCCACCGCCCCCTTGGTGCTACAAACTCATCCTCAGTGCCCTCCACCTCCACCCCCTATAAATAGCATTATTCGGAATAGCGGTTTGCACGACACACTAAGGAAGATAGTAAAAAGTAAAATTCAAAACTGTAACAATTAATTGCATATTTATTCAAAATCCAATTTAAAAATATTTTGTTAATTCAACAAAATCCTCCACCGCAGGGAGGCGGAACCGATTAAGTGGTACCGCCCCAGATGCCTAATGGACCCGGAAGGGTTCCAGAAGGAGCTTGGGGAGATACCTGACTCCCTTGTCCACAATCCATCTGAGACCCTAGTAGTTGCCTGGAATACAGCAGCATTGGACTGGATTGCGCCTTTGCGACCTCTCCGTGGCGGTGGATCCAGGAAAGCTCCTTGGTTTACCGAGGAGCTCCAGGAGATGAAACACCAAAAGAGACGTCTAGAGCGACGTTGGAGGACCAGTAATTCCGAATCCAACCGAACACGTCTAAGAGCCATTATTAGGACTTATTTAGTGGCGATACGGACGGCAAAATGTTCTCATTTTTCCGCACTTATTGCATCCGCTGATTCACGCCCAGCCGCCCTTTTTAGGGTGACTCATTCCCTCCTTAACGTAGAGGGAACAGAGGAGCCCTTGCAGGGTAGAGCTGAGGAATTTGTACAGTTTCTGTCGGATAAAGTCGCTCAGATTCGGATGGACCTGGACTCTGATTGAGCAATTCTGACCGAGACGACAGGGGCAGGTCTTAGTCCTGTTGTATGGGATAATTTTGAATCTGTGACCTGAGGAAGTGGACAAGGCAATAGGAGTGATGAGTTCTTCCACTTGTTTATTGGACCCGTGCCCCTCCTGGCTGGTTTCGGCCAGCAGGGGGATGACACGAGGCTGGCTCCAGGCGTTAGTCAACGCCTCCTTGAGTGGGGGGTCCTTCCCGCAACCTCTTAACGAAGCGGTTGTGCGACCCCTTCTCAAGAAGCCTTCCCTGGATCCAGCTGAATTAAAGAACTTTCGTCCAGGCTCCAACCTACCCTTTGTAGGAAATGTTGTTGAGAAAGTGGTTGCACTCCAACTCCTACAGTTATTGGATGAAACAGATTATCTGGACCCCTTTCAATCTGGCTTCAGGCCTGGCTACAGTACGGAAACTGCTTTGGTCGCACTGATGGATGATCTCTGGCAAGCCCGAGATGGGGGTTACTCCTCTATCTTGGTGCTACTTGACCTCTCAGCAGCTTTCAATACCATTGACCATCGTATCCTTCTGGGACAACTAAGAGAGCTGGGTGTAGGAGGAATCGTGCTATGGTGGTTCTCCTCCTATCTCTCTGGTTGATCCCAGTCGGTGTTAGTAGGAGGACAGAGATCGACCCCTAGACCCCTCATTTGTGGGGTGCCTCAGGGTTCGGTTCTCTCTCCCTTCCTATTTAATATCTACATGAAACCACTGGGTGAGGTCATCCAATGATTCGGGGTGAGGTATCAGCAATATGCGGATGATACCCAGTTATACATCTGCACCCCGCGTCAATTCAGTGAAACAGTGGATGTGATGTGCCGGTGCCTTGAGGCTGTGAGGGTCTGGATGGGAGTCAACAGGCTCAAACTTAACCCAGACAAGACCAAATGGCTGTGGATATTGCCTCCCAAAGACTATGTCAACTGTCCATCCTGGTTCTTGGGGGGGAGAAATTGTCCCTCTCAGAATGGGTTCATAATTTGGGTGTCCTTCTAGACCTACAGCTGAAATTAGAGCAACAGCTGTGTCTAGGGGGACCTTTGCACAAGTCTGTCTGGTGCACCAATTGCGACCCTACTTGGATCGAGAGGCTCTCCTCACAGTCAATCATGCCCTTGTCACCTCACGATTAGATTATTGCAACACGCTCTACATGGGACTACCCCTGAAGAGTGTTTGGAGACTACAATTGGTCCAGAATTCAGCCGCATGAGCTATCGTGGGTGCACCTAGGTACACCCACACTACACCAATCCTCCGCGAGCTGCACTGGCTTCCTATTGGTCTCCGGACACAATTCAAGGTGTTGGTTATTACCTTTAAAGCCCTACATGGCTTAGGACCAGGCTATCTTCGAGACTGCCTTCTACCACACAGCTCCCAGCGACTGATGAGATCCCACAGAGTTGGTCTCCTCCGGGTCCCGTCAGCTAAACAGTGCCGGGTGGCAGGCCCATAGGGGAGGGCCTTCTCTGTGGCTGCCCCGACTCTCTGGAACCAGCTACCTCCGGAGATCCAGACTGTCCCCACCCAATTGGCCTTCCGAAAAGCTGTTAAGACCTGGCTCTTCCGGCAGGCTTGAGGCCGTTGATCTCACGACCGTAATTGTCGAGATCCGGCCACGAAAAAGAAATGCATGGGTTTTTAAATTGTTGTACTTGTTTCAATGTTTTTATGCTTTTATATCCGCAAATGTTGTTAAGCCGCCCAGAGTCCTTTGGGAGTTGGGCGGCATACAAATGCAAATAAATAAATAAATAAAATTGTTGAATATGATCCAGTGATACCAGGTTTTCAAAGTCTGATAGTCATTTATCAAGAACCTTAGTAACTAACTTAGTAAACTCAGTAAAATTTAGTAACTATTTCACTGTTCAGTAAATTCTTAATGTGATGGATGGGCTTAATGAAGTGATACCAGTTTCCCAAGTCTTTCTTTTTTCTTTCTTTCTTTTTTCTTTCTCCTTCCTTCCTTCCTTCCTTCCTTCCTTCCTTCCTTCCTTCCTTCCTTCCTTCCTTCGTCTCTTTCTTTTTTCTGCAGTAGAAAGCAACCTCCCCCAAGGAAAATATCTTGTGACAGCAGCTATGAGATGCTCCTAAAATTCCAAATTAATCACCAACTCCCAAGACCGGGGATTCCTGACATAGAGTTTATGGCTTATAAATTGGTTGCATGTGTGCAGGTACATCTGGATGAGAGAAAGTGAGGGCATTCCTGAATGTGTGAATGCACATGAGAAACATCCATGCCTTTTCCAATCTTCTTTCTTTCTTTCTTTCTTTCTTTCTTTCTTTCTTTCTTTCTTTCTTTCTTTCTTTCTTTCTTTCTTTCTTTCTTTCCTTTCTTTCTTTCTTTCCTTCCTTCCTTCTTTCTCTCTCTCTTTCTTTTTCTTTCTTTCCTTCCTTCCTTCCTTCCTTCTTTCTTTCTCTCCCTCTCTCTCTCTTTCTTTCTCTTTCTCTCTTCTCTGCGGCGGGAGAAGGAATAAAGTGCTCTGGCTGGTGCTCGGGTAACTTTCCTGGTGAGGCATGCCCATCCGCCGGCTCTCCAGGCAGCGCCACTTTCTCCCTGCCCTGCCAAAGCCCCTGCCAGTCTGGAAGCCGGCAGACTCCTGAGGCCGGAAGAGCTCCGTAGGTGCGTGCCCCGACGCTTCCCGGCCCGCAAGGGTCCCGGAGCTGAAGCTGGGAAGGCGAGAGGGTCGGCGGCGGCAACTGCACTCCGGCCCGGCAGCAGCGCATCCCGTCATGTGCCATCCCGAAGCGCAGACTCTGGGCTAAGCAGGGGCCTTGGCGGGGCAGGGAGAAAGTGGCGCTGTCTGGAGAGCTGGCGGATGGGCGTGCCGGGTGGTCTCCGAGCCTCACCAGGAAGGTAAGCCGAGCGCTGGCCGGGCCCACGCACTCCCGCCTGCCCCTCACTTTGACCGTCTCCTGGGAAGTTTGCGGGAAGTGGCGGCAGGCTGAGCTGGGCAGGGCGGAGCCACCGGTGCAGTAGCGCCTGGCGAGGAAGACCGGGCGGGGAGGAGTGGGCGATTGTCTCATTCACGTGCTGTGGGGCGGATGGGCTGGAAGCGTGGTTGAGCAGGGCCGGGGCAGCGCAGCATATTGTGCCTTCTCTTGGCCCGCTCTCCATCCCAGATGGCGGTGCATCCCCCCTCCGCCAATCCTCCGTACAAACCGCCAGCCCCCATTTCTGCAAAGGCAGTGCCCTGCGGGGCGATCTAAAGAGGGGAGGGGGATGCTGTAGAAAAGGCCACCTTCCACCTGTGCCTCCCGTGCCGACACCGCGGGACTTGGGGCTCCGAAGCAGACCACTGGCTTCCAACCCGGTGCCGTGGGCTAAGTTCCCAGAGTGGCGGCGGCGGTCAGCTGGGCCAATCCACAAAGAGAGCAGGCAGGTGGCCGGGTGAGAATCAGTGGGCTGCTTCAGAGCCCCAAGAGCCGGCACGGGTGGAAGGCAGCCATTTTTGCAGCATCCCCCTTGCCTCTTTGGATTGCCCTGAAGGGGGGGCTCTGCCTTTGCAGAAACGGGGCGGGCGCATGTGCAGCAGCCCCGGGACATCTGCTTGCTCTTCTGCCACCCCTCTCACCGTCTGCATTTCCACCAAGGGCCGCCCACCCAGGCACTGGCTAGGCCAGGCTGGACGCCGATCGCGGAAGGCAAGCGGGTGTGGGGGACTGCCAGTAAGGCTGCGTGGAAGGCCGTCAAGCATGGCAGGGCTACGGGGAAGGGAGTAGGCTGCTACCTCCCTTTTCCACCACCCCGACATGCTTTCCTGCCTTCCACATGGCCTTCTGCTTGCCTGCTGACTGGCGGCCAACAGAGCCCAGGCAGAATTGCGCCCTGCGAGGGGCCCACCTCCAGCGCTCCTCTGCCACCCCCCTTGCCTCTTAGCGCCCCTTGCCACCCCTAAGTCTCCTAGAGCCCCCCTAAGTCATCCTACCGCCCCCCAGGGGGCGGTACTGCCCACTTTGGGAACCACTGATCTAGATTCTAGAAATTTCCCAAGATCGTTTTAATCATCATTTTTACCTATGGATGGGGTGCAGATATACTCTACCTGAAGCCATAAGTTCCTGACAGTGCATATTTGCAGCTTTGTAATCGTGATATTTGAGTGCTTGTTCCACTAAAAGTATCAAAACCTGTCCTTTTCTCTCCATCTGGTCATCACCTACAAAATAATATATATATACATTTATATTCTTAGTAGTTTGCCTCACAATAATTAAAAATGGAATAGACAGCTACAAAAGTAATTGGTTAATGGTATACAAGAATACAGCCATAGGTTTCTTGAATATAACAAAAAAAAGTATACAGCATACCAAAATAGGCATGCTTTGATAATATTACTAGGTGGGTATTGAAATGTCTACCAAGAAACAACCAAGCTCAGAGAGCAGTGGTGGGTTGCTACCGGTTCGCACCGGTTCAGGCGAACTGTTGGCGAAAATTTGGCCAAGGTTGCTGAACTGGTAGCGATGGCTGGCTGGCCATGTCCCCGAACCGGTACCCTGGTTGCCACTCGCTTGCCCCACCCACCATGGTCATCGCCGCCATGTTCTTTGTGCACACACATCCTATTGCCTTGCAAGTCCAATGGGATGTGCATGCATGAAGAACATGGTGGCGACGGCAGCACTGCGCAAGGAGTGTGAAGGGAGGCAGACATCATGCTGAGAACAAAAGTAGCGGAGGCAAGGGCGACAGAGGCATGTGAGGCCCCCACTCCCTCCCGGGTGACAGCCAGGGCTTTGCCACCTTTTTTCCTCAGAGGCGCGGTGTCTGCCTCCAAGTCCTTGCGGAGGGACACACACACACACATCATCCCCACTGCCGCAACTTTGGCTCTCGGCTTCTCGGCACTCTTAAAGTCAATCACCAGCGCCTGTTTTCCTCAGAGGCGCCGTGTCTGCCTCCAAGTCCTTTCAGAGGGATACACACACACACACGCCCCTGTCGCCCCCGCTTCTCGGCACTCTTAAAGTCAATCTTGAAGAGCTGGAAGACGTTTCCTTAGATTGCCGCCAAACTCATCATTGGGAGAGGTGTAGGCTAGCCCCTGAATATACAAGAAGTCTTGGGCAAAGCTCTTCCAAAGTTCAGCCAACTCTTCTCCTTCTCTGCCTTAACACGTATGAGGAAACACGTACACTATGAGGTATGTGCGCCGTGAGGTATGTGCGCCGTGAGGTGTGTGCGACTGTGCATGTTTGCTCTGTGATACAAGTCCAAGGAGGAGGAGAAGACTTGGCTGAACTTTGGAAGAGCTTTGCCCAAGACTTCTTGTATATTCAGAGGCTAACCTACATCTCTCCCAACGATGAGTTTTGCAGCAATCTAAGGAAATGTCTTCCAGCTCTTCAAGATCGACTTTAAGAGTGCCGAGAAGCTGAGAGCAAAAGTAGCAGCAGCGGGGGTGACAGGAGCGTGTGTCATCCCCCTCCACAAAGAGTGTGAAGGGAGGCAGACACCGCACCTCTGAGGAAAAGAGTAGGCACTGGTGATCGACTTTAAGAGCGCCAAGAAGCAGAGAGCAAAAGTAGTGGCAGCGGGAGTGACAGGTGTGTGTGTGTGTGTGTGTGTGTGTGCCCCTCTGCAAGGAGTGTGAAGGGAAGCAGACACCGTGCCTCTGAGGAAAACATTACAAACAAATGACAATGTTACCCACTTTTCAAGACAAATCAAATTGATGTAATTCATTCAAAATTTACCAACACAGTAAATTTATCAACCACTTCTATTTGACAGGAAAGTGGACACATTCAGATGTGGCAGAAATTGCTATTTCTTAATTGAGTTTGAGTGACAGATCAAGATAATACAGCAAAACAAAACAAAACTAACATCTTTTATTCTGCTATCTTGTGTCTTACAAGAAGTAAAGTACCAGACAAACTTGAATTGTTCTGTGATAATTCTCCATTCTCTGCACATCCTCGTTATACAAATGCTCACTGATTGATTAATGGTAACTCTTGATCCTGATAGGATGGCAAGTATTTTATCATTCAGTGTGATTATATTGTATATATTCATATACAATTTTATAGGCCTAACCATGGAGTTCCTCCAACTCTTATCCTTTGTGGATTTATTAATCAGCTCTTATTCTTCTAATCAGACATATTGACCATACTACTTGGGTCTCAAAAATTTAAAACATTAAGGAATTATACAAGTGAAATCAATTTCTAATGATAGTTTTATACTTATGCTACTTGATACATATTTTTCAGGAAGTCAAACTACTAGATTTAAGGAATAAAATACAGTATATTCAACTTCAACAATACAATAGTTTTCTCATCTTTGTTGCCAGACATTTAAATGCTGAACAACTGCTTTATCCAAAATACCCAGTGACATTTACTACTGAAAATTCTGTCTTGTCTACTGTTTAAAGAATAGTGTATGCACCAAAAGCAGTTTAAATAACTGGCGAAGTGAATATTTAGATGTTGCCCTTTTTCAAATACAGGTGCATAGAACCATTAAAAATTGAACAGTGTACTGGAAGGAGCATGTGCTATATATTAAGAAGTAAAAAAAATAGTCACATAAGAAGTATTGTCTGAATCTAGGTTTTAGTGGAAACCAATTGTGCATTTTTAATTATACCTTTACTGCATGTTTAGCTGATTTGTTTATTCTGAATTGGAATTTGTTTTCAAAGTTAATTACTAAAATTGGCATCTACCCTTTTGGCATAAAGTTGGGATATAAATTCTGTAAGTAAAATAAAAATTTAAATTTAGGCATTAGAGAACAACTCCAAGAAGCTAAATCATAGCATATAATCTCAGTTAACTCTGGAAAAACAGAAGCAACAAAGTCGAAAGATATATTTCCTCTGAAAAATTGCCTATGTGCCAGAAAAAATAAGGTAACTAGTTTATTTACTAAGAACAAAGGAAGAAAGCTGTATCACTTATCAAAAGTTATTAATCAGTAGATATATATATATATATATATGGAAATATATTCCCAGAATATTGTAACAATGTGCCAGCTGGGGAAGGGGAACACCATAAGATATAAATATTGTAGTCTTGATACAGGGTCAGCCAATGCATCCAATGATTTGCAGAAAATTCTGGATGTACTATTATTATAGCACACCATAGAAAACAGGAAAAAAAACATTTTGTAAATTCTAATACAATTGATATTGATGTATACAGGACAAAGGTCATGCTATTACAACTGATAAACACCAAAACACAATCGATAAATGGACAGAAGCTTCTTCACAACTTATTACTTTTATTGTTACCATAGATAGACTTTTATGTCTGTGCTCTGACACATAGATCTTGTGCTTAGGAAACATCCTCTCATGATGACATGCAAGGTACAATTACTGTACAAGTAGCAAAACCTAACTAACATCTATACAGACTTCAGATCTTCCTCAATAATAAGGTCATCTGTTCCTTTACCATTCAAAATATAAACCTCTTTTCATCCTCTAGAAAAAAAAGACTATATATAATCACTAATTACAGAGGTTTTTTTTTTAAAAAAATCCCATGATTGTCACTGTCATTATAATGGTATGTAAGGAAGACCTTGAGGAAGAGCCAGAGAGATGCTTCCAGAGGTGGGTTCCTACCGGTTCTAACAGGTTCTTTTGAAC
Source organism: Diadophis punctatus similis (assembly GCA_023053685.1). Lineage (NCBI taxonomy): Eukaryota > Metazoa > Chordata > Lepidosauria > Squamata > Dipsadidae > Diadophis > Diadophis punctatus. The sequence continues at coordinate 5,253,248 of JALIGW010000034.1, read as the reverse complement.
CGTTAGTAAACCGGTGGTGACGTCATGGAGCCGGTTCTGTCGGTGCTGGTCCATGGGCACCACCATCTTGTTTTTGGCTTCTGCGCATGCGCAGAAGCTAAGTTTTTGGCACTGCGCATGCGTGTGAAGCGCATGTGCATCCGCGCAGCCACGCAGTGCGCAATGCGCGTGCAGCCATGCGGTGCAGGAGGAAGCGAACCAGCGGCAAGGTAAATTAGAACCCACCCCTGCATGCTTCCTAGGGAATGGTCAGACAAGAGAGGGCATAGCCTGCAGATGCATAATGGGTGGACAAAAAGGCTCAGAAGGGACCTTCCCTAACTTCTCAGGCTGTAAAGGAGATAGTGGGAAACTAATACTTGCCAGATTTTACTAACGTAGTGTTACAATAAGCGTTACAATAAAGTAGAATTAGTTCTTCTGGTCACGTTTCCTGTCTGGTCTACCTGGGGGCTGACAGTCATTTTGAAACAAAAAATATTTTAAAAGCACTTTCATAATTAATGATTCCAGAAGCAATTCCTGCACCTAATAACAGATGTGAGCAATATTTATGCCAGGTCCTTTCAAGGTTAAAAAGCAATAAACGAATGGCAGGTCACTTTTGAGGATTGTTCCATGAAGGCTAGATGCCAAGCATCTTTGAAGCTGCCATGAAACGCTGTCTTTAAAAACCTGTTCTAGAATTAATCTATGAAAATTTATTTTGAAGGATAATTCCTGTCTCTCTTAACTTCAGTCAGTAAAAAATAATGAGAATATAACCCACTCTTCCTTAACGCAATGCTCTCTGGTGGTGTTAAGCTCAGCTTCTATATCATTCCTTGGCAGCAATAGCCATGGTTGTTGACAACTGCAATTGAACATCTCTGCAGGGCACCACATTGTAGAAAGCTAACAAAGACAGTAAAGCAGATAGTTCTTGGGCTTATTTTTCGTAAACAGATGAAACAGAAATCTTGAAGGTAATACAGTAAACTGATGTGGGATTATGTTTATGAAAAATTATTATTCTGCTGTTATGAAAGGTGTACCACATCTGGTTTATTTCTAGTGTGTAACTCGAGGTGGTGGTTTCCAAGTTTCTGCCACACAGAGCTAGTGTTCTTAAATTTGATCCAACATCTTCTATGTTGGCTTCTAGGCTAATATAATTTATTTATCCTTCTTTTTTTTAGCTCTTTGTAAATAATTGCAAACTATTTCCATTCTAACTTGCATTGTCCTTTGTCCCCTAAATCACTTTGATTATATAAACTAATCATGAAGTTTAGCTGTTAAAATATTTTTCTAATATTTCATAGATTTCTATCTTTCTTGTATATTTCCCAAAGGGCTGACCCCCTCTCAATTAAAAATGAAACTCTTTACAGAATAATTAGATTTCTACAATAACTCTGGGCCCCAAATGAACTCAAAAACTTTCTGAAATGTAGAAGATGGACAAAACGCCTTCCTTTAATGCAGGAAAACTAAGAACAGAAGACAGGGCCAGGCCTAATTGATAAAAAAAAAGGGCTGAATTTAATGGATATCAGTCTGACTTACTTGGCTGCTTGGGGGAAAAATATTGCACCATAATCCCTGAGCATAGCCCCCTCTATTTTCCATCTCCAAAACAGGAATAAAGTGCATCTTTAATGTTTTAGATTATTTTTCAGTGAATTTTAAAAGAATTGTTTCCTACTGTTTTTTTAAAGAAGCTGTTATTAATTTAAGGATGACTGCAAACTATAATTCAAATAAGGGTGCCAAACTAATCAGTAAGAACAGATTTAAAAAAAATCAAAACAACACAGCTGATCTATACTTTCAATTTAAGGAGTAACATTGTTATAATTGTAAGAGTAGAAGAGTCATTACAGACTTTTGGAATTAGCAAAAGATTACTGGAGCTCAGAGTTAACAATGTGCTTTGCATCCTGAGTTATCTTTTGTAAGAGTTAGGAAGGTATTCAAAATAAATATGTAGACATTACAATGAGTTAGCATGCTCTCTCAGGGTGATAAAAGAATCTTATAAGATGAAATCAAGTAATGAAGAATGCAGCGGTCCTGAAGTGGCTGGGGGCACTTGAATGATTATTTTTTGTATTAAAAAACCTGGCTTGAATTCTGTGCTAAATAAAAGGAGTACGCTCATACTTTGACACTAATGTTTATCACAGCAGTGAACTAATTTTTTCACTTCTGGCAGAAGAGAAATGTCTATTCTCAAAACCTCTGTATTCTTCATTACTCATACCACTTCAGTGTACTTCAAGATGCTTTCAATACAGTTATTCAGTTATCCACAAATCCATTATATCTACTCCTCAAGATCTCATTTGCACTAGATTTGAAAAACTTCTGAAACTTCACGAATTATCACATAAGTACTATCACAAAAGGATGAACAAACCTTTGGTGACCAGGGCCAATGATAAGCAAATTTGGAAGAGGAAAAAGAAGGTGATAATGCAAGATAGCTGAGGCATTGCCATTCAGGGGCAGAGAGAGAGTTCCTCCCATCTCAGGTTTTGGAGGAGGAGAAGGAAAAGGAGGAGGAAGAGAAGTTTGCCTTAATAGAAAGCCATTCCATTAAAACTAACATTTGGTGATTATGGATTTTTTTTCTTTAAATAGGGAAAATAGTTGCTTTTGATGAGATGGGTGGCTGTATAAATTTGATTAACAAATCAAAATAAATAAATAATTAACAAAGGAATCAGGCAGCCTATAATTTAATAAATATACATATATGTATGAGTTACTAAGAAAGTGTTTGCAAAAAGCCCTAACTTTTTTAGCTAAACATAAGATGTTTGCACAGTGCCCACTTGAAATTGTTACTTGGGACTGCTATAAATTTGTCAGCAAACAGTATGAAATTATATTCTGAGACACTGGAACTTTTCATTGATCAATAAGGCGAATTCAAAACTTAAGTTTAATACACTCCTACTTTTCCTCTAACAACTACAGGCCAAAGATATACTACATTCTATCATTTTCCATTTTAAAAGCTTAATCCTTGGCTTTGCACATTAAGATTTACAACTGCAGAGATTAAGTATTTCTTCTTTATAAAGGCAGGAGAGTGTATACCAGAGGTGGGCTCCTACTGGTTCGGACCAGTTCTATAGAACCGTTAGTAACTTGGCGGCCTGGGTCGCTGGAACAGGCAGCGACCCAGGCCTGCCACGCCCCCAAGGTGGTTCTCTTGGCGGCGCCATAAGCACCACCATCTTGTTTTTTGCTTTTGTACATGCACAGCTCTTTTTAGTACTTTGCACGCACCCGCGCAGCGCATCCCTGAGCAAACCGGCAGTAGCAGAATCCAGAACCAACCCCTGGTGTGTACATTGCAGGGCAGGAACTTGTATTTCATGTATGTTAATTAGCAAGCACTGTGAGAGCACTAACAGAGCAATTTGAGAATAAAACAGATATATCATTCTTCCCTTCAACTTGGTAATGACAGGAAAAAAAAGAAGAGCAATATATATCAAACAGTTTTCTGAAATTGATTAAAAGAACCCTTCCATATACAGCTTATTGATAACACCACAAGAGTATTAAAATGAACTTACATTTTAAATACAGCAAATTAGATTGTCTTTGCACAAAGTAGATAATTGTAATTTCCTAAGTAACAGAGATTTATAGACTGAATGTAGGTAGCAAATGTATTTTAGCTGCTTTACATTCTGTTGGTGATAGAGGGCTGTCTAATGAAATCTCAACTGAAATCAATTAATTGATATTTAATGTAAAAATGTTACAATGGTTTACAATGATATAATCTTGGAATATAATTTACACATTTTTGAAGACAATTTAGAATCTCTGAACAAGCCCTTAAAAATGGTCTATATGTGAGAGCACAGGCTGCCTGAAAGTTAGCTAGCACCTGGGCTTATTGTGCTCTGCTCCTTTAAGACCTCTCCCTAGCCAGTCCAGCTGCCCAGTGAGGAGCTGAGCAGAAAAGCAGCTGTGGATGATGGGTGTTGTTGTTTGTGGTGAAATAACATCAGAGTTGTTCTGGGAGTGACAGGGGAAGTGGTTTCTGTTACTTAATGTGAATAGAGCCACTGGAAGCAGCCTAGGGCTAACAGACAGACATAAGTTTCTTTAGCAGTAGGGCTCACAAATTGTTTTAGCCTAATACTAGTAGTAGGAGTAATAGACGACCTCGGGAAGTGTAGAGAAGGAACTGAGAGTACTTTTGTGTACTCATGTGTGGATTGCCTAAAGCTCAGGGGGCTTGTCTTTGTCTTCTGGAGCTTTGGGTGCCCACTGACATTGGATATAGATAAAACAGTCTGTGACAAACAACCAACACAAATTAGGAAATCATATTTGATTTTTACCTGCAACCTTCAGCAAATTTGCAAGTCCCAAAAGCTTGGCAGATTGCTTATAGTTCGTGGGCAGCCGAGAGAGACATTCCTTGATAAGGCTGAGTCGATCAGAACACAAGCGCACTGGAGAGAAAATATGTTTATCAAGAAATGAACAAAATTGTATTTGAGGCAGATACTTGTTAAAGTGTTCATGAGCGCTATAAATGTAAATGTATATTTAAAGTAGGCCTATGCAAAGCATTCCAACTGGTGTTTCATAAACCTTGTTGGTGCAAATGAAGCATCTCTCTGTGAAGTGCTAAAGCTTCAACATCCTCTGGGAGATTCTGTGTGATTGCTTTGAAGGCACAGACCACACTTTAGCTGGGACTCTGAACCAGAAGCGGATCAGTTATATACATATATGCATGTGGAGAAATGTGAGGAGCAGCTGAGCCTTCCAGAGGACACAGCTTTTTGGCTACTTCAAAAACTGCCTCTTTCACACTGATGTGCATTGCAAAATACCCTTTTCAAATGCTGTGAGGAACCCAAATTCAAAGCACATCTTCATTCATGTGGCAAAATTTTTTACTCTAGGAAATATCTTATAAATGGGCCTCTTCCATCTTTGGAGGATAAAATGACCATGTTAACAGTTTGGAACCTTTATTTCTTTTCCAAACATTGAAAATACGAAAACATGAAATATGAGATACTACAGCCAAATCCAGGAGGGTCATCTTAGTTTCCACTCTGTTAATCCGGAGTTAACTCTGACTTTCCACAATAAATAATTTTGGATTTTCATATTCTGTTTACTTTATGAGCCTGCAGGCAGTATCTTTCTTTTTTTTTTGTATGGTGCCCTGTTTTTAAAGCGTAAAAATAAATACATGATGGTATGCAATCTAAAGTTTTTAAAATGTTTTTGCAAACACTACAGCTGACTCTGTAATTAATGATCTTCTGTACTCATTAAACTAAACAGATTTTTAAAACAATAGTAACATTAGTCATTTCAAACAACAGAAGCATCAAAAACTCCTGAAAGGTTTTTTTGTGTGCAAATAAATACAAAACAACAATAACAAAAAATGTATCATTAAGTATGACTGACTGATGATATATGGCAATATCTGATAATATCAAGGCAGGTAAAATGCAGGGCTATGTATGTCAGGAGCAAAGTGGAAGTAAGTTGAATGCAGCATCAACTGATTATTTAAAAACATAAACAAGAAGCAATAGGGGCAAGAATAAATTAGTAATGATAAATGTGGATTAAATGCAGAAGTAAATAAACAGTATGAAAGAGGTACAAAGCTGCTTTGGGCATACAGAAATAATGAAAGAATCATAAAAGAAGTATATGAAGCAAGAATGAAGATGACACCAATGGTTACATGAAGCTGTTGAGGTCCTCCAAGACAGAAGTTTGACAGGTTTAAAGAACCAAAGTTATGATATAAGTGGTATGACTGTGGTAGGGATAAGAATTTACAAGAAACGTATGGATACTTTAAAGAAGATATAGTAGTAATTGGTTTTTGTATAAACTAGACTTAGTCATATTGTGGTAGTGAGTAAATTTGTGAGCTATGCTAATTAATATGAGAAACACTTTGGATATTTAAAAATGTGGGTTTTTAGATTCCAAAGTGTCTGGGTAAATAAAGCAGATGCAACTATAACATTAGGATTAAACAACAAATTGCACCATATAGTAAACTATGGTCAGACTGAAGATAAGCCATGGAGAACAGTGCATATTCTTTAGCTTTGTTTTCTTTTATTAGGTTTTAATAATATAACCTAAATGTTTTAATGTAAAGGTTAGGGGGACACTGAGCAATATATCCCAAATGAGAAATGTTGGTAAAATCCAACCAAAATAAATTGGATGTAAATAAGGCATGTACCTCAGTCCTTCATTAAATTTAATGAGACTTCAAAAATACATTCTTTTTGCAAATAACTGAGCCCATCAGATTTATTTATTTATATAAGAGTACTGAAATGCAATGATTGTACCTACTACTTGCACAAATATGAGCCCTTAAGGCTAGTACTCAAACATTGCTAAAAAGAACCGCATACGAGATAGAAATAATACAGCTAAATTGTACCTTGTAATGGTAAAATTTTCACACCAAATTCTTCAAAGTAACTAAGAGAACGAATAAGATCTAGTTCTTCTTGAATAACAGGAGGGCCGTCTGTAATGAGCTGTAAGCAGGATCTTTAAAAAAGAGAAATTTAAAACTATTTTTTTCTCCAAGTAAAATTAATTTAACAGAAAGTTGACTCATTTTTTTAAACAAAAAAATAATGGACATAAATGACTAGAATATTGAAAAGAAACACTTAGCTTGCAGTATTTTGTTTCATGACCTACTTATATTAAATTATGTATTGTACTGTTTGTGTAGGAAAACATCATTCCATGTCCCAACTGTCCAATTCTGTATATAAATCCTGAAGTTAATAAAGGAGAAGGGATGCAGGAGACAGTATAGTATGATGGGCATGATGAATCTCTTGCAGCAGCTTCTTAAAATGTTCTCTTGATTATATGCTATCCTATGCAATATAGCATGTGGGAATGCAGTGGCCTAGCAGTTAAGATGCTGGGCTCCGAAAGCATGCAGATGCAAGTAGATAAATAGGCACCATTTCAGTGGGCATGTAACAGCGTTCCATGTGACTTGGCATATAGTCATGCTGGTCACATGATCATGGAAGCGTCTTTGGATAACACTGGCTCCCTCGGCGAGATGAGCACCACCCTGTAGAGTTGGATATGACGGGACGGGGGAAACCTTTATCTTTTTATACAATATAGCTGATTGATAATGCATGTTACTGAACAAAACCTCAAAAAGAGGTACTTTGCAACGTGTAGCAATGTGCAAAATTCAGCTCCCTTCAATTCATCAAAGCACCTGTATCATTTTCTGCTGATTCTGTATTGCATTTTTCCTTTAGAAACGGGGGAAATCTATTGACCAAACACGACAATGCATCATTTGCCCAGCTAAATGGATATACTCCAGGCGGCTTGAACATAGAAGACTTTCAATTCATCAAAGCAACTGTATCATTTTTCTGCTCCCACAATCTCTACCTGTATGAACATGGTAAACTTCTTACTTCGCTGCATCATTTTCTGCACACTAAAAAACTCTACCATACTTCAAATTATTTATACAATCCTTTTATTATGGGAACACAAGTTTTTTGGAAGCATGATTCATTTACCAACGGACATAGTTTAACATTTTTTCAGAGTATATGTTGAAAAGGGAAACATTCTCTTAAATCCAGATGAAATTGAAAAATTGTAATAATTATACCAAAAAAACAAGTAGGTTCCTGATATTAAAATTAATGACTGTAAATCTTATTTTGCATGTTATGAAAAATGTGCTTGCGTGGCAGAAAAGCTAATGTTTTTATTGTACCTGTAATTATGTACTCTTTTTCACTGTTTACTTTTTAAAGGATACAAACATATTTTATTATGTTTTGAACTTATTTAACACAAGCTATTATTTTAGAGAAAAATACATTTAAATAATAGCACTAGATTAGGAATTACAACCCTGGAAAATAAAGCAGATATTTAACATGGATGTTAAAATGGTAAAAGTAATTGAGGCAAAATTAATTTTCTACGCAGAAAATGGAAGTATTTTACAGTCTTCCTATTCTTTGTAGAGTTGACCAATTCTAAATATTGTGCAGCAAAAGGCTGAAAAAGAATTTACATTGTATTTTAACACAAAGAGGAACGTGATTTTTATAACACTTAAAAATCATACCGTCCTAAACAAATCTAAAAGGACAAAGATATAAAATATTTAGCATGAAGAAAAACCTGAAGAAACAAAGAGAGGGGAACAAGTATTAACAATAGAAATGAACATAAATATTTCTAAGTTTCTTTGAAGCATTTCAAAATGCACTAAAAATTAAAATGAGATAGGTCCTAATGCATGCATGCTTCATAGTAGACTCAGTGCTTGTAGTTAACCAAATACAGAAAAGAAAGGATTCAAATTTTAATGACTGGTAACAAGGAAATTATTTTTTAAAAAACATCTAAGAAGTGATTATAAAAACTAAGAATACTGTTTTAGGTTCCTTCTTTTAAGCATCCAGAAAGGCACATTCTTATATTGAGATATTATAGCCCTTTTTCACGATGGTCTATTATTATGAAATACTACCAAATATAAAACTGTACTACCAAATATAAAAATGACTAATCAATGAAAATTATTGTGTGTGGCTCAAGTAATCTGGCACCCCTGCCCCCAAATAATAAAATCACTAGATTTCTGTATTTTTCCAGTGTTCTGGGATCTCTTCAAATCAGATAAACCTTTCACCTTTCAGCTCAGTCAATACATTCTAGTCCAGGGGTGTCAAACACACGTCATCATGGCTGCGTCACGTGACATATCAGGACTTTTCCCCCCTTCGCTAAACCGGGTGTGGGCATGGCCCGGGACTTTGCCAGCCCTGTTTTAGTCTCTTTAGCTCAATACTAGGAAATGTATCCATAAACCTTTGTAACAAAGGTTACAAAGACTTTGGAATAAATTTCCATTCCTAATTGGGAGAAGTGTTAGAAACAATGAAGACCAACCCCAATACTTAGAACAAGCACAGCTGAAAAAAGACCACACTGTTAGACAAGGACCACACTGTTTTCTAGATATCCTCTCCTATCTTCTAAAGAGGGGATCACCTAAAAGCTGCTGAGTTAGCATTTTTTAAAAAAATTGGTTAAAAATTATGGCATTTTTATGTCATCACTCTCTGATTTAATTTTGTTCCCTGGACTTATTAATAATATTACTGTAAAGTCAAGTAGTCTTAGAAATGCAAAGAAAACATGAAGTGCATAGAATTAATAAGAGTATAAAAGATTTTTACAAAGAAATACCATAACTTTAAATGTAGAGATGGGAGAATTAGAATAAATATATGATCACCTGGCCAAATCCATGCAAGTATCAGTCAGACTGGTTGAAGAATTGAAATACTCTCTGCTAGCGGCCAAAACTAATTCAATGCTTTTCTCATAGCTGATTCTGTATTGCATTTTTCCTTTAGAAACGGGGGGGTCTATTGACCAAACACTGCAGTGCATCATTTGCCCAGCTAAATGGATATTCTCCAGCAGGCTTGAACATAGAAGACTTTCAGTAAAAATCTACAAAATAAAACACAGTCAATATCAGAATGTTTTTATGCTTGCTAAACTCTTAAATGTAGAGATTGAAATAGACAGCATAGGACAGCTTTCAGATACATGTACATCAATGTAATTATGTTTTAAGAAATCTTTTTAAAACAAACCTCAATCTAATTTGTATATTGTGCATTTAAAAGATTTATATGACTGCCTGTTTTATATGAATAATCCTGGCAGGCACAGAGCAGCAACAGAGAAAAATAACAAAATATAAGAAGATTAAAACCAAGGCGCCATTACACTCCTACCCCAAATATACATGAATTGAACTTAATTCCCATCGTAGAATTCCCATTCCCCCACCCCTCATTGCCTGGGGAAGAGCCAGCAAGATTATTGTCAGAACCCCAAGGCAGTCCAAACTTAGAATCCAAGGACACACAAAAAATACTACCTTTATTATAGGTAGTATTTTGCAGAATTTTGCAAATAAGAATGTGCCCCTCCTCCCCTCTATCTATCTATCATCTATCTATCTATCTATCTATCTATCTATCTATCTATCTATCTATCTATCTATCTATCTATCTATCTATCTATCTATCTATCCATTGTTTTTTGAGGTAAACTAAGAGTTAAAAGTCCATTGGCACTGTATGTATAGAAGTTAAGACATCTGCCATTGTCTAAGCAATACAGGAACCTCTAATTCTTTATTCCATTAATCTCTAAGTATCTGCATATTGAATTAATTTATTGATCTGTATTAATTTTTAAAATGTATTTATTTACATCCACCTTTATTATTTTTATAAACAACTCAAGGCAGTAAACACAAACAATATTCCTTCCTCCTATTTTCCTCAAACCAACAACCCTGTAAGGTGAGTTGGGCTGAGAGAGAGTGATTGGCCCAAGGTCACCCAATCAGCTTTTTTATGACTAAGGACTGACTACAATTCACAGTCTTCCAGTTTCTAGTCTGATGCCTTAATCACTAAACCAAACTAGATCTATATTTAATAACAAATGTCTATAGAAACTAATATTAGGGGTTTTTTTTTAGTTAAAGGATTTAACCAGTTGTTCTAATATCTCAGGTGTCTTGAAGCTAAAAAGGTCTAAACAATGTTTTTAGCAAATGTTAAAAAATCATCATAATCTATCAATTGGTCTAAAATCAATATCCCTGTTTTCAACCAATTTTTCATATGTTGGATTTTTCAAAAAAGTCAATTTAGCACGAGAAAAAGGATCATTTTTATTACACATTCCATTGCTTTCTAATTAATGTAAGTTTTTCCAGAGATACTAGAGTTGGCTGTATTTATATACTAATATTATTCACACTACAAAGGTGCTGTAGAAGTATATTCCAAATTTGCCCAAATTGGAAAAAATAATGCCAATTTTTTGGCTATCAGTATTTAATCATCAAATGTAAGTTTGATGATTCAGAAAACCACATCTTCCTAAATTGATAATTACATTTTCACTAAAATATATTTTTAGAATAGTAAATTCCATAATTTTTTTAAAGAAAGGGTTTATTTTTTGAAAATATTTTCAAGATATTTGAACAGGAATTCCTTTCAGCATATAAATTAATCTGGGAATAATATTCATTTTTGAGAGCATTCACATATCTCCAAAGAGTGAGTTTAATAACAGCCAGCTATCCTTATCTGAAAAAAACCTCTTTCTATATCTTATTTATATTGCACATTACTGAGTTACATCTTTTGATATATACATATCTAAATATTTAATGGATTTGGTACAAATACTGAATATTGGTAAATAGGAGGGTAGCCAAATTTTTACCTACTGGCATCAACTGTGTTTTCGACTAGTTGTCCGAAAGGTGCTTTTTCAAAAGGCAACTGAACTTTCTTTGTTTTTCCTTGAAGATGTTTCTCTTCTCATCCAAGAAGTTCAGCTTCTTGAATGAGAAGCGAAATGTCTTCAAGAAAAAACAAAGTCTAATTGCTTTTTGAAAAAGCACCTTTTGAAAAACCATTACCTAAATCAGAGGTCTCCAACCTTGGCAACTTTATGAGGTGTGGACTTCAATTCCCAGAATTCCTCAGCCAGCATGGCTAGCTGAGGAATTCTGGGATTTGAAGTCCACACCTCATAAAGTTGCCAAGGTTGGAGACCTCTGACCTAGATGACTGAGAATCTCCATAGACTTTTGGACCAGTTAATAAAATATCCTGCTATTTTTTTTTTACCAAAGACATCTATCATTTTTATTTCTTAAAAGAAGAATGTCATCTGCAGATAAAACCAGTTTATATTCAACTGAATTATGTACAATTCTGTAAATCTCTCTACACTGCCTAATAGCACAAGTCGAGGGTTCCACACAAATATTAAAAAGCAAGGGTGAAAGTGGACATCTTTGTCTAGTTTCTCTAAATAATGGGAACCTGCAGAAAACTTACTGATAACCCTCTGTCTCTTTATCTTCATGAAAACTAAGGTAAGTCAAGTCTAAGATGCTTTCTCAAATTACATTTCTACATTTCTGGAGTCAGATTTCTTTTATCTGACTGTTATCTTGGTTGTGACTCTTCCTCCTGTTTCTCAAAGTTTCATCTACCATCAAAGGAACTGTCAAATATATTTGGAGATTATATCCTGCCTTCCCCCCACCCCCCTTCACCAAACTTTTTCATAAGGAATCCATATGTAGTACAAATTTAATTTTGGTCAACAAGGAAATTTCTTTTGCATTTCGGATAAGCCTAGAAGCAACTTTCAAAAGAAAAAAAGCCACATAGTTTTTTTATGAACTATGATAATAAAAATGCACTTTATTAGCATTTCAGCATGGCATCCCTATAAAACTCTAGGCTTTATCTTGGAATAAGAGACACAAATGTAGCATTGTTTTTCTTGATACATTTAGATGTATGTATGTATGTATGTATGTATGTATGTATGTATGTATGTATGTATGTATGTATGTTAGATGTGTGTGTATGCATCCCCACAAAATCTAATTTTGGATTGAAATCCCAGATTCTATTTCACTCTTATAATTTTTTATACAATTTTATACAATTTTAACCTTTTTCAAGAGCCACATTAACAATCACACACAATAAAGGCTATAATCTAAAGAAGACTGACTATAATATGAAAATGAAAATGTTGTTAATTTCTTAAATATAAGTTATACAAAAGTTAATGCAAGTACTGTACAATATAATGAACAAGAAAGCGTGCTGACAAACTAGAGATATTTAAAATGTGTTCTGCTATAATTCAGTTCATTCTAATTTCCTCTTGAATATACAACACAATTTTCTGTACAAACTGTATTTTGCATTTCACTTTAAATGCAAACAGGAAAGCATCTATCAAAGTTTTGTATACACTCTGAGTGACATTATTAAAAATGAACCTTCTGCTCAGTAAACCATTTAACATACATAACACTGATGCAAAAAGCTATTTATCTTCCTTTTGTTTAGTAGAAATTTCATTTCAGACTTTCTGTAAGTTAAGAAATTGCAATTTTTCATCACTTTGCTAATTCCACAGTGGTTTATAAGAATGCACCCTTAATAAATGCAGAGCTTTATAAAAACAAGCATTTTTTAAAGTCAGAACTGGTTATCTCCTACTAAAGTGTTCCTCAAAATTTTTTTCCCCAAATAGACTAAGGTAGCCAAAGGGTTTTTAAAAAAATAATAATTCAAAAGATACACAGCTTCAAAGTTTTACCAGAGTGTGGAGAAGTTGACTGAAACACCTGACGGATGGGAAGCAGAAGACTCGGTGAAATAATACATCCCCGATCTATATTTAAGAATGGGATATTCCGTTTCCTCCATCAACCCTTCTCTTTAACATGAATTCTATTCCATTATCTACATGCACAACATAACCCCACTGAATCATGCTGTTAAGGCTTGTGTTAACACAGATCTTAACCACATTTCAAGTCTTGGAACTGCAGTCAACAAGCGTTTTGAAGTCCACACCTAGATAAGCATCACTTATGACTGAGTCTCACTTCAACGGGATTTATACTCTAAGGCTTCTAAGAGAAAGCACTTTAACATAGAGCATAATCTCTTTCTCACAGACAAAACTGATTTTGTTTCACCTTAGTGAAAATGGTAAGAAACAGTACATCACTCTACTTAAGACAGAAAGTCTAGCTTTTATCATTCCCAATTGCAGAACCAAACCCCAGAAATCAAAGAAGCAGGCAGGACCCCTGGGAAGAAAACAGGAAGGTTTCTGCCTGGTCAGACCATTACGGCTGTGAATATTCTTTATAAATTCACCAGGATATCAGATGTTGTACCCTTAGAGTGCCTACAAGTATTTCCCCAGTTGTCACAATACTCAACTTATAACCATTGATTTAATGATCATTAAAAAAAGTGACTTATGACCAGTTCTCATACTTGCCAAATTTTGACAAGCAAAGTCAATGGGAGAAGCCAGATTCATTTAAGGGCCACAAGGTCCACTTAACAATTGCACTGATTGGCTTAACAACTGTGGCAAAAAGGTTGTAAAATGGAGCATGAGCAGTGGTAGGATTCAAATAATTTAACAACTGTTTCTCTGCCCTAATGACTAGCTGGGTAGGTGTGGCTGGGTGGTCATGTGACTAGGTGGGCGTGGCCAACTCGATGTCACTCATCATATCCACTCCCGGCCACTAGCTTCAAAGGCAGAGGTGGGACTCAGCCGGTTCGGGCTAATCCCACCACTGGCTGGCCACGGCCCCGCCCATTTTTCAGCCCATTTTGAAATCCACAAGTCTTAAAGTTGCCAAGGTTGGATACCCCTGAGCTAGATGTTCCGACAGATCAGTGTTTTTCAAATTTAGCAACTTTTAAGATGTGTAGACTTCAACTTCCAGAATGCTGTCCAGGCAATTCTGGAAGTCCACACATTTTAGGATTGCAAGTTTGAAAAACCCTGTCAAAAATGGGCAAACTAAGATCCTTTTTAGGGATCTGTGCTTTGGTCTCCTTTTTTAAAAAAATTATAGATTATCCTGAGCAGCATATCTATGAAGGAAGACTCTAGTAGAAACATGCTTTATGCATAAAAATATAGAAAGGCATCTAAGGATCACTAATCTCCCCACCTTCATGGATCATAATTTATGAGAAGTTCGCAATGATCTCAACAGAAGTTTTCCTCAGCTCTGCTTTGCCTGAATATGCAATATCTATGCTTTGTCATTGAGCTGTGATCATTCTGGTCCTAAAAATAGACACAAAGTTCTCTCAATCACAATAATTGTCCTCCATTCTCTTTATTTATAGTATGGGGGGTGATTTTGAGACAACTTTCCCCCTTGTATGCATGGTTTTGTATGTTTTTTTAAAACTATTTTTAAATTCTTTTTAATAATGTTATTGTTTAGTTGTTCCTTAAAATGTTGTATGCCGCCCTGAGTCCTCAGGGAGTAGGGCGGCATAGAAGAACACTAACTAACTAACTAACTAACTAACTAACTAACTAACTAACTAACTAACTAACTAACTAACTAACTAACTAACTAACTAATAAATAAATAACCCTAAAAATAGAGATAAAGTTCTCCCAATCATATAAAACTGTCCTCCTCTGTCTTTATTTATATTCTGGAATAGTCAGATAATGAGGAAAAGCTGAACAGGAGAGATACATGAACAGACATTATTATTGATCTGATTTATCCTAGAACTCTTATCACTGGAAAAAAGGGACTTTTACACTGATACTTAAGATTCCTTCCCTACCCCACCCCATTGCTGATCTATTGATATGAGGAAAAGATCCAAGTGGGTGGAAGGATTTTTGACCCTCTTTCAAGCTTATTATCTTAGAATTGGTTCTAATAAACTAAAGTTTATTAGCACAGAAATTGTAATTGGAGCAAAGAAGGAAGCAGGGGACTTTAGGAAGACAACATTATGGCAATTTGTTTTTGATGAATGTTAGAAAAATCAATTAGAAAAATCAACAGGAGTCCAGAATAACAATAAAAAAAACCCAGCTTTTAATGTTGGTCTTTGCGCAAAGGTCCCATTAATGAACAGAGGATGACATCTCTGAATCAAAAAGAGGCAAGGTCATTATTCAGGTACATGGTATATATACAGAATCCACCTTACTCCTCCCATTCTCCTCCTCATTATGTAATATCCTAACTTGGTATTTTCCAGCTTGGAAAGACCCTAAAATTATGACAGCTGCACACTTCCACTACCTGTGTCATCTTGTCCTTTTCCAATACTCTGCTTCTGCAAAACATTTCCTTTTAACACTTCCTCTTAGTACAATCTCAGCCCTCTCAGCATAATTCTGGTACAAATATACCCTGTTCATGAGAACAGTGAAAGATAGCTGACATGCAAAAAATACATTTTGTTATACAATATAATATGTCATTACAAATGGATTTAAAATGGTTGTGCTATGGCTCTTGTTACATTTCTTATTTTACAAGAATAAAGCCCCATTTCTCACAATGAAGTTTTCTTCTTTTCCTTATTTTCATATCTAGGCTTTAAATCAACCCAGACATTAAATTTATTCAACATAATCTATATATGGGGTATTGACATTATATCAATTTTTTTCCACAAAGTTTTGCTATAGTCCAGGTGTTACTGTGCTTAGTAGTGCAATTTTATACTATTTCATATGGTTGTGTAATAATCCAAATTCAGAAGGGGGAATATGTTTTGGGGTGAAGGCTCACTTTGTGTTTGCCAGCAAATGTTTAAAAGATTTAGCAACCAAGCAGGAAAAAGCACAATGGATGTGAGGTATTGAGAGGTCTGAAGTGTGTGCCCACACAAGCTACGAATTCCTCTTCCCTTTTCAAATCCAGATTGTTGTACAGCTTCAAGAAAGGTAATTGATTTCAAATCTTCATTTCTTGGCCTGTTTTTCAGTCCATTTTTCAGGCTATTTTTGGCCGTTTCCCCACCATTTTCAAGCCATTTTTTGGGCTGTTTTGGATGTTCAGTAGTAGTAAATAAATAGAGAGGGAAATTGTACCATGTTGAGGCTTTGACTCAATTTCCCTCTCTATTTACTTACTGCTACTGAACATCCAAAATGGCCCCCCAAAAGGGCCGAAAACGGCCTGGAAAATGACCCCAAAACAGCTGAAAAAATTGCCAGGGCAGGGCCAGCCAGTGGTGGGATTAGCCGGTTCGTCAAACTGGGCAGAATTTTAACAATTGGTTTGCCCAAACTGGTCTGAACCCGCTGAATCCCATCTCTGAGCATGAGCCACTTAACAAGTGCCAACAGAAATGTTTAGCTCAATGGTGTAAATTGAGTACTACCTGTAATCCCTACTTTAAGATGTTTTAATTTTAACTAGGAAACTGAAATATTACAAAGAATTTCACCAGCCTCTTGTATAACTTTCATTTCCTCAAAGGCCCATAATCCAGAAATAATTTTTAGAAAATAAGAATACTGTAAACTGTTGTTTTGTAAAGGTGTTCCCCTCCTTTGAAAATAGAATGAAAATATTTTAAGGATGCCAAAAGAAATGGCAGGTTCAAATCTCACTACAGTAGCTACCTGGGAAATGAATGTTTTGTTAACTGTTCTCTCCCACCATGCCATTTGTGGCAGCATACAGACAACACACTCTAGCTCAGTGATGGCTAACCTTTTTTTCCTCGGGTGCCGATAGCGCATGCACGTGCCCACACCCATAATACAATGCCCCCCCACATGCCCTGCCCCCATGCATGCACGCTTGACCCCCCCGCGCTGCCCCGCCCCTGCATGCACGCACGACCCCCCTGTGCCCCATTTTGGGCCTAGCAGGCCTCCCTGAAGCCTCCAGAGGCCGAAAATGGCCCATTTCTGGACATCCGGTAGGCCTGTTTTTTGCCCTCCCCAGACTCCAGAGGCTTTCCCGGAGCCTGGGGAGGGAGAAAACGGCCTCCCCCGGCCCTCCGGAGGCCGGAAACGGCCCCTTTCCGGACTTCTGGTAGGCCCACTTTTCGCCCTCCCCAGGCTCCGGAGGCTTTCCGGACTTCTGGGAGGCCCATTTGTCGCCCTCCCAGAGCCTCCACGCGAGCCCTGTACTTAACTGGCATCCAAAACGGGCCACATGGAGACTCCTGGGAGGGGAGGGGTGGCATGGGTAGGGCCAGCCGAAAATCAGCTGGCTGGTGCATGCACGCTGTGGAGGCGACCTAGGGCAACAGCTCGCGTGCCAGCAGAGATGGCTCCACATGCCACGCACGTGGCACACGTGCCATAGGTTCGCCATCACGGCTCTAGCTAGTCCAAGTGCAGTTACTTATCTAAATAGTTAAGAGACTCCCATTACAGCTCCTCAACTTTATCTAGTCCAAATAGGCTAAAGGACGACTTCTATATCTCAGATACATTACTAGACCACAGGTAACTGGGTATATGAGTGATCTTTACTAGAAGCACTTATAATAATGCAGAATTATAAGAGGTTTTGTGTTATTTATTTAGGTTTTATTGGAATGCAGGCATAAGCTTCCAATACTGCTACAAGACACTTTATAGCCCAGTCTATCATTAGCAACAAACTTCAAAGTTGGTATTTGAAATGTGCTTTTCAGGTCTAAAGCCATCGTCTATTTCCTATTCTTTTTCAGATTTTCAAAGCAGTCAGAAAAAGCATTATAATGTCTTGGAGAATCTTTGCTAAAGCTGTTTTTATCCTCTTAACTGGGGGAGGTGGAGGTAGAGGGGAGAATCCCCTGGCTTTGGATAAGCTAAAATATTGGCTTTTCTTAGAAGTCTGAGAAATGTATTTTTATCAAGGACAGTAAAGCGTATTATCCCAAATAAGAATAGCATCCTTATTTATTTAGCATCATCTACTAAAATAGTCTTCCTCTTCAGTTTGCTTCAAGAGAAAGAATGTCTTGCATATGTTTACAGAGAAAGAGCCAATAGGTTTATCTATGTTTATTTTAATATCCTTAAAATGTTGGCTCCACTCTTTACAACCACTATAACCATAGCCATTTACTTGGTTACAGTTTTCTGAAAATAAACTAAATAATATTCAGTTAGGAATTGCTCATTCCTAGGAGATTCAAACTTCTGATTAAACGGAGGCCAATCATGAAAGATGTTCCCTTTAAAATCCAAGTTACTTATATGATAAATTCTAGCTTTACAATTTTTTCTTATTGCTAAAATTGTTAAGAAAACAATACTGGTATGATTTAAGTCAATAAAATAAATACTGAGACAATTCTAGACTTAGATTCTCCTTCCATTGTTCTGATTTAGGAGTATATAAACAGAATAAGTACAAAGAAGTTTAAAGTTGTAAAGAATCTTTTACTGCATACTAAAAAAAGAGAAAGAATTACCTCATAGCACGTGTCTGTTCCTAAACAAATATAAACATTTTTCTGCATAGCCAGCATATCTTGCAATAATCCCATCCAGTGCTTTTCATTAACAGAAGGCTGCCTTTTAAAAGATATAAAAATATCAATATTTATAAAGCACATTAGAATTAAATTGCAAAATTAAGGAGGACTATGATATTATGATACAATCTCTTGTCTCTTTTGTATGTGTATTGCGAGAACAAGATTCATAGTATAAACAGCAGGTGTAACAAAATCTAGACATTAAGAGTGAGGTTTATTACCAATTTCTTTAATATACTAATATTAATAATTAAACATTTCTTATTCCAAATGCTGAAAAATATTTATTTCAAACTTACAAGTGGAAACAATAAACTTAGTTATACAGATTCAATATTACTATGAACAGTTGCCTTACATTACACTGTACTCACTTTTTGGCTGTGTGACGTGTCAATCTTATCATCAGTTTCCGTGCTTCTTCTGGACTGTTCTTTGTGTCTTTTACAAAGGATACAGGTTTCTGGAGTCCATGCTTTTCCAAAAGTTCCGATACACTGCAATAATTGTCAAAAATATCATCAATTGAACCACAAAGTTCTTCCCAATCATATCAGTAAGAGGCCCAAACAAAACAGAAAGTTTTTCTCTTAAAAGAAAAACACATTCAATGTTTTGTTTATTTGTATGGTTGTGACACATAAGAACACCCCCCTTCTTTCTTGGCAGAAATTAAATGGAATATGTACAAAATGAATAATCTGCACAATATTGACCTACAATATGTGCTGCAAACCTTACTTTCTCTGAATATATTTGCAAAAATTTACTAAAGGCGGTTGCATTGTAAATGATTAGGATTCCCTAAGCATGAATGGCATCAGAACACCATACAGCTTGGTGCTTAGATCTGGCCTGTGGGGCCACCCTGGAAACAGCAAAGGAGTGGCCCGCGGTGCCTGTGCCAGAGAAAACAGAGTTCAGGAGGGCCGCATGCAGTCCTCCCGAGCTCCATTTGTGATGGCAGAGGGTTGCAGAAGGCCGTTGCAGCCGAAAACGGAGCTTTCTCTGGCAGAGTGCTCGGGCCACCACAGGCGTCCCCGACATGAGTGATGTAGAGCTGGCCACGCCCACCCTTACCACACCCACTCTGGCCTCTCGAGGTCAAACACAACCCTGATGCGGCCCTCAATGAAATCGAGTTTGACATCTCTGCTCTAGATTCCACAATTCATACACATTTTTATTTTACCATCTCTCAATTTAGAGTGTGGAAAAGATAGTGGATGAATTCTCATGATGAACAGATTAACTAATCATCTACCTTTTTTTATTTAACCAGCTAAGGCAATCTAGACAATAGTTTTTCAAGTTGATAATAACTTCTCTGCTAAGGCTGGTCAATCAAGAATAACATCAGATTTAATGTATGATATAGTAGTCAATGGTTTGTACAAATTTTTTTTTGCTACTATGGATGAAGCACAACCTACACTAGACCTGGCATTCTGATATGAAGAAGGGAGGGTTCTATACAATTCCTCTGTCCTGAACAGATTACTTTCCGTGCAGATTAAAACTGTCAACCACTGTGACTTTTAGATGGAATAATAAAATGGCTGAAATGGTCTGCCGTAGGCTCTGAATGAATCTAAAACTTGGAAATGTTCTTGCTCTGATCAACACAGAGAAATTACTCAATGGTAGACATTCTTCCTCCCAAGCACTTTGTTTTCTCTCACGTACTTACGTCATATTTGTCTATGTAACAATGCTACATTTTCATCTATTTACAGAAAAACCATGGCCCAAAGAGTAATTTCAGTGATGATTACAGTAATACTTGCCCTATGGACCATTTTTATCCTCAAAACCTGGAATTCAGAACTATCCAATAAAACACTGAGCTAAGAAAGGTAAAGCAGTAAGAGATATAAGTTAAGAAAGGAACTTCTTACCTAAGAATTTGTTCCAATTCATCAACTCTATTGTGAAGATTATTGGAAATGTCTGTTTCAAGGCTGGAAAAGATATAGGAAATTTGAATATATCACAATAAAAAATCTCACAATGAAGAAACAGAACTAAAATAAATAACTGTAGATATCTCATAGGTATTAATGACAGAAAAAGTATATTTTTAAAAAAATTCATCCCACAATATTCAAAGTTTGAATGAGGATAATACTCACCTCAGACCTCTTTGGGGGAGACATTCTAAGATGTCATAGCACAGAGAGAGCTGGTCATCACGTTTGCAGCTGTAGATACATTCTAAAGCAATCGTCATCAACAAAAGTTGATCTGAAATTATTTTTTGCTGACCCTAAGAGAAAAAGAAAAGTAATGTCCATTGCTATGTCCCAGAGTGTTTGTCAATTTGCTGTTAATGGCTCTAGTATCTCTGTACTCTTAATACTCTGCACAATACTCTGTGCAGTGTCATTGCAGTTATGTAGTCAACTTAGTAAAATCTTTATTAAAAAATTCAAAATTTCAATTTAGGATTTTAGAAAATCATGCTACCTATAATGTACGCTCAGTAATGAACATAGGAATCAGAAGAGTATTTTATTTATTTATTTATTTAGTCAATCTCGTATTAGATAATAAATATTATATACATAATTTGAATACATGAAATGAATAAAAGTAAAAGGGAACATTAGGACAGGGACGGTAGGCATGTTGGTGCACTTATGCAAGCCCCTTACAGACCACTTAGGAATGGGGTGAGGTCAACAGTAGACAGTCTGAGGTTACAATTTTGGGGGTTTGGGGATGAAACCACGCAGTCGGGTAGTGTATTCCAGGCATTGACCACTCTGTTGCTGAAGTCGTATTTTCTGCAATCGAGTTTGGAGCGGTTTACTTTAAGTTTGTATCTACTGTGTGCTTGTGTATTGTTGTGGTTGAAGCTGAAGTAGTCAATGGCAGGTAGGACCTTGTAGCAGATAATTTTATGAACTACGCTTATGTCATACTGAAGACGACGTATTTCTAGGTTGTCTAGGCCCAGAATTTCAAGTCTGGTGGTATAAGGTATTCTGTTGCGAGCAGAGGAGTGTAAGACTCTTCTCTGAAGTATCTCTGGACCTGTTCAATTGTATTAATGTCCGATATATAGTGCGGAATCCAGACAGATGAGCTGTATTCGAGAATTGGTCTAGCAAATGTTTTGTATGCTCTGGTTAGCAGTGTAATATTACCGGAGAAGAAGCTACGCAAGATTAGGTTTACAACTCTTAATGCCTTTTTGGCTATGTTGTTACAGTGGGCTTTGGCACTTAGATCATTAGATATGAGTACTCCTAGGTCTTTGACAGAGTGAGGGTCGTGTCCACTCAGTTTGTATTTTGCTAAATGTATTTCATTTTGAAAGCCTTCTAAATTGTGTTTTCATCAGGCAATTTATAAAAAGAAAGTATTTCTAATTATAAAGCTTTTAACTTAACTGTGTTACTTAACTGTGTTACTTATGTGTTACTTTCTTACGTAAATAGCATTAACATGTACTATAGTTTTAGTTTCCCTCCACTACTGCTTGCAGCCATTCTATAACTGTATATTGCCCACAAACGGAAAAAAAAAACTTATCATAACAAGAAGCTACTCAAAACGGAGAATTATAAAGCACTGTACCGAGAAGAAAGTTACTATAAAGATCCCATTATTCTCTTTAATTTTTTCAGTCTCTGTATTGCACAATTCAGCAATTACATTCAGAACAAGTGCCTGATGTAAAATAATTAAGACTGACAATGTAATCTATTGAGAACTAAGTCCCACCAAGTTCAATTGAATTTTCTACCAGGTTAGCCGACAGAAGGTTGCAACCCTGACACTTTCATTGGATTCCTTTGTGGTCATTAGGATCAATCACAAGGCTATTTAAAATTAGGACTGCACAAATTGTCTGAAATGGCACTTCACTTACAAGGGAAGCTGATACTGATGGAAGTTTATTATGGGTGCTTGAGACTTCTTGAAATCTTCTGGGCAAGTGTCCACATGCTCAGATGATTTTTTTATCACTCAGAAAATCTCATTTTGTGGGACTTTGGATTTTACTGATAAAATCTGCTTCATCTAGAGCCGTGGTGGCGAACCTATGGCACGCGTGCCACAGGTGGCACGCGGAGCCATAGCAGAGGGCACGCGAGCGTTGCCCACCGGCAAACCGGAAGTGCGGAAAAACGCACTTCCGGTTTGCCGGTGAGCTGTTTTTTGCACTCCGGAGGGTTCAGGGAAGCTCCCTGAAGCCCCGGAATGCAAAAAACTACAAAACGGACAAACCGGAAGTGTGTTTTTCCGCACTTCCGGTTTGTCCGTTTTGTAGTTTTTTGCATTCCGGGGCTCCAGGGAGCTTCCCTGAACCCTCCGGAGTGCAAAAAACAGCTCACCGGCAAACCGGAAGTGCGTTTTTCCGCACTTCCGGTTTGCCGGTGGGAATGGGTGTGGGCACGCAAGAGCGCGCTAGCGCGCGCACACACCCCTTTTTGGCACGCGAACCTAAAAAGGTTCGCCATCACTGATCTAGAGAGTTTCCTCAGTGGCAATGCCTAATTCCAAGTTCTAGGAGGTTTTTTTTTAAAGAAAAATCAGCCATTAGCTATTTAACAAATATTTGGATACCCTTTTTTCATATTAGTTCATTAAATAGTTTCCTTTATCCCTAAACAACAAATTGAACTTACTAATGGTTTTGAATGTTCAAGTATTTTCAAAGGGAATGTTAGGTCTTCCTTTGCCAATGTTACCAAGTACTCTCTGAGAAGCTCATTAGCAATGCCTGGAGACTCATTTTCACACCGGTGCAGGAAGGGAACCATCCACTGGTAAGCATTTTTAACATAGCTGTCTTCTGATGACTGGAAAATGAAATATCTTTTCATTAATCAGAGATATAACATAAAATAAAGGCAGAACTATACCAAATTAAGGTAAACGTAGCCCATAAATGCAGCTCAACAGGTTTCCTTTTCCTGATCTTTAAGCCTTCTTTTCTAATGACACTGTAAAAGGTTTTAGAGTGCCACTGATGTTAAATTACGTCATGTCCCCACATAAATTTTACCTGACTTTCACCTTATCCATAGTAGAGGGGAAAATTTATCTGTTTATATAAAAGGTGTATCCTGGATGGTATTTTCAGTGATACTGACCACCAGGAGGCATTCTGGCAGAGGTCCCCAACCTTTTTGGCTCCACAGACCGATAGCGACAGCAGTAGCAATGGTGGCGGGGAGGGAGGATGGTTTTATGTACACAACTTAATTCTATGCATAAGCAAATGAAGCTTTGTGCACTCACCCGCTGCTTGCGTGCCCCAGGTCTCAACGGGCTGTGGACCGGTTCCGGTCCATGGACAGGGAGTTGGGGACCCCTGCATTATGGGACTGGTTTCATACTCATCAAAAGTGCAATAGTCCATACCAAATCT
Organism: Diadophis punctatus similis; assembly: GCA_023053685.1. NCBI lineage: Eukaryota > Metazoa > Chordata > Lepidosauria > Squamata > Dipsadidae > Diadophis > Diadophis punctatus. The sequence goes on along the minus strand of JALIGW010000034.1, from coordinate 5,228,909 downwards.
TGGTAGAGTATTTTAACCCCACAGGAAAGAATTGGCTACAGATGTCCGACAAGTCACAATAAGGATGAAACTGGTCCTATACTGCCTCTTGGTGCTCAATATCACCGTAAAAACATGTTTTATGTTGTACGTTATACTGTTGCAAATCTCTTTATTAAAAATGAATTAATATTGTTATATGAATATTTTCACATCATTTTAGGGAAGAATAATATGAAGTAAAACCTTATATGTGTTGCTTTACAGCAGGGGTCCTCAAACTTGGCAACTTTAAGACTTGTGGACTTCAACTCCCAGAATTCTCCAGCCAGCTGGCTGGAGAATTCTGGGAATTGAAGTCCACAAGTCTTAAAGTGGCCAAGTTTGAAGATCTCTGCTTTACAGCATAGGTAGGGTAAATCATTATGGAAAAGGAAAGCATTTAGTCCATTCTTAGGAATTTTTTTTCCATATAGACACCACTAGAGTACACTGAAAATTCACTAAAAGTTTTTTTGAAGTAATGTTCTCAATGTTCTACTGATAAGCAAATACATCAGCAACACAGAAGATAGCAACGTGGAGACTTTCTTATGCCTCAGCTTTTCTCTTGGATTCTACCAGTATCCACTTTACTTATTATGGAGGCTTAAAATGTGAACTTTTTATATTGTTGACAATGAGCTACTCCCATTTCCCCCTCATTCAGAAAAGATTAATTGTCTTTGAGAAAGCAGCACACCCATGCTATCTAAAATAGAGTAATTTTTTGTAGATGTAGATTAAAAATAAGATGATTTCGTGTAAGACAAAAGGACTGCCATTTTGTATAAGGCAAAATTTCATTGCAAAACAAAATAACTTTTTTTTAAAAAAAAATTACCCTCCATGGGGCAAAAAGTAATGCACTTACTTTTGACATTAACAGTCTTAGCTTCTCAATGTTTTCCATTTGCTGTAACTCTTTTAACTTCAAAGTAATGTCACATCCAGTCTCATAAACGAGTGTCTCCAATGTAACCAGATCATCACAGAGAGAGTGAAGACCAGGAATATTCCTTTCCATGCCAAGGCGAACCAGTGAGAGAGCACAATCTACCTATTTAAACCACAAGAACAGAGAACAGAATGAAACGAGAATGTCAAGCCATTAATGACTTACCGTATTTTTCGGAGTATAAGGCGCACCTTTTTCCCCCTAAAAAAGGGTGGAAATGTTGATGCGTCTTATACATCGAATACAGCCATTTTTGGCCTCCCGAAGCCTGCCCCACACGAAAACGGGGTGCACAGAGGATTTGGGAGGTCTGCAGAGTGCTCCTGGGGGCTGGGGGAGGGCAAAAACACAGGTTTTTTTTTGCAAAAAATGGGCAAAAAACAGCCCATTTTTCACAAAAATGGGTTGCGCAGAGGGTTTGGGAGGTCTGCAGAGTGCTCCTGGCGGCTGGGGGAGGGCAAAAATTGTGTTTTTGCAAAAAACAGGCAAAAACGGCCCATTTTTCACAAAAATGGGTTGCGCAGAGGGTTTGGGAGGTCTGCAGAGTGCTCCTGGCGGCTGGGGGGGCAAAAATTGTGTTTTTGCAAAAAACAGGCAAAAACGGCCCATTTTTCACAAAAATGGGTTGCGCAGAGGGTTTGGGAGGTCTGCAGAGTGCTCCTGGCGGCTGGGGGGGGGCAAAAATTGTGTTTTTGCAAAAAACAGGCAAAAACGGCCCATTTTTCACAAAAATGGGTTGCGCAGAGGGTTTGGGAGGTCTGCATAGTGCTCCTGGCGGCTGGGGGGGCAAAAATTGTGTTTTTGCAAAAAACAGGCAAAAACGGCCCATTTTTCACAAAAACGGGGTGTGCAGAGGGTTTGGGAGGTCTGCAGAGTGCTCATGGGGGCTGGGGGAGGGCAAAAACTTTTTTTCCCTTACTTACAGTACCTCTTCAAAATTTTGGTGCGTTTTATACCAGTGCATCTTATACCGGTCCGTCTTATAGTCCAAAAAATACGGTACTCATCTTCTAGCAAGGTTTTCAAAACTGAAGAAAGTTATTTCAAACACAATTCACAACTCTGATCTGGTTGCAATACCATTTTATAATGGTATTTTGGATTGAGTCATTAATACTAAACTTTCAGACATACCAGATGTCAGGCTGAACAGATTTTATCCCCAAATTTTCTTATACAGTTAGCATATAGCTGTGATGGCAAACCTATGGCACGTGTGCCACAGCTGGCACACAGAGCCCTCTCTGTGGGCACGCGAGCTGTCGCACAGCTCAGCTCCACCGCGCATGCATGCATGTGCACACGCACCTCCCGCAGGCCAGCTGATTTTTGGGATGTGTGAGGGCAGGGCGCATGCGGGAGACACACGTGCATGCGCAGGGGGTGGGGGGAGCGCTCCCCGCAGCCTGTTTTTGGCCCCAGGAGACTGCAGGGAGGCCTACTAGGCCCAAAACAGGGCGGGGGGGTCGCACATACATGCGTGGGGGGGACAGGGGAGCATGGGGGCACATGCACATGTGTGGGGGTAGTGGGGGGGTAGTGCACGCATGCGCAGGGGGGAGTGCATTGCATTATGGGTGCCGGCACGCGCGCGTGCGCTTTCGGCACACGACGACAAAAAGGTTAGCCATCACTGGCATATAGTATCTTATCTGGGATGAGGAATGGCTAGCTTTTATTTGGCTTCCAGACAGATCTAAATCATTTGTCCCTGTCTTCACTACAGAAGCCCTAGGATAGAGACTTGTACGTGAAGTGAAAAATAATCTAAAAAGCAGAGACAAATAGTTATGACAAGTGAGGATTTTGTAAACCTCAATGCAATTTGAAAATATACCACCAGCTTCACATGCCATCCATCTAAGAGATTTCAAGAAAGTGCATGTGAAATTAGTAATTTTCTCGCAAAATATGTTACTTGTGCCTCACATTACTACTCTCTAAAATTGGCGTGGCAAAGAAGAATTTACATCTCCACATCTATGAGATAGAACATGCTGTTAGGCACCTTTCTTAGTTTCAGAAGTATAACTGTCACAGCTTACAATAATCAATAACTAATGCCTTGAACACTCGTGAGGATATTGAAATAGGCAGAAGCCCACTTCTATAGTTTGGTGGACATTTTAAAACAGAAAGCTTATTTTAAATGTACTGAATATAGCTCAACAGAATATTTGAAAGATAAACTGACATCTCCCACTCACCCACCTTTGTTGCTGAAAAAACACTATAAAGCTATTAAAATTATATAATAAAACTAGTAACCTAACTCTGATATGGGAGATTACATGTTAAAATATTCCTTTATATGTATTCACTATATATATAATACAAAGTCTATGGAGATTCTCAGTCATCCAGGTCATGGTTGTACAAAAGGTGCTTTTTCAAAACTAGACTTCCTTTGTTTTTCCTTGAAGATGTTTCGCTTCTCATCCAGTTAGAATTGAAGAAGCTTCTTGGATGAGAAGCAAAATGTCTTCAAAGAAAAACAAAGAAAGTCCAGTTGCCTTTTGAAATAGCACTTTTGGGATAATATCCAAAGGGAAGTACAGCATATGAAATAAAGTCAGATTTAATCTATATGAAACTGTATGTTTTAATTCCACAAAACAGAGTATATGAGGTCTTAAAAACAACAACACCCTATAGTCTTGTGTTTACCTGCATAGAGTAATTTTCTATCTCCTCTGCTTGTTTCCAGTACCAGTCTGTGACTAAATTTATTGAAAGGTCAGTTGCTCTGTATTTCAACAATTCTGGTTGAGAGTCAAACAAAAGTTCACTTTCATCTTGAAGAACTGGATCAATAATTAACCTGAGCATCAGAAACAAAAATATAGATGCAGAATCCAGAAATCAGATGTTTATGTGGAAAAGGAACTGAATGCATGAGTTTAACAACTAGTGGCTATAAAACTCAATATGATTAAGTTCAAAGAATCACTGTCAAAAAGAAAAAAGGACCTTCCCACCCACCCCCAAACAAAGTCATATCCGTCTTGTATACCATATTATTAATAAGTTCATGTTACTTTTATCTCTTCCTTTAGTGATTCAGCTATTTTTATTCCTAATTTTATTTTCATTTTTAATTTCATTGTACTTGGGTAGGCTACTTCTGAACCAAATGTTATTACTATTACAAATCCTTTCCAAACAAGGTTTTAAAATACTGATATGTCAGTCTTTAAATTAATCGTATTTCTCTTGTTTTAGTTGTTGCGACCCACTAGAGCAGGGGTGTCAAACTCGTGGCGGATGGGCCAGATATATCATGCACTGGCCACGCCCATGGCCAGTTTAGTGAAGGAGGGAAAGTCACGATACGTCACATGATGACGCTGTGACGACGCGAGTTTGACATGCCTGCACTAGAGTAATTGAGAATTAGGTGATATACAAATTAGACAGAAGATGATAGATAGATAGATAGATAGATAGATAGATAGATAGATAGATAGATAGATAGATAGATAGATAGATAGATAGATAGATTCTCCTTTAAACATTTTATTCTGAGAAGCTGGTATATTAAAAAAGCCATAGAAAGGATCTAATTTAATATTTACATTGATATTTCTAGAACATAAAGGGATTTTCATTGAAGGAACATCCATATACAAACAAGTTGATTACACCTACTGCATTTCCATTCATTACTAAGTAATTAAACTTTATTGCTGCATCAACAGGAGTTTATGTTTATACACATTTTTATTACACTACTGGAAGTGAATAAATTAGTCTCTGTATGTAAACATAAAAGTATATCTAATGTACAAATGGATTTCCCTTGGGTTCAGAAATTGTTCTCTCGGCAAAATGGGACTCTTCAATTCTAACTGGGGTGCAAAATTTTGTCCAAGTACAAGTAAGGGCATTATCATTAACTCCTGACTGCAATTCACGATGATAGGAGCATTGAGAATGGATATTGTCTTCTATCCTTGTCACCATGGTAAGAATTCTACTAAATGTGTCTACTAAGCAACGAAATTAACAATTTGACTCTACAGAGTAACCTTCACCATTGTTCAACAGCAAGAAGTATGTAGATACAGTATAGCTTTGTGGCATGTATACAGATTTCTGTGCATGTGATGAGATAGATGATTACTTGCATTACAGAAAGTAAAGTGTTCAGTGCCACTTTCTTAGAAAGAGGCTGGAGTAGAAAGATAAAAAAGAAATTTTATGAGAAAAGAGGCAGGAAAAGAGGGGGAAAATGAAATGTGATAAAAAAATATTGTAACTAATTATTTCATTTTTTATTTATTTTATTTAAAACATAGCCACCCATTTTACATCAACTCTGGGTGGCTTCCAAAAAGCAATATCAATTACATACTAAATACAGAATTGGGAAGTTCTGTACTTCTAAAAAGAAACAATTTAATCCCCATTATCTTGTCATATAAAAGCTAGTTCTCTGAACAGATATTAGTGCAACTATAATCTAGTTAGTTATGAGTAGAATACCTAATGTAATGCCCCCAAAACATGGTATTATTGGGGGGGGGGGAAACTCAGAGAAGAGGAAGTAGCCTCCATATAAGAAATCTATGGTTATTAGGGTCATAGGAATAAAAGATTAAACTATATCATCATCATCATCCTCTTTTAACGACCCCATAATCCCTTGCAGGGTGGAGTCTGGGCAACTGAATGGAGCTAGCAGTGTGTTTACTGGTCGGATGCCCTTCCTGTCACCAATGCGGAGTTTTGTTCAGCAGTTATATTCACATTGTGTCTAGAGAGAGAAATATCTGCCTCTACCTAGGATCGAACTGACAGCTTCCTGATTGTGAGGTGAGAGCTCCACCTCTAGGCCACCGCACCACTCCAAAAAATTAAACTATCTGTATCCCAAAATAAATTCTGAAGAAAGGATGCCAGCTCTGATGAATAAACCTAATTTTATCATAGCATACTCAAAGCTTTGAAGTGTTCTTCATCTGTTTAGGACTGCAAGTTCTTGTGAGAAAGAGACGAAACAACTGCAGAAAGCTTATTGTATGCAAAAATATGGGGAAATAATGCAATATCTACAGTGGAAGATTGGGTTATAAAGTTGACTGAACTTGCAGAAATAGAGATGTTGACCAGTTTAATCATTGAAAAAATGACATTTAAAAAAATTAGAAACTTTATGTGGACCTTTTGTTGAAAAAAACAAAAGCCTGAATATTTGGGGATTAAAAAGGGCTAAAGAGGATGGGGAAAAGAATTGGTTGATAATTATAATTATAAGATGAGCAAATGTTTCTTACGTTTTATCATTTTATTTGCTTCTTTGGAATACTTTTATAGTATTGTATCAAAAAATCTAACAGAAATATATATTTAAAAAAAGAGAGAGAAACGATGCAACTGGCATTTTGCTTTCAAAGGAGAATGCAGAAAGATTGCAGAGGATTTCCCATGGATAGTTGGTCCTACTGAACTTAAAGAAAAAGACTGAATCACCAATGCAAATATCAAATTAAATTAACATATACTTACTTGCATGGTGGCTCTTCACACCAATCTTCTTCTCTGTGTTTTTTCTCACTCCAAGGAACAATCTCAAGTGCATTTTCTCTGCAGCTATGGCAAATATAGAAATAAAATAGACCTCAAACTTACAACAGTTCATTTAGTGACGTTCAAAGCCAAAGTGTCTGATGTTTGTTTTTCACACATACAACTGTTGCAATATCCCCATAGTCACATGATCAAAATTTGGGTGCTTGGCAACTGACTCATTTATGATGATTACAGTGTCCCGGGATCATGTGATTACCTTTTGCAACCTTCTGACAAGCAAAGTCAATGGGGAAGCCAGATTCATTTAACAACCATCTTATTAACTTAACAGCTGCACTGATTCACTTACCAATTGTGGCAAGAAAGGTCATAAAATGGGGCAAAACTCACTTAACAAATACGGTATCTTACTTAGCAATATAAATTTTGGGCTCAATTGTGGTTGCAAGTTGAGGACTACCGATATGCAATGTGTTAAAAATCTAATCTAATGAAATGCACAGTTCAACTTTTGGAGTACATGATCATGGTTGACCAGCAGCAATGCTCTCCATTACATTACTACTTCCAATAGTCATCGTTTTTCACTAATCAAAAGTATAGTGATGCATGATGGCACAAAAGGTACAATGTACCTTTTGCCTGTTCATTAATGAGATCTAAGATGGCAGTGATTGACCAGAAAATTACCCTTGCAATCTTGTAATTACAATGAACAACTAAGTGAAAATGTAAGCAGTGTGGAGTTCTTATGAGAAAGGCAAATTCTCTCTTTGAAATAATTAGGAAGGGGATTGAAAATAAAACTGTCAATAGAATTATGTCCTTGGGCAAATCTGTGGTTAGAATACAGTCTACAGTTCTTGTGACCACACCTTAAGAACAGTAAGGAAATTTGTGTTTTCAAGTCATGTTTTAACTACTGGCAAAGTTTGGACTTTGTCTTGCTGTTTTCCTGGCAAAGTTTTTCAGAAGTGGTTTGTCCTTGTCTCCTTCCTAGGGCTGAGAAAGAATGACTGGTTTAAGGTCATCCAGATGGCTTTATGTCTCAGGTGGGACTAGAATTCACATCTCCTAGTTTCTAGCCTTAATCACACTATGGAAGCTGGAAAACTTTTTTTAATTACAAAAATAAATAAATATAAAACCACCATCATCCCCACCACCACCCAAAAGGGAGGGGGAGTGGAAACGAGAAGAGGAAAGACTACAGTATGGGGAGACATAGTAGAAATATATAAAATCATGCATGGCACAGATAACATGGAGAGACCTTTTTTTCTTCCTCCTGTCTGGCAATATTAGAGCTTTACATCATCTATTGAAATTAAATACAGGGACCTTCGGGACAGATAGACAGGAAGTAATACTGTTAACCATGTTTAAATTGTGGGACGTGCTATTGGCAGCTAATTAGAAAGATTTGAGAGCAATTTATTACCTTCTCAATTACAAGCAGCCTGTCTTAAATCCTGTTTGTATGGAGCAATTATACAAAGGAGCTACTGCTGTGAGCTTCCCAAACGTAACCTGTTGACCACTATGCTATACTGATGCTAGACTAGATGGGCAAGACTAGATTCTCACATTCTTATGCCACCATTTGAGAAGGATCTCTTAATAAGTTCTACTAGTTAGATGTATTTATCAAAATCTAGGCTGGTTTCCAAAAGAAGACTTCACCCATGTTGCAATTCCCTGTCATTAAGCCAAATATAAATTATATTCAAGATCAGTCTATGGCAGTGATGGCGAACCTTTTTTTCCTCGGGTGCCAAAAGTGCATGTGCGCATGCTATCGCACATGCGCGAGTGCCCACACCCATAATTCTTTGCCTGGGGGGCAAAAATGGCCTCCCCCGCTCCCCCGGAGGCCCTCTGGAGGCTGGAAATGGCCCGTTTCCCAACTTCTGGTGGGCCCGGTAGACCCATTTTTCACCCTCCCCAGGCTCCAGAGGCTTCCCTGGAGACTAGGGAGGGCAAAAACACCCTCCCCCATCCCCCCGGAGGCCCTCCGGAAGCCTCCATGCAAGCCAAAAATCAACTGGCCAGCACGCACATGCGCGCTGGAGCTGAGCTAGGCAACAGCTCGCGTGCCAGCAAATATGGCTCCACGTGCCACCTATGGCACGTGTGCCATAGGTTCGCCATCACTGGTCTATGGGAAAACCCTTAGTCTTTAAGAACATACATATTTTATTTTAAAAACAAACAAACACCTCCTTCCTAGCCTGAGAACCATTGGTTGTCTACCTCTGTATTTATCACAAAATCTAAACTGTAGAACTTGTTTTCAATTTAGTGTTTATGACAGAAATAGATGAATTGTGAAGGGAGCAGTCTCTGAATATGCATGTTAGTTTTCCTTAAGCACTGAATTATTATTAGAATTCTCCTTTGGGATTAAAGGCCAAAAGTACAATTAAATCTGGCACACAAGGAACTGAATGGCATGCAAGGGTGGGGCAGGCTGGAATAAAAACTAAATGTGAATTAAGTAAAAGAAAATGAAATTAACTCCAAATGATTAATTCCCATACCATTAATAAACTCCTGCTGCTGGATTAAAATATTAGGCAGCAAGGCTTTACTTGAGAAAGCAAGTGGCCCTGGGGTCTAAAGATGTGCACCCCTGCATTGAATGGATATTTGCATTTAAACTGCAAAGATTTTAATATGCCAGTAGGGATGGCATATTAAAATAATTAAATCAAAACTGGCATCAAGGGAGAATTTAACCTTTTCCTCGCTTAAGGAAAGCTGATAATTTTCTTTGCTTTGGGAGTAGCCTCTGGGTATTAAATTTTCCCCACCAAACTTTCTTTAATTAATTTGCTTTTTAAAAGAACAGTACACTAGCTTAGTGTCAAGCAAAATCTTGACACTAAAAAATGAAAAAGAAAGGTTTTCTTGAGAACTATTCTTTGGCATTATCTCATGCATTATCTTCTCTATGTTTAAGTTCTTAGGATTCCCACACAAAGACTTTCTCTGCATTTCTGTATAATACAGAGTTATTACTTAGCACCATTTGTAACAATCAAATACACAGTAACTATTGAGTGTTATACTTATTACAGTCCAATAAAAAAAACTATTGGTGTGGGATTTAAATTCCTGATTTCTGTTTCTGAAAAGATGTCACAGATACCCTAAGGGACAAGCTATTGCAGAATGATAATCTGTTCCAAATAAGTTATAGCTAAGCTTTTAAGTCAAGGTCTTGTCACAGCCACTATTTAAAATAACCAGACCCCAAAAAATGAAGAAACAGTTACTTGGACTCCTGCTTCAGTGATTTAATGATATTTAATGACATTTGATCTATTTGATACTTAAGTCAGTTTCTCTCTCATGTAAAGCTCATTAGCTCTGTGCTTTCGAGACCCGTCCCGGGGATATGTTTCCAATCTGTTAATAAGATGGTTTCCAATCACAGAGAGTGGGGAAAGAGGGCATGGAAAGTCTTTACCTGGTGGCTTGGAAAAATAGAGCCCATTTCTGTTGCTTTCTTTTTCCTACTGTTCTTCTGGAACCCAGTTAGTTGAGAGAGAGAAGACTAATCAACATTGCCAGGTAACTGTAAGTAAGTGTACCCTCTCTTCAGTACTATCTCCTGCTCTCCCCAACCAGCATCCCTCACATATGATTGAGGTGCAGCTCCTGAGGTGCCAGGCCACCGGGTGAGTCCTTCCTTAGCATTTCCTATTGCACTGAATCACCACCCTCCATTGTAGCAAGGATACATTTCACGAAACCATTTTTTTAAACAAAGAGTTTAATGGGGGTGATACCCCACCCCCAATTTAGGGGCTTCTGCATGCCTCTTCCATAATACCCTTGACCTGTTCCCTACTGCCCTTTACATGCTGGGATGATGTACCTCTTTAAGCTTAGAACAGGGGTGTCAAACCTGTGATGATACATTGTCGTCATGTGATATACCACGATTTTTTTGACCTTCCGTAAAATGGGGATGGGCGTGGCCAGCGCATGATGCATCTGGCCTGCGGGCCGCGAGTTTGATTCCCCTGGCTTAGAAGATTTCTTCGTATCTGAAGATTTCATGCACAAGTTAGGGTTCTGAAAAGACTAGAGCTTGAAAACCTAACTTATTTGTCAAAACCTATTTGTCTCAATCCTGGTAGGGCAATGAAGGGTTGAGGTAAATAAAGGAAATTCTTGTTTCTCTTTTGCACAATGGCTACACATTGGGGTGGAGACAGATTTATTTATTTATTTATTTATTTATTTATTTATTTATTTATTTATTTATCTATCTATTTATCTATTTATTTATTTATTTATTTGCATTTTTATGCCGCCCAACTCCGCAGGGACTCTGGGCGGCAGATTTGCATAACGTGCTGTAAAATTTTATATTTTACCCATGTATAAAACATAAAATATTCATATCTAAATATACTCATATTCTCTTATGAGAAGGAAACACAGGACCAATCCTCTGGCTTATGTTCAATTCCTTTATACGGCCATTAGCTTTATCAAATAATATAATAACTTAAGCAAGGTATGTCTATTTTATGTGGCCTTCATTTCTGGAACTGATCCATCCCAATGTAATATACAACATGTATTGATGTTGTATATTAATGTTAATCCTAACCAGGCACTTCTATAAAGAGTTTTAATCCTTTCTGCTAATATGATGTACTTATTTTGGCTTTATCTGGAACTGACTGGATATAAAAGATAGAGGATGATTGTACTGTTAACATGAATAAGCTGAAAGAACAAGGTTAAGAATCTTATGAATATTATTACAGAACAGATGAAGCTTAACCAAACCATTTTGAAATTTAAATTGGTGTGTCTTTTTACTCTTAATAAATAAACAAACCTTAATATATAGAGCCCTAGGAATCACATAGCACCATGATGGTGAACCTATGGCATACCTGCCCAAAGTGACACGCGGAGCCATGGTGCCTGGCACGCGCTGCATTGCTCATTCCTCTTCCGGGTTTGTGGCGTACATGCGCACGCAATGATCATCTGGTGTTTGTGCATGCAGCAGTGCCGGAAAGCGGAAGAACTGGTCTTCCGTTTTCTGGCAAGGGCATGCGTGCCGGCCAGTTGATTGGCACGTGTGCATGCACGGCTGTAACCGGAAGATTTGCCGGCTGGCATGCATATGCACGCTGGAAACCGGAAGTACATTTTCCAGCATACGCATACCCTCTGGGCAACTCCTCTTCCTTGTCGCGGCCCAGACAAGTGCGAAGTGCTCCCTTTTCAGCACTCGGTGCCAAAAAGGTTTGCCATCACTGACATAGCGGTAAGACAAAGCTTTACAATATGCAAGGACAAATACATCTATGTTTCACTATGGCATTAAATGTCAATGAACAATTTTAGCAAATGTTTCTTTTTTTTAAGTGTGGCAAATATCACAAAGCTAGGCATGGCAATGGATATACAGTACTTGCAAACAGGTAATCCTTTAGATTTGTTCAATAGTATATCATTAGGGAAGCTAAAAGCATCACCTTGTGGCTGGATACCACACCAGAAACATTTCCTCATTAAATATATAACACAAGAATTACATGTATTGTTTCATCTCAAAAATTAAATGTATGTTGGAAGAGTATCCGAAGCACATAATATGTGCTAAAATTAAAATGGCAATGCATGTTTATAAACATACAATTGCAAAAAACAAATATGTGATGAAAATTACAAACTTAAAGAAGGAAGATAGTAGTTCAAAGTTAAGATATCTCATTGTAGGAAAGTTGAAGGATATTAAATTAAAAATAATATGAGGCATGCCAAGCGTCTCTCGTTTTGCCTCATTTTGCTAAATCATACACTGTGATCCACCAAGTTTTAGAAAATGAATCTTGGTTAACATTTCAGACATAGGTTTTCATTGGGATGCGAAGATAAACAGAGAGAGAGGGAAGCAAGCAAACAGAGGTAAGGGAACCAGTACTAGATAAGCTTAGTGAATCCATAATGCTGACTGAGGAGAGAACACCAAAAAGCTGGGTCCAAGATGTACTTAACAGCAGAGGCCCTATTATTTATAACAATGACATCCCTGGTTCTTTTAAAAATAATGTTTCATTAAAGACATTGAAAAACATAGCTATTCTCGTTTGATTCTATTAAAGAAAGGGTATTGAATGCATTTGTAACAAGCAGTTAATATCTGCTTAGCATCCTTATATCACATATAAATGTTTTGTATCATACTCCTTTGAATTATCTTAAGCTTCTAACATTTTGCATAAAGAAATAAGAAAAATGAAACCTGAATTTCAATCTACATAAGAGATGCTTCGCCATTTAAGCACAATGCTTAAGGCAGAAAAAAGCCTTTTCTGTAATAAAATTCTCCAGAGTTCATCTTTTAACCAAGGCAAGAGACCATCAGGCCAAAGTAAACTCAAATTATTGACCATTACATTTATAAACCAACAGATGCCAGGCTCTTCACTCTCTGTAAGTAAGTGAAGTCTTTTAAAACGAACCATTTATAATATGTTTTCTCCTCCCTGTAAAGAGATAATTTTATAGCCTCTCCTAGAGGATTTCAAGCTTCAAATAGCCAAGGAATTCATATCAGCACTCTGCTAGTGAAGAGAAAATTATGCTGCCTAAAATTAAGCGCAATATTCCAAAATGCTATCTAGGGAGTATTTCAAAGAGTAGATTAAATGCACCTCAAGCATTTGAATGCTAGAAAAAGTTTCCAAGACACTGGAACATCTTTCATTGTGACAATTTATTTATGGTTTCCATTAGATATTTTGTAAGGTTTTTTTTTAATGTCATCATTGGGGTAAAGAACTCCTTGGCAGTAAATACTGAATGCTTACAATTGGTTCCTATAAACTAGATATATTGTCACACCAATGGCAAGAACTTGCAAACATTTTTGAGCCTTCAACATAGAACAGAAAGCAACCCTATCATAACAAGTGTTTGTACGTTTATGAATAAAATAGTCTTATATGTTATTTTACATTCAACATATAAAATCAAGACATGCAAGTACATATTCATACTATGTAAAAATTGTATAATGCGTTCGAGGGATAGAAAATAGCATATAGATGTGATGGCCTGGATCTAAAGACTTGTACATAGGAGAAAAACTTTTGATAACTGCTTACCACACCAATAAATGTTAGCTATGTTCTACTGTGGGAGATATAAAATAGATCGGTCTGTTAAAATGTGTTTGCTACAAAGTCTTGAAAGAAATCATACATCATTCTCTTTCACTAAAGTTGGTTGTCACTCACTTCTCATGAAAGTTAATTAGGTCAGAAGCAGACTATTTAGAAGTACAGGTAGTCCTCGACTTATGACCACAATTGAGCCCAAAATGTCTGTTTTAAGTGAAAAAGGTGTTAAGTGAGATTTGCCCCTTTTACAACCTTTCTTGCCACAGTTGTTAAGTGAATCGCTGCAATTGATAAGTTAGTAACCCAGTTGTTAAATGAATCTGGCTTCCCTATTGACTTTGTTTGTCAAAAGGTTGCAAAAGGTAATCACATGACCTTGGGACACAGCATTAGTCACAAATATAAACCAGTTGCCAAGCATCTGAATTTTGATCACATGATCATGGGGATGCTGCAAAGGTTGTAACTATGAAAAACGGTCATAAGTCACTTTTTTCAGTGCCCTTGTAATTTTGAACAGTCGCTAAATGAACTATTGTAAGTCGAAGACTACCTGTAGTAGTGTGTTCTGCTAAAAATAAAACTTTTTGAGCCAAATCAACAAATATAATACACAAAGCATACTCTGTATGTTCTGTTCCTAATACAATGCATAAAAACCTTTGTACTTAGACTCATATAGTAAAAGATAAAGACGCCCTCAAACCAAAGTTGAATCTATATGAACAAGCCCAGAGTTTTCTTTTCACAATACAGAAGGGATTTCCCACTGTCTTTTTCTAGGATGATTTTGTAATGTCTTAGAAGTTAACCAACTGCCCTGGGATTTGTTAACAGTCTTCTATCAAATTACCGTATTTTTCGGAGTATAGGACGCACCTTTTTACTCCCAAAAAGGGGGTCAAAAAGTGGGTGCGTCCTATACACCGAATGCAGCCCCCAACCCCCCCCAGCCCCCACCCTTCGGAAGTTTTCCCCGCCGCCCGCCACTGCCTCCACCACCGCCGCTTGCCCCCCCCGCTGCTTGCCCCCGCCGTCCCCGCTGTTGCTTGCCGCCGCCACCACCGCTGCTTGCCCCCGCCACCCATTCCTGAGCTAGCACCTTTCGAGGTGCCACCGCTCCGCTTCGATCCCCACCGCTGCCCGCTTGCGAGCGAGCGGGCGTACGAGCAGGCGAGGCGTGGCGGCAGGCAGGTGTCTTGGAAGCGCCGAGGGCAGCCCTCTCGCTTAGCCGGCAGCAGCGGGCGCAGCGAGTTCCGTCCCCACGCGCGTCCCCGGCGCTTGCTGTGGCAACGCTGTTTTCTCCGAGACCTTTGTCTACTGCTCCTTCTCCGAGACAAAGGTCTCGGAGAAAACAGCGTCGCCACAGCAAGCGCCGGGGACGCGCGTGGGGACGGAACTCGCTGCGCCCGCTGCTGCCGGCTAAGCGAGAGGGCTGCCCTCGGCGCTTCCAAAACACCTGCCTGCCGCCGAGCTTCGCCTGCTTCCTCAGCTGCTCTTCTCTAGCGAGCGCTCTTTGGCCGGGAAAACCAGGAGCCGCCGCTTTCGCCGCAGATCTGCTCAGCTCAAGTTGCAGCCCTTGAGCTTCAGGAGGGAACTGGCTGCGAGACCGGGAGGACTTGTGGACTTCAACTCTAGCTAGCATGACTGGAGGAGGAATTCTGGGAGTTGAAGTCCACAAGTCTTAAACTTGCCAAGGGGGTGCAAGGGTCTTCAAACTTGTGGACTTCAACTCCCAGAATTCCTCCTCCAGTCATGCTAGCTCAGGAATTGGAGTTGAAGTCCACAAGTCTTAAAGCTGTCAAGTTTGAAGACCCCTGGGTTAGGGGTGCAAGGGTCTTCAAACTTGGCAAAACTTTTTACAACCATGTACACTTTTTACAAACTTCAAACTTGACAGCTTTAAGACTTGTGGACTTCAACTCCCATTCCTGAGCTAGCATGACTGGAGAAGGAATTCTGGGAGTTGAAGTCCACTAGTCTTAAAGCTGTCAAGTTTGAAGTTTGTAAAAAGTATACATGGTTGTAAAAAGTGTACATGGTTGTAAAAAATATACATGGTTGTAAAAAGTATTCTGCTACACTGGTATTTTATTAAATAATATATTACTACACCATTTGGTTCAGAATACTTTTTTCCTTGTTTTCCTCCTCTAAAATCTAGGTGCGTCCTATACTCCGGTGCGTCCTATACTCCGAAAAATACGGTACTAAACAAGCCAATCCTGCTTTAGATTTATTTTGAGATTAGTCCAAGTTACCCTTAAAATATGTATTCAGTTTATGTTAATAAATGAACTGCACTTAAAGCTCAGTCCTAATGCTTTTTACTTACATATAAACCCAATAACTTTTAATTAGATTTATTTGCATATATGCTTTTCCATGCATTTTTTCTTTGAGGGAGATGGGCAGTTTAGAAATGTGAAATACAAATAAAATAATGTTTGATTAAGATTCCCGAGAAATATAATGATATCATAAAATATCATAAAAATATGCCCCAGTAGACTATTGAAGAAGTTGCCTTAATTTTGAGATAATTTCCTCTTATTTTCTTCAAACTTTATTGGCTAGTTTCTACAACAGAATTTTAAAAACGTCCTTTAACTTGTACATTTTTCTTGAAACCACCCTAAAATATAATAAACTGGATTTGATTATCACCCCTTGTTCAAAAAATATGTTGTTTTTCTGGTTGTAGAACAACTTTTTCCTTAGTTTTCCTTGCCACTTCCCCTTTTGCTTGGAAAAATCCCAATCCTTCATAGTAGTCTTGGATGCTACAAAAAAGATATATATGTGGGGGGAGGGAGGGAGGAATAATCTAGTTTTGCACACTGTTTGCTGACAAACACAATTTAAGGCAACATAATTCATTTTTCTAGTTATTTTGGAATGGTAGATGGTATATGTCATTTCATTTCTTTAAATGAAATAACCCAGACATTTTAAACAATTTCACCAGAAATAGATTCCTCTACATTAGTCTATTTGTCCCTATAGGGAGGGTTCTGATGAAATCTTGAGCCTCCGTTGCTCTCTTTACAGGAAATATTGAATGACATTTATTCATCTCATCCTGAAGCAATATTCTGCAGTAAGTCAGAACCGTATTTGTTGTTTCTTCTGTCTGATCAGTATTCCAATGTTTCCTCCTAGGCTGCTCAAATTTGTGTTTCCACTTATCTTTTTTCTACTGTTTTTTTTTCTTCAATCATGACCAATTATCAGAGATTGCCAGGACAACTCCCTGAAGTTTTCTTGGCAAGGTTTTCAGCAGATGTTTGTTAATCTTGGTGATTGCCACTACCATCTCTCTTATTTTCTGTGTTTATTTTTTTTTTCAATTTACTTTTGATTATATCTATTGATTTTAGGTATGTGTGTCTCTGCATTTATTTGATATACATATTTGACGTATCTTGTGTCTTCCGGTAATAAGGCCATAATAAAGATAAAGATATACTTGAAAGGTTCAGCTGCTGCTTGTTTCAACAATTCCTGCTGTGCAAACTTTCACAAGGGGCCCCTTTGCAATTGTGCTCTTAGGGAACAATTTATAAAAAAAGCAACTACACAAACAAAATATTTAAGAAGAAAGACTTATAATAAGACTGAAAGACTTATAATAAGACTGAGACACTGAATGCTTTAGAGCATTTCAAGTAAAAGAAGTAAGCAAAGACATTCTTCTTATTAAAAGAAAAAAGTAGTTAAAGGATTATAAAGGGCATTTTATCAACTCTATAGAAGGACTTTCTCATCATAAGCTACAACAAATATTTCATTTGGCCAGGCATGTAGAAACACTATAATGAATAGATTTGAAAATCAAAAATAAGGAAGGCATGGCTTCTAATATTCATTTCTATTACAGCTGCCTGATTTTTAGAATCTGTTAATACCACTGACTTGCACAGGACCTGATGGCAGGAAGCAGGCCAATTATAAGTGCATTTTACAGGCATTTCAAATAGCAATAGCACTTAGACTTATATACTGCTTCATAGTGTTTTACAGCCCACTCTAAGCAGTTTACAAATCTCAGCCTATTGTCCCCAAACAATCTGGATCCTTATTTTACCAACCTCGGAAGGATGGAAGGGTGAGTCAGCCTTGAGCCGGTCAGAATCAAACTGCTGGCAGTCGGCAGAATTAGCCTGCAATACTGCATTCTAACCACTGTGCCATCACAGCTCTTTGTGGATAGTGGATAAGACACATCAATATTGAAAAGTATGAAATTTGCCTCTAACAAAAATATGGCATAATTAACAGCTTCAAGTTGTCAGAAACCTGCTATCTCAGTAATTGAATCAATGCACTGTAAATGCTCAGCAAAGATTGAAAGAAACAACACCACAATCACTCTGCAAATAATCTGGTCTCTTTATCAATAAGTTCAATATAGGGACCTGATACTGAAAGTGAAAGAAACACAGGTTAATAGAATACCAGTCCAAATGAAAACAGTCTTCAGCTCTCCCAAATACCCAGGATGCCAACTGGCTATCAATTACTTTTCTTCTCCTTTCATTTCATAATTAGTTAAATTAATTTAATAAAACACTGTATTATGGGAGCTGTTATCAGGATGAGTCAAGCATCAAAAGATAAAACTTAGGAAAAACATTTGAAAGAAATTTAGTGCAGACAAGGGAGCATATTTATGAACTGTTGCTTTAAAAATATAGTTCTCTTTCACCACCTTTCATGGCGGCCATAAATGGCTTTTCAGAAAAATTACAGCTGATGAGGGAATCATTTACCTGAGATTCCTCTGTATAACGAATATCTTGGCTATAACATTGCAATATTATTTTTAATGCATTGAAAACAGAAACAAAAAATTACAAGGCTTAAGCTATATGCGGTTCTATTGCTGACGAAGGGCAGGATTTTCTAGAGATGTTCTCTTAAACTCAAATGGCTATACTCCTCAGAATACATCAAAGTTTTAATATTTTTTTAAAATTACAAATGTCCCTCCAGTCTGAGTATCTAAACACTGTACACTGTTTTATTAGTTTTTTTCAACCCTACCACAGCTTTTAAAAAGAGACTAGATTTGAAAGGAGGGAAAATCACTGTTTTTTGACTTTCTATTAAGATTATATCATTAAAAATGCTGCCTTAAGACTAAATAATTGAAAACTAGGACTAAAAGCTAACAGGGATAAAGAAAATACAATGACAAAAAGCTGACAGGGTGAAATAGACTAATATGTCATCTGTAGCTATTAAGAAGCAAAGACATTTTACCCGAAATATTAATGTCCCATCCTGTCAGACCATTTTTTCCCCTGTCTTCTCACTCTCACATTTATGAATGTTGATTTGTGTTTTGAATTAAAGGGTTGTAAACCAAGTGGCAGGAGGCTTTTTCATCCATTAGAGGCTTATATTAAGGGAACAGAAAATAAACCACACTATATTATCTCCTATGCCAGTGATGGGGAACCTTTTCTGGTTCGTGTGCCAAAAGGGGTGGGGTGTCGGGGGGGGCACGCACGTGCGTGCCCACACCCATAATTCCATGTGGGGGGCCCCTGTGCATGCGCGCGTGCCCCCCCTCCCGGCACACGATGGCACGGCAATTTTTCGCTCTCCCCAGGCTTCAGAGCCTTTCTAGGAGCCTGGGGAGGGCGAAAACGGCCTCCCCCCTGAGGCACTCCGGAGGCATAAAATGGCCCATTTGCCAAGTTCCGGTTGAACCGGAAGGCCCGTTTTTTTTTGCTCTCCCCAATCTCCAGAGCCTTTCTAGGAGCCTGGGGAGGGTGAAAACGGCCTTCCACAACCCCCGGAGGTCCTACGGAGGCTGAAAATGTTCCGTTGCCGACTTCCGGTTGAACCGGAAGTTCCATTTTTTGGGGAGAGCATTTTTTGCTCTCCCCAGGCTTTAGAGCCTTTCTAGGAGCCTGGGGAGAGCAAAAAACGGAACTTCCTGTTCAAATGGAACGTTTCCAGCATCCAAAGGACCTCTGGGGGGGGGAGGCCGTTTTCGCCCTCCCCAGGCTCCTAGAAAGGCTCTGGAGCTTGGGGAGAGCAAAAAACGGGCCTTCCCCGCCACCCCCGGGGGCTGAAAACAGGCTTTTTCCTGACTCCCAGTGGGCCCAGAAGGCCCGAAAATCAGCTTGCTCACCTGAGCTCACCTGAGAAAATCACCTGAGCTCACATGCCCACTGACATGGCTCCGCGTGCCACTTGTGGCAAGCGTGCCATAAGTTCGCCATCACGGTCCTATGCTTTTCTGAAGATTTTCCAAATTTCTAAAGGCGGCTTATCAGAAAATTGTACAAAGAATTATCTCTGAAAATTACATTACTCCTTTCACTAGACTAAAAAGGCATGAAGGAAAATTTGGATAGATTTTATTACTACCCTCTCTGTCCATCCTCTTCTTACTACTATTCTCAATATTACAAGAGTACAGTCTTTACTATGCTGCAGATAGAAATTAGTGGCAACTAATGTAAACAACCTGTAACCCATAAGTCACACATGGCCCTCGACAGGCTTTTGGGTGAACTGCAGAGCTCTCTTCTACAGGTTGTCCTCAACTTACAGCCACAAAGGGCCCGAAATTTTAGTTGTGAGTCGTTGAGGTTGTATGTTGATACACCATATGACTGGACTCAATTTTAAAACTGTTTTCACAATGGTTAAGTGAGTCAAAAGAATCATTAAGAGAATTGCATAGTCATTCAATGAACCAAATGGTTGTTAAGCAAATCCAGCATATCCAATGGACGTTTTTGGCCATATTGCATGGCCATGTGATCACAGCACACTGCAATTGGTCACAAATGCAAGCCAGTTGCAAAATGCCCAAAATGCGATCACGTGATTTCAATGATGAATAATAAGTAGATTTTTTGAAGTCGGTTATAACTTCAAACTGTTATTAAGGAGCCAGTCCTAAATCGAGAATACTTATACATTTCTTTATTTATTAACTTTCTGTGCCATTCATCTCACTAATACAGTGACTCTGGTTGGATCAGTTTGAAATCGAATTTTCTGACAAACAACAGTGGGTTGGTTTCTAAAGACAGTTTCTGGAATTGGACAAGACTCCAAGTTAAGAGAAGCCCATGGTGCCCAAACCAAGATCTGCTATATTTATCTCTTCCCCTGCATTTAGTTTATGAGCATCTCTCACCTATATCTCTATAACAGTATTTTCTGGGACAGAGAAGACCTCAAGAGAAAGGAATAATGGGAAAAAAGTCATGACACATCTAAAAGCATAACTATTATTTTATGCATGAGAAGAAGCATTTTCACACTGCACTAAAATTTGAAAGGGCAAATGCTTTATCTGAGAAATGAACTATATAAAATGATGATTTGATTAGGTTGCTAATAGGCTTTTCATTTTGCCTATGTGTGTGTGTGTGTGTGTGTGTGTGTGTGTGTGTGTGAGAGAGAGAGGGAGGGAGGGAGGGAGGGAGGGAGGGAGGGAGAGAGATGATGCTTTTAAAATGTCTCAAATTTTAAAATATTGCAACACATGAAAAATCACAATATGACTTAGGTACTATAAAAAGGTCCTATAATTTAGAGTAGCAAATACCATTTCCTTTATCTTTTTTAAAAAAATTGAAAGAAAAGAGTAGAAAGACAGCTTTTATTTTGAACTATGACAAGCACCAAAAATTACAACATATTGTATCTAAAATTAGGTGCCAGTAAATACATCATGTCAGCTTCAGATGTATTCATTCTTTTAAGGCGCTCTCAACAAAAGTTGATTTCTTTTAAATGGAGCTCTAACTCAATGAGTAAAACTATTAAACACCCCAAACTGTTGAATGTAAGAACCCAGAACACACTCGAAAATGACTTTTCCTCATTACTGCCAACTTTCACAAATGCTGATACTAGTGAAATATGTTTTGGATTTTGCAAATTTATTAGATTTTGATTCTAATACTTAATTTTTTTTTTCGATTCATCTGTTAAACTACTGAAGTTTGCAGATGATACAACAGTGATTGGCCTCATTCGAGACAACGATGAAACCGCATACAGACAGGAGGTTGAACAACTAGTCTCATGGTGCGACCGGAACAATCTGGAACATTCAAAACCGTAGAAATGGTGGTAGACTTTAGGAGAAACCCTCCCATCCTACCACCTCTTACAATACTAGACAACACAGTATCAACAGCAGAGACCTTCAAATTTCTAGGTTCCATCATATCTCAAGACCTAAAATGGTCATCTAACATCAAAAACATCATCAAAAAAGCACAACAAAGAATGTTCTTTCTGCGCCAACTCAGGAAGCTCAAACTTCCCAAGGAGCTGCTGATACAGTTCTACAGAGGAATCATTGAGTCTGTCATCTGCACCTCTATAACTGTCTGGTTTGGTTCTGCAACCCAACAAGACAGACACAGACTTCAGAGGATAATCAGAACTGCAGAAAAAACAATTACTGCCAACCTGCCTTCCATTGAGGACCTGTATACTGCACGAGTCAAAAAGAGGGCCGTGAAAATATTTACTGACCCCTCGCACCCTGGACATAAATTGTTTCAACTCCTACCCTCAAAACGTCGCTATAGAGCACTGCACACCAAGACAACTAGACACAAGAACAGTTTTTTCCCGAACGCCATCACTCTGCTAAACAAATAATTCCCTCACCACTGTAAAACTATTCACTAGGCTGCATTACTATTACTATTAGTTTTTCTCATCGTTCCTATCACCCATCTCCTCCCACTTATGACTGTATGACTGTAACTTGTTGCTTGTATCCTTACGATTATTTCATATTGATTGTTTCCTGATTGCTTACTTGAACCCTATGACAACCATTCTTGACAAATGTATCTTTTCTTTTATGTACACTGAGAGCATATGCACCAAAGACAAATTCCTTGTGTGTCCAATCACACTTGGCCAATAAAGAATTCTATTCTATTCTATTCTATTCTATTCTATTCTAATTATAAACTGTCTGCATAAAAATAGCTTTCTTTCAGGTAAGCTACCCTACCTATTCTTTTTAGAGAAAGAAATCAACTAGTATTGCATCATCAGTGTCAATGGAGATTCTCAATCATCCAGGTCATGGTTGTCCCAAAGGTGCTTCTTCAAGGGCAACTAGACTTTCTGTTTCTTCTTTGAAGACGTTTCGCTTCTCATCTGAGAAGCTTCCTCAGCTCTGACTGGATGGTGGGGAATGGAAGGATTTATATAAATCCTTCCATTCTCCACCATCCAGTCAGAGCTGAAGAAGCTTCTCAGATGAGAAGCGAAACGTCTTCAAAGAAAAAAAGAAAAAAGAAAAAAAAGAAAATCCAGTTGCCTCTTGAAGAAGCAGCTTTGGGACAACCATGACCTGGATGACTGAGAATCTCCATAGACATTTAGCTATGCACTTCGGGATGAACACCCTTTGAATGGTGTGGGAGTATGAATGGATTTCCAGAAAAATTGCAGACTACAGGAACCATTTGCGCTTCAGATTGAGATGCAGACAACACAGACTCATTCCCAACAGCCTGTCCCTGTGTTCAACAGTGAAGGGACACAGGGCAGAAAACACCCTGCAAAAAAGCACAGCTCCACAACACAGTCCTTTCAGCTGTTCCAAGAAGGCTCCACACCCAATTTGCATTACTCAGGTGACCCTGATGACACAGACAAACCTCCAGGTGTCCTCAAAAACTCCCTAAAAGAATGCAAATGGCCAGTTGTCTGCAAGGAATATAAATCCTTCCATTCCCCACCATCCAGTCAGAACTGAAGAAGCTTCTTGGATGAGAAGTGAAATGTCTTCAAAGAAAAACGAGAAAGTCCAGTTGCCTCTTGAAAAAGCACCTTTGGGATATTGCATCATCACTTATACTTCTAGATAAGGATGAATAGATACCAGATTGGTCAGCCTTAAGATGATGTCTAAAGCAATCTATTCTTCCACAAACAGCAAAAATGTAGTCAGTGATACAGTATATGTTCTAAAGAAAAAGACGCCAAGCTCTTTCCCCAGATAATACTGGGAAAGACCACTATGTGAAACCCAGAGGAGCCAATGGCTAGTATTATAAAGGATACTGAAATGGATGAATCAGTAATCCAACATGGGACAAAGCAGCTTCTCATGGTTTGATTACTGAATCAGGCATGCACTTAGATAACAATAGACTTCAAATAGTTGAAGGGAATTCATCTGTTCTTCAACAAAGAACATGTGTGAACAGTAAAGAAAATGATAGGTAATCCCAAACTGCAAACACACACTTAATTTTAATAATGAGAATGTTGCTGATGATCAATGACTATTAAAGTGGAAAGAGGAAAAATGCACTTCTGAAAAAGGGGCATCCTTAAGGTATGCATTTTGAACCTAAATTAGACACTAATCAATTCTAGGAAAAAAGCAACAAACTGAGCGAAGTTTTGCTAGAAATGTATGTAGGGATCTCTCCTAAGCAGCACATGCAGCTCCTACTTTAAACTAAGTTATTAGTCAGGAATTCTGCTAGTTTTATTAAACTGAAATCCCTGAGTTTCAAAAGTGAAATGTATAGTTTTTCATTGATGTATAGAGAGCAAGCATACACTCACCAAGCTTCAGGCAGCAAAAAAGAATATTCATGTGGGGAGGTAGTTTCTGGAAAATTGGAGAGAACTGGCAGCCGATACGGAAGCAGATCTGATCCATGATATGTAAATAAAATCTCCAAGCCTCTTACATTACTTTCCTAGACATAAAGTTCTGCTTTAATTTTCAGGAAAAATTATACATTCTGCTTAAAAAAACTGAACACAACATTAATGGGAAGTCAAGTAATTTTCTTTTTTTGAAAAAATGTAAGTCAATCTTTAGAAGTATTTACTGATGGGAAGAATTTTCTTTGAATTACTTGTAAATTGGGGGTAAGGGTGCTGTTCCACATTTTCTGAGAATAAAAGA
Organism: Diadophis punctatus similis; assembly: GCA_023053685.1. NCBI lineage: Eukaryota > Metazoa > Chordata > Lepidosauria > Squamata > Dipsadidae > Diadophis > Diadophis punctatus. The sequence goes on along the minus strand of JALIGW010000034.1, from coordinate 5,204,305 downwards.
CACTGTGGAAAACAAAGAAACAATGACATGAAGGTGAATGACTGCAGAAAATACTGCTGAAATGCAGAGTGGTCTTGAAGATTAATTGGTGCTTGTGCATGGCTGTTTGCCCAGTAAATATTTACCCTTTTTGTTAGTTAAATAATTATCCTATAGTTTCCCTATAGTTAAATAATTCTTTTTCACAGTGCAGCTTCTTCTGACCCAATTTTCCTTCTATTTTTTTTCTTGTTTTCCTCCCCCCCCCCCGATCCTCCTGGGAATAAAGGGGGGGTATTCATGTGTTTCTATATGTGAAAGTGACTTATATATGAGAGAAAACATGGGTAAGTACTAAGATGAAACTAAATTAATTTTACTAAGAGAGTATGCTTTTTACAAGCAATTAATTTGAATTGGTAGTACTAAATTCATTTAGTATTTTTTTTAACCAGATTCTGCCTTTTTTGTGACTCCTGGTAACAGATGCGTGTGTCACATGCACACATTTACTTAGAAATTGCTTCGGATAGGTTTCAGATAGAGTTAGCAATATTAGCAGAAAAGATGGGTACTGCAAGGTTTTCTTGTCTGTATTCTTGTGGGGTGTGTGTGTCTTATTTGTCCTTGGTGGGAGATGTCTTCCTTTCAGGTAATTATCATACCGCATGTTAAGTATCCATTAATTATGATCAATAAGCCGAGAGTAATCTCTCAGTATTCTTTTCATCAGCAAGTAGCATATCATTAATATTTAGATAGAAAACAGTTTCTCCCCAGAAGGGGAAGTCTATTATCACTTAAAAGAGGCCTCACTTATTATCTCCCAACATAAAGTGTCTGATGGACACCATTTCTTCCATAGTATGTGATAAAGCCATGGGGAGAAAAGAACAAAAGGACCCTCTCTATCCCATATCAGATGAAGATCACACAAACAGGAAACCACATTAATTATTGTGCATGCCAAATAGAAATCATATTTCAATCAGATTCCACAGGTACAAACCATACTTTGCTTGTGAATAAGCTGCTAGCACGCAACATGATTTACTTCCACATAGATCTCAGAACCGTTGTGCTGCATTTTATGTTGGAATCATTAAATACCAATTTAAAAACTTCTAATATATATAGGAAAAGCTTCATAGAAGTTAAGAGAGAGTATACCCGAGCATATGTTCTTGCAGAAAGCACAATATTTTGATTGCGGAACTTCCTGAAAAATTCTGCATCATAATTTTGCTCAGCAGCATGTGGTCCTCCAAGGATTTCCTAAAGAAAAAGAAATATTTAAGTAAAGATATTAGTTCTTAGCTTACACGTGGCTTAAATTAAGCCTTGATGTTCCTTATTTGTGATAATGAAAATCTAAATAACAGGTTGAAAATATAAAGCAAGATCAGAGGAAAAATCTCAAAAATTTTGTATGATGAGGTGCAAGTCAACCAATACAACCCACAGTTTAAATTTGGTGTACCTCATATGTTGAAAGCCGATCCAAATAGGTTAGTAGTTTCAACCTGCAGCGACATAATTCTTTCTGTTCCAGAGTTAATCTGTGTTTTAATAAATGGTGGAGAGAGTTTTATATCTTTTCAAAGAATAGTAAGAAAAAAAATCCAAATAAAATCATGTATATTGAGATCCAGTTTAAAGCAAGGAATATACCTTTTAAAAAGTAATTTCAATCTAGATTTAAGTATGACTAGCTGTATTATTTGATCACCTGGATGTCCCATACAATACACCTGGAATCTAACTAAAAGTCTTATATTAGACAGTGATGACCCTGATCCAGACTGAAATTCATAATGTAGAATTTGAATCTAAATATTTTTTCTTTTGAATAAATTTATCTGCACTACAGGATTTAGCATTATATATTACAGGGGTGGCCAAACCGTGGCGCATGCGCCAAACGTGGCGCATTGGATGATTACAAGTGGCGCATTGCATCCTTGCGCCTACTTTTTAAAAAAAATAGGTGTCATAACTGAATCCATCTTAATATTTTCAACACCAAAATGATCTCAGTTCAATTCGTACAGCCTTCGGTAATGTTCAACTTCTCGGTGTCTGAAACTTAGAATGGAACTTGTGAGATGTTACTTTAGGTGGGTTTACAAACGTACAAATATTTTTATCGGTGTTGCCATTGCGCGTTCCTGCTCAAACGATCGCAAACACCGCGCACTAGCAACATATCATGTGTTTGAAGTCAGGTGCGAATCAGCGGCGAGCGTTCGATATGGTCAGTCAGTTCTGAGTGAGCCATCATGGCGTGGAGTTTGAAACAGTGTTTTATTGAGTGTACTAGCGTGGTTTTTGTATTGAGAGTGATTGAAAGACAGATTCAAGATTAAATATATATTACGTTTGTCAAATTTTGAAATGGCGTAAATTAATTAATTGAATTGCGTGATTGTGTTATTCCTTTTCCTCCCTTAAGCAAAGCAGATCCTACCCCTTTCCCTATTTTACAACCCCAAAGGTGAAAGGAAGAAGGTAAAAAACGTGCTTGAGTTATATGGTGCATCTGAACTCGTCTGTGAAAAAATTGGCGCATGGTATGCTTAAGGTTGGCCACCACTGATATATACACTCAGATTTCATCTGAATGAATACTCTAGAGCAGGGGTGTCAAACTCATGTTGTCAAGGCGCCATCACATGACATATTGCAACTTTTTCTCCCTTCACTAAACCGGGCGTGGGCGTGGCCAGCACATGACGCATCCAGCCTGTGGGCCGCGAGTAGTCCTGCTCTAGAGGAACCATTCACAGGCTGGATAGGAACTCAGGGAGTTGAAGTCTAATGTAACTTGAGAACCTCAGGTAGAGAAAAGCTGTCTTAAAGCCATCAATTGTGCATAAGACAACTTAACTAAAAACTACTAGCGTTTGATTGGTGTACCTGTTTCCACATTTGAAACCTCAACAGGAAATTCAATAAATTGGACTATTCAAAGATTACTGTTTAGTCAAATACTTATATATTAATCCAATTGGAAATAACTCTTCATAAACATGTATGTGAATGTTACAAAACAGTAAGAAGTGACTGAACTTGACAAATTCATTTACTTTGAGAAGTCTACTGATTCTAGCAGTTCTTGACGCTTTATGGCTTCCTGCTCCTTTCTATATTCTTCTTCTTCCTCTGGTGTTAAAAATTCTTCATAAAGTAGTTCATCAATGTCTATGTCGCCCGGCAAGATAAATCTGGAGAGAATAACAATAATGAAAGAATAAAAAAACTGGTTATTTAATCAATAGCCAACTTTTTTGTTCAATTTACAGTTTCTGAACTTTTAGATTACAATATATTGTTTTAAAAAATTTAAAGGAATACTCAGCAAAAACAAATCCATGAGGTTTTTGCCCTTTTCAGCAGATAAAATCTTTTGTTGTTTATTTAGTAAATGAAACATCTTAAATATTTCAATATAATGGGTTTACACTGATACAATAAAGTATCAGTGAAGATCTTATTAAAAAGTGTTGCTATTTGTATATATTTTTAATTTTAGTAAAATAGGCTTGGGTATTAGACTACAATTTTAAAATGTCCAGATATACTTAGATGCAAAATCACATTTAAAAGAAATGCTTATAAAACTGCAGACATCAATATGAAAGATAACTAAGTGAGAAAAAACTGGCTAAAAACTTTATCTTGCTTTTTGTGAAAATTTTGTCAACAGAACAGTTGGAGCTGTCATTTACAGCAAAACATGTGTTTTATTTATAACATTTCTAGATCATGCGATAAAATTGTCCCAAGTGGGATTTAAGGATTGACTCACAGTCCAGGGATTACAAGTGAAAAGGCATCATGCTATCTGGCACTTTCAGATAGAAAACAGTGTGCCTATGAAAAGTTTGGTCTAGTGGTTAAGGCACCGGGCTAGAAAGTGGGAGACTGTGAGTTCAAATCTCCCCTTAGACATGAAAGCCAACTGGGTGACTTTGGGCTGGTGACTTTGGACTCTCTCAGCCCAACCCAGGTTTGTTGTTGTAAGGAAAATAGGAGGAAGGTGTATTGGACATGTTCACCACCTTGAGTTATTTGAAAAAACAATATTTATCTACCAGTATCTATCTATCTATCTATCTATCTATCTATCTATCTATCTATCTATCTATCTATCTATCTATCTATCTATCTATCTATCTATCTATCTATCTATCTATCTATCTAATCTATCTATCTTCTATCATATCATTTGTTTTGTAGTAAGGAGCCAGGTTTGTGCATTTCATTTTCCTGTACAATTGTGGTATTCAAAAGGAACCAGAGAAGATTATGCATCCATCACAAGTTATTTTTAAACATGGGCTATGAGATTTTCTTAAAACGGATCGCAAAAGAAGACAGCAGAATCAATAAACCATTCCAACAAACCTGCCACCATCTTCTCTTTTCCCTGTAGCTATAAGAGCCTCCAAGTCTGTTCCCTTTAAGCCATATTCCAGCAATTCTTTAGCAGCATCCACATTTTCAGGAACTCTTTCCAGGCATTCATGAAGTACCCAAGAACGCTTCTTAATTTTGCTCTGCCCCACAAAAAATAACAGGGAGAAAAGTACATTGACTTTTTTAGAATGTTCTGATAATAAAGTAAGAAAGGGAAGTTTTGAATGCTTCACTATATCTAGTTACCGTATTTTTCGGACTATAAGACGCATGGGAGTATAAGGCGCACCTTAGTTTTTGGGGAGGAAAATAAGAAAAAAACTGATTGGCGGGTGGATCGGCCTCCCGGAATACCCCCAATCAGCTGTTCCCAGAGGTGAATTTTAGCAACAGGTTCATTGGTTGTGAGGTCTGCTCCTTGCTTTTTTTTCTGCCTCTGAAACCTCCATTTCAGAGGCTTTTTTTCTGAAGCTCCGTTTCAGAGTCTGAAGCTCCATTTTGGAGGCTTTTTTTCTGAAGCTCCGGTTCAGAGTCTGAAGCTCCATTTCAGAGGCTTTTATTCTGAAGCTCCGTTTCAGAGTATGAAGCTCCGTTTCAGAGTATGAAGCTCCCTTTCAGAGGATTTTTTTCTGAAGCTCCGTTTCAGAGTATTTATTTATTTATTGTTTGTTTGTTCTTCTATGCCACCCTACTCCCGAGGGACTCAGGGCGGCGTACAACAATTTTATAAGAACATCAATAAAACAGTGATTTAAAAACAACAATTAAAAAATATACAAAAGTTAAAAAATATTCACAATCAGTCATACCAGGGGGGGAATTCAGATGAATTTAGTCTTTCCCCCCTGCCTGCAGGAAGAGCCATGTCTTGACGGCTTTCCGGAAAGCCAGCAAGGTGGGGATGGTTCGGGTCTCTGGGGGAAGTTGGTTCCAGAGCACGGGGCCCCCCCACAGAGAAGGCCCTCCCCCTGGGGCCCGCCAACCGGAATTGTTTGGCTGACGGGACCTGGAGGAGGCCCACTCTGTGGGCCCTAACCGGTCGAAGGGAAGTATGAGGCAGAATGCGGTCCCAAAGGTAGCCTGGTCCTAGGCCATGTAGGGCTTTAAAGATGATGATCAACACCTTGAATTGTACCCGGAGACCGATGGGCAACCAATGCAGCTGGCGGAATATAGGTGTAACGTGGATGTACCTTGGCACACCCACCATAGCACGCGCAGCCGCATTTTGCACCAACTGGAGTCTCCGAATACTCTTCAAGGGTAGCCCCATGTAGAGCGCATTGCAGTAGTCCAATCGAGAGGTGACAAGGGCATGAGTGACCGTGAGTAGAGCCTCCTTCTCCAAGTATGGCCGCAATTGGTGCACCAGGCGAACCTGTGCATAGGCCCCCCTAGCCACAGCTGTAAGGTGTTGCTCTAATTTTAGCTGTGGGTCTAGGAGGACCCCCAAATTGCGGACCTGTTCCGAGGGAGTTAATTTCACTCCCTCCAGAACCAAGGAGGGACCGTTGTCTTGGTCCTTAGGAGGCAGTATCCAAAGCCACTCAGTCTTGTTGGGGTTGAATCTGAGTCTGTTTCTCCCCATCCAGGTCCTAACGTCGTCCAGGCATCGGCACATTACATCAGCTGCTTCCGTATGAAGCTCCGTTTCAAAGTATGAAGCTCTGTTTCAGAGTATGAAGCTCCGTTTCAGAGGCTTTTTTTCTGAAGCTCCGTTACAAAGTATGAAGCTCCGTTTCAGAGTATGAAGCTCTGTTTCAGAGTATGAAGCTCCGTTTCAGAGGCTTTTTTTCTGAAGCTCCATTTCAGAGGCTTTTATTCTGAAGCTCCGTTTCAGAGTATGAAGCTCCGTTTCAGAGGCTTTTTTCAGCCTCTGAAACCTCCGTTTGAGAGGCTGGGTGGGGCTACATTCGGAGTATAAGACACACCCAGATTTTCACCCTCTCTTTTTGGGGGAAAAGGTGCGTCTTATACTCTGAAAAATACGGTAATCCATGTGTCCATCTAGGACTGTATGATCTATGCAGCCTCCACAACAAATATTCTCTTCAATATTTCGGGCATATTATATGGTCTGAAAATATACTATGAGCTGATCCTGAGTTTTTCCGCATGGAAAGCACTTTACTATTCCCATCTAATGCAGAATTTGGAAATTAAAGCCAGTAGGCTACATTCAATCCATCAGCAGGCTTTAAAATACTTCATTAACTGATCTGGATAGACTTGTGGTTCAATTCTATTTTTGTACACATGATAGAAAATATTGGTTTTCTTGGCAAAATAATAATAATAATAATAATAATAATAATAATAATAATAATAATAATAATAATAATAATAATAATAATAATAATAATAATAATAATAATAATAATAATAATAATAATAATAATACCTAATATGTTGCCAAAACTTGTAATCAAAATATACCTTCATCAAACACAAACACCCTTCTATTTGTGTAGGAAAGCTTGGCTAAACAAATTCAATTTTTCAATATAACTCCTTCCTATAATACTGCAGAAAATCTCTTCAATCCTTAGGAATGGCTTTTGAGGTATACAATAAGAGTGAAAAGGGAGATAACCCTATTTACAGGTAGTCCTCAACTTACGACCACAACTGAACTCAAAATTTCTGTTGTTAAGTGAGACATGTGTTCGGTGAATTTTGCCCCATTTTAAGACCTTTCTTGTCACAGTTGTTAAGTGAATCAGTGCATTTGTTAAGTTAGTAACCCTGTTAAGTGAAGCAGACTTCCCCATTGACTTTGCTTGTCAGAAGGTCAGAAAAGGGGATCACGTGACCCCAGGACACTGCAACTGCTATAAATATGAGTCAATTGCCAACTGTCTGAATTTTGATCACGTGGTCATGGGGATGCTGCAACAGTTGTCAGTGTGAAAAACAGTCATAGGTCACTTTTTTCAGTAGCACTGTAACTTTGAACAGTCACTAAATGAACTGTTGCAAGTTGAAGACTACCGATACTGACTTACATACTTATTAAATTTATTTGCAAAGCTCTATGTAGATACGGCCTCTGGAAAGATCCATATACATACTGTTTTTCCAGGGTCTATGTCACCTCACTGTGGCCAATTTGCCATAGCTAACTCGCTACAGTCAACTCACTGCACTCCACTTGCCAAGGGAAAACTTGCCATGACCAACTCGCTATGGGATCGAAGAAATAGTCAAATAGAATCATTACAAAAAGGATGTCAAAGGAGGGACAAAATTAAATTTGAACGACAAAAATTAAAATAAAATTTTAATTATTTTAAATAATTAAATTGAATTGTTGAATTGTCCTACAGCGAGTTATCCTGAGGCGAGTTGGTCATGGCAAGTTCTCCCGCAGTGAGTTGACCGTGATGAACTGGCCATGGAGCGCTGACTGTGGCGAATTGGCCATCGCAAGTAGGCTATGGCGAGTTCTCCCATTCCGGTGTTTCCATAATAAAACCTACCAAATAATCTTGAATAGAAGCCACGCTAACAGCAGATTTCCTCCATTGCCTCTGATAAACAAGGTCAGAATCAAGTTCATATGCCTGAGCTAGTGACAAAGCTTCCCCGTATTCTTCATTATCAATCTAAAAACAAAGCATATAGAAATTAAAGCAGTTCACCTGGACTCCATTACAAGGGTCAGCTTCTCTGATGCAAAACATTTATTATTTTAATAATTAGCATTTATTTTTATTCAGAGAATCTGTAAACACATGTACTATTCACATATATTCCTCTCCGATATAGTTCTGAGATAAAAGCAACTGGTCAACCTGAGACTTTTTATATGTGCTGAATACCTAGCAATCTTACACTAATGGTGAAAGACCTCTAAGTTTGCAATTCAGTAATGCAGTCAACCTAAGGAATTTGCAAACGGTACATAATAACAGGGGCCCGTGACATTCAATTGTATACGCCAATCACATGACAATTGCTATGCCCCCAGAGTGAGAATTTTTCCTAAGGTACTGCAACTTTTAAATGCTAAACAAGGAAAAGAAATCTCCTCACGGCAGACTTTTTGTGCTGAGGAAAGGCATTAAACATTTATTAAGTGGAAGAAAACTATGAAAAAAAAGCCCATTTCCATCGGTCTTCCCATAAGAAAATCAAACAGCCATCACTTTTTCATGGCATGTGAAAACAAATGAATAGACTTCTCCACAATTCCTATCTTAATACTTCACCTGGAAGGCAAATCTAACGAAATTAGCGTAATAAAATCTAATGAAAACGGGGCTAATGAAAATCTAATGAAACCAGGAGATTGTGAGTTCTAGTCCCACCTTGGGCATGAAAGTCAGTCGGGTGACCTTGGGTCAGTCACTTTCTCTGCGCCCAAATCACCTCACAGGGTTGTTGTTGTAGTTGTGGGGAAAATAGGAGGAGGAAGGTGTGTTTGGATATGTTGGCCACCTTGAGGTATTTGTAAAAATAATACAGGCAGCATATAAGTAAACAAATAAACGGAACCATCTAAAACAGGGGTCTCCAACCTTGGCAACTTTAAGATTTGTGGATTTCAACTCCCAGAATTCCTTAGCCAGCGAAGTTGCCAAGGTTGGAGACCCCTGATCTAAAATGTACAAATAATTTCAAGTCCTACAGTATTTTAAGGATTTTTTTTAAAATCAACCTTACTTGGAGAGGGGCTATGTTTCACACGTACCTTCCTTTGGTACAATTCTTCAGGGGTTGTGGATCTCAGATTCACAAGCCGGTAATTCTTTATAATTGTGCGAGGACGTTTCCTTGAAGGAGCAAAACGCTCCATTTCGGTTACAAAATAAAGTCCTTGCTTGAGGTAACCAAAATAGCGGGCCTTTGCAGACATTTCATCGTCTGAATCCGAGTCATCTTCTCCTTCATCTTCATCGCCGGGCCTGCTCTCTGAGCGCAATCTCTTTGGAGCAAACTTTACCTCGCACTGCAAAGAAAGCAATTCTTACTAAACAGCACAATGTATCACACTTTAAAGTCTGTCAGGCTTCAGCACGCAAAGAGGCAATAAGCTGCCACAAAGCTGCTGGAAGCAAAGAGAAGCAAACAAGCAAACAAACAAACAAACAATCACTAGAAAATGATTTCCCTCTCAAGCAACCAGGTTATTGTACTGGATGGGACATTAGCATAACTCTCACTCCATAAAGATATGGTACATCCCAATAGATTAGAATATGCTCAATAAGGGTATTTCTTAGGGAGAGGAGAGGAGGAAGAGGCATTTGAATTCTGCACATGAATTTTTTTTTGTAACAAATAAAATGCTGATATTAAATTGGGGAGAAGGAAATGACATGTCACTATGCAGCATACTCCTGCATTAGTAATTGTGCCTACTGAATATTAAAATTTATTCTTAAAGGGTTTATCTCCAGTGCAAAGCTATATGGTTCTGCACATGATTGTGGTTATTAACTATCTTATTTCTGAAGAAAGAAAAAGTTAAAATAATTAGAACTACCCAGCACTGCACTGTAAACATGCCCATACATAAAGGTGTGAATGTATTTCCACACATATGGAGAGCACTAAAAATAATTAGCTAACACCTGGTTAAAGCTAAAGCTCAAGGAAATGAAAACAGATTTGCACTAATACAAGTAGTCTTCGACTTACAACAATTTTGTGCCTGTTTAAAGTTACAATATTACTGAAAGGAGCCGAGGTGGCGCAGTGGTTAAATGCAGCTACTGCAGGCTACTCCAGCTGACTGCTAGTTCAGCAGTTCAGCTGTTCAAATCTCACCGGCTCAAGGTTGACTCAGCCTTCCATCCTTCCGAGGTGGGTAAAATGAGGACCCAGATTGTTGGGGGCAATATGCTGAACTCTGTAAACCGCTTAGAGAGGGCTGTAAAGCACTATGAAGCGGTACATAAGTCTAAGTGCTATTGCTATTGAAAAAAAGTGACTTATGACCATCTTTCACAATTATGAAGCATTGCAGCATCTCTGAGGTCATGTGATCAAAATTTGGTTGCTTGGCAACTAACTCATATTTATGACCGTTGCTGTGTCCCAAGGTCATGTGATCCCCTTTTGCGACCTTTTGACAAGCAAAGTCAACGGGGAAGCGAGATTCACTTAACAACTGTGTTACTAACAGCTGCAGTGATTCATTTAACAATGGTGGCAAGAAAGGTCATAAAATGGGGCAAAATTCACTTAGCTGTCTTACTTAGCAACAGAAATTTTGGGCTCAATTATGGTCGTAAGTCGAGGACTACCTGCAATGACCAAAATGACCTGAAAAATAATATATAAAGAATTTGGAGATAACAGTAAGCAGGAGCCAGAGAAGGATGAAACAAGGATGAAACAAGGTAAAATACTAAAGAGAAAGAAGAAAGTTAAATTAGGAAAGAGAACAATATAATCCTCTATATATCTACTGAGAAGTAAATCATAATGAACTCAAAATACCTTTGTTCCAGATGGCTAAATATAAGACATAGCCTTAAAAAAATCCACTAGATTATATGCAAAGAATGAAATAAAGGCAGGATGAATACAATGAAAACTTCATTTGCATTATTTCACAACAGAAAATAAAAAAACCTCCAACAGTGATAACATCTAAAGAGAAAGTATAAAGCTGACAAGTAATATTGTCAACACACAAAGAAGCAGAAGACATTGAAATAAAAGAATAAAAAAGGAACAAAAAACAATCTGTCTTTAAAAGACCAGGCCTCAAAGCAGATGCAAACAGCCATGAGGATCTTGCACAAAGAGACGTGAAAGACTCCAAAGATTTATCAGAGTTCTAGATAAGAGTACTTGAATATAGGAAGCATAGAAATGATGACATTTAATCAAAAAGGAACTCTAATAGAGAGACCACCACAAGAATGAAGATAAAGAGTTTAGCATTTAAACACAGTTTCATTTACCACCTATTTAGACAAGTTTTATCATAAAGTTGTAAGTATGATAAATGTCTCATTATATGGGTGCTTATTATTTGTACCTTTGTATGCAAGCACATTTCCTTAGGATTATTAGAAGAAAACATGGCAATTTTATGGTCATAGCTTGCAAGATGTGTCAGTTTTTTTCCAAAATTGAAAGTACCGTATTTCTTTAATGAAGGATACCACTGCTCGTTAAAAAAGTAAGTCTTAAAAATATTCATGATTAATAAAGACAGTAAACACTGTTGACTCTCGATTTAACCTCCCTATTAAAAAATGAGCATGATTGCATTTCTGCACATTCTTGAGTATTACAGAGATGATTTCCTTCCTTCCTAAAACCTGAGTTTTAGTTTTCATTTTCTCTCTAAAAAGTGCCAAATGATCCATGACATTTGAAGACTAGTCCATTGTGTTCACAAACAGGTAAAACAATTCAACCAAAACCAAATTAGATACTTTACTTAGGAGTGGAGAAGATATAGCCCCAGAAAACAAAGCCCCCAGATTTATTTGGTACAATCTATTTACTACCTAAAACTTCCAAATCTGGCTTTCTTTGACTTTTATTTACATTTAGCACAACGTATAAAATTACATCTAACTTTGGCACATAAAAGCTAGACTCGTTTTCATACCTGTTTTCTACTAAACATAGAATGCATTCAACTAAGATAGAGAATGTTTTGACTAATAGATATTCAAAAATGGAAATAACTGTTTCTTCATCCTAACTATTCTAGGATTAACTATTAGAACACCTAACAATTCCTAATTTGAGTATCTGCAATGGAAGTGCATCTGAAAGATGCAAATTTCATCCCTTTAATATCATTTTCTTTTCTATCTGTTTTACTTTTTCTTGCTTGATGAAGCATTCTACAACACTTAACGCCTCCATGTTACTGAGTTATTTATTAATTGATCTAATTAAGATATTACCAAAATACAAAATGAATATTGTAATGAAAACTTGTCACATCAAACCTCAAAATGGTATGTTATCATTTCATCCTGCAAGCACACACAAAGATTTAAAGCTTTTACTTTCATCTTCAATGATCGCAATGCAAAATTATAACACTGGCTTATCTCAAACAAACTGCAGTTAACATTAACTACGTCTTAGGGCATGGCCATTATGCTCAAGCATGGAAGAACATTTTAATCTCCTACTGCTGGGCATGAGAGAGCAAGGGACTATGCACATCAGAGATTCACTATTTGCAGAAGAAACTCTAGGATCTTTATGACAGGGCAACAGCTCTTCTCCCAAATATATTCTGTTTTATTTTAATACAAGAAATCCTGTTTTACATTTCGTTTTAAACGACATAAGAATATTTTTGCAAGGTGATATTGTCATACACGTACAATTAATAACCTTCTTTGGTTTTGCAAATTCTTCCTACCTCCAAACATAGAAATCCTCCTTCATGAGCGGAGGTGACCTGAGGCGCACTTTCAAACCATTCACAGGATTTTCCCAACAGGTTTTTCAAGTTCTTCATTGATGACACTGTCAGAGCACCTGAACAGCGAGCCAAAATGACAGAATTCTCCCCCCACCAGTTTATATCTATCAATGGATAAAAGGATTCTTTGTCTGGGGGTGACAGAAGATAGAGGGGAAAAAAATTTAACTTTTCAAGCATTTGAACAGAACAACTTCAATTACAATAAATTACTTCAGAGCATCATTTTAATAGCCAAATATCAACAAAGCACAGAGACCAACTTCTCCCTATTCTAATGGAAGTGTTTAAATTAAGCCTTGCATTAAATGTATTATCCCTAAATAAGAAATTTTCCATAAGTAACTTCCTTAAATAAAGAACATTGTCCAGTCCAACATTACTGGACCGTTTTCATTCAGGTTCTACCCTTCTCCTTTTAAAAAAGATTGTAAAGAAGGTGGCAGAAGCTATGTATATAGCTACATAGGTGTTTGAAGAAGCTGATTATCTGGGCCTTTTCTAGTTCAGATTTAAGCCAGGTATAGCATTAATTATACTCTCGAGGCCTCATGACAGCAGTAATGCATCTGTCTTTGTCCTCCTAGATCTCTCAGCAGTCTTCAAAACCATCAATAAGCATCAGGGCAGGGAGAGTGGAAACTATGTTTTAGTGGTTCTCCTTCTTTCTCCAGGGTTGGTTTCAATTGGCATTGGTGGGGTGGGGGTGGGGAGGTCAATCCCTAGGGCCCTCTTAGGCGAGGTACCTCACTCCCCACTTCTATTGAATATCTACATAAAACTGCTGGTTGAAGTCATTGCATTTTTAATTCTTTTTTCATGTCTTGCTAGCTATCCATAGTTATATATTTAAGATGGGTGGCTATACAGTATACATTTTCTGAATAATAAATGTTAAAGAATCCTTTTAAAATAATTCAGCTAAGTATTAGGGAACATCTATTCATACAAAGCAGAATAGAATTTTTAAAACTGTTCAGAAACATGGTCATGCTGTCCCTCAGAGTAACAATGAGGCACATATTTTTGAGAAATGGAAAATGGAATCCAGCTGAAACTGTAATTACCTCTGACAAGCTGAAATAATATGAGATAATATCACCTACGCTCTTTTCTGTACATTTATGAAAATGCACAATTATATTATTTCACTTTGTTCCTTTTAAAATTTTTAGGAAAATTGCCAACTTTTCTTTTGCTTAGGTGTAATATTTAAGACAAATGTATCTCTTAGTTCAGGCACACACAATAAAAGGAAGTATGATTTATTAAAGCTGGACATAAATCCCAGAGATCTCTTTAAAAAAAGGACTGCAGTAATACTGCACCATTTTTACCCACATCTCACTTGCTCCAACTCTCTAACACTGCAACAAAAACAATCAGAAGCGCAATTTGATGGCAAATATTGGCAGCAAAATATCTGCAGCCATTCCTGAGACTTAAAATATGTTTATCTGGGAACAAATGTAGAAAGAAGGGATTATCAAAATGGAAAAGAATGTAAGAAGATCCATTCAGAATCAGATGAAAAAGTTTATCTACTTCAGCATCCTTGTTTATGCAGTGCTATGCCTGGGAGAAGCTCTCGAAACAAACATGACGAAACAGATTTTCCTCATTGTGGGTCCCTAGCAAGTGTGCTCAAGGACATCCTCTTCCTGAATCTGGTAATACATAACAGCTACTACAGCTCAAAAGCGTAGAAAGTAATCGTAAAATGCATAATTTAAGTCACTTTGGAAAACAACATTTTATGCCACTGTTTATATTTTGTAAACAGATTCATTAAAGGCATTGGTTTAAGAAAATCCCACTTTGTCAAATGCAGTATCAAGATTTGAACACCAACCTTTAATTTTCTTCCACTTTTCCAGGTTCCACTCCAGTTTGATTTCATCATATCCTGGCTAAAATGACAAGAATAAAAGTTTTTATTTCTAATTAAGTATTTAGGGGATATATATATATATATATATATCCAGAACACCTTAAAGTAGCTACATATATATATATATACACATATACACATATACACATACATACATACATACATGCATACATACATACATACATACATACATATATATATATATATATATATATATATACACACACATACACACATATACACATACACACACACACACACACACACACACACACACACACACACACACACACACACACACACACACACATATATGATATATATATATCTTTAGAGAGTATTTCCTTGTACTAAAGTAATTCTTAGGGGGAAGAAAGAAAAGTACCGTATTGTTCGGACTCTGAGACGCACCTAGATTTATAGGAGGTAAACAAGAAAAAAATAGTTTTTGGCCTCTGTGTGTTGCGTTTTCACCCTCCCCGGCCCCCAGAAGCACTCTGCAGTACTCCACACATCCCGTTTTTGCCAAAAATGGGACTGTTTTCACCAAAAACGCATCCGTTTTTAGCCTGCAGAGAGCTTCTGGGGGCCAGGGAGGGCAAAAATGCAACGTGTGGAGGGTTCAGGAGTCCCAAAATAGGCTCGTATTCAGTCTATAAGATGCACCAAAATTTTCACCCACTTTGGGGGGGAGTGCATCTTATACTCCAAAAGATACAGTAAGTATTTCGATAAATTCTATCATATCACTGTTACATGATGAAATGAAAGAATCTCAAAAGCAATGCATGCTTGGATAAGATGGGGAAAGCCTCTATTGTAGACACATTCAAAAATTATATTAAATCCAGGCCTTACATTAATCATGGTTAGTTGAAGACACTTGAATCTCAAGTGACTGATGACCTTTCAGCAAAGGTTGGTTAATTTTCCACTATCTCATTTTCTTTGGCAAGATGATGACCAAAACTGAGTGTTATATTTTTCCTTTGTTAACCCCTCCCCCCAAAAATATTATTCTTCCTGTCCTTACCCCCAATAAATACTCCAATCTCAATACTAAAATGTAGCTTGAGAGCAAGCACTGGAACAGTAATCAGCAAGAGCAGTTATTTAAGGTAGAAAAGAGGGTGGTTCTTAAACAAACGCTATAAAGATTAGTTAGATGAGATGGATTTGATGAGGCTTGGGAAGTCTTGCTCATCAAGCAATTCAAGTGAAATTTTTGAATTTCTGTTAAGAGTCAAGGTATGTTCTCCACATTAGAGGTGGATAAAAACTTGATCTGGATTCCAAGGCATAATGTGATTCATAACTTGTATGTGCAAGCATGAACAACACCTTAAAACACCTCAGAACACCTTAAAGTAGCTACATCATTTTCAAAGCTTATACAGCTGCTTTTCATAAAAAATATTTGGACTTGGAAGATGAATTTGGTTTAATAATATAACTACAGATGCTATATTCCCAAGTTCCTCCGGCAAGATTGCTGTGGAGCTATGATAATTTTTAGCAAAAAAGAGAGAATATATAAAAAAAGGAAAAAAGGTATAAAAACTTTCAGGTATTAAAAACATATTTTTTAAAAATTGGTCTGTTCAGGAAAAAAAAAACACCCAGTTGGTTTTGAGGCTTATTGGCCCTTTACATAATATTTTTATAAGATTAGCCATTATTTCCTCTGTGCTAAAGATGTAACACATTTGAATGAAATTTATTGCATATGTAAATACATGGACATGTCCATCTTACTGATTAGGTAATATTTTGGTGAACAAATTCTTGGTAAGAAGTTAAGGGTCAAGGAGATTAAAGTGCTATTAAATTATATGCTGGCACTTCTCAATTTATGAAGAGGTTTAACTATATCATGCCTGAACTGTTACCAGTGATTAGACATTCTTCAAAGGATGCTAATATACTACAATTGGGGAAAAAAATTAAAGATATTTTAGCTGGAGTGAAACTAACACTTCCAGGTTAATTATTAAGGAATCTTCATTTTCTAATTATTGGGGGGGGGGGGAGGGAATAAATACACTACACTACTTTGACTTTTATATGTGGCCAATACATTTAATTCTAATTGAAAATGAGAATTGTAGGTATATTTGTTGACTTGAGTTGACTAAAAAAGACAGGACAGCAATATCATCATCATCATCATCAAAAATTGTTTATTCAGTTTTTATATAAATAAATGTTCTCCCAGTCATATTACTTTACAACAACATTACTATCAGAGTACTGTACTATTCACCTGTCTATTTCTATTTTGACTATTTCGCCACTCAATGCTTACTCTTATTCTTTATTTCTTCTCTACAGACAAGGCAGGCAGGCTATAGTGTCCTTCATCTTCATTAAAAACAGGATGTTGAAATCACTAATTTTGAATAGATAAAACTGACTGGTAGCCATAGTATTTCTTCCTTCTCTTTTCCAAGCCTTGCTTGAAAATTATTGCATATCTTTCAAACAGTTATCTAAACCTGGTTTACTTAAAACTAATTTTCTTTATTCTGCAAGAGTCTGCAATATGCCATGTCTGGAGTCTGCAGGTCTGCCATGTCTGGAGTCTGCAGCACTGGGGCTACAAATAAGGATTTGCAAATACTAAGATTTGACTCTATAAAGAATGTACTATTATCCCTTCACAGATTTTTCTGTTAAGCTAAAGTAGGGTAACTCGAGAAGTCTGGGACTTCTGAAATAATAGTATAAGTCTTCTTTTAAATACAGGAGAGAACATGCAAATTTATAGGCAATGATAGACACTAACCCTAATCCCTAATCCTAACCATAGCAGCCAACTATACAATGACAAAACCCAACTTCTAGATTCCTTGGATGAAAATTGGTGCTTAAACATTTGTGACTCCTTTTGAATATTCAGTATTTCTGCATAATGACATAAAATGCAATCTGTTCTCGACAAAGTCTTAAAACTAGATAAAGAGAATCCAATTAACAAATGAGTCAAAGACATTACACTTGTTCATTTATTCAGGTAAATGATTTATCCTCAATAAATGAACAAGTATAATTTTAGTCCTCACTTAATGACCACTCGTTCAGCAAACATTCAAAGTTACAATGGCTACAGCATCCCCCAGTCACGTGATCACCATTTGTAACCTTCACTGCTAGCTTCTGACAAGCAAAGTCAATGGGGAAGCTGGTGGGTGGTCACATAGGGTGATCACGTGACATCACATTTAATACAATTAGTCCTCGACTTACAATTCATTTAGTGACCATTCACCTTACTATGGCACTGAAAAAAGTGATTTATGACCATTTTTCATACTTAAACTGTTGCGGCAATCCCATGGTCATGTGATCAAAATTCAGATGCTTGGCAATTGACTCGTATTTATGACAGTTGTAGTGTCCCAGATCATCTCATCACCTTTTGCAACATTTTGACACGGGTGGGTTCTAACTTACCTCGCCGCCAGTTAATTTCCTCCCGCGCCACGTGGCTGTGTGCACATTGTGCGCCATGTGGCTATGCGGGCGCATGCGCAGAAAACTCAGCTTCTGTGCATGCGCAAAGCAAAAACAAAAGAAGCTGAAAACAAGATGGCGGCGGGAGGAAAAAAAATCATATATATATATATATATATATATATATATATATACATACATACATCATACATACATACATACATACATACATACATACATACATACATACATACATACATACATATATATATATATATATATATATATATATATATATATATATATATATATATATATATATAAAGGATTGTTCTAAAAATGCGAGTTCCAGGCATATTTACAGATAAAGAAGCGATAGCCATCACGATCTCTGGAACATTAAAATTGCTAAGCTTTTAAAATTGCTACTATTAAAATTGCTAAGCTTTCGTCAACCCCTGTTGACTTCGTCAGAGTGTAAAATCCCCATGGAAGAGATGCTTGCTTTTATAGAATGCCTATCAATTTATGTAATGCCTGTCAATTTAGACTTTGCACGTGTAACTGCGTTGTTCTTCTTCACCCCTCCTGTCTCTCTCATTCTGCTGCTCCTCTACTGTGCACAGTTAGGGGTTGTCACACCTTCATTGGAGCAATCTCTATGCCTAAAGGGGGTAATTTGCCCCATATGCACAAGGGAGCACAGTAGAGGAGCAGCAGAATGAGAGAGACAGGAGGGGTGAAGAAGAACAACACAGACCCATCACAAGATCATGGGCAAAACAGATGAATTTAGAGCAGGCAATGCGTGTGCCTAAAAGGGAGAGGAATAACAATGAGGGGGAGGAAGCCAGGAGAAACACCTTCAAAGCAATGCCTGATAGCCCTGCTTTACCCCCTAGGGAGAGAAAGAGGCAATACACCATGGAGAAATCTTCATCTGTCAGCATGACTAAGGCAGAAACAATTAAGTCAATTACAGGAGAGAAAAAAGGGTGTGGACCGGTTACACGTGCAAAGTCTAAATTGACAGGCATTACATAAATTGATAGGCATTCTATAAAAGCAAGCATCTCTTCCATGGGGATTTTACACTCTGACGAAGTCAACAGGGGTTGACGAAAGCTTAGCAATTTTAATAGTAGTTTTAAATTAAATTTTAAATGTTCCAGAGATCGTGATGGCTATCGCTTCTTTATCTATCTATCTATCTATCTATCTATCTATCTATCTATCTATCTATCTATCTATCTATCTATCTATCTATCTATCTATCTATCTATCTATCTATCTATCTATCTAATCTATCATCTAAATAAATAAATAAATAAATAAATAAATAAATAAATAAATAAATAAATAAATAAATAAATAAATAAATAAAGATAGATGGCGGCATCCACCGGCACCGACAGAACCAGCTCTGTGACGTCACCACCGGTTTACTACCAGTTCTATAGAACCGGGAGGAACACACCTCTGTTCTGACAAGCAAAGTCAATGGGGAAACCCAATTCACTTAACAACTGTGTTACTAACTTAACAACCAGAGTGATTCACTTAAACAACTGAGGCAAGAAAGATCGTAAAATGGGGCAAAACTTACTTAACAAATATTTCAATTAGCAACAGAAACTTTGGGCTCAATTGTGGTCATAAGTCGAGGACTACCTGTAACAATGTGGTTTCCCTTAACAATGGCAACTAGAAATCCCAAAACTGCTGTTATCAGTCCATGCGATCACATGACGTCATCCTTATGACTGCCTCACTTAGCAATGGAGTTGTGGTCGCAATTACCATTGCTAAGCAAGGACTACCTACAGTATATATCTGAACTAGCTTATTTTGCCTAAATAAAATAAAATAAAACAAAGTTTATTTTTTGAGATGTAAAAGTGCTTTATGGGTGAGATATTATTTCACCTATGTTTTAAGCATCTCAATTTCTTCCATACTGAAAAAAAAAAGGTTTGCACATGTATAGCATCTTTCCAGATTCTAGATTACAATTCAATTTTCTATATATGAACTTTGTTATTATGACATACATTTGACTGAAGCAAAGCTAGGTAGGTAGATGATAAGTTTGGCTGGTTTTTTTTATTATTATTAATCTCTAGAAATTATAATATGCAGGTAGGAAACAAAAGTTTTTAAGTGCTGCAGTTAAATGCATGAACCTGTTTCTCCCTCAAACTGTACTGGTGTCATTACATTAAAATAATTGTTTCATTAATCACATTTGAGTTTTAAGCTTCAAGCCTATATGGTGCAAACAGGTAACTTGATTCTTCCAGATGTTTAGGGATAATAATTCCCAACTACTGATCAGACTCCTAGGGTCTAATAAGCCCAAAATATCTGGAAGAACACTTGGTCATCTATTTCTCCTAAATCCTACCAAATTCAAAGGAACTTAAAGTAGCCAAGCCCAATTACTTTATTAAAGCTCACTATGTTTCTGTATAGATATTAGCTCTAATGAGCCTTTTTGTCCAATATTGAACCTATAAAGTAATTTTGAAAGGTCATTTCATTTTAGCTATCTCCTTCCCACACCAAACCTCCCTCCCCCCCGCCCCAAAAAGAAGAAGAAATCCCATACAAGTCACAGGGTCTGGCCACATACCTGGTCACTTTGTTCCCATTCTCTTAGTTGTTTCAGAGAAGGAATGCTCCATACGGTCAGTCTTCCAGAGAAATGTATAACTGCTAGGTGAGTGTTGTCTGGAGAAAATCTCATTTTGAAGACGCCATCCTATCACCATGATTTTAGTGAATGATGAAAACAGAAAGAAGAACATTAGGAGAAACATTAACCTCACAATTCACATTTTCTGCCACTTCCAAAGTAGATATATTTCTCACTCAAGAGATTCCAGAGTATAAGATCTGAAATGGTTCTTTATGAGAGGAGTATGTCAATAGTAACATATTACCAGGCATGTCTACTGGAAAGCAAGAAATACTGACTTCAGCGTACCATATTTCCACAGAAAGGCCAAGTAAAATGAAGTAAAAACTTCCAAGTACCATTAAAGGCCATTATTCTGAGGACACCCCCCCCCCCCTGTGTATAACTTTCGTCAGATCCAAATGTTCAACCTTAAAGCTGGATGAGACTTCTGGTTCATAAACTGCAGGACGATGAATAGGTTCCATTAAATCTGTACACGTTTGAAACAGTATTTAGAGTATCCCTTACACTCAAGGACCCCAAAATGATTAATTTCAGCTTTACTTTTTTTTTTTTTTTTTTTTTACATTTAAAAAAAACAGAAACATACAAAAGAAAAACATTTACGACATTGACAAGTACAATATAAACATATACAAAAACATAAAAAGCGCATACAGCTATAAAGTTGTCTATTTCTATCGTTTGTTCTACGGCAAATATATATTTAACATTTAATTTAACATGGTTTTCGAATTTTGTCTCATATTTTGCATTGTATTTTATAAATCAAACGTAATGGTAATAAAGTTTAACCATAATATTTATAATGATATAACAATAGTAATATTTGTAGTAGTATAGATAATAATAGTAATAATAGTACAGAAAAAAAAAATAAGGCATTGTTGGTTTAGTAATATCTTAGTATACATATATAGTAATACAATATAACTGTTTTCTCTATAAATTCTCTAGTTCAATTTCCATATGCCTTATTTGGCTTATATTTCTATTTATTACATTGATGTTATTTGTTTTCGTTTCCCGTACCAATTGTAAAATAAATTCCAGATTTCATAGTAGTCGGAGTCTTCCTTTCCTTTCAGTTCCATGGTTAGTTTATCTGCTTCGGCACAGTCCAGGATTTTACTAATTACACTGCTTTCCTCGGGAATATCGTTTAATTTCCAATTTTGTGCTATCGTTATTCTCGCCGCTGTTAGTATATGTAGAATAATATAATAGTATTTCTTATGCATTTTTTGATTTATGTTTCCCAATAAGAAAACTTCCGGTGTGATATCTATATCTTGTTGTGTGATTTCTTTTAACCAGTTTTTGATTGTATTCCAGAAGGCTTTTATTTTTGGACAGGTCCACCACATATGATAGTAAGATCCAATTTTGTGTTGGCATCTCCAACAATTTGGTGATAAGTTTTTATACATTTTTGCCAATCTCGCTGGAGGGAGGTGCCATCTATAGAATACTTTATAATAATTTTCTTTATATGAAACTGATTTTGTCATTTTGTAGTTTTGGTTCCAAATTTTTTCCCATTCATTAATTTGCATCTCATGTCCGAAATTTTTCGTCCAGCTTATCATATTTCCTTTTATTATGTCTTTTTGTGTTTTGTTTTTTAGGAGAAATTTGTATATTTTAGTTATTGCTTTTGGTTCTTGATCTAGTAAAATTTTATCTAATTCTGATTTGAGTTTTTGTATTCCATATTTTCTCTTGTCGTTTTCTAATCTGTTCCTAATTTGGAAATATGGCCACCAATCAATCTTGATTCCTTCTTGTTCCAGTTTTGCTATAGATTTTATGGCACCTCCTTCTTCCAGTATTTCTTCATATGTGACCATTTTTTCCAGATTCGTTGTGTTTGGGTGTGTAATGGCTTCCATACCAGAGAACCAGGGTGGTATTTTAGTGTAGTATTGTTTTTTGATCTTAAGCCAAGTTCCTAAGAGAGAGTCTCTAATTTTATGTCTTTTGAAGTATGAGTGTGTTTTATGTTTATCATCCCAGAGGAATCCATGCCACCCTAAATGTAAGTCATAACCTTCTAGTACCAGTAAACGTCTATTTTTAATTTGAATCCAATCCTTTATCCATGTTAAGGCGGATGCTTGATAATATAATTCAAAGTCCGGTAGTCCGAATCCTCCCTGATTCCTATTTTGTTGTAAATATTTTAATTTAATTCTTGGTTTTTTTCCGGCCCATATAAATTTGGTTAGTATTTTATTTAGTTGTTCAAAATATTTTTTCTCTAATTTGATTGGAATGGTTTGGAATAGGTACAAAATTTGAGGTAATATTGACATTTTAATCGCTGCGATTCTACCAATTAGAGAGATTTGTAATTTATTCCATTTATCTAATTTTTTTTCAATTTGTTTTAGAATTTCCATATAATTTGCTTCTTTTATTGTAGTGCATTTTGCTGACAGATTGATTCCTAGATATTTTATTTTCTTAACAATTTGTAGTTCTAATTTCTTTTCTAGTTCCTTATTTTGTATGTCTGTCAGGTTTTTGATTATTATTTTAGTTTTTTGTTTATTGATTTTCAGACCTGCTACTTTCCCGAATTCATTTATTTCTTTTAGTAAAATTGGTCCTGACTCTAATGGTTCTTCTATGTTAAAAACCAAGTCGTCAGCGAATGCTTGTAATTTATATTCCTGCTCTTTTATCTTAAGTCCTTTTATTTCTTTATTTTCTCTTACTTTTTGTAATAATGATTCCAATGATAGTATAAATAATAATGGGGAGAGGGGACAGCCTTGTCGAACTCCCTTTTCTATATTGAAATTTTTTGTAGTTTCTCCATTTATAAGAATTTTAGCAGTTTGTTTTGAATATATTGATTTGATTGTCCTTATGTAATTCTCTCCAAAATTCATTTTATTCAATTGATTTATTATAAAGTCCCAGTTTAGGTTATCAAATGCCTTTTGGGCATCTAAAAATATGAGTGCCATGGATTCCCCTGGGTGTGTCTCATAGTATTCTAAAATATTTGTAATTGTTCTTATATTGTTTTTAATATGTCTATTTGGTAGGAAGCCATTTTGATCTGAATGTATAATTTTGGTAAGTGTTTTTTTTAGTCTTTCCGCCATTATAGACGCAAAGATTTTGTAGTCTGAATTTAAGAGCGAGATTGGCCTGTAACTCTGGATCTTATGTTTCATATTGATGTCTTTTGGAATGATTGTTATTAGTGCCTCTGTCCATGAATCTGGGATTGCTCCTTTTGTTAGTACTTCATTGTATGTAATTAGTTGTATATTTTTTAAAATCGTTTGTAATTCTTTGTAGTACTCTGCTGGAATACCATCCGGTCCTGGGGTTTTATTGTTTTTCTGATTTCTAATAGCTTTTTCTAATTCAATCAATGTTATTTCTTCATCCATCTTATCTTTAATATCGTCTGGTAGTTGCACTATATTAGAATTTTTTAAATACTCTTGTATGCTCTGGAGTTGTATAGTATCCTTACTGTATAGCTCTCTATAATATTCTCGTGCTATGTCTTTTTTTCCCTCTATTTCAAACTGCATTTTCCCTAGCGAATCTTCTAATTGTTGTATTGTTTTTTTTTCCTTTTCTTTTCTTAATCTGTAGGCCAACCATCTGCCTGATTTGTTAGCATGTTCAAAATAATTCTGTTTGGATGTCTTAATTTTTAATGCGATTTCTTCTTGTAGTATTAAATTTATTTTGTGTTTAGTTAATTCTTTTTCTTCTTTTATTTCTTTATTTTGTGGCATCTCTTGTAATTTATGTTCCAATTCCCCTATCTTGTTTTCTAAGTCCTTAATTTGCTTGTTTTTATCTTTATTTCTTTTAATAGAGTATGCAATAGTTAATCCTCTTATATATGCTTTCATAGTGTCCCAAATATTTTGTATAGATGTGTCCTCGTTCCAATTCTCCTGTAGAAAGAAAGTTAATTCTTTCTCCATATATTGTTTAAATTCTTTTTCTTTTATTGTTTTCTGGTTCATCATCCATCTCCTTCTTAGCTTACTCGTTCCTCTTATTGTAATTATTATAGGGTTATGGTCCGCCCACGTATTAGGTTCTATTTCTACACTCTCTATTTTAATAATTGGTTCTATATTTGACCAGACCATGTCGAGTCTAGACCAGGATTGATGTGGGTTTGAAAAATATGTATATTGATTCTGTTTCTGGTGTCTTTCTCTC
The DNA here is from genome assembly GCA_023053685.1 of Diadophis punctatus similis. Taxonomy (NCBI): domain Eukaryota; kingdom Metazoa; phylum Chordata; class Lepidosauria; order Squamata; family Dipsadidae; genus Diadophis; species Diadophis punctatus. The sequence continues at coordinate 5,179,243 of JALIGW010000034.1, read as the reverse complement.
CATATATCTTTTATTTTAAATTCATTCACCATTTCAAAAAATATTTTAGGTAGAGTTTTCCTTTCCATATTTTTTTTTGGTCCCGTTTTATAATCTTCTTTAACATCTACCACTGCATTAAAATCTCCGATTATACAAATGTTTTCTCTGTCTAATTTAATAATTTGTTGGTATAGTTTTTTATAAAATTCTTTTTGTCCATTGTTAGGGGCGTAAATAACTATTAGTAATATTTTAGTTTTGTCTATTGTAATTTCCACTATGAGTATTCTTCCTTCTGTATCTCTATATATTTGTTTAGGGGTTAACCAATTTTTGATATATAATGCTATTCCTCTTTTCCTTGAGTCGGCCAGGGATGTAAAGAGATTACCTATCTTGGGATATTGTAATAACTTATATTCTTCTTTTTTAATATGAACTTCCTGTAAGCATGTAATGTCTGAACCTTGTTTCTGTAGTCTGTTGAGTATTTGTCTTCTTTTTATTGGTGAATTGATTCCATTTATGTTAACTGAAAATATTTTAATTTGATTTTGCATCTTATTTTTTACTTGTTGCTCTTGTTAATCTCGCGGTCTTTACTTCTTTTGTTTTCACCCTCCTATCTCCCTCTCTCTCTTGTCTTTTCATTCTCTCCATTTCTTCTATCATTTCTTTTTCTTCCTGGCTTTGTCCCTCTCCCTCTGCACTGCTCTCTCCTTCCTTTTCTAAGTGTGTTTCGATAAATTGATCTGCTTCTTCCATTGTTTCTATCTTAATTTTTTTTCCTTTCCACGTCACTAGGATTCCTTCCGGAATCAACCACCTAAAAGGAATTTCTTGCCTTATTAGTTTTGCAGTACAGTATTGTAGGTCTCTTCTCTTTTCTCTTATTCGTTTGGGAATTTGTTTTAATACATTGATTTCTCTTTCCTTATGTAGTATTTGTTCCATTCTCGTGGTTTTATAAATTTCATCTCTTATTGCTTTTTTTGTGAATCGTACATGTACCTCCCTGGGTAGTTTATGTCTTTTGGCAAAGTTTGTTTGTACTCTGTAAATTTCATCTATGTGTCTATTTATTTCTTCTTTTTCTACCTGTAAAGCTACTGCTAATATCTCTACTACCTGTTCACGCAATTCCTCCTCTTTCACCTCTGGTATGTTTTGGAACCTTAAGTAGAATGCTGATTTCTCCATTTCGAGGAGGGCGATAGCTCCCTCTAATTCTTTGTTTTTTGCTCTTAGTAATTCTTCTGTTTCCTCTATTTTTTTGTCGGTTATGTCTGTTTTTTCCTCTAAATTTTTAATTTGATGTTCATGTTTTGCTACCACTCCCTGGATTACCTCCATTCTATTATCTAATTTTTTGATGTTTCCCTTGACTTCTTCAAAATTTTCATTGGTCTGTTCTTGATTATTAAATATTGTTTGCTGCATTTTAACCATTGTTTCTTGTTGTGTCATCATAAATTCTTGTATTCTATCTAATGTGGCCTGCATAGTGTGTAGTGAAGGTGCTTGTCCTTGTTTTTCAGTAGTTGCCATCTCTGTTATCAGTTTTTGCCCTGTTGCTGAAGGTGTTACCGGAGTTGGTTTCTTAATTGGTTTAGTCACAGTAGTTGTTGTTGACATGATCACTTTGCTGAAAAAGTTATTCCACACTTTCATAAATTTATTACTAGCTACTAAGGAGAAGAAGAGGGAAGAATGAAATGGAGTAGCAAGTCTAAAGTTTAAAGGAATCGAATAAAAGTCAGAAATTCATTAAAGTACAATAAGGGAGAGTATTGGAGAGTATTATTTGTGTTTTGAGATAGGGAGATAGAAAAGAAGGATTAGTTCTTAATCATTTAAATATCAATTTTCTATTTTGTGGATTTCTATTAAGAGATTATTATTATTATTATTATTATTGCTATTTATCTTTTCATTATATAAATCAAAAAATATTTACTAACAATTCCTATCTTTGTTAATTCACACTCTAAACAGTTTAAGTAGTTTAATATTCAATAATAGTAGAAGAAGAAAGAAGAAGAAAAAAAAAAGGTCAAAGAAAATGTCTATAAATATATATATATATGTAAATTCACTTAATTCAATTTCTTAGTTTAAATTATTGTTAATACCTCTTAAAATCTTATTTCTTATTTTCCATAAAAAGAAAAACTAATATGTACTAATAACCATAGTATTTAATTACTTAGATATCCACACACATTAATCTTAACTTTAATAGCTTTAGTAACTAAGTGTTAGAGTTTAACTATCAAAATGTTGATTTGCTCAATATATACGTTAAAGTTTTCAAGTTAATTGGGTATCATATGCTATATCTTACAAATGTCTCTTTGAGGGTGGCGTCTTCGATCTTCTTTTCCTGTTTCACAGTCTATTCAAGATGTCTGCGCTCTAAAAAATTGCTTTGTCACAGTTCTCTCTCCTTTCCCCCCACTCTTTAGTTGCAGAGTATTTCCAATATAATCTTCTCGTAGGTCCCTCTTTTTTTTTTTTACCCTCAACTGTTTTTCCGGTAATCCCGCAGTTCTTTCTGGATCGTATCCCTTTAAAGCAGTCTATTGATTTAGTTTTATTTGTCTCGCCTTCGCTCCTTTCCGCTAAGGCGCCGCTGGGTTTTTTTTTTTTGGAGACTCAATTGTCTTTCGGGGGTGCCGATCGTTCTCTTCTCTTAAGGAATATTCTCCGAAAGTCAAAACTGTAATCCAATTTGTCTGATGTTTAGAATGATCTGCGAATATTTTGCCGTTCCTCTATCTCTCCCTTCCTTGCTGTATGCTCAGGCGGCCATACCTCTGGACCAGCGTGGTTTGCTGGTTTCTTCTTCGCTCCGATTTGGGGTTTCCATCTGCTTCAGCGGGGGTTTGCACCTCCTCCCGTCCTCGCACGATGATCCCCTTCCTCGCGCTAGCCCCTGCAAGGCTCCACGCTGCGGATTTTCGGCAGTCTGAACGAAGAAACTCGAGCTAAGTTGCAGTGATTTGCTTCTTAGCTTCGCTCCGCCATGGCCCCGCCCCCGGAAGTCTAATTTCAGCTTTACTTAATTAAGTCACTTTTATCACCATTATATTGTTTTTGAACCGCCAGATGACAATCCTAACCAAGAATATATCGGATAATGTACAGGTAGTCCTCAACTTAAAACAGTTCATCTAGTAATCATTCAAAGTTACGGCGACACTGAAAAAAGTGACTTATCACCATTTTTCACACTTACGACCACTGCGGCATCCCCATAGTCTGTGAACTTGGCAACTGACTCATATTTATGACGGTTGCAGAGTCCTGGGCTCATGTGATCACCTAACAAGCAAAGTCAATGGGGAAGCCAGATTCACTTAACAACCATATTACTAACTTAACTACTACAGTGAGTCGCATAACAACTGTGCCAAGAAAAATCATAAAATGGGGGAAAATTCAGTTAACAACTGTCTCACTCAGCAACAGAAATTTTGGGTCAATTTTTGTCATATGTTGAGGAATAACTGGACCTTCCTTCAAAACACAGGAATCTTAATAATCAACAACTCTTGTATATTCTCCATTACCTTTTCCCTTCCTTGCCTGTTGTAAAATGAAGGATGAAAGATCTTGAAGAATGAACTTTTCTTCACCTGTTAAAAACAAACTTGTATTTAATTCACTTTCTTTCTGTCAGAAGCTAAGAGCAAAAGGAATCAAGTTGAAATAAAATATACATGAAATACATATGTCGACTTCTGAAGGTTCCTATAAAATATACATTATAGTAGTAGGAATTCCAAGCATTCATACTGTAACCTTGCCTAGAATATTCTAGACTCAGTCAATAACTAGAAAAGAATATGGATTGACTTCTTAATGTGCTTCTTTTTGCAATACATATAGCAAACGTAATGCTCTCAAGATATTTAGGTCTACCATTCCCCCAATCTTTCTGTTAACTATAATGGCTCACCCTAATGGATGTAAAATCCAAAACATTGGAAAAAACAAGACACCTAATATTAACTGTATATTAACACCGGGTTCCAGAACTAAAGAATTAAAGAATTAACTCTGGTTACATTAAAGTGCTAAATGTGTCAAATGTGTCATTGTGATATGTATTAGCACTTTAATGTAACCAGAGTTAATTCTTTAGTTATTTTTGCAAAGCCAATAAACAGAATTATCCCTAATCTGTAACCCTTGTAGCAAGTTTGCATAGTAAGAGCTGTTTCCCCCCACCCCCAAACCATCCAATTTTATTATTTTAAAACTTGCTAACAGTTACAAGCACCCCAAAACCTAGGGTATTTTTCCCAAGGAGATTTGGTGAAAAAGGACACTTACATAGTTCAATAATAAATCATTCAATAATACAGAAGGCAGCAGAATTTAATGGGACCTGAATTGGCACTGACTGACAGAAAGTGAATTTGGTGGTATGGTGGGAAATTCAACAGTACCCAGTGCTTGAATTTGCATATCAAGTCAAGCCAATTACACAGTAAATAATGATCTTGGATCTTGATTCAATACATTTATAAATTTGGGACAGTATGATTTTGTCTTTTTATAAAATAACACCCCCCCCCAAATACCCCAATTTTGAAAAGAGTTGTATTTGATGTCTGCTGGACTTCATATATCAATAGAAAAAGAGCTTAAATGTAGATCATGACTGAAAATGTTGCCTATTCCTTCTCTAAAATGTAATTGTTAATGTAAATATACTTAGATCAGTGGTTCCCAACCTGTGGTACGTGTACCACTAGTGGTACGCGAGGGCCTTCCAGGTGGTACGCGAACACTTTCGGGGTCATGAACGATTTTTAGTTAGTTATTTTTTACTTCACAAAAATGTTTACTGCCTAACACAACTGTTGCCACACGCCACCCACCTGGTCCCAGCGGCCCGAGAATCCAGTTGCTGGATGCGCGGGGCCAAAAAAGGAACGGTACAATTATGGAAATAAAGTGATATCTGATCGAATTTAATTTCTCTGGAACCAGGTGGTACGCGGCGACTGTACGGGACCTCCAAGTGGTACTCGATCACAAAAAGGTTGGGAACCACTGACTTAGATGATGATCACTTCTTACTGCTGTCTTCTCCCTCTGAGTACCCAACTACAGCAATGTCTATCTAAAATTTAAGGCTATGAATATTATATAGTCACAACACCTCTGAATAATTACTTAACAAAGTGAGGTGCTGGCTCTACAGGGAGCACTACACATTTATTATGGCTTATGTAATCTCAAATGCAGGGTCTGCCTCCTGTTAATGGATTTTGGGGATTTGACTCAAATGCTTCTGATGGGAGATCAAATGACATAAAATAAATGTAAATAGTTCAAATACACTTTATACTTACGATCCCAACGTCGTCTTCATAACTAGTAACCTGCTTATAATAGGGTGCTCCTGAAAGAACTCTCCATATCGACAAACCACAACTACTTGCTTTAGACATTCCAGCTCCATCATCATCCATTTCATAGCCACCAATAATCAAGACTCTATTCACAAGAAGATGACACACAATTTAGTTTGGCATTCTCTAAAATTTCAGGGGTCTCCAACCTTGGCAACTTTAAGATTTGTGGACTTCAATTCCCAGAATTCCTCAGCCAGCTTGCTGGCTGAGGAATTCTGGGAGTTGAAGTCCACAAGTCTTTAAAGTTGCCAAGGTTGGAGATCCCTGCGTCTAGTTCCTCAAGTTTGTGCCGTGGCAAAAAAAAAGCATTTTCAACTGTCATAATTTAATAATTACCGATTTACTGATTTCAGCCTTTAAAACCATTATTTATATCATTCTGGGGCATAACAAATCCGAAATCCCAATTCACAATTTCTATTTAAAACTATTACTTAGAAACAGAGGAAGAAAATCAAGAACTAAGCCTCCCCGAATTCAGCTTTATTTGCCACTAAGTGTATGAGATTGTAAAGTAATTAATCTAGCAAGCTAATTTCCAAAGTAATTATGTGTTTCAATTTTTCAGAACTCGTTATAAATTAAAAATATGTAGTGAGGAGATATGGCATCATTTGCTCAAATAAAGGAATGAAAAAGCTTTTACGCTTTTGCAAGTAGTAAAATATTACCACCTAGTGGTAGATGAACAGACAACATGTTCTGTCATGAATAATGCTTTTAACTATAATTTACTTCACACATTCATTGGCCAGTTATCAAGTACAGAGTAATAAAACTTATCAAATTCATCCCTGGGGGGGGGGGGAAGTCTATTTAAATTCTTTAGTAATTTTCTAGTAATTTTTCAACAGCCAAGAGATTTTATTCAATTCTGCTTTTAGATTTGATGGCAATAAATTTATTTTTTTCCTGACAATTCAGGTAACCATGATTTTATTTTTTAAAAAATGAATGTTTTATTTTCTGTATCAATTTATGTAACCAATCATCTTGTAGTCATAACTGTGCTCAGTGGCTGGGTTAAAATAAACAAATTACCTTACAGCTAAGAGAAATAATCAAGCACTATTTAAATACATCATTTGTAAACTGCACTACTTTTCTCTGCTTGGAAAAAAAACAAAAAACATGTCACCAGATTCCAGGGCAATATAAAAAAGAAAATGAATTCTGCAGTATAACCTTCCAGAGGGTATATTAGTAGTCCTTACTTAGCTATTATAATTGGGGCTGAAAACTTAATCGCTAAGCACTGTAATTGCTAAATGAAATATCACATGAGCACGATCAACAATGTGACTTCCCACTTGGTTGTTAAATGAGTCACTGAGGGCCATTAAGTGAGATATCACGTGACTGTGAATTGTGATTTTATTGGCCCCTTCTCCATTGACCCTGCTTATCAGAAGTCAATTATGAAGCATGCAAATAGTGATTATGTGACTGGGATAAGATTGCAAAAGTCGGAAATGCAAAGACCAGCCACTTCTTACTTCTTCAGCACCATTATTAGCTTCAAACGGTTACTAAACAGGGCAGTCATTACGAGAGGTCTACCTGTTGCTCTTTTAAAACATTGAGAAGTGTGTCACTTGTGCTTCATGAAACACTGTTCCTGAATATTTTGCACAGCCCTAGAATTACCGGACAATGACATCTTAAAATAAAAACTAAATCCATGAATAAAGACAAACGAGTAAACATTTACTGGAGAATTGTTACTCAACCTGAAGAATAAAATTAAAGTGAGAGACACTGCGCTAAAATTTGGGGGGCAGATAGATTCCTGACATTAGTAATAAAAAGTCCTTCAGAAAACAAACTCACGATTATTTTAGCTTGAATACCTAAATCTAAATGTGAATTTAAGAAAAACTGTAGATTGGTAACTGGGATGTAAAAAAATTTTACAATGAGGCAATTTTGTTAAGTCAGAGATGAAAGAACAATATAGTCCTCGATTTACAATCCCAATTGAGCCCAAAATTTTTGTTGCTAGCAAAAAATGTAAGTGGATTTTGCCCCATTTTATAACCTTTGTCGCAGCAGTTGTTAAATGAATCACTGCAGAATCTGGCTTCCCCATTGACTTTGCTTGTCAGAAGGTTGAAAACAGGTGGTCACATGACTCCGGGATATTGCAACCATCATAAATATCAACCAGTTGCCAAGTATCTGAATTTTGATCACGTGAAGGTGGGAATGTTGCAATGGTTGTAAGTGTAAAAAAAGGTCATCAGTTACTTTTTTCAGTGTCACTGTAACTTCGAATGATCACTAAATGAACTGATGTAACTCAAGGACTAACTGTAATCAGCAATACAAAACAGGTGGCTAGCTTTTAAAACTTGTAAATATGTTCCTTTCCAAAATGTGTAACATTTTAAAGAACAATGACAACTCAATACCATATGCTCTATAAATATAAATAATATGAATAAATATTTTCAGCAAAGTTCAAAGTATTCACAACAAGAAGAGAAGCAAGAAATAAGAAACACAATTTGCATTCCAATTTTAAATAAAAAAATCATAGAACTCATTAGAGCAATTGTGTACAACCTGCAGCCCACGGGCCACATGTGATCCTGGATAGCTAGTAATGAGGCCACAATATAAGCTCCAAGTTGTTTTATTCTATGCACAAATAAAATTGCAACTAGGACACAATGTGTGGATTTTTGCCAGCAATTTTTGCAATAGTCAAAGTAATTTTTCAATGGTTTGGTAGGAGAGTTAAATATTGGCTGGTAATATTTCTAGAGAAAAAATGTTCTGGACTAAAACTAGGACATCTATTTTATTTATTTATTTATTTAGTGTTCTTATATGTCGCCCTACTCCCTGAGGACCCTATAGCAAACATTAGTTTGGAAATCTGCTTCCATATGATTCTATTGTATTGGGCGGCATACAAATCTATTAAATTAAATTATCACAGGGGCATAGTCACTCGCTAATTGGGATCCTCTTGAATCGCCCGTCGAATAGTGCTGAGGGCAAAACATTAAAACGGGCTAGGGAAAAGACTCTTCTATACTTGAGGATGGTTAAAGTATAGAAATATGAAGCCATCCTCAATCCATAATTATTAGAATAGCAGCAGATATTGTTTTCTTTGCATCTGGGAGAGAAATATCTGCAGCTACTTAGGATTGAACTCCCAACCTTCCAAGTGGGAGGCGAGCATCTGCACCACTTGACCACCACGTCGCTCATGTCTGACATACACTAATTTTTATCTAAATCCTCTTGAATTGGTGCAGTAGTTCCAGAAGATCCCAGAGTATTTAGGATTAACATAGCAACAGACTATCTATTAACCTCCCCAATCTAAATGAAACATTACTATTAATGTTTGCTAAGTGCCAGTGATTGCTGTTATTAATTACCTCACTGCAATCAAACATTTTAGGAGGGGGGGATGACAAACTAAATGATTTCAAGCCCCCGGCTACTTCATTAAAACAGTTATTTAAATTACCCAATCTTACCGATGTGCAGGATGATAAATTACTCCAGTTATTCCATTAATATAATGCTTGCTAAAGTTGAAAACATGGCTTTCTTGGTAGCTCTGATTTGTTCCAACACTAGATCAAGACAAGATACAAGGACTTATTTTATGAAATAGGATTTCCAATAAATTATTGGTAGACACATCACATCATATTTACCTCACCAGGTAGCTTTTCAGCTCACCACGATAATTGATGACTAACAATTCAGCTGACCACTGAGCACTGGCTTTGTATTCCAGGAAGATCAATCCTGCAATGGCATAAGTCAAGTCCCCTGGGAAACTAGTATCCTATTTAAAATAAAGATTTAAAAAAACAGGGGTTTTTTTAGCAAATAAGTTAAAAAAGGCTTCAAACACTAGAAAATATTTTCTAATTGAAACCAAACTTTAAAAAAAAAAACCAGAAATTAAATCTCTCAATAGTATATTATTAAAAATAACCCTAATGTTTTATAGAGAATGTGCATTCCTCACTATTACTATGAAAAAATTTCATCATGTAGTGATATTAACACTTATTATTACCTTAATAAAGTAAGAAGAAGTGCAAATTCTTTCAATTAGATTTTTTTTTTCAAAATCCATCTCTTCCTGCATTTTTCAGCATTTGATAACAGGCTTATTAGAAAAGTCTAGTTAGCATATTTATGATTGTCTAAAATTATATAGTGGCAATTGAGATTTCTGATCCACAAAAAGCCACTATGGTATGGTGATTAAGGTGCTGGCCTAGAAACCAGGAGACTGTGAGTTCTAGTTCCATGTTAGGCATGAGTTGGTGCAGAGCCGAGTTGGTGCAGTGGTTAAATGCAGCACTGCAGGCTACTGCTAGTTCAGCAGTTCAGCTGTTCAAATCTCACCGGCTCAAGGTTGACTCAGCCTTCCATCCTTCCGAGGTGGGTAAAATGAGGACCCAGATTGTTGGGGGCAATATGCTGACTCTGTAAACCGCTTAGAGAGGGCTGTAAAGCACTATGAAGCGGTATATAAGTCTAAGTGCTATTGCTATTGCTATGAAAGGCAACTATCTCTCAGCCTAACTCACCTCAGACTTCTTGTGGGGAAAATGAGAGGAGGAATGAGGATTAGGTTATGTTCACCATCTTGAGTTACTTACAAAGTAATAAGGTAAGACAGACAGACAGACAAACACATGCCTCTCTTCCAGTATGAAAATATTGATGCTAAATGATGTTTTGTTTAGAAGTATTACCGTATTTTAGAGATCAGCAACAATTTTAGGCCAACCCCAGCAGCCTTTTTGACATAAATAAAATTAAATACACTCGTTCAAATATCTGCAAAGAATGCAAGTTTGCCAACACACGTGCAAAACTGCTACTCAACCAAAATGAGCAATAAAGCATATAACAATGCAAGTTCTCAACTTAAGACGTTAAAACTGCAATGGCTAAGGTGGTTCCATTGCACGGTAATCGGACCTGTAAGGCTTGTAAAAAAAGGAAAATTATATACCGGTTGGATGAGGAAGAGTTCGCTGCCGACCAAATCAAATACTCGAACAGTTCCCGTGCTTTCACCGTAGGCAAGCAAAGTGCAATCATGACTCCACGCGACACATCTCCATTGGGGATTCGGATCTTTGGGGACTACGTGGAAAAGAAGATAAAACAGATCAACTCCAAATCACAAGTGGTTAGCAAAAAAAAAAAAATCTCTTTTTCCAAACTACAACTTTGAAACAGTTGTATAGCAGATACATGTTCCGATGTTCCCTATGACAAAGCCATTCTAAAAATAACTGTGCTTTGTTTTATAGCTTCTCTGCATTGAAGGACAGCATAATGTTGTTTTGATAATCTATGAACCATGGAGTGGAAGTGGCCTCATGAATCACAATCACAGACCAAGAGCTCTGAATGATAATGAAAGCCCTTGAAAGTTATGGGAAAGGAGGGGGAAAAAAAACCAGGGCTGCACTTATATAAGGGCATCTCCACAATCACTCTGAAAACTATGTTTAAAAAAAAAGAGGAAGAGACAATATTATTTCATCTGCCTATTTTACATCCATAAATGTTTTAAGGGGCAAGTGTGATTGATTGATTGATTGATTGATTACTTTCTTTAGGACAGAGCAATTACATGTTCTGCCTGTTGATTTGGGCTTCCCTTTGTTTCACGGCTCATACAATCTGTTTCTCTTCTATTTCTTTGGGTCTGTATGCCTCAAAATCAGAGATAAAATCCTGCAAATGTAGGTTCCTCAACAAACAAGCCATTACTCTGATCTCATAGTACAAAAGCATCAAGCAACCATTCAATGGCTTGGCATGGTTGTTGCACAGATATCCTGCTAGGAATATCTTGGGTGGACCATGAAACAGCCATACTGAGCTTTTTGAATTGGCTTGTTCATATTGTGGATCCAGGAAGTGCTTCTCTCATCAAAGGACATGTCCAGATCTAATTATGTGAACTCTGGCAAAACCTTAGACTAACTCAGGTTGGCTTATTTTAGGGATTGCGCTAATGCTGAGCTCCTGTTTTAGACACTCTGTTTGAAGAATAAGTTCAAACTTCTGTTTGAAGAATAACTCAGCCATAAAATGCAAACGAACACCCTGAAATGATATAAGTCTTCTACCCTTCCAAGGAATAACCACATCATTCTGACTAATGATTCACTCCTTCACCAAATGATCACCTTCACTGAACCAATGTAGCTTTAGTTTTACAAATAAACTTCAAGGAAGCATAAGCTTTGTGGAACAACTCGCCACGGCCATCTTGCCACAGCCAATTCGCCACGGCCAATTCACCAAGAGACAACTCGCCACAGGACAATTCAACTTAATTATTTAAAATAATTAAAATGTTATTTTAATTTTTGTCATTCACATTTCATTTTTCTCCCTCCTTTGGCATCCTTTCTTTAATGATTCTATTCTACCATTTCTTCGATATTACTGTAACTCTTGTTCCGCGGAGAGTTGGCCGTGGCGAGTTGACTGTGACAAATTGGCAGTGGCGAATTATCCTAGACCCTTGTGGAAAGGGACACTAAACAGAAGGGGGAATCAAGCCAGGGCAAGCTCAGTGGAGCCAAAACATTAATCACCCTTTTGTAGAAAAGGAGAAACCAAAAGCAACAGAGAGAAAATGGAATGCAGTAGCTAGAAACCGAACTGGAACTTTTGGTTAGAACTGCATTTGATAGAGTTTGTTTTGTAGTGTTTTTTTCTGGATAAGTTGTAATTTACTCAAAAGTGAAAAGTTACTTACCTTGACATTTCCCAATGACAGACCCAAATTCATCCTTGGCAGACCTGCAACATTCAAAACGCATGTTTTTTTACTCTTCACAAATATCTTGATTGTTGTCTACACTATTTTTTCCAAGGGTTAAGATTACACAAATCTTTGAATGTCACTTTAAAAACTGCATTGTAAAAGGAGGTCGGTCCTTTAAAAAGATTTCAAAGTAAGTGGAAGTGAAAATTAAGTGTCATTTTAAACTAATGTATTTCTCTATTAAATTTAAAATATGGAGACACTTTCCATAATTCACATCTCCTCATATGTCACTTGAAGCTCTGTTTAACAAAGAAAAAAGAATGCTACAATAGGCTCTCAATAACCTCCTCTTATACTGGCAGTCCTTGACTTACAAAGGCAATTGGAACTGGAATGTCCATTACTAAGCACTGAATCCCTCAGTTAAGGAGTGAAGAAACTTCCTGCCAGCTTCACACAACCAAAATCAGTGGGGCAACCAGGAGGAAGTTGCAAGTCCCAGGCCCACACGCAGGTAAGTGGTTGTTGCCAGGTGGGGAAATGAAGCAAGGGAGTATGGGGAATAGGGTGGGGAAGGGTGCATAAGCAGGTGACAGAGACACAGGACAGTCAGGGAAGATGCACAGCAGGGGTGGGTTCCTACCGGTGCGGTCTTCTCTATGGCACCGGTAGCGGCCGGCGGATTGCGAAAGGGCTCCGGTGCCGTCCTCGCCAGTCCATTGCGCGGTGCCATCTTTTTCGGGAATTTTTGGGCTTTTTTTGCTTCCTGCGCATGCGCGGAAGCAAAATCTTGCAAGGGGACGCGCACGTGTGTGAGATTTTGGCGATTTTTTGATTCCGTAATGCACGGAAGCAAAAAATTGCCAAAATCGCACGTGCGCGCCCCCTTGCAAGATTTTGCTTCCACGCATGCGCAGGAAGCAAAATCACAGGAGAGGACGCGTGTGTGTAGTGAGCGCGCATGCGCAACGAGTTGATGCGCGAGCAGCGCACCGGTGGCCAGGTAAGAGGAACCCGCCCCTGATGCACAGGGTGGTGTGGGGATGCACTACTGATTACTGCAAGCACAGAAGAGCTGGGTGAGGTGGTGGTGGCTGGGGAAGACTTATTCCAGTCATTTGTCACCTTCCTTGCTGGCTACTCCATTGACTTTCTTGGGAAGTAAGCAGAAAAGGTTGCGAATGGCAATCATTGTAAAAGTATGGAAGTTAGTTTATGTTAGGCTGTATAAAGAGTGGAATGATGGTGAAATTGCGTCACTCAGATGAAACAACTGGGATTTGGGTGGTTTAAAGATAACTCATCAAAATGTTTATAAAAATGAAAACCATATTTAAACTTTACATTTTAGCTTTTGTGCATTTTTCACTTTAAATGGCAGAAAGCTTGTACTAAGAAAAAATATATATACACATTTTAATGGTACAATCAATGGTACGATTTCAGAAGCTGCAAAAGGTAGCTCTGAATTCAGTTGCTTAAAATAACTTTTATCTAAATTTTCCCATCTGACATCTATAAAATCTGGCTGCATATATGCTTAGCAGCAAAAGAGGGTTTGTATCATTTTTGGATCAATTGTCTTACAAGATAAACAATGCAAATCACAGCTTCTTTTGAGAGTTGCCACGGGATGATATGATCATGTTCATAAATTATAGCCCATTTTGTATAGAAGAAATATTAACTCTTTAATTTAGTCTAACATATAAAGTTATTTAGATGAAAGACTTTTTAAAATGAAAGAAAATAAAAGTCTCTGGCCATATTCAGAATTTTATCTTATTCCTAAAGCAACACTTAAATACATGCCAAACAGATAAGAGAGATAAAAAGAGATAAAAGAGCCACATTTTCTTCTATATCTTGGTTGCAATTCTATAACTATATATGTGTAGGAGATAACCAGGCTGAGCCCGAGGGAGGGGTCAAATGCATTATCAGTCTTGAGTCTCTTCGTACTCATAAGAGATCTAAGTCCAGGCCACTTTGAATTCCTTTGACTATTATCTGCTGCCAATTTGCTTTGACCATTAGTAGTTCAGATTCTTGTAGAGAACTTTAGCATACAATAAACCTACAGTGCCGTGTGGCGCAGTAGTTAGAATGTGGTATTGCAGGCTAATTCTGCTGACTACCAGCAGTTCAATCCTGACCTATTCAAGGTTGACTCAGCTTCCATCTTTCCAAGGTCAGTAAAATGAGGAGCCAGATTGTTGGGGCCAATAGGCTGACTCTAAACCGCTTAGAGAGCGCTTAAAGCACTCTGAAGCTATATCTATATCTATATCTATATCTATATCTATATCTATATCTATATCTATATCTAATCTATATCTAATCTATCTATCTATCTATCTATCTATCTATCTATCTATCTATCTATCTATCTATCTATCTATCTATCTATCTATCTATCTTATCTATCTATCTATCTATCTATCTACCGTATTTTTCGGAGTATAGGACGCACCTAGATTTTAGAGGAGGAAAACAAGGAAAAAAGTATTCTGAACCAAATGGTGTAGTAATATATTATTTAATAAAATACTAGTGTAGCAGAATACTTTTTACAACCATGTATATTTTTTACAACCATGTACACTTTTTACAACCATGTATACTTTTTACAAACTTCAAACTTGACAGCTTTAAGACTAGTGGACTTCAACTCCCAGAATTCCTCCTCCAGTCATGCTAGATGGGGTAATCAGAAGGCAAAAACGCCCCAATTTTTGCAAAAAATGGCCCGTTTTTCGCTCATTTTTTTTGCAAAAACAGGGCATACAGAGGATCTGGGAAGCCTGCAGTGGACTCCTAGGGGGTGGGGGAAGGCCCATTTTTTGCAAAAATTGGATGCAGGGGCGGGGCTTCGGGAGGCTAAAATTTGCTGTATTCGGTGCATAAGACGCACCGACATTTCCACCCACTTTTTGGGGGCAAAAAGGTGTGTCTTATACTCTGAAAAATACAGTATCTATCTATCTATCTATCTATCTATCTATCTATCTATCTATCTATCTATCTATCTATCTATCTATCTATCTATCTTCTAAGTATATCTAAGTATATATATCTGCTATATTCATTTGAACTGCCTAATTTCCTGTGCTTGACCATTTGTGTGAGTATAAGCCTTACTAAATTCATTTGAATTGAGGTGTATAATTGTGCTATTCTTCACTTACCTTATTTCTATAGTCTGGTCTTGAACAACTGCTAACAGTTTTCCATTGCTACAAAAATAAAAAGCTTGAATGAAAATCATAGGTGATTACTGCTTCCAAGACATCTCAGGAATCATTTTATATAGTTCTTAAATACATGGCAAATGTGAGGTAGTCTCAATACTTTACAGCATCCCAAATTCTTTCTCTTTATTTTTGAGTAAACAAATTATCTCTGATATTATTAACAATATATTCAAAGGCTAAATTGTAGACATGCCAGTAAATTGTGGTGAAGAGCCGAGGTGGCGCAGTGGTTAAAGTGTAGCACTGCAGGCTACTTCAGCTGACTGCTAGTTCAGCAGTTCAGCTGTTCAAAATCTCACCGGCTCAAGGTTGACTCAGCCTTCTATCCTTCTGAGGTGGGTAAAATGAGGACCCGGATTGTTGGGGGCAATATGCTGAACTCTGTAAACCACTTAGAGAGGGCTGTAAAGCACTATGAAGCGGTATGCAAGTTCAAGTACTATTGCTATTGCTAATATGATGTTTCAGGAAGTACTAGGAACATGAAACTACCCTGAGAATATACAGTATCTCTAGTAAATATATAAGCTGGGTTGGTTCTGGATTTATTTATTTATTATTTATTTATTTATTAGTGAGATTTATATACCGCCTCACAGTGCAAGCATTCTCTAAGTGGTTTACACCATTAAGCAACGTATATTTATATTGCCCCCAACAATCTGGGTCCTCGTTTTACCTATCTCGGAAGGATGGAAGGCTGAGTCAACCTTGAGCCGGTGAGATTTGAACCGCTGACCTGCGGATCACAGTCAGCTGGACTGATGCTGCCCAGAGTCCCCTGGGAGTTGGGCGGCATATAAATCCATTTAAATAAAATAAATAAATAAATAAAGTGGCCTGCAGTACTGCACTCTAACCGCTGTGCCACCTCGGCTCAATCTAAATCAATTTAATCAAGCGTTCAACAATGGAAATAGTAGGACTCGGGTTAGCCGTTAACTCAAGGGTAAATCTGGATTTAATACTATCTTTGCATTGCATATAATAAAAACTGAGACCACAGGTAAGACGAGAAATCCTATGGCTGTCATAAAACACACAATTCATTTCTACTGCCGAAATAGATCCCTTTCAAACACTTCTCCCAAATCAGAAACTGCAAAGAAATATAAGCAGCCAACAGCAGGATTTGGGGACCAAAAACTGGGGGCTAAAACTATGGCTTAAAAACAACTTTCTACATAAAAAACAAAAACCAGGATTCTTATCCATCTCTTTGCCACCATTCACAAACTCCAATTCCCTATTGGTTTTATTAAATCTGGACTCAGGCAAAAATACTTCAAATTTCCCATCTCATTTAAAAGTGATATATTTAACTCTGGATGTCAATTTCTGCACTGGCTGTTATTTTACAACAAATTAATTAAATTAAAATTACCTTGTTGCACATTTACATATTAAAGCATTTAATCTGAATGCAAGAAGTCTAAAGTCAATTATTGTAAAGTCCCACTTTCAAAGGAAAAGCAACCTTGCCACCAACCTTGCAAGTTCTAGATGCCAATTCATCTGTTTACTGACCAGGCGGACAAATTCAACAGGGAGAGATAATTTTGCACTACTGGAAGCAGAAATATGTTTATGTCAGAGCAATAAAGGTGATGTTTATGAATTTTAATTACATGACAATTGTTAGAAAACAGCAGATGAACTGCAAGAAGTAGGAATGTTTACAAATTCCTCCCCAAAGAGTTCTCCTGTACTTTTTTCACATAGCTCTATTAAATACAGAACAAACACAATATCTGAAATATTAAAAGTAGCTGACCTATACCATTACTGCTATTTGTTTTCCTATTTTTATCCACGTTTTGCTGACGTTTAATATTACACTTATACTATTGGTATAAGACCAATATTATTTTACCATTAATATTACACTTATACCATTGGTATAAGACAGTGATGGCGAACCTTTTCGGCAATGAGTGCCGAAAAGGGAGCACTTCACACGTGTGTGCGCTCGTCTGGGCCGTGACCAAAAAGAGAAGTTGCCCAGGGCACATGCGTGCGCCAGAAAATAAAGTTCTGGTTTCCAGTGCGTGCATGCGCGCCGGCCAACAAGTCTTCCAGCTCCTGCCGCACATGTGCACACGCCGATCAGCTGGCTGGCGCGCATGCTCACGCCGGAAAATGGAAGACCAGCTCTTCCGGTTTCCAGCACTGCTACATGCACAAAGGCCAGCTGATCCTCACGTGCCCATGCACGCCAGAAACCCAGAAGAGCAACGGGCGACACCGCGCATGCCTAGCTCCACGTGCCACTTTAGGCATGCGTGCCATAGCTTCACCATAGGTTCGCCATCATGGGTATAAGACAAAGATTTATATTCTTGCAAGCAGGATATAAATCACTATAATATTAATAAGATCAAAAGCAAAGTGTAAAAAAAACTCTGATGAGAAACAAGCTGTCAAGAGGCATTTGCTCTCAAGAGCCGTGTGTGCATGTGTGTGTATACAGTATACCAGAGGTGGGATCCTACCTCTGATTGCCAGTGCGGTTAATCGCTGAGTTCGGAGCAGAGCCGAAGACGCTGCTCGAGCCTGCTCCCGTTCACGGAGCGGGAGCTTTCCCCGCCCGCATGGATGTCGCCAATTGCGTTCTTTTGCCCTCTGCGCATGCAGAACGCTTTGGGCATGCGCAGAGGGCAAAAGAACGCAATTGGCGGCATCCATGCGGGCGGGGAAAGCGCCCGGGGAAAGCTCCCGCTCCGCGAACGGGAGCAGGCTCGAGCAGCGTCTTCGGCTCTGCTCCGAACTCAGCGATTAACCGCACCGGCAATCAGAGGTAGGATCCCACCTCTGCAGTATACTATATACATACACACAGGCACAGGGCACACACATACACACAATTTACATTCAGTATCCTGAAAAAATAAAAGTGCCTTTTAGAAGATAAATCTTATTGAATAAAAAATTACCATTTCAGAACCAAAGATCATAACATGTTCCAAATGTTATTATGAGAGATAAAATAACACTTTTAAAATGCCACTCTCAGAGTAGCTTAAGACAGAACTTTAATCAGCTGTGTTTAACAGTGGCTTACCTGCTCCAAAAGTGGCGCAGAAATAAGGCAGGGCCTAAAAGAGAACATAATTATCTTTGAAAGCAAGCAAGACCAATAGAAGATGCTATTTTCTGTAACTGTTTTGTTAATAGGCCCTCCAGTTTATTCCCCTCCCCCCAAAAAATGTCTCCAAAACTTAACTCTGTATTTGGGGTTAGGCATGGAAACAATGATATTTATTTTTTTCATTATTCTCATATCCTTAACATTCTTACTCACTATTCATACCATGGTATCTGAAGATAGGAGCAAAAGGCTGCTAATGGTAACACATTAGTTTGTGGCAACAGTATGTTGCATACTTGATTATTTAACATAATCAAGAAACAACTAACCAGGTATATATGTACCTACACAGAAATGCATCCAAATATAGGGAAAAGATCCTGAGAAGCCTATGCTACACTTTCAAAATGAATAAATTAATGCCAATAGGCCACAATGGATTTATGATGTTACTTCCCATTTAGTCATTAAGCAAGTTGCCTGCAGTCATTAACTGAGGTCCACTTGATCATAACTTTCTATTTTACTGCAGGCTTCTTCATTGACTCTGCTTGTCAGAAGCTGGTTGCAAAGCACAGAAACTGTGATCATGTGACCATGGGAATGGTGCAACAGTCATAAATGCCTACTGGTTGTGAAATGCCCAAATGTTGATAACGTGAACACGGAGATATTCCAATGGGTGTAAATGCTAGGGCTGATTATAAAGTTACTTTTTCAGCATCGTTGTAACTTTGAACGGTCGTTAAGCAGGGCAGTCATCTGTAAATACTACGCAATTCCTATTACACTAGGCTCTGGATGCAGTATAAGAATATCAGATAACAAGTTTAACTTTAGTGAATAATTTGTAACCATTTAAAAATCTTTTTATGCTGTTTAGAGCTCCAGCTATGAAATGGGCAGCCATATCCATTATTTTAATTAGTTCACATTATATTAATTTTAGCCACATAAAATCTACTGAATAATGAAGCTATGGATATTTACCCATAATCACTCTTGTGATGATAAATGATGCATAATGCTTCTGGTTGCCTCTTGGCTGTAAGACCAAAAATATAAGTTTTCAGTAAGTCCTTTATTTGCAAGGCCATTAAGCTGTTGCAGGTTGTAAATTAACTGTCGGGATAAGCAACTCTTTAAAACGCTACTCCAAATTACTACTAAGTTCTTTTAGAGAATTGTGAAAGAAAGATGTTCAGGAACTACTTCAACTCTAGAGCCAGGTAAGAAGACACAAAACAATTCAATGCTGCATGTTAATCCATGCATGCAATAGGTCCCTTTTTTATCTGTTAAGGATCTCTTTCTTGGGAATATTCTTCTATAAGAAACATAATATTACAGTCACTAAGTGGAAATTACAATTACAATCCTAATGGTATATATTAGCTATGTAGTCTTCAGTGTAACAAAAAGAAAATAAAAAGAGCATTGGTAACTTCAGTTAGCAAGAGTCTTTGAACAGATGCAGTAAGTTACCTTAATCAAGCAAAGAACTTTTTTAAATGATTAATAAATATCAATTAAGAGGCTGATTAAGCTCCATTGCTCAAAACACTTGCTTCACATTCTTCTTGTAAAAAAGTTGTGATTCAGAAAGGTTCTACTAATGCCATTAACCAGAAAATCATCAGTTAACATCACAACCTTTGATGAAGACAAAATGATTGAAAATAAAAACTATAGACAATCTCTAGCTAATAACCAGTAACAATGATCCCCTGCAATGATATACTGTTATAGAGAAACAAAGAGAAGGAATAGACCAAAAAAAAGGACTTTCATTTGGGGAGAAATCAGATGCAGTCTCATAGCAAACGATTATCATTTTAATAATGCCACAAACAGGGCATAAATTATTAGCCCTCTTTTCAATAAGAAACAACATGTCCCTTGTAGAACTATGTCTAGACAACACCTCAGAAAGGAAACTTGACAGGGTCTGTCAGAAATATTTAAAAAATCCAAAAACCTCTAAGCTTCAACAAAAAGAATATGCTCTTCAGCAGTAACATAAATATCTCATTCCTTCTGCCACATAGCCGCCCACCTAATGTCTAATACAATTTTAACCACTTTGGAAGCAAAAGTTATCCTACTGTCCACATCTGCACGATTCAATGCATTTCTAGGACTGTGTCTACTCCACATACTATATATACAAACCTTATAAAGTTAATCATAAATTACATTATAACTTTACTGCTCCAAATAAAACTTTTTGTAGTGACCACATCAACTTTGTTTTAATGTTATTTATACTTCTACATAGATAAATATAGTGTTTTCCAGGGTGTTTTTTCAACTTCTAGCCTACAGCCCTGATGGTCTACCATCTAAGCAACTACCTAGCTTTTCCGAAATTAGATAAGGTCACCTTGCCATCTCTTTAAAGATGGTTATTACTTTGTGTGGTTGGTTGTTCCAATCAACACCAATCAATCAACCAACCAACCGGAACTGCTGGCAGTTGAGAGGCATATAAATGTAATAAATATGTTATTATTCAACTGTTCCCCAGAATATGAAGTCACAGCTGTCATTAAGCTCTTCCCAAGAACCTAGAATGCTGTAATGCATTGGCATAGTAAAGTGTGGATCCAAACATTGTTAGCCTTTTGCAATTGACTGATGGAAATTTTGTCAATGTGCAGATTTTTCAAGGGTTTTTTTGTATGACACCAACATAATATAACTAACCGACTGACGCGTCTGCCATACTACAATGGTTCTTCATCCTGATGTCCGAAAGACTTTTGATTGACATGATCTTTAAGGACAGAAGGTGGCTTATTCTACCATCAGAACAGGCGATCCGAACGTTTTTGCAACGTGGGCTCAAGTTCCCCAGGGCCACAAGAGTCAAGATTCGGGCATAAACAAGCGGCAGCCCTTAAAAAAGTCAATGACACGCGGTCATTTCTCACGACCCGACCTCTCCCCTTCTACGTGGCGGGTGCTCTACTTGCTCTCGCCGCCCAGCAGGCGAGTAATGCCTGTGCGACAACGGCGAAAAGACTCACCTGCACCTCAAACTCCGGCGGCCACTCGATGTTGATCAGCAAGTCGTAAAGGATATTCTCCTCTCCATCCTCCTCTTCCTCCTCCTCCTCTCTCATCTTACTGCCGCTGCTTTCCTCCTCTTTTCCCCGGACAGCAGCCATGATTGTACCCAGCCGGCTCCGCTACGGCAGCCTGTAGCGGACAAACCAGGCTAGCGAAGACGCTTAAAGCTTTATATTCTCGGCCCAGAATTATTCTGAGCTGCACTCGCGATCCTGGGATTCTCTTATCCACGAGCACAATTATCGCGGAATCCAGTGGATCAGAAAGGCATTAAGAACTCAGAAGCTGCTATTGCATGTAAATCCTCAACAGCTCTTAAAGGGGCTCTTAAAGGGGCGTGCATAAACGCACCACTGTGCCTACCGTCCCTGTCCTACTGTCCTATTGTCCTCTTTTATCGTTACTTTTTACTTATGTTTATACAAATTACTACTATACATGTTTGACAAATAAATAAATAAATAAATAAATAAATAAATAAATAAATAAATAAATAAATAAATAAATAAATAAATAAATAACAGATATCCAACCTGTCATTTTGTGCCTCTGAAATCGGATTATGTTGTGCTGTAGTAAGACTTACAGCAGTCCTTACAGAATCCTCAACTTACAACAGTTTGTTTAGTGACTGTTCAAAGTTATAGCGGCACTGAAAAAAGTAACTTATGACCGTTTTTCACAATTACGACCTTTGCAACATCCCCATGATCAAAATTTTAGATGCTTGGCAACTGATTGATGTTTATGATCATTGCTGTGTCCTGGGTTATGTGATCACTTTTTGTGACTTTCTGATAAGCAAAGTCAATGGAAGCCAGATTCACTTAACAACTGGGTTACCAACTTATCAACTGCAATGATTCACTTAACAATTGTGGCAAGTAAGGTCATAAAATGAGGCAAAACTCACTTAGCACATATTTCATTTAACAACAGAAATGTTAGGCTCAATTGTGGTCGTAAATTGAGGACTACCTGTACTGTAGAGGTACTAGATTTGACTGCACTAATCCTCATAGCCACTAGGAGATAGAAAATTGAAGGCTCTCCATCTCTTTACTGCCCTCTAGTGGTCATCTAGATTTCTGTAGTACAGTAGTAATAAAGTGGTCAGATTTTAGCATGACTGGGGGTGGGGACACAACGTTTTGTTGGATAAAAACTAGTGGTGTGTGTGCGGGTTTTTTTTTTTTTTTTTTTTGCCAAAAACATGTTTTGAATGAAGCTGAACAATTGGACAAAAAAAAAACCAGACATGCCTTCTTTGTTTATTTTGGGTTTTTGCATAAAACTTTTTCCACATCTTTAATGATCATCCACTTATGGCTGAAGCTATGGAAGATATTTTGGTAACTTTTTATAAATGTGTGGAAATCATTATTTAGTAATAAATATAGTATCCTAAGAAATATATTGCAAAGAAAAACCTTCATCTTTGATACTCACGATCCTAGCCCTGGTTCAGTGCTACCCAACTGAAAAACTTCCAAAGAGGAAACTATTTCAAACACACAGAACAGCACTGGGAAAAAGTATTTGCAGTAATTGAATTCTTGCATTACTATATATACAGTTATAGGGTTCACTAACTCTGATATGTCATTGTCATTGATCAGATACAGATATAGTTTTAAGTAGTAGACTTGAAACAACTACCCGTTATCACAAGGTAAAACTTTTTAGGAAAGACTACATCTTTCAGTAGTTTTGACATTTGGAACATGTAAAACATTTTAAAGTCTTAGCACAGGCTTTTACTGGGCTGACAGCAGTGGGCATTACTCCTGAGTAGATATAGAGCTTAAACCATAATCAATGTTAAAGAAACTGATACTATAGCAGAGATTTTGTGTTATCTTATAATATCTTGTATTGCTCATGTTATGAATTCATTAGTAAACCAGTGATATTGATAAGTATAAAATGTAAGACTTTTTTCTTCTTTGTTTGTATTTTTAGTTCGCAATTTTAATATTTGAAAAACGAATTAAAAAGGGATAGTCTTGCTTCAGCTGGCAGAGGTATACACACACTGAATCAGTATGTAATATTCTTAATATTAGAAGATGGATCATTAAATGTGTCAGTTCACTCTTCCAGATGTGTTTGCATGGCAACTGCCAAATAGTTCCGTCTCGATATTGTAGGTATTCCGAACCCATCTGGGGAGCATTAGGGTTGCTACATTAATTCTTCCCATATAACTACAAAACTAGAGCTACAGAAATTCGAATTAGCAACTGATTGCAGCAAAGTTTAGCTTTGTCCGGATTGTTGCAGCGCTGATCTGACAACCACTAAACGCTGCGATTTAATAATGAATTCTGCAGCGCATCTGCCACCGAGCCTATTGCAATCGCCGGAACCTTAACTGAACGGCTGCTGTACCGACCGGCGAATTAAGGAAGGGGACTTTCAAATGCGCAGGCGCTGTAAGGTCGAGAGCCAGGAGGCTTGACGGATTGTCTGCCCGGTTGTCGGGGAGAGTGGAAGCATGGCGGCGTTTTCAGGTACGTGGCTCCTGCTAAGCCGCCTAGGATGGAGGCGGAGGAAAGCGTAACGGCATAAAACTTTGATTCTGGGTACTGTAAGTGTGCGCTTTTGGCGAAGAGGGTTTGTGTGGAGATTTTACGTAAAGCCGAGTTTCGGCCAATGCTCCAGCTGTGCCAGTACAGGTGGTCCTCCACTTACAACGGTTCATTTAGTGACCGTTGCAAGTCACAACGGCACTGAAAAAAGCGACTTATGACCGTTTTTCACACTTGCAACCATTGCAGCATCCCCTTGGTCACATGATCAAAATTCCCTTGGTTGGCAACTGGTTCCTATTTATAATGGTTGCTGTATCCTGAGGTCATGCGAGCCACCTTTTGCGACCTTCCGACAAGCAGTCAATGGGGAATCCAGATTCACTTAACAACCGTGTCACTAACTTAACAAATGCAAGGACTCATTTAACAACCGTGGCAAGAAATGTCGTACAATGAAACAAACTCAACAAATGTTTCACTTAGCAACATAAATTTTGGGCTCAATTGTGGTCGTAACTCAAAGAATACCTGAAAATCTTTAGGAAGGGGCTCTCAAAGGGGGAGCCAGTTCCTTTTTAAAGGCAAGTTCCATGTATGGCTCAGCTGATCAGCCATCAAACTCCTGGAGCCAGTCTATTAAAAAAATTCACTTTCCAAATCCTTTGGATGTTTGCAGACTGCAAAACTCATTTATTACAATGTAATTGACACCGGAGAATCTAGAAATGCTCTGGATCTACCGGTATGCCTACGTTATGTTTTATATGTTTCATGTTGGGATTATAATGGCAAGCACCCATCCTCACCTAGAAAGAGTGTTTCTGAGCATTGGGAAAGTGCTTTTCCCTTGTTAAAATTAATATAGATATAGATATTCAAATCAATCTTACATTTAGACCTTTTTATGTTTGGTATAGGGATGTACTTTGTCTTTTCAAAGTGTATCCTGTTCTATCTGTGAAGGTGGAAATATAATTTCATTTTTTTGTATGCAGTACAATAAGAGAAACTGATTTTCAGAATGAGAACAAGCTAACTTAGTTCAGGCAAGACAGCAGTGTTGATTTGCGTCATATTTTGATTCTGGGATAAAGGAATCCAGGTCTCTGAATGGATTTGCATTTTTGAGGAAGGTTTGTAGTTTGTGCATATAGTCAGAGATTCTTTGGAATGCTTATGCTGTACCTGGTACAGGAGGAAAATCTTGCAAGGCTCAGAAATAAATGCCTTGTTTACATGAACATAGTAATGCTGTTTTTAATAATGTGCTCAAATATCAATCTATGGAAAGATTAGAGCCAGATTAGAAATTTACTTTATCGAACTCTAATCTCATTGTCATCTTGAATTATGCTAATTCTAAAATTAGTGTTATGCTTGTCAGAACAGAAAGGTTAAGTATCAAATCAATAAAAGTGGTTTGTCTTCTCCCACAGCCTTGCCAACCTAAATATGTCATTGAAAATTGACTGTTTTATGCTCCAACATTAGAGATGACGTTGGTGGATATGTAGGAGAGAACTTTCTCTACTATAGCACCAAGATTTTGGAAGATTTTATTCAGGAGATTTTGCCCAAAGGAAATTGATACAGTTATTTACTTAATAAAGGAGCACCGAATCAGATCTCAGATTTTGTTTTCATTTTACTTAAAGAATTAAACCTTTGGTTTTAATTCATTATGTCTCTGGGAGGAAAGTGTTTCTACAACCTAAAAATGATATATTGATTGTACTGGAATTCCAGTTGAATTAAATAACATAGCCTGAGCTGTTGCTTTGTAGAATCCCAAAACTAAAAAAGAAAACAAATCATCTAACCATATGTATAAATAACCTGGCTATTTACTATTTAAAAGCAATTAAGTGATTCTTTGAAAAGGTTGGTTGTCAATGGGTTGGGAAATATAGCAAAGTATTAATTGATTGATTATATGAAGGTTCAAAAGCTATGAACCTTGAAGCCATGTATGATTTTGGTTCATGCAGATTTTAGTGCTTCATACATCATTCTAGCATGTGTATAATATTGCAATATTAAAATTTGTAACACATTTTTTGCAAACTTGTTTTTCTTCCTCCAATTGTAGTAACACAGTTTGTTAATCCTGTTGCTTCTTTGGTTGCAGAAATGGGTGTTATGCCAGAAATCGCTCAAGCTGTAGAAGAAATGGACTGGCTGTAAGTATGATTATTTCCTTTTATCCCCAGTTTTCCTAGTGGGATGGAAAGGAATGTTCACTGATACTGAGGATTCTAGAAATCTTGCTTCAGCTCAATGCAAGATACTTAAGGCAGTGATTTAACCATTTATTTAGGAGAAAAAATTGGCTCCTCTCAAAACCCAGTATGCAAAAAAATTAAGCTTAAAAAACAATTTAGATTTTACAGTATAGTAAATTTTATCCAAAGGGATCACTGTCTCATTCAGATAAACTTCTCTTGTACAATGTCCTGTGCATGATCTTTTTTCCTCTTTTCGCAGGGCAGAGAGATTGCTTAAATAAGCTGTGTCTTCCTGCTTTTCTCTGCAGCAAGGCAGCGAAAACACTATTCTGTAAAAAGTGTTAACTGCAAATTAACAAGCTCAGCTCTGTGACCCTTAATTAGTTGATTAGAACCCTTGGCCTACTTTCCCCTGCTGTCTGAAAACCAAACCTTAATCAGTTTCACACTAAAGGCTGTAGTTGTCAGGCACACGATTGAGCGAGATGGGTGACAAACTAATTTAATAAATAAAAAGTAAAATAAATAAACATGCACTGGCTGGAAAATGAATTTATTATTTACTGTCATATTTGCAAATGGTTGCTCTAAATGCGGTGGGTGTATTATTTTACAAACAAAATAATCTGAAAAGATATCCTGAAAATTTTTGGTTTTTCAACGAAGTGCGAGTGGCTCATTATGGTTTTACATTAGTCTGCCTACAGATATCCAAGCGGAGTCCATTCCATTGATTTTGGGAGGAGGCGATGTACTCATGGTATATATTACACTACTCTGTCTTATAGAATAATGTATGGTATAGCGGTTCATTCATTTTGCTTTGTATAAGACTGTATTTCCACTGTTAGTTCAAATTTTATATAGCATTTTAATATACTGTGGTAATGTTGCTTACATATGTATTGGAAAATCACAATTTAGAGATGAACAGGATGAATTGAATATGCAGGTTATACAATGAAACTGAGTAAGTTAATATTCTTTTTAAAATTTCAGTAATTCTGCATCTTTGATGCCTCATTCATCTAAGACTAGCTAGACTCTACAATATATGTTTCCTAAATGACTTTTTAAAAGAGAATACATAGCTAATTTTGTTTTGAAATTTTTTGTTTTGAAATTATTACAAATGACAGTATAAAATAGTTGTCAACAGCTAAGATATCAGTGTTCTGGGATTTTACAATTTTTATACTGTTAACACAAAACTGTTTAATCTTGCATTACCAAAAAAATTCATATCTTCATGTTTTATTAAATTTTCTACACAGGCTGCAGAAACTGGGAGTGGAAAAACTGGTGTAAGTAAAATTAGTATTTTGCAAAGTAATATGCAAGTATATACTCATACTTGCTGTGGAAATACAAAGTATTAATAAGTGATAGCATGTTTACCAACAGCTTGTACTGTAAATTAGTTTAGCCTAAAGGTAAAGTACTGTATATTCCGGCGTATAAGACGACTGGGCGTATAAAGACGACCCCCAACTTTTTCAATTAAAATATAGAGTTTGGGATATAGTCTCCGTATAAGACTAACTCTCCTACCATCTTTCTTTTTCTTTCTGTCTTTCTTCCTTCCTAACATCTTTCTCTTTCTTTATTTCTTTCTTTTTCTTTCTTTCTTTTTTCTTTCCCTCTCACCTTTTTCTCTTCCTTCCTCCCACCCTCCCACCTAACATTCCTCTTCTTTCCTTCCTTCCTTCCTTCCTTCCTTCCTTCCTTCCTTCCTTCCTTCCTTCCTTCCTTCCTTCCTTCCTTCCTTCCTTCCTTCCTTTCTTTCATCTCTGGTCTTCCTTCCTGGTCTTCCGTCCTTCCTTTCATCTCTGGTCTTCCTTCCTTCCTTCCCTTTTCTCTTCTTTCCTCTTTCCTAGCGCTCAGCACCGCAAGATCCTTTTTCCCAGGTCAAGGAAAGAGTGCTGGTGGCGACTGCGGTCGCGCCGAGGGAGTGCATGGCTGAGAGGCATCTCGCGCGGGGAGGAACCTTCGTCTGGCTCCGCTTCCAGAGCGAGCGAGCGAGAGCAGAGCAGCCACAGCGGGAAGGGAAGCAAGCAGCCCGCTCTGCCAGTCAAGCCAGTGGCTGCCGGAAGCAACAAGGGCGTTAGGAGAAGAGAAGGAGAAGATAGAAGTGAAGGAAAGAGTGCTGGCGGCGGTGGCGGCGCTCCTCCTTCTCCTTCCAACAAGGAAGCCCTTGTTGCTTCCGGCAGCCGCTGGCTTGACTGGCAGAGCGGGCTGCTTGCTTCCCTTCCCACTGTGGCTGCTCTGCTCTGCTCTCGCTCGCTTGCTCTGGAAGCGGAGCCAGACGAAGGTTCCTCCCCGCGCGAGATGCCTCTCAGCCGCGCGCTCCCTCGGCGCGGGCACCGCCAGCTCCTGCCCGCCTCTTGCCTTAAGCCGCCAGCTGACGGTGGCGGCTGCAGCCTTCCCAGCAGGCGACTGAGACGCAGGGCAGCATCGGGGCTCCGAGGCTCCTTCGGCTGCTTGGCTGGAGAACGGCGGAGATGTGGATGCGGCCGTTTTTGAGCTCCCTCCGGCTCGGAAGTTTTAGTACCCGGCGTATAAGATGACCCCCAACTTTGAAGAAGATTTTCAAGGGGTAAAAAGTCGTCTTATACGCCGGCACATACGGTATACCCATGTTATGTTCTGGGTGACTCTAAGAGACTTACCGTATTTTTCAGACTATAAGACGCACCTTTTTCCTCCCCTAAAAGAGACTAAAAATTTGGGTGCATCTTATACTCCGAATGTAGCTTTTTCTAAGCTTTTTTTCAGCCCTAACGAGGTGCTAATGCAATCTTCCGTCCTTTACTAGCTAAGTGATCTTCCCTTTGCCTGCTTTTTTCATTGCTGCTCCCTCAGACAATCAGCTGAGCCTTTTTCAAGCCCTAACGAGTGAAGCGATTTTCTGTGCTTTGCTAGCGAAGCGATCTTCCCTTTGCCTGCTTTTCTCATTGTTTCTCTCTCTGAAGAGAGAGAGAAGTGAAGTGTTTTAGAAACTGTTTTTTATCCCCAACCAGGGGATAAAAAGCTAGCACGTGAGCTCAAAACCAGCAAACTAATGTGCTGAAGCTGACCACACTAAGGACTAGCCAGATGAATACCTGGTAGGCAGATTTTTCCCTATGTTCTTCCCCAAAAACTAAGGTGCTTCTTATACTCCGGTGCGTCTTATATTCTGAAAAATACGGTAATCACGGATATCTTGTCAGTAAATATTCTATCCATAGGTGTGGCTTAATATGTTATATAAATGTTATGATGAGATGTATCAACATTGCTGAGTTGTTATTAATTTTAAAAAGAAACTCTGATCTTATTTCTCTTTAGCCAAATTTATTTATTTATTTATTTTTATTTTAATAGATTTGTATGCCGCCCAACTCCCGAAGGACTCTGGGCGGCTAACAACATGTAAATTTACTTTGTAACTGAGGCTTTGAATAACATTATTAGTGAAATAGTTAACTTTATATTTCAGGCATTCAGCATCCCAGTTATTCAAATTGTTTATGAAACACTAAAAGACCAACAGGAAGGGAAAAAGGGTAAAACTACTATGAAAACTGGTGGAGGAGGTAAGATTTTTCTCCAGGGTTTGCTAAAATTTATATATTCTGTCTGTCTGGAACCTAATGTGAATTGAAATTTCTATATATAGTTTATTTATAATTATAGATCTCTGTCCATAAATAACATGCATAAGACTAATTCAACTATTATCTAATAAAAGCAGCTGTTATTTACTTAGCTTGGGCTAAAAGGAAGTGTGACATTAGTTTCATACTTGACTTAGGGTATTGTGGAATAATTTTGTGATATCAATCATTTTGTAAGCTGAATAACTGACTTAAAGGTTTGGGATTTTATTTTTACCTGTCTTGATAGCTTTTAGAAATGTTGGTTACTTCATAGTTATTCTGTACATTTTTAATCAATTTATATGGCCGCCCATCTTGCCATGGTGAGTCTGGACAATAGTTAAAGACACAACCAGCAAAGAAAATCAAATACGTAACTGGCAACCCGGGTGAAAGACCCAATACTATTACAGAGAATGTAACTATCTCATGAGTTCTGACAGTCCAATCCACAAGCCCAGGAATGCAGCTACTTCTTTGAGGCTTTGCAAAAGGCCAAGAAGGTCATTGTCAATCTGATCTCTTGGGGAAATGATGTGCCAAAAGATAGATGCAGTGACAGTAAAGACTGACCTGGGTTCCTCCATTTGACATTCCGTAATGGATGTGACTGGTAACATGACTCTCCTGTCAGGATGTAATGCAGTGGGGAGAAACAAAGTGGGAAAGGTTTATAACAAAAAAAAAGTGACGGATCACGTAAAACATTAGATGATGGGACTACAAGCGGAAGGATGATGGTTATCAACATTAAAGCTGATTTTTTTTTATTGTTTTGCCTTATCTTAAATTCACCATAGACAGGGTTTTTATAGTTTTCCAATTTTCTGCCATAGTGTATTATTATTTATACAATGTAATAGTACACTGGAATATAAAATGTCCGAAAAACTGGAATATAAAATGTCACTTTTTTCAGCTTTCTTTTAAAAAAAGCATTTAAAATATAAATATATTTCCGTGTATTACATCTGATTTCTGATATAAAATGTATTATATCATTGTATCTCAGTACATGTATATATAATGGTACAAAATAGTTCCAAAAGTTACAAACCATATTAAAAATAAAATGATAAAAGTTATGCAAATGTAAGAACCTAACATATACATTCACAAATTTTATGAACATTTCTTCAAAAAAAAATTATGTCTAAATTGGACATGGGTTTCTTTAT
The DNA here is from genome assembly GCA_023053685.1 of Diadophis punctatus similis. Classification (NCBI taxonomy): domain Eukaryota; kingdom Metazoa; phylum Chordata; class Lepidosauria; order Squamata; family Dipsadidae; genus Diadophis; species Diadophis punctatus. The sequence goes on along the minus strand of JALIGW010000034.1, from coordinate 5,148,056 downwards.
ATATCTATATCTGTATATCGAACTTTTTAGCTGTCTAGAGCAGTGGTGCTCAACCTGTGGTCCGTGGATCCCTGGGGGAACTGCGATGTTGTCACACGGGTTCCGCGAAGTCTTGAAGAAATGTTATAATTTAAATCGGGGGTTAAGTCTTGGAGGTCCGTGGCCATGGTCTGTGGCCACAAAAGATATTTCAAGGGGTTCCATGGTGAAAAAAAGTTGAGAACCATTGATCTAGAGCAGTGATGGCGAACCTTTTTTTCCTCGGATGCCGAAAGCGCATGCGTGCGCGCATTATCGCGCATGTGCGAGTGCCCACACTTATAATTCAATCCCTGGGGAGAGCGAAAATGGCCTCTCCCGCCCCCCCAGAGGCCCTCTAGAGGCTGGAAACTGCCCATTTCCCAACTTCTGGTGGGCCTAGTAGGTCCGTTTTTCGCCCTCCCCAGGCTCCAGAGACTTCCCTGGAGCTTGGGGAGGGTGAAAATGCCCTCACCCACCCCCCGGAGGCCCTCCGGAAGCCAAAAACGCCCTCCCAGAACCTCCATGCGAACCAAAAATCAGCTGGCCGGAGTGCACATGCACGCTGGAGCTGAGCTAGGGCAACGGCTCGCGTGCCGGCAGATATGGCTCCGCGTGCCACCTGTGGCACCCGTGCCATAGGTTCGCCATCACTGATCTAGAGTACTATCATTTTCTACTTTTGAATGTGGGACCTTACCACTCTACAGATGAAAAGTATGCCTTTTTTCTGCTTTTTTTTTCATTAGTGCTGAACAAATGGCAAATGAATCCCTATGACAGAGGAAATGCATTTGGTAAGCCTTCTATAAATCTTTCTATAGATCATACAGTAACTTGATAACTATGTATGAATGTATGTATGTATGTCTGTATGTATGTATGTGAAATCCTGGGCTTGGGTGGGAGATAGTACAGGAATCTGAGTTTCATAGATGAAGAAAACAGTATAAATATAGCCAGCAGGGATTTTTTCCCCCTGTTAATATCACTGGATAAAATTGAGTATTATTATTTTAATGTGAATTGAAATTGGAGAAGCCATAATATTTTAATACAGCTTTGCCCAGCCTGATCTGCAAAATCTTTGGAGCTACATATCACCTCATCTCTGGCCATTGGCTCTAATGTCTGAGACTATTAAGATTTTTTAATCCAGAACCATGAGAAATACTGGCTTAATTCACAATTTCCACTGTGTTTTTAGTGTTGCTCAAAAATCATGGGAAAGCGATAACTCTTTATAAGAGTTGTTATTCCATAGATATATCCCATTTGCCTATTGTAAATTTTTTTTTCTTTTACAAAACAGTGTGAATTACATATTTTGCTGCTTGAATATGAGGTGACATTGCAAAAATAACAGAGTTTTTTGTATTTTTAACTCCTTTTGCTTTTTTAGCTATTGGAGCTGATGGTCTGTGCTGCCAAAGCAGGGAAATAAAAGAATGGCATGGATGTCGAGCAACTAAAGGTGTAACTAAAGGTACTAAACAACAAGGCTTATGCTTATGTCTGAAAAATTAGGAATACTTGAGCCAAAATATTCAGAGTTTTCTCTACTTTCGAAACAATGGTTAAAGATTTAGACAAAATAGCAATTCACACCATGACCAATATGGTCTCTTAGGTCAGTATAAGTCTGAGAATGACCTCACTATTTTGGAGGCTATTTACTACTATATTTTGTATTCAGGTTAAATTTATCAGTTGATTTGATCATAGTGTATTGAAGATGAAATCAGTTGCGTGTGTATACTTACTTGTTTTAGGAAAATATTATTATGAAGTATCCTGTCGTGACCAGGGTTTGTGCAGAGTTGGATGGTCCTCTTCGCAAGCTTCATTAGATTTGGGTGAGTAGTTTCATTATAATCAGGATTAAGTACTGACCCTTAATGATGACTGTGGATTGTTAAGCCACACATTTTAAAGAAAGTTCATAATACTAAAGATTGTTAGAGTGTTCTAACTTGAAAAACTAGGCATGGGGGTGGGGGGGTTGTACATTATTTTCAGCAAATCTGATATGCAACTGTTTTTAGTATTTTTCTTTGTTTATAATAGTCTCCATCAACCAGTGAGATAAAGACTTTGCAGTTGAATCACTCAACTGAGAATTTTGTTTGTGCCAGCACTTCATGACAACATTTTGGCCTTAACAATGATTACCGTATTTTTCGGAGTATAAGATGCACCTTAGTTTTTGAGGAAGAAAATAGGGAAAAAATAATTTGCTTACCAAGTATTCATCTGGCTAGTCCTTAATCTGGTCAGCTTCAGCGCATTAGTTTGCTGGTTTTGAGCACGCGTGCTTGCTTTTTATCCCCTGATTGGGGATAAAAAACAGTTTCTAAAACACTTCACTTCTCTCTCTCTTCAGAGAGAGAAACAATGAGAAAAGCAGGCAAAGGGAAGATCGCTTCCCTAGCAAAGCACAGAAGATCGCGTCACTCGTTAGCACCTCGTTAGGGCTGAAAAAAAGCTTAGTAAAAGCTAATTAGGAGTATAAGACACACTCAAATTTTCAGCCTCTTTTGGGGGGGAAAGGTGCGTCTTATACTCAGAAAAATACAGTAATTGTATTAGAACAATGGTTTATGTTCTGTCTTCATGCCTCTCTAAATGGTTAACAGTCCGTGACTGGACTGATCATGATGTCATCAAAATAGGTATATTCGTTTCCATATGTCAATATCCATCCATGTGAGGGAGTACAGAATGTCAGTGGAGAAGGAGGACAATTTCTGTACAGAGGCAACATATTCACAAATCCCATATTTGTTTCAGCGCAGAGTTAATGAGCATTCTACTGAATGAAAATATATGGCATTCTTGTCTCAAAAGTTTAAGAAACTAAAATACATGATTTGTTCCTATACCCAGTGGAAGATCTTCTCATTTTACAGAATGAAGATCCAAGTGAGAGTATATAATGTAGAAAATCGGCATTTTTATTGAATTTCTCCTTCTCCTACAGCCCAGCATAAATTCTCACATTCTTCCTAAATCCTCCAGTTACTTTTTTGGGCGCATACAAAGGCAGAGTGAAAGGGGAGGGGGGTTATCAAAACCACTACCCTCTTCTTCCATATCTTAATCAAAAAGTGTATGGTTTTTAATTGCGATTTCTTAATTATTCTTTAGGTACTGATAAATTTGGCTTTGGCTATGGTGGAACCGGAAAGAAATCTCATAACAAACAGTTTGATAGTTATGGGGAGGTATGTTTATTTTCCCATTTTTAAGCAAAATATTATAGAGAATTGAGACTGATTCTGAGGAAGTAAGTTCAGTTTATAATTCAGCTGCAGAGGTCTCATAAAGGAAGGGGTATGGATGTAGGATTTGTTTAAATGATTATTTAAAAAAAAAACTTCACCAAATTAAGTATTTCTTTGGCATCAGGAAAAGTTTAGGTTAAATATTGTGTTCTCCGGAGGTCTATGCTTGCATTTTTTTATTTTTTATTTATGGTGATCTGAGCTTCAGCATTTTGTTAGGAAAGAATCATGATATTATGGCCAAAGAAAATATTTGAAGTGGGCATAAACTTAGAGTTCCTCAAGGTTTAGAAATTAAAGTAACGTCAGGATTAGATTTAGAGGATGTTACCGTACTTGTAATAGCCGATGAGAATATCCTGAGAGACAGAAGAAAGGAGAACTGTAACCAGGTCAAGTGTCAGATAAGAGAGATCTCAGCCCACAGAATGGATGGGAACAGAGAAAGCTGCTCAGAAAAGACCCTCCCTGATTCCCTGGATGGTGGACAAGGAAGGAGAGAAGTCCTTTCAACAGATTCCGTTATGGTAACCTTACAATAAAAGTAGTGTTAGCATTCAGATTTTTTTGTTTCTTATCTGGACTACCTCAAAGGGCAGACATCTATCATCATCTTGTATGTGTCTTCCATCTAGCATCCAGCTCTGAGCAGATAGAAGTGATTTCGTCTGTAAAATGTTCCTTGACCACCTGTCAGGTCATCTTTGACTTTCATCTTTTGCCTTCATATGACAAGTTTCAAGGATATAACAACTCCCTTTTGTTTTTTAAGGAATTCACCATGCACGACACAATAGGTTGTTATATAGATGCCGATAAAAGTCAAATCTCATTTTCAAAAAATGGTAAGTGATCTGTGCTCTTTTCCACTAAGCAATTAATTAATTGTATTGTTGAGATAGATATTTCCACACAGTCCTTTTCTTCCAGGAAAAGATCTTGGACTTGCATTTGAAATTCCACAGCCCCTAAAAAACCAGGCACTCTTTCCAGCTTGTGTCCTAAAGGTAATCTTTTTCTCCTTTACAAGGGTTAAGAGCTATGCTAATCAGATTTAAAAACACATCACGCTCCCTCTTTTATGATTATTAAAACTGCTGTGTCTTATAGGGATAGTGGAGGGACTAGCAAGTGTTGTAATTTTACTTATGTGCCTTTTTACAGCATAACCAAGAAAATAGTTAATCAGCTTTATTGTAAGGAAACACTAATAGAGTTGTTTGAAGAATAGATCTTAAAAATAATTGGAGACATAAGTAATAGCATTAAAAAATGGTTAATCAGCTTTATCCCTAAAGGAATACCATGTTTCCCCGAAAATAAGACCCTGTCTTATTTTTTTTTGAACCCTGAAATAAGCGCTTGGCCTTATTGCCATGCACTCAAAAGCCCGATTGGGCTTAACAGGGGATGTCTTATTTTGGGAGAAACAGGGTACTAATAAAGTAGTTTGTAGGGTAAATCTCAAAAATTATTTAAGACATCAGTAATGATGTTATTTTAGAATTTGTGTTCTTTTCAAATTGCAAAATTGTATCCTGTATCACAATTCACTTCAAAAATCAGTCACACAAATGCCCTCTGGTTGCAGATTATGCTAATTAAGATAGAAACAAGAGAATTTAACGTTGCTGCAAGGGGGAAATCGGATGTCAAGTTGTATGGGAAATAGTGGTTTAGAAAAATGTCTTCACTCTGAAAATGGTTTTTGGAGTCAGATTTTAGCACACCAGCAGCAATTGATGAAAATGTTTTGAATATTTCATCTTTCCCATTTTGGTAATCTTCACATATATTTTTTTCTTTTACACATCCTTCTCAGAATGCTGAATTAAAATTCAACTTTGGTGAAGAGGACTTTAAGTTTCCACCCAAAGATGGCTTCACTGCTATTGATAAAGCTCCCGAGGGTAATGTTGTGAAGTCCCAGCACACAGGTACGTTAGGGGCCTCAACAAATTTAAGAATTAGCCATTTCTGTAAGCCACCTGGAGTTACTGTGAATGAGTTGGACAGCCATATGAATGTTCTTTCTGTCATTTCTGTCCTGTCCCATTTCAGGAAGTGCACAAGTAGCGCAGTCCAAGAATTTACCAAACGCTCCCAAAGCTTTGATCGTGGAGCCATCCAGAGAGTTAGCAGAGCAAACTCTGAACAATGTGAAACAATTCAAAAAATACGTTGAAAATCCTAAATTAAGGTAAGGTCAAATGAGTGAATTGAGAGGTGAGAATGAATGGAGAGTTGCATTCTTCCATATAAATTCGTTACATTTTTTCTTTTGTTCTGAAGAAAATGACTGAATAGCACAATATATGATCTGCTGCTCTACTTCTCCTAGGGAACTCCTGATTATTGGTGGTGTTGCTGCAAGAGAGCAGCTCTCCGTATTGGAGCAAGGGGTAAGTGAGACTTTGTTCATCTTGTATAATTTTCTTTTTAAGTATACAGGTTTATTTAGTTGTTCAAGTCAGATGAAAAGCTTTTTTCTTTTAAATTATAAAGATGACTGTAACCAAAAAAAAAGGCAAATACAATCCTTCCCCCCAACCCAGCTTCACACAGTGATGGGTGAAGCCTACAATATGAATTTATAACAATTTAAATACTGAGGTAGAATTATTGTTCCCCTTCAATAATTTACATGTGTATGGATGCAAATTGAGATAAAAAAAGAAAAAGGATTATAAATCAGTGTGTACAGTTAATGCTCTTTGAGTATTGCTTTTCCTTACCCAGTTTAAGCATCTCTTTAAAAAATTTTAAAGAGAGCTTCTTTAAAGAAAGGCATAAAAATAGTGTTGCTGCTTCCATTTTATTTTGTCAAATATATTTTTTATTTTACAGGTGGACATAATTGTTGGAACTCCAGGAAGACTGGACGATCTTGTTTCGACTGGAAAATTGACTTTATCTCAAGTTAGGTTTCTAGTTCTTGATGAGGCTGTGAGTATCAAGCACTTTTTAAAGCGATCTAATAACATAAACATACATATTAGTGCTTTGGTGAGAATTCCCTTGATTCTGTAGCATGCGTGACCCAGACATGCATTGCATAGCCAGAGAATTTGCTTTGATCTGAAGCTAAAAGAGACATGCAAGAACTGCTTAAATCCTGTCTAAATTTTGCAGTTGGAAATGATCAGCAAATGTCTTTTCAGAAAGGTGACTCAGAAGAGTGGTTGCATTGCAGCTTGAAGTATCACCCCATTTTAAAAAATATATTTATTAGATTTTTTTTATCCAGCCTTTATTATTTTTATAAATCACTCAAGGTGACAGACAGACATAATATTCTTTCTTGTTTCTATGTTCCCCACAATAACAACCCTCTGAAGTGGGTTGGGATGAGACAGGGTAACTGGTCCAAGTTCACCCAGCCAACCTTCGTGTCTAAGATGGGACTAAAACTCACAATCTCCTGGCCAGTAGCCTGGTGCCTTAACCACTAGACCAGGGGTAGGCAAAGTTGGCTCTTCTATGACTCATGGACTTCAACTCCCAGAATTTCTGAGCCAATCATGCTAGCTTAGGAATTCTGGGAGTTGAAGTCCACGAGTCATAGAAGAGCCAATTTTGTTGCCTACCCCTGCACTAAGCCAACCTCTTCTCTCTTATTAATCTCTTGTTAGCTTTTTGTGTACTTCCCAAATTCATCCTGAATTCATTTATTAAACAAATTTATATGGCTGCTCAAGTCACATGTAAGTGACTCCGGGCGTCTTAAAACATTTTAAAAAATCACAACAGAAAAATCCATTTTAAAAATGCCATCTGACACACACACACCAATGACAGCAGCAACCCAATCAAATTAACCTCTTGATCGGCTCCATTTCCCTTTGGGGTCTCCAGGCCCACTGACGTGACACGAAAGTGAGATAAAGAAGACAAATTATCACTATTCAGAGTGGCTGCCATCTGTCCTCATTTTCATCTGTCTGATTTTTTTCACGGCATGTCCTAATTTGTTAACCGGATTTGATGGAATCATCCGACTAATAGCCACACATCTTAACTTTAGAATCCAGGCAATCTAATGAGACTGTTAATATCTCTGTTCCCCAACACAGGATGGCCTCCTTAGTCAAGGTTATTCAGATTTCATCAACCGCATTCATTCTCAGATTCCCCAGATAACTTCTGATGGGAAAAGGCTGCAGGTATGAAGTTTGCTTACTATTTCTGCGTCGACATTTTCCAAAATTTGCTAATATTATAATCTAGCAAATGTTGATCTGTTTTCTGTCTCTATTTAGGTGAAAGTCAATTTTAGACAGTGGAGCTTTAGCAAATCATAGGCAGACACGCTTTATTCTGTGTCAGTTGAGTGGGATAGTTGCATTATAAATGGGCACGAAAAATAATAAAAACCTTTTGTTGCCTTTTATATCTCCCAAAGCAGTGTTTCCAACTACCTGTATCAGTTATTTCTTTTGCAAGTGAAAACGACACTAGGGAGAACTGGCCATGCTAACCAAATAAAGAGGCTGGCTGCTCTTTTGTTTTTGTTTTATGTGTGCACATCTAACATCACAGAAGACTTCAAATTATATGTGTGACAAAGTGTACATATTCAATAAGCATAATTTTCCACTTAACCATTTCTTTACAGGCATTTTGGTAGAACGAAAGATACGGCTCAGGGCCGTGTTACAATTAAAGAGAGCAGTCCTAATAGGAGGAGGGAGGAAAGGCTGATAGGACAGACATTTCTGTTATTTTCAGAATCCTGCCAGTTTCCCAAAACAAAAGGGCAGAGGGCAGCTCTACCATTTTCCTTCTGCTTCATAGATGTGGACAAAGGCCCTGGCCCTGGAGATTTTTGAAGGAAAATAAATGAGGGTTGAATCTGGTAAATCCAGAGTTTCCTCTGAGCCATGCCTTTGTGGGATTTTATGCTATGGGGGGGGGGGGAGAACCAGGAATAAATTTAATTAGAGGTTCAAATCAGATATCTCCCACATATCCTTTTTCTGTTAGCAAAACAGTGCCATCTCCCCATCTTGATTTCTCATAAATCACTGTCCAAGAGGATCAGGGTTTTTCAGCAAATTGTACCACATCTCAGATTTTAATACTGAGATGTGGCTATGCTTCCATTCATCATTGCCAGTTATAAAAAGGCTCAATAACTGATATGAAGTATAACAATGTGCACTCTGTACAGACAACCCTCGTTCTAAAACTTCAGCCTTAAACCTGAAACTCTTTGTGTTTTAAGGTCATCGTGTGTTCTGCAACTCTGCATTCATTTGATGTAAAGAAGTTATCCGAGAAGATTATGCACTTCCCCACTTGGGTAGATTTGAAAGGCGAGGATTCTGTCCCAGATACCGTGCACCATGTTGTTGTACCTGTGAACCCCAAAACTGACAAAATCTGGGAGAAGCTTGGTAAAAATCACATCAGAGTAAGTGTAAACCAAAGTGTTTGTAAGCAAACAGACATGGCCTAAGTCAAAGGGGAATGTTGTAAAATTAGGGGGACACTTGCTTTGAAATCTAAAATAGGGCGGGAGTTTTAAAGACCAGTCCAACTTATCATAGTTGGCTAAAAAGTGAAAGGGCGGTCTATACATGGTAAGGCATAAAAATAAGTACAGTGTCCTACAGGCTGACTTGATCTAATTCATGAAAACTGAGCAGAACCTTATCTCCACTTAGATGATTGCAGGGCTGAACTGAGAACGAAGCAAAATAATGTTATTTGAATGTGTACTTAAATAAATAATTGGATGGGGGAAATAATCATTCTGTTGCACTCTAGAAGGTATGGGTTGGCATATTTATCCAAAGTTGTTAGTGGAAGTAAATAACTCGTCAACATTAATTTTATTTTTTAGATCTGTTTTTTTTTTTTAAAAAAAAGGCTTTAGCGCTTTTTGGTTGACGGGAATTATTCATTAGACTGAAAGTGTTAGGATAAATATATATACATTTGTTATAGTTGTATGCTGCATTTCCCCCAGAACTCTGCCCAATAAAAGTATTTGTTATATTTTAAGGCAGCGTCGTGATTTAAGACATCTTGTAGTCATCTTGCTATGACATACCTTTAATCACAGTTTTAATTATCATAATTTAACTTTGCAGACGGATGAGGTGCACGCAAAGGATAATACAAGACCTGGTACAAATTCTGCAGGTAATGACTGCATTGATCAAGCTGCTATATATTAGTCATACATATAGCAATAGCACTTGACTTATATACCGCTTCACAGTGCTTTATAGAGTCAGCATATTGCCCTCAACAATTTGGGTCCTCATTTTACTCACCTCGGAAGGATGGAAGGCTGAGTCAACCCTGAGCCTGGTGGGATTTGAACTGCCAAATTGCAGGCAGCTGGCAGTCAGCAGAAGTAGCCTGCAGTACTGCACTCTAACCACTGCGCCACCAAGGCTCTTATGTAATGATGAAAAGTCAGTCTGAACCAATTTACTATATTTTGTTTTAAAATTCAGACCCATGTTTTTTTTCCTTGATCAGAAGAGGTTTTAAAAAACCTAAAAAAATAGTTGAAACTTATCAGTATTATTCCCAAACAATTGCTATAATATTTTATTAATTAGTTTCAGAATAAATTGCTGGGTTTTCTGTGTATAATGTATCTCAAGTATTGTATAGGAATAATATACTTTTTTTTTTACAGAAATGTGGTCAGAAGCAATTAAGATTTTAAAAGGAGAATATGCTATTCGTGCCATCAAGGAACACAAGATGGATCAAGCAATAGTCTTCTGCAGAACTAAGATAGATTGTGACAATATGGAACAATACTTTATACAGCAAGGAGGAGGTAGTATTTCTGTGCTTCCCTCTTTTCTTTTATGAATTTTTTTTCATGGTTTTTTTTTGTGTGTGTGTGTGCAAAGGATAACTTCACAAAAGATACTTTCCTACTGGTAGGATTGTTCTTTTTCCCCACTACTTTAAAGGGTGGAATTGGCATCACATAGGCATTTGTACTACAAAAAAATATTTCTTGTCAGCAATTCAAGGATTTTTTATTTATTTTTTAGTTCCGTTGTCTATCCCACAAGTGAAACACTCTCCTTCTTTAGCTTCTGGGACAGTAAAACATGTTCAATGTAATTGTGTGCAACATGTGTACATCTCACACAGAGGTGGGTTCCTACCAGTTCTAACCGGTTCTTTAGAAGCATTAGTAAATTGGTGATGACGTCACGGAGCCGGTTCTGTCGGTGCCGGTCTATGGGTGCCGCCATTTTGGATTTTTTTATTGCTGCCGGGGGGGGGGGGTGCCCGGCACGACCCTGAGCAAACGTCAGCAAAAGGATCCAGAACCCACCCCTGATCTCACATATACACATTTCTCATATATCAGTTACTTAAATTTTGGTCTCCTCTTTCCCAATTCAAACGTTTCAGTCTCCCTCCTACTTTTCCCAGTGTGAAACTAAATTTGAATTCAGTGATTTTAATTGCAAAAATGTGTTGATGGGCTTTGACACATTCTCTCTCTTTAAATGCAGTTGAGCAAGGGAGTGAAAGGGTAAAGAGAGCTACATCATCCACTGATGTGCACTGGATGCACATCTGCAGGGACTTTTAATGTATTATACACACAGAGAGATAGACAGACACATATGTGCAAACACATGTATGCACACTGATTGTGAGAATATAGTAACATAATATGTGGTGGTTTCTAATATTTTTTGATTGTTTTTAAGGTCCAGATAGGAAGGGACATCAATTCTCATGTGTGTGCCTTCATGGAGACAGAAAGCCTCATGAGAGAAAGCAGAATTTGGAACGCTTTAAGGTAATTATGGCTTTAATGTACTAATAGGTCATATTGAGAGCTGAAAATTGGGCATTTATTTCAGTTTAATTGATGAATTGTTCAACTTAAAATATTGTGCCCCATTCTCCTTGCCTGTTCAAGAGTCAGGGAGATGCCTCCAGACAGTCCTCCACAAATGGTGAGGCACTTATTTTCTAAGCCCACTCAGAGAGTTACCAGGAATCCAAAAATAGATGAAGAGGCAGGGATAGCCTTTTCCATCAATTCACCATTCCTCATGCAAGCTCAGGAATACAGTATGTGAGCCCACGTTCTTATGGAGGGTCCAGAGCAACAATGGAGAGGGGGGGATGTTGCAGAAGGGATAAACTTCTTGCCATTCCTACCCCTCTCCATTCTTGCATCATTCCTAATATATTAAGACAAGGGACTGCATATAACTTACCTACCTATACAGGAAGCCAAATTCTACTGAATTCTGTACAAGCCTATAAAAAAGAAGAGTATCTAACTAAAAGGGTTTAATGTGCTGGTCTAGAAATCAGGAGACTGGAGTTCTAGTCACACCTTAGCCATGAAAGCCCGCTGGGTGATTTTGGGCCAGTCACTGTCTCTCAACCCAACTCACCTCACAGGGTGGTGGTTGTGGGGCAAATAGTAGGAGAAAGGAGTATTAGATATATAATAATAATAATAACAACAACAGAGTTGGAAGGGACCTTGGAGGTCTTCTAGTCCAACCCCCTGCCTAGGCAGGAAACCCTACACTACTTCAGACAAATGGTTATCCAACATCTTCTTAAAAACTTCCAGTGTTGGAGCATTCACAACTTCTGGAGGCAAGCTGTTCCACAGATTAATTGTTCTAACTGTCAGGAAATTTCTCCTTAGTTCTAAGTTATTTCTCTCCTTGTTTAGTTTCCACCCATTGTTTCTTGTTCTACCTTCAGGTGCTTTGGAGAATAGTTTGACTCCCTCTTCTTTGTGGCAACCCCTGAGATATTGGAACACTGCTCTGATGTCTCCCCTGATCCTTCTTTTCATTAAACTAGACATACGTTCACCACACTGAGTTATTTATCAAAATAATAAAGAAGGGATAAAAATCAAATAAATAAAATAATTCTGCAGCTGCACCTTCAGTCCTGCAGCACTCTGTTATTTTGATAGCCAGTTGCTCAGTGGTAACCACTGCAGAAGAATGAGGATAATTTTGGTAATAGCAGCATTTAGATTGTGAGCCTCCTAAGAAGTTTGGGAAAGTGAAGCATGTATGAGTAGGAGGAATTAGTAAAAGAATAGTCTTCACCATTGGCAATTCTGTTAGGTCAAAGGCATTTTATGGTAAGGTATCTTTGGATTCAGCTTTATAGCTTTATTGAATTATAGTTGATATCTTGTATTTAAATTATAATGATTATATAAAAATGAAATTAGAAGACATCTACGTTTACTCACCTTTTCTGTTTAGAAAGCAGATGTCAGATTTTTGATCTGCACAGATGTAGCAGCCAGAGGAATTGATATCACTGGTGTGCCTTATGGTAAGAATTGTCAATACTTTACTACCATCAAGAAAGTCTACTCTTAGCTGAAGGCATGAAATTGTTGAGTTGGCAGTTGCAGTAGAAATGCTGTTGCTGGGGAATCAAGTAAGCTGCACATACCATACCAGGGTGAGATAGATAAAATATAAATTCCAGTAAACTTTGTCGAGGTCCCTGTTAGCCTTGGCAAATGCTCATGCTAAGTGCATAGTATACACTTAGGTTGTGATCAGTAGTTTTTTTTTCAAATAATGCACTATTGAATTTAGTGCAAATTGTAAATTGGTAACAAGATGTTCAGTGTGACTTCCAAATTCAGCTAATGTGAGGCTAGCAAGTCTGCAGTTGAGACTAAGAATGTGTGCAGATGCGATTGGAGTTTTAGATACTGCTAATCTTTGTGGCCAAAGTGGAGAAAAGGAAGATTCTCGAACAGGAGATAACTCTACAAGATTAAAAAAAGAAGAGGCTAGTTATATTAAGGAAAAATTGATATAATTGAATATTATGGTCATAGCAATATTAAAATAGGATAAGATGTTGAAATGCTTGAATCTATGATATTTTTTGTTTGATTTTGCTTTTAATAACTACTTTGTGATTTTGTTAACCCATCCATTTAAATAACAAATACATTCTTTTAATCCTTTACTGTAATACTTCATTAATATACATCTAAAACTTTACGGTTCATATTTTCCATTGCCTGTTTCTGTCAAGGCGAAACCAATTACCGTATTTTCCCCAGAAATATCACTTTGAAGAGTTCAAATTCAAATAATATGACCACTTTTTGGGAATGTATTAACCACTGATTGAGACACACCTATAAATACCCTTTCCTTTTTAACAGTTATCAATGTCACACTTCCGGATGAAAAACAGAATTACGTTCATCGGATTGGCAGAGTGGGACGAGCTGAACGGTATGTTGGAAACTCTTATTTGTCCTTCGTCTTGTATCACTTTTGAGATGATGAAATGAATCATCTCCCATTTTGTTTGTTTTGCTTTTTTTCCAGCATGGGCCTGGCAATTTCCCTGGTGGCAGCAGAGAAGGAAAAAGTAAGTTCTGCTTCCTTAAAGCATGAAGATATTCAGCAGAATAAGATTCCTTTTGCTTTAGAATCATGTCATTTGTTGTGCATTTAAAATAAGATAAACATTTATTGCCACTTTTTTCTGTGAACACATTGGCACACATTTTAAAAAAATTCCCATTCTCAAAAGAGTGTGTGTGTACATACATACATATACTGTATATACATGCACACATGCATATATATTTATTTACGTGTGTGTAGCATTTTTTGCTGATAAATGAAAATAAAGGGAGACTATTATAGGACTATTTCGAGCTATTTAGCTCTCGTCAGATAGCCATACCCTTACTGGGCTTTGAACCTGGGCCGCCTGCCTTGTAAGGCAGCAGCTTAGCCACTAGGCCACAGGCTCTATTCCCTATCAGCTCTTCACCAGGAAAGGGTTATATATGTTTTTCTGTCGTATTATCCTGGTGTACCCAAATATTGGAGAGAGCATCACAGCTTTCATTTTGCCTATATCTATATCTCCCTCCCTCCCTCCCTCCCTCCCTCCATATATACATATACATACATACATACATACATACATACATACATACATACATACATACATACATACATACATACATATATATATACATATACACACACACACACACACACACACACACACACACACACACACACACACACACACAGAGTGTATATGTATACACACACACACACACACACATACATACACACATATACATATTAACCGCAGACCATTTAGAATACATAGGGGAAAATATGTGACTACATCTATGCATATAACCGTTAAGAGTTTGAACTTAATTCAGTGTTAGGACAATTAGCTTTCTGTATATAAAAATGCCATGCTGGTCATTTTAATTTTCCTTCCTAAATAAATCTTTTAACTATATTCCAATGTTTGGTGTTTTTTCTTCTTCTAACCTTCAGATTTCTCTTCTAGGTTTGGTATCATTCATGTCCCAGTCGTGGGAAGAGCTGCTACAATACTAGACTGAAGGATGAAGGTGGTTGCACTATTTGGTACAATGAGATGCAGGTAACCTTTTTACTGGTTTCAATAAAATCTTTCCTATGTAACTTTGCATTTCAAGTGCAGGTCGTTTTAGATGCCGCTTTTCAAAGTGGATGTAAAACATTCAAGCCCCAATCACTGATCCACTAGAAAGTTCTAATTAAAATTAGTGTTCTGGCATAAGACTAGCTACATTTTCATAGCTAGACCCTTTTGCAATTTCTTGGAAACTAGAGCTTCAGATGCACAGTAGAATTCCCAAGGGTAAGTCGGTAGAGATGCGAAACTGAAGTTGTAATTCATGTTAAGATTATTACCCATATTACTCATTACAGGTTAGGCCTTTTCTTTAAAGTGCACAGTCTTTTCCACAATGTACTTCATATCTAATATCATTTAACGCTTAACGTTTTAGGACATGTTATTTGTAATCTTAGATAACTAATGAAATAAAAAATAAAAAGATTGCTCATTGTGTACAAGAACCTTCTTAGTGATGAAGTTGTGCTGACTGTGGAGCTGGTGACCATGGGAACAGCACTACACCTGGGGTAAACCTACTGTTTGCTTCTGTGCTAACATCGCAACGCTCTCTTCGCAAGAGCGAATAGACTCACGTCTTGCTTTATAGATTTAGGAAGAGAAATTGATGCAGTAACCATTTCAGGAGGTCTTTGAGATATGGATACGCAGTTACTGTGTCCATTTTCAGTGGAAATTTACAGTAGAAAACATATAGCGATTTTTGGAAAACCTTTAGATTTGTTTTGAGCCAGCAGTATTTTCATGACTATGCTAAGGTGATGCTGGAGCGGTGTTTACCAGTAACAAACCCTCACCTAAAACCAGGAGAAAAAGTCTTGACGTTTGATTTCACTTGGGCAAAGAACACATATTAATATAGTAACCCAGCATTTCTCTCATATACAATGGTCTCATTACCTATTTTACAGACTGGGTTACCTTTCCCTTATAGACAATTATGGTAGTCTAGCTTTCCCCCCTTAAGCTAATCAAGCAAGTTTTCAAGATAATAACAACACTAAAGAGAAATATAACATTGAGCCATAAATATGTTTATATTACTGTGTTATATCAATATGAAATATAATATTAGGAATAAATATTTTTTATTACTATGTGGTATCCGTATGTGTAAACTACAGCCATAAACCTGAGGATGATAGATGATTTCAACTGACATTTCCCAGATAGTTGTTTGACCTTCAGGTTAATAAAATTAGACAACATACCTTACAATTTGTTAAGCTTTATGCTTCTGACATTGTTTCAAATATAGATACCTACTTCTTGCACTAAACTGTTGTTAGTATAAACAGTTAAGCAAGTGGACATCACCTACTAGGATTTATTTATTTTATTTATTAAATTTATTGGCCGCCCATATTACTACTGTCAGGGCTCCAAGTAATGCACCCATAGAAATTAGAACTCTGAGGCAGACAAATTCCTCAAAGAACAGTTTTTTGGATACATCATATTGGCACGATGTTTCCCCTCCCCCCCAGGTCACTGGTCACAATGTCCAATCCAGTTGCTGGCCAGTTGCTTGGTTATTCTCCCTCCTCTGGCCAGCCACCTGTGAGAATGTCCTTGGTTCCCATGGGAAAACTTTATTGTTTTGGCTACAATCTAACTATTTTCCCCCTCCCTCTGTTGTGTGGCAACTCTGAAGCCCCCAAGATGGCCCCAGCCAGGTTCACTTCAGGGTTGACAATTATAGGCTAACTAGGTGACAATTTGTCTGAATGTCCTTAAAATGATTGAGGAGGGTTGAGGAATTAGGGGAATTAGATTAGGAGGGTTTTGGAGAGACAAATAGTCTCCACATTTCTGCAGAAAATTATTTCTAGGCAGAAAAATCTCCCTTTCACAGAAATACAATATTGAATTCCATCTCTTTTATCACTAATTGCCTGTAATGCTAAAATAGATTTTGTTTTTTTGAGATTGTAACAAGTATCACAAAACGAAATGACAATTGGTATAATTTAATTCAATTTCGGATAAAAATTTATTATTTTGCAAATTCAGTGTTAAAATTCTGCTAGCATTCACTATATGAATACAACACAAGACAATTAGTTTGTGCTTAAGTATCATTTCTTATTCCTAGCAACTCCTAGAAGATCAGGAGTACACTAACCTTCTAAATTTCATTGATTGCAAAGTTTATAATTTGCAAAGTTTTAAATTTGTTTCAGAATATTGTGTTTGCCTTAAATAAATTGCAATAAATTACTGTGGAGATACATACCTACGTCATATATACAGCCTAGCCATAAGATCTGCTTTCTTCAGTGTACTGTTTGCTCCTAAGACATTACTGACATCTCTCAAGTTTATTCATTCACTGATCTCAGTAATTCCTGAGATCAATTTAGTGTGCTAAACAGTATCATGGTTTGTTTGGTGCTGAAGCTTGGTGAGATGTATAAACTTTGGCAGTGTGTGTTATTCAACTAACCACAGCTAAAAACCAAATGTATTATTTAAATCCATCCATTGCATTGTCTGTCATGCAGAATTGGAGATCACTTTACAGCCTGGATTTCTTTCATTTTATGGCATTCAGCTTTTAGGTGAAGTAGAAGAGCATCTGAACTGCACCATTACTCAGGTTGAACCAGATATTAAAGTCCCAGTAGATGATTTTGATGGCAAGGTCGCCTATGGGAAAAGAAAAGCTGCTGGTGGTAAGTGGACAAGCCTACATTTTGGAATAGAGAATTGAATTTTCTGGTGAATTCTATTTTTATTATATCTGATAATTATATCTTATTTATTTATTTGTTTGTTTGTTTATTTATTTTTGAGATTTATATACCGCCTCACAGTGCAAGCACTCTCTAAGCGGTTTACACCAGTAAGCAATGTATATTTATATTGCCCCCAACAATCTGGGTCCTCATTTTACCTACCTCGGAAGGATGGAAGGCTGAGTCAACCCTGAGCCGGTGAGATTTGAACTGCTGACCTGCGGATCACAGTCAGCTAAAGTGGCCTGCAGTACTGCACTCTAACTGCTGCGCCACCTGGGCTCTTTTTAACTAAATGACTCAACATGGCCAAAAACTTTTCAGGAATTTCAGTGTTGTTGTTCTCCAATTTCAGTTCCCCTGAAATTCCTACTTTAAAAAATACGAATTGGGATTCCTTTCTCTATTTATTTCAAAAACCAGTTTAGGGTTCTTTTGTTGGCTTCTTTTTATGTAAGGAAATTCCTCCATTTAAAATACTTCAAGATGCTTGAAAAATGAAGTTTCTGCCTATTGCTTATTTTAACTCCCCACTTAATGTGTAGAAATGTAATTATTAAACAGATCTTATATTTTTTATAACCCATTCCTCAGCTATTTTCTCTCTAACTTGGCATTCAGTGTGCATTTTCTATCTAAGAATTATATGTTAATATAAACTTCTATTTTGGTTAAATGTTTTTAAATAACAAATTAATATGGAAGCAGAATAGAAAAGTAGATATGTAAGTATTCCTTAAAATATTATCATTTTGACTGTTAGGCTAATGTTAATTATAGCTAGATATTATAATATCTATTATACTATCTAGTATGTAATTTGTTATATGAAGTATTTTGTAATTAAAATACTTGTAATTAAATTTTGTCTCCCCAGGACTGGAATTCTTTCCACAAACTGGAATTCTTTCCACAAACTAAAAAAAGGGGGAGACCTATTTTGTAAACACAGAGGGAAATTTACTTATTATACTGATATTTTAAAAGAATATAATCTGTTTAGTTCTGGATACATTATCATTACAGTCCAAATGAATGCATACTCAGAATGGAATTTATTTCAGAATTTCAAATTTTTAAAAGTATTTTGATATAGCATGGATATTTGCTATTTCAAAAGATTAGTGCACATAAATCTAAGATAGCTCTTTAGATCAAAGACACATTTTTTTAATCCAGAAAAATAAATACAACGTTTATGTTCTTGCTTGTTTGCTTGTTTTCAAACACCCCTGAATCACACAGGTATAGCAATGCCATCTGTGGCAAGACCCCAAATTTGGCATCCTTTTGTGAGTACAGTAGTTGGATTATTGGGGCAGTTTCTTTAGTGAACTTATCAGAGGCTTAATACACCTTTAAAAAAAACAATACTACATCTTTAAAATGGACAGTTATGCTGCCATAATTCAATGATTTGCTACCGAATTTGAGAATATTATTTTGGGCAAGGTTTAAAAATAGACCGGGATCCACATTCAGGCCACAAGAGACTCACTTCATCTTTGACTAGTAATGTTTGAAAGGGCAAACGGATTATATATATATAGAGAGAAGAATAATCAATATTCTGAATGATTGTACCTACATAGAGAAAAAGGATAATAGACTTTGGATCTTTGCAGGTGGAGCATACAAAGGCCACGTGGACATTCTGGCCCCCACAGTGCAAGAGTTGGCTACCCTTGAAAAGGAAGCTCAGACGTCTTTCTTGCATCTTGGTTACCTTCCTAATCAGCTGTTTAGAGCATTTTGAGTTGTGCCTCAGGTGAAACTTGGGTGTTCGGCCTGTATGAAGAAGATGCTACGGCTGTACCGACCTTATGTCACTCTTGCATGTTCACCAACTTTACAAACCTTGATGAATTAGCTACTAGTATTGATCCAATAAAAGTGAGATGCTCATAATCACATTTGTGTTTTATATTTTCTTTCCCCTAGATGTGTTAGAAGGATAGTGATTCTTACTTAACACATTGTTTAAAACTTCAGAATTTGTTTCAGTCATCATCAAATTTGGGTTTTGATGGATGGGGAAAAAATTAAACGTTTGCACAGTGTTTCAGAGACTTTTTAAAATGAGCTTGAATCTGAAAGTTCAGGGAGATTCAAATTCTACCCAAGGCAACTCACATTATAAACGCTACATGTGTGTAGAAAAAAATGAAGCCACCTGTATTGAAAAAGCAAGCAATATTAATAGCTAACATTGAGTTTATAATCAAATTAATCAAGTAGATTAATAGCATTTCAATCTGGATGCTTTTTTAACATGCTAATCTCACAGTGATCCAACTATGTAAATATTTCAGCAGTCATGTGATCGCAAATGGAACAGTTCCAGCACACTTTTGCTTTTACTTTGTAAGTGAAATTGAAGAAGAGTATGAAATAGCAAGAAATAAATTATGGGACAGGTATATTGGTCTAATTCTCAATCATCCATTCTCCAATCGAAGACGACATCTTACTCATTTTAAGCTTACAGATAAAGTTGAAAATTCATAATTTTGCTACCTACCCTTCTCAGTTTTTCTACAGTTTATGACAAACAAAGGAATTTGATAATGAAATATGGGCAGCATATAAATTTAATAGAGTCACACAGCTAAGAAATACACTATCATGATAATCATATTTATACTGAAGGAACTCCATTGCTTATCAATTGTTTTCTAATTCAGTTCAAAGTGCTTGACTTCTAACTTTTCAAGCCCAAGTCAGCTTGTAGCCTGGTTGCGTTCCTGCAAAAGAGGTTGCTCTGAAGATGCTTTCAGACTGTGAAGCTTCACTTGATCCTATTCTTCCTCCTTTTGGAAAGAGCACCCAAATTGGCTTCTCAATTATAATTCTTAACTATTTAATATTATAAATATTATTTTTACATTTAACTCTGAAAAGATTTTATTTTTATTTTAAGGTTGAGGTCGTGATTACATTTTTAATAGGGTTTAATTTGTTCTATTCTTTTTCCATTCCTGGCTCCTGTGAACACATTTCCCCCTCCCCTTTGGGAGCAAGGCAAGATATAAACAAATATAACAAAAGAGGTACATGATCAAGCTTTAACTGGACAATTTAAAAGAATTGTGATTTTAAAATGAGAGGAAAACAAAGAGTAGCACTTTCATTGCTGTTAAGCTGTTTGGGGGGAAGCAATAGAAGTTTAAAGAGAAAAGAACAAAAAAACCTGTTTTAAACATGGTAAAAAATAAGTGCACATGTATAACTTTGGAAAATAAAATAGTGATGACTGATATTAACTACAGACAGCCACAGCTACTCAAAATAAAAGCAAAAGGAAAACTGTCCAAAATTAAAATGGTTCTTTTTTTAAAAAAATAAAATATTTTATCAAAATATATGTCATAATGTTTTTGAGCTGGTTCCTTGGACAGAACCTACCGTAGGAGAGAGATTTCACACAATCTGATGCGTTTCCATTTTCTGTCCTCTTGCAATCTATGGGCTGCCTCTTGGTGGCGGAAGTGTTTCATTTTCTCCCCCCCTCCCCCTCCCCAAGAGTTCATTCTCTAGTTAGGAGAGATTACTTATATTTGGTAGCAGTTTCTCATTTGGTGTGGTGCTTTTCCATGTATATTAAAATTGTAGCTCCAAGCTATTTCTTTAATTAAAAAGGTTCTTGTATGTATGGAGCAAAAATTTGCAATGTTAACAATAAAATTTGGATTTAATAACTGACATGTTGAATCATGTCGTCATTGCCTGCAATTTAATCTTGTAAACTAGTATAGCTACCTACCACAATCTTTGGAATCAATTTTTCTTTTTGAGAGCTATATCTTGGCTTATTTGGGATATGTTTTCTCAACATTTGCATAGTTACATTAACATACATGTCTTGGCTGATTGCTGCACTTAGTGTCAAAAGTTTCCACTGTCATTGCTGCTTTGCAGCTACCTTTAAAATACTCTTATCATAATTAATCCATCCAAACTTATAGATTGTGACATAAAGTAACAGATTGGCCATTAGGATTCTTTATAATAAAGAACAATAATATTGGCCGTATGGATTCTTTATAATAAAGAACAATAATAACAAATTATAGAGTATAGAGGGTGACTTATAAGGGATGCATTTTTTTTAAATGGAGGAGGAGAAAGCACAAAATGGATTAATGTTAATCAATAGAGCTGGAAGGGAGGTCTTCTAGTCCAACCCCCTGTTCAAGCAGGAGACCCTATACCAGTGATGGCGAACCTTTTTTTGCTTGGGTGCCAAAAGGCGCATGTGCCCATAATGCAATGCCCTCCCCCCCACGCATGTGTGCACAACCCCCCCCCGCACTGCCTCCCCCCTCCGCGCATGCACGCGGACTTCATTGAAGCCTCCGGACTTCCGGTAGGCCCGTTGTGCTGTTTTTTGCCCTCCCCAGGCTTCAGGAAAGCCTCGAGCCTGTGGATGGCGAAAAACTGGCCTAACGGAAGTTCATTTCCGAACTTCCGGTAGGCCCTTTGGGTCCGTTTTTCACCATCCACAGGCTCCGGAGGCTTTCCTGAAGCCTGGGGAGGGTGAAAATGGCCTCCCCCCGCCTTCTGGAAGGCCGAAAATCAGCTGGCCAGCACACACATGCGTGCTGGAGCTGACATAGGGCAACGCCTCGTGTGCCCTCAGATATGGCTCCATGTACCACCTATGGCATGCGTGCCATAGGTTCACCATCACGGCCCTATACTATTTCAGATAGGTGGCTGTCCCGTCTTCTTAAAAACCTCCAGTGATGAAGCACCTACAACTTCTGAAGGCAAAGCTATTCTACTGGTTAATTGTCCTCTCTGGTAGGAAGTTTCTCCTTAATTCCAGGTTGCTTCTCTCCTTGATTAGTTTCCATCCATTGTTTCTTGTCCTGCCTTCTGGTGCTTTAGAAAATAAATTGACCCCCTCCTCTTTGTGGCAGCTTCTCAAATACTGGAATACTGCTATCATGTCCTCCCTAGTCCTTCTTTACTCTAGACTGCATACCCAGTTCCTGCAACCATTCATATGTTTTTGTCTCCAGATCTTTAATCATCTTAGTTGCTCTTCTTTGCACTTTTTCCAAAATCTCAACATCTTTTTTGTAATGTGGTGACCAAACCTGGATGCAGTATTCCAGGTGTGGTCTTACTAAGGATTTATAAAGTGGCACTAATACTTCCAAGTGATTTTGATTCTATGCCTCTGTTCATACAACCAAGGATTGTATTAGCATTTTTAGCTGCTGCCGCACACTGCTGCCTCAAATCAAATCAAATCAAATCAAGTTTATTACAGTCAAAGACCAGAGACCAGAATAAATAAAAACACTCAAGGAATATCTAGTTAAAAATTCTAGAATGAAATAATAACATAAAACTATATTAAAATAAAAATTTGGCTTCCAATTTGTCAGTTACACATGGCCTAACTATACTATAATATCAATCCTTAACCTCAGGCCCATAGTCATTAAATACTAAAATGCAAAAGAGTAGTAATGCAAAAGGGTTAACATTAGTTGTGTAAAATAGCTATGGTAGATTAATCATGTGTTTCTTATGAATCCCCAGTGCTGCTGTGCAGAATCTAGCCATATGCTGGCTCATACATAAATTATTGTCCACCAGAACTCCAAGGTCCCTCTCACTGTTTTTGAGCCAGGTTCCACCTAATCTGTACTTGTACCTTTGGTTTTTCCTGCCTAAGTTTAAAAGCTTGCTTTTCTCCACATTAAATTTCATTTTGTTGGATAGGGCCCATTGTTCAAGTCTCTCAAGATCTTTTTGGATCCTGAGCTTGTCTTCTGGGGTGTTGGCTATTCCTGTCAGCTTAATGTCATCTGCAAATTTGATGAGTTCCCCTTCTATTTCCTCATCTAAGTCATTTGTGAAGATATTGAAGTGTACCGGGCCTAAGACGGAACCTTGTGGAACCCCAATGCTTACTTCCCTCCATGTAGATGTAATTCCATTAAGGATTACTCATTGAGTACTGTTTGTCAGCCAGTTACAAATCCATCTGGTGGTGATGCTGTCTATCCCACAGATTGAACATGCACATTATGTCCACAAAGTGGAGACTAGTGAAATTAGTTGGAAAAAGAATGAAGAAAGCAGACTGTCTGTGAAGAATTTAACTGTTTAGATTTCTACGTAGCATTTTATATTGTCCTGGCATGGAGGAGGACCTGCTTTGCCTGCTGCTTCAATTCTATCATAGAAGACTTTCCTTGGGAGATGTACATAGTGGTATATTGTCAGGATCATAGACTGCACTAGACCAAGGTTTTATTCTACAGGACTCAGCTGGCTAAATTACCAAGCATGGTGCATCAACTAGAGTACAGGTAATCCTCGACTTACAACAGTTCATTTAATGACCGTTCAAAGTTACAACAGCACTGAAAAAGTGACTTTTTCACACTTATGACCTTTGTAGCATCCCCATGGTCACGTGATCAAAATTCAGATGCTTGGCAACCGGTTCATACTTATGACCGTTGCTGTGTCCGAAGGTCACGTGACCACATTTTGCAACCTTTTGACAAGCAAAATCAATGGGAAAGTCAGATTCACTTAACAACCGTGTTACTAACCTGTCAACTGCAGGGATTCACTTTACAACTGTGGCAAGAAAGGTCATAAAATGGGGCAAATCTCACCTAACAAATGTCTCACTTAACAACATAAATTTTGGGCTCAATTGTGATCATAAGTCGAGGACTACCTGTTCGGGGTTCGTTCAGTATTTTATGCTAAGTCACCAATAGGAAAAAAACTACAATAAGGCTTAGTCCATAACGCAGCCATGGGTGGATGTTTTACATAAGAAAAATAAAAATAAGTCATTTTGCCTGTAAGATTTTATAATTGCATCTAATTATATTTTCATCTGAGTGAAGCTAAAAATGCCACTGATCCAAATCAAGATGTTATGAGATACATCATAAGATATGAGCGAATGGTAAAAGAATATTCATGCTTTAATGTAAGCAAATTCATAATCATAATTGGTCCATAATAAAAAAATCCCTCTGTTTCCAGATCTACCATGTAACATGCCTTTCATCCAGGAGTGGGTTCCTCCCGGTTCGGACCGGTTCTATAGAACCGGTAGCGACCCGCTGGTGACATCACGATGACGTCACCGACCCGGTTCAGTCAGTGCCGGTCCATGGGCGCCGCCATCTCTTTTTTTTATTTTTTTTTGAATTTTTTTTAAAAAAATTCCTTCTGAGCATGCGCAGAAGCCGAGTTCCGGCACTGTGCATGCGGTCGCCATCTGTTTTTCGGCTTTGGTTTTTTGCCACGCGGTGCAGGAGGAAGCGAACTGGCAGCGAGGTAAGTTATAACCCACCCCTGGTTTCATCAATGGTAAGATCCGGTTTGTTCCATAAAGTCAGTGTAGCATGAAATGAATGGATTGAATTGGAATTTTTTGGAAATAGTATGCCACAATTCCCTAGTGACATGAATTATATATAGTGTATTTTGTATTATGTGCTCAAAACAGTCCAATGACTTGAAAGTACTATGTTTGAATATAGCAAGAAAGAGCCTCAGGAAGAAAATTTACACGAAGTGAAACCTCTGAAAATTTGGCGATAATCACAAAATATGCATAGTATTGTACTTCAAGATCTGGAAAACCAAAGCCCCAATCTTTAGCTAGGAAGCACATCATTTCAAGTATATCTTCAGAAATGAAGAATCTTAGGAAAATCTCCAAAACTATTTAGTGTCTCCCCTAAATATATGGAAATTCCATAGAAAATTATTCTGGCAATTCTACTCATGTCAAGATTATAGAGCCTATTCCAAACAATAAGGTGTAAAGACTCAAATCTGTCAAGATCTAAGGGAATCTCTTCATATTTCTTATTGATATTTCATATAATTATTTGATAAATATGAAAGGGAATGCAAGTAGTCCTTGACTTATGACCACAATTGAGCCCAAACTTTATGTTGCTAAGTGAGACATTTGTTAAGTGAGTTTTGCCCCATTTTACAACCTTGCTTGCCACAATTATTCAGTTGCTAAACTAGTAACACGGTTGTTAAGTGAATCTGACTTCCCCATTCACCTTGTTGGAAGGTCACAAAAGGTGATCACATGACCCTGGGAGACTGCAACCGTCATACATGAGTCAGTTGCCAAGCAACTGAATTTTGATCACGTGACCATGGGGATGATGCAATGGTTGTAAGTGTGAAAAACTTTTTTTCAGTGCCATTGTAGCTTCAAACGGTCCCTAAATGGACTGTTGTAAGTTGAGGACTTCCTGTATTTCAAAGTTAATTCAGTAAATAGAAAAAAAACAAATTGCTCAGTGCACTGCATACATAAACATTGCCTATTGACCTACGTTCTGATGTAGACCAGTTAAAAGTGACCCATAACTCACCCAAGCACTTTGATCAAATGCCTCAAGTGCAGAGGATAAGGTTCAGTAATAAAGAATAAAATATATTCTGACATTGTCTAACAGCATAGGCTAAAGGTTCTAAATAAAAACCAAAGAAGAAAGGGAGCATCCTTGCGTGGTACTTTTATAGAGTGGGAAAGGTGAAGGGAAAAAAACACTGATCCTGACTTTAGATTTAGAGGCTGCGTAAATGAATCTAGGCCCATTTTATAAATCTTTTGGGAAATCAGAATTTAGATAAGGTGATGTAGTGTACATAGCCTAGAGATTTTATGAGAAGCTTTTTCCACATCCAGTGATAGAATTATGTCTTGTTTTTTTTCCTCTTTATTCATACAATAAAATCCACTATCAACCAAATATTACCTAATCCAGCTCTAGTTTTTAATAATGCTGCTTTGCTCATTCTTGACCATGGACAAAATCACTTGCTGAAGTCTGTCAGTTAAAGGAGTGGCTAAGATTTTAATATCTATAACGATCAACATGTACAGTGGTGGGCTGTTGCCGGTTCGGACCGGTTTGGGCAAACCGGTAGTTCCGACAATCGGCTGGCCCCGCCCACCCGCCCCTACCCTATCCTGTCCTATATTTCCTCCTTTCTGGCTCAGCTGATTCACGCAACACAGCTGATTTCCAAGCGTCTGCTGTTCTACTTACCGGGGCTGCCTTAGAAGGTAAGCAGCTGAGCTTCAAATTGCTGCATTTTGAATGTGAAGCACGCGTGCGTGTGCGAAGCGCCCTATCACCGAACCGGTTGTTAAACCGGTTGCAGCCCACCACTGAACAGGTATATAATATTTACTTTCTTCTGTTATCCTTTTACCCCTTAATTAAATAAAGACCTACAGAAGAAAAGGAGAGAGAGAGAGAGAGAGAGAGAGAGAGAGAGAGAGAGAGAGAGAGAGAGAGAGAGAGAGAGAGAGAGAGAGAGAGAGAGAGATCAGTTTGGAAATCCCAGCAGTATGAATTGACTGACATTTGCAGTGAAGAGTTTTGTGACAGACCAGTAGTAGAGTTTTGTGATGGGACCAGTAGTAGACCCACAGAGTGGGTCTCCTCCAGGTCCCGTCAGCCAAACAATGCCGACTGGCGGGGCCTAGGGGGAAGGCCTTCTCTGTAGGGGCCCCCGCTCTCTGGAACCAACTTCCCCCAGAGATCCAAATCATCCCCACCTTGCTGGCCTTCCGAAAAGCCATCAAGACATGGCTCTTCTTGCAGGCAGGGTTCTGAGACAATTTTACATCTGAGGTCTCCCCCATGTATGTATGGTGTTGTATGCTTTTCCTTTTAACTTTTTAAAAATCGTTTTTAAAAGTTTTTATTCTCTGGTGTTCTTTAAAATGCTGTACGCCGCCCTGAGTCCTTAGGGAGTAGGGCGGCATAGAAGAATTCCAAAATAAATAAATAATAAATAAATAAATAAATAAATAGAGCAGAGCTTGGTTTCGGCAGTGTGAACTAACTTGTCTGTGATTCTGTAAGGAAGGTAAGAGTGGTAGAGGTTGAAAAGCAATAACTGGGAATGCTCAGAATCTGCAGATTCCTTTCCCCAAATTTGCTTCTCCACGCTTACTCATCCCTGTTTTTTTCAGACTTTGGAAAAAATGCAGAGGAGAGCAACTAAGATGATTAAAGGCCTGGAGACTAAAACATATGAAGAACGGTTGTAGGATTTGGGTTTGGCTAGTCTGGAGAAAAGAAGGATTAGGGGTGACATGATATCAGTGTTCCAGTATTTGAAGGGCTGCCATTAAGAGGATGGGGTCAACTGATTTTCCAAAGCACCAGAAGGCAAGAAAAGAAACAATGGATGGAAACTAATCAATGAGAGAAGCAACCTAGAATTAAGGAGAAACTGCCTAACAATGAGGACGATTCACCAGTGGAACAGCTTTGCCTTCAGAAGTTGTGGGTGCTTCATCACTGGAGGTTTTTAAGGAAAGGCTGCACAGTTATCTGTCTGAAATGGTATAATGGTCTCCTGCTGGCTGAGGAATTCTGGGAGTTGAAGTCCACAAGTCTTAAAGTGGCCAAGGTTGGAGACCCCTGTGCTAGAAGACCTCCAAGGTCCCTTCCAGCTCTATTCTGACTTGGGGCGGGGGAATGAATCTCTGTGCTCTGTCCCTATCTCACCCAATGAGAGAAGAACAGCATGTCAATTGCAAGGTTCATTGCAAAACGCATTGGGAGTCAGAAGATGAAAAGATTGAAGGCATTTCAGCAAATATGAAAGGAAAGAAGGTAATCAGGAAATTTGCTTTCCTATTCTTGGTATAAGAAGGTTTCTAGCATTGCAGGGAGCAAGAGACTCCGGTTACATTCCTCTTGACCATACATCATAACTGGAAATCCTAGGAATCTATCTCTGTCACTTCTCAGGGCTGCTAAAGCTCTGTGTGCGTCCATGTGGGTGAGTGATTCTGAAATAAAATTTCATGGGTCTCTATGCTTGTCAAACCGGGTTACCATCTTTGTTCCCTTTTGCAGGAAGCAAATGTAAATTCATCTGGGTGCAATATATTTGTGTCCTGTCTTAAAAATATTTTTCCCATTCTTATCCACATTGTAACTTACGAGTTCTGTAAAACATTCCGGTCAGAATAATTGTTTGTCTCCAAGCAAAGGACAATTGCCATGAGGACGATCACTGCAATATCTGGAGTCGGTTTCCTCTCAGGTCTGATTGGACAAACATAAGACAAAAGTACAAGAACGAATGTCATAAAAACTTCACCCACCCGTTCACAGGAGCAGAATGATGGTCGTGATGAACAACCCAGTTGAGTAGTGAGACAACTACCACTAGCTTTCTCTCCGAGTGGGAAACAAAGGCTGCCTTTATGAACGGGAAAAGGATACAGATGGTGTTTGCTACTCGGTTGTTCAACCGTAGGGAGGGGTTTGATTTTCATGTACTCCAGGAGTAAGAGTTCAGTCATCTCCCTTGCTTCAAGTATGGTTTGTTTTAAGCTATGCAAGGGGGAGGCAAAGTGCCTATACATGAATGTTTGCTTCTGGCAATACCGCACATGACTTCAATGTTCTCATGTTCGTGGAATCTCGCATGCAAATAGAGATGCCTGCTGAACTTCAAAGTGTAATTTTAGTTCAGGCCACTTCACTATGTGCATCTTGTTCTGTCAAGAGCAAAGGCATAACTTTGCTCACATGCCTACAACTCAGTTGTCGAAAGACAAGCTGCTGTTCATAACCACTGGTTGTTAAGTCTACGGGCGATGTAGTGTAGTTTGTGTTGACAATGGAAGTTTACATAATTCTCTGCAGAAATCAGGTTGAAGCTGAGGGCTCTCTCCTACTTTTATTTTGAAAAAAGGGTGGAAAGAAGATAATGGTGTTAAGTGGACATTTTTGGCTAAGGAAATGGGTTAGATCTATTTTTTTTATCTGTACAAGTAGTTTTCAGCTTATGACCACAATTGAGCCCAGAATTTATGTTGCTAAGTGAGGCATTTGTTAACTGAGTTTCGTTCCATTTTATGACCTTTTCTTGCCACATTTGTTAAGTGAATCGCTGCAGATTTTAAGCTAGTAACAAGGTTGTTAAGTGAAACTGGCTTCCCCATTTGACTTTGCTTGTCAAAAGGTCACAAAAGGGGATCACATGACGCTGGGACGCTGCAACTTTCACAACTATAAACATCCGAATATAAAATCACATGACCATGGGGATGCTGCAATAGTCGTAAGTGTGAAAAATGGTCGTAAGTCACTTTTTTTTAGTGCCATTGTAACTTCAAGCAGTCACTAAACGAACGTTTGTAAATCGAGGACTACCTGTAACATAAAAGGGAGGAGAGACCTCTGGTTGTGTTTGACAGAAATGCCAACTCTTGAGTAATGCCATGGAAGCTCTCATTGTGCAATTAATATCAATTCTATTGGCAGGACAAAAACATTTTTTGCCAGCCTCCCAGGAAGTTTCCACAATTAAATGAAAATTTAATTTAGGGAGTCAAACTATTCTCCAAAGCACCTGAGGGTAGAACAAGAAGCAATGGGTGGAAACTAATCAAGGAGAGAAGCAACTTAGAACTAAGGAGAAATTTCCTGACAGTTAGAACAATTAATCAGTGGAACAGCTTGCCTCCAGAAGTTGTGAATGCTCCAACACTGGAAGTTTTTAAGAAGATGTTGGATAACCATTTGTCTGAAGTGATGTAGGGTTTCCTGCCTCAGCAGGGGGTTGGACTAGAAGACCTCCAAGGTCCCTTCCAACTCTTGTTGTTGTTGTTATTGTTGTTGTTGTTGTTGTTGTTGTTGTTGTTGTTTATTCACAAAAAATGTAATACACAGCAAACGAGATTTATATGCTGGATTTCGTATCACTATATCACAAGTCGAACACTTCCCAAGCGTCTAGGACTGTGTGATGTATTTTCGTATGATGCGGGCAGATCCAAGTACGGTGGCCTTTTGCAACTGACAGATCGTGATTTTGTCAATATTTATTGTTTTCAAATGCCGGTTAAGGTCTTTTGGCACAGCACCCAGTGTGCCTATTACCACTGGGACCACCTGTACTGGTTTATGCCAGAGTCGTTGTAATTCGATTTTAAGGTCCTGATATCGGTTAAGTTTTTCTTGTTGTTTTTCATCAATTCGACTGTCACCTGGTATGGCGACATCAATGATCCACACTTTTTTATTTTCCACAATCGTGAGGTCTGGCGTATTATGTTCCAAAATCTTGTCAGTCTGAATTCGAAAGTCCCAAAGTATTTTGGCATGTTTGTTGTGATGATGATGATGATGATGATGATGATGATGATGATGATGATGATGATGATGATGATGATGATGATGATTATTATTATTATTATTATTATTATTATTATTATTATTATTATTATTATTATTATTATTATTATTATTATTATTATTATTATTATTATTATTATTATTACATGCTGCAGCAAGATGTAAATAAAAGAACCAAGTGTGGCACAATCAAACCCAGTCTTGGCTTATGAAACCACGTGCATGACTTTACTCAAACATTTCATCTCTGATCATCTGGGGTTCAGTGTTCACCTTCAATAAAGTTCATGATTCTTTCTTTCCCAGGGCTGTAGATTAAGAAGGAAGGAAAGGCACAGGAAGAGACCTCCAGGCTCCAGCCAGCTTTAAAAAACAAAGAAACATGTATTCAATCCGTTTTTGGGCTCCATGAATGGTGAACATCATTTTCCTCAAAAAAATTAGGAGGTGCTTTATGCAGCTAGGGGGAGAGAAGTAATTTTATTTTTCATATTTATTTATATCCCGAATTTATTATTTTTATAAATAACTCAAGATGGGGAACATACTTAATCCTCCTGCTTCCTATTTTTATCACAAGAACAACTGGGCTGAGAAAGCATGACTGGTTCAAAGTCATACCTAAGATAGGACTATACATTCATAGTCTCCTGGTTTTTAGGATAACACCCCTCCCTCTCCCTCTTTCCATAAAGTGAATGACTTCTCCCTCCGTCTCTCTCCCTCCCTCCTTCCTTCTCCCTCCCTCTCTTCCTCTCCCTCTCTCCCAATATTTCATTCTACAACATGAGTGACTTGCTGAAGAAGACTTCTCTAAGCTCACCTCTGCCTCATGCTCAAAGTAACTGGACAAGGTACTTGTTTTTAGCATGGCCAGGTATTTTCTTCTGTAAACTGAACATTTTATAACGGCATGGCAGTTCTTGAGAGAAGACTTTCTTTTCCTTTGACCATGAATTAAAAAAACCCCCACAAATATGCTTGCTGTTTTTCCTTTCAGATTAGGAATCTATTTTAGAGTTTCTTGATTTTCAGATTCTCTAAATAGAGGAAATAGAATTAAAGATTTTGGCCTCAAATCAGCTGAAGTTAAGTTTCAATTATTAGTGAGGATTATATATATATCTTTGAAGCATCTTTTTTCATTAAATTAATATTTTACCTTTCCTCCAGGAGCTGAAGCTATCCCACAGCAATGTTCTGTGGTAGTTTGGGATGTTTCAGTAAATCTCCTTAGCTGAGGCTGGATCTGAACCAGCCATACCCTAGCAATTTAAACATTATACTATAATGCTTTATTGAATTATTTTTTCCATGGCATGGGGGTCATGGTGATCTAGTGGTGGAGACACTCGGCTCCCACTTGGAAGGTTGAGAGTTCAATCCTAGGTAGCAGCAGATGTTTTTCTCCTAGAGTGCAAAGAAAAAATATCTGCTGCGAACTCCATGTAGGCATCAGGAAGGGCTTCCGGCCAGCAAACGTTCAGCTCCATCCAGTCACCCCAACTCTACCCTGAATTAAGGGACTACAGCAGAGGTGGGTTCCTACTGGTTCAGAACGGTTCTATAGAACCGTTAGTAACTTGGTGGCCTGGGTCACTGGAACTGTATATCTCCACCCCGTGTCAGTTCAGTTAAGCAGTGGATGTGATGTGCCAGTGCCTGGACGATGTGAGGATCTGGATGGGAGTCAACAGGCTCAAACTTAACCCTGACAAGACCAAGTGGCTATGGATACTGCCTCCAAAGGACTATGTTGTCTGTCCTTCCTTGGTTCTGGGGGGAGAGAAATTGACCCCCTCAGAACGGGTTCGCAATTTGGGTGTCCTCCTAAACTCACAGCTAAGATTAGACCAACATCTGACTGCTGTGGCTAGGGGGACCTTTGCACAGGTTCGCCTGGTGCACCAATTGTGACCCTACTTGGACCGGGAGGCTCTTCTCACAGTCACTCATGCCCTTGTCACCTCACGGCTTGATTATTGCAATGCGCTCTACATGTGGCTACCCCTGAAGAGTGTTTGGAGACTACAGCTGGTTCAAAATACAGCTGCGCACGCTGTTGTGGGTGTGCCTAGATACACCCACACTACATCTATTCTATGCGAGCTGCACTGGCCACCCATTGGTCTCCAGACGCAATTCAAGGTGTTGCTGATTACCTTCAAAGCCCTATATGGCTCAGGGCCAGGGTATCTTCGGGACCACCTTCTACCACATATCTCCCAGCGACTGGTCAGATCCCACAGGGTTGGTCTGCTCCGGGTCCCATCAGCAAAACAGTGTCGACTGGCGGGCCCGCGGGCGAGAGCCTTCTCTGTGGCTGCCCCGGCTCTCTGGAATCAACTACCCCCTGAGATCTATACTGCCCCCACCTTACTGGCCTTAAGGAAAGCCGTAAAGACCTTTCGACAGGCCTGGGGCCAATGACCATATTGTAAGAACTAGTGAGGTCGGCCCATGAACGAATGGATGGTTAAATCATTTTTAATTGAAATTGTATTTAATTTTGCTCTTTTTAAAGATTTTTTATATTGATTATGTTTGTATTTGCTGTGAGCCGCCCAGAGTCCCTGCGGAGTTGGGCGGCATAGAATGCAAATAATAAATAAATAAATAAATAAATAAATAAATAAATAAATAAATAAATAAATAGGCAGCGACCCAGGCCTGCCACACCCCCAAGCCTGTTCTCGGCACTGCCATAGGCACCGCCATCTTGTTTTTTGCTTCTGCGTATGTGCACAAGCTTTTTTTTTAGTGCTGCGCATGCACGCGTGCACGCGCAAAGTGCGTGCGGGGCACATCCCTGAGCAAACTGGCAGTAGAAGAATCCAGAACCCACTCCTGGACTACAGGGTCGTAAAATGGAGTTTTATTGTTTTCTGTGGAACAGAACTAATCTTCCATGCACTGATATATGAATTTGTAAGTCTATAAGAAAATACTCAATTATTTAAAAGACACATAGCTGCTTACTAGTAACAATTGGCCAATAGCCTAATATATTTATTGAACTCTCAAAACATGTTACAGGTAGTCCGCAACTTACAGCCACAATTGAGCCCAACATGTAGATTGCTAAGTGAGACATTTGTTAAGTGAGTTTTGCCCCAGTTTGTGTTGTACTTCATGACAAATGTATCTTTTCTTTTATGTACACTGAGAGCCTATGCACCAAAGACAAATTCCTTGTGTGTCCAATCACACTTGGCCAATAAAGAATTCTATTCTATTCTATTCCCCCTTTTCTTTTTTAGCATGGGAAAATTGTCATGGGCTCCTCCAAACTAAGCCAGGAATGAGGTGCTATGTAATACTTAGCCTTTACCCGAAGGTGAGTCAAATTATTTCCCACAGAGGAAAGAAAAGAGCTATTATAGCAGTCTTCCTCCAACTTGACCTTCTTGGCAAATTGTTTCAAAGTCATAATTTTTACCAAGAAAACAGCTTAAAAACTGATTCGAGATTTGTCCTCTGTTTTTTTTTTGTAGGGGGAGGGTTTCTCGTGCTATAAAAGGGGCTTCTGTTTTTCTATCGCATTCCCAGTGTGTTTTAGTTATAGCAATTGCAATAGCACTTAGACTTATCTATCGCTTCACAGTGCTTTACAGCCCCCTCTAAGCGGTTTACGGAGTCAGCCTCTTGCCCCCAACAATCTGGGTCTTCATTTTACCCACCTCGGAAGGATGGAAGGCTGAGTCAACCTTGAGCCTGGTGACACTTGAACTGCTGGCAGTCGGCAGTCAGCAGAATTAGCCTGCAGTACTGCATTCTAAACACTGCGCCATCATGGCTCCTTTAGAATTTCTTTTCAATTTCTTTGGATGGTATTTCTGAGTTTAATGCTTGATGCCTGGTGGCACAATGTGCTGCTGCTGCTGAGGATGATGATGGTGTTTAATGTTTTTCCATTCAATGCATTTGTTTATCCCAGTGTCTTAATCTGAAAAAGTTGCACAGGATAAGTGCAGTTTCAGGGCTTCTCTGAAACTTTATTTCCAGTGTAGTAACTTAGGGAGGTTATAAACTGATAAATAATTGACCACATCATTAAATACCTACACTCAATTGACTAAAGTAAATACAAGAACCCCAAACCATTCATGAGAATCTCTCTCTCTCTCTCTCTCTCTCTCTCTCTCTCTCTCTCTCTCTCTCTCTCTCTCTCTCTCTCTCTCTCTCTCTCTCTCTCTCTCTCTCTCTCTCTCTATCTATCTCCCACAGTATTTGTTTCCAGATAGTAAGTCACCTGTGTACCAAGTTTGGTTGAAATTGCTCGAGGCGTTCCAGAGTTATGCTGGAACACACACACACACACACACACACACACACACACACACATCCTTTATATATATAAAGCATAACTCTGGAACACCTCAAGCAATTGCAACCAAACACACACACACACACACACACACACACACACACACACACACACACACACACACCTAGGGGTGCTAGGGGTGTCTTACCCCCACAGTATTTGTTTGCAGATAGTAAGTCATCTGTGAGGCTGTGTGGAGCCTCACCTCCAGACCTGCAGGGAGTCTCACGGCCGCCTCCGGTGCCATTTCAGGAGCTGTGCAATGAGCCATTCTCTGGCCAGCAGAGCAGCGATGCATTGAGCAGCCACGGTTCCTCCATCGCGGCAGGCTCTGTCTGGCTATCCTTGAGTGATGCTTAGCTCCCTCCATGCCAGCCAGCCTTCCTGCCAGGGTCGCCGCAGCGCAGCCCCGGGTGACACCCACCGCCGCCACCTGCTCGGCTTCCTCTGGCTGCTACGGGAGCCAGGCGCCACAGTAGTTTCTGAGCAGCGCCGTCAGAGCGCCCTTTGACAGCAGCAGGGGAGCTCCGCCACACCCAAGAGGGGGCCCCGATGGTGACAGTGCTTGCTGGCCCTGCTGCGGGGGACAGGCAGCTGAGCTGAGTGGCAGAGGCGTGGCGGGCCTGTCATCTGTGTACCAAGTTTGGTTGAAATTGCTCAAGGCGTTCCACAGTTATGCTGTAACACACACACACACGCGCGCGCACACACACACACACACACACACACACACACCAGTGGTGGGTTGCTCCCGGTTCAGCCCGGTTCTGCGAACCAGTAGCACCAGCAGTGGGAGGCACCACCCACCCACCCAGGATGCTTCTGCGCATGCAGAATATAATATATATTATATAGATATAATAACTTTGAAAGCTTCTTTGCCTTATTATGGCTGAACCTTACTTTATATTTTGTTGCTCATTCACCACCTAGTTTGGCAACTTTACTGTTAGGTAGTTTGTCCTTTTCTTTTGTTACTGCATATGCCTGGATAGATCTCAAAGAACAGTTTGCATTTCATTTCCTAGCAATTTACTGTGAAATATTTGGGCACAGAATAAACGTTGCCCCTCTCAATGTTCTTTTCATAAAGAATTAAACAATACACAACTTTTATTAGAGTTCTATATTCTTCTTCCCTTTCTGCCTTTGCAGGGAAAGCATTAACTTAACCCCCCGAATAAACCATTCTAACTATTTGATTAATAATTTTCCTTTCTCAGATAAAAATAAAATAACAATGAAGTAACTCTTAAAATAACTGCGTTTCTAACCAACCATCTTAAGTAGCTTTGAACGCTGTCATTGCTCGGCATTCTTTCCCCTTCTTCCTATAAATCTTCAGGACATTAATCCATCTTCTTGTCATTTTTTTAGTGGGGGGTGGGGACAGTGCCTAATGTTGCCGCCCCCTCTGAATCTTTAACACAGTGCATTCTCTTTTTTGTTGGTAAAAGATTTAGCATCCAAATAGTGTGCTGGGAAGGTGAACTCAGAGAAGACAGTGGTTAAAGAGAACAATAATAGAGAAAAAGCCAACAGTGCTTCCCTATAAAATTAAATTACTCTTAATGTAATACAGCAAGGATGAGTGTTCTTTATAGTCTATTCTCTTTCTGTTTACAATTGGGCAGCAATTGGTGCTGGTACTTTAGGGGCCTGTGCAAAGCCTGAGATTAATGAGATTGTGGGAATGCAACCTATGTTCCCCTATCCTATGGGATTAAATTGGGTTTCAGATTAATGAACATCTAGAGCAGAGGTGGGTTCCTGCCGGAGCTGTCCAGTACACAGCTCCGGTAGGGAGCGGCGGATTTCACAACCGCTCCGGAGCCCTCTCTGCCAGTGCACCCGGCATGTCGCCATTTTTTTCCTGTGATTTTCGAGTGATTTTGCTTCTGCACATGCGCGGAAGCAAAATCTCACCAAAATCTCATGAGCGGACGCGTGTGTGCGCAAGATTTCAGTGAGATTTTGCCTCTGTGCATGCACGGAAGCAAAATCGCGCCGAAATCTCGCGTGCGCACCCCCTCGCAAGATTTTGTAGCAATTTTGCTTCCGCACATGCGCAGAAGCAAAATTGTGCGAGGGGGCGTGTGCACATAGTGAGCGTGCACCCCCCCGAAGCGTGGAGATGTGCGTGCATGGCTCCGGCAGCAAGGTAAGTGAGCAACCCGCCCCTGATCTAGAGGTAAACGTCAAAAAGGAGATCATAAATTATATTCTTTGCATTATATTCCCCACCTTCACTTAGCTCTCCTCTAATCTTCTCAATGAACCCTGACTTTCTTTGGAAGGAGAGATACCGAAGCTGAAGCGCAAATACTTTGGCCACCTAATGAGAAGAGAGGACTCATTGGAAAGCACCCTGAGGCTGGGAAAGATGGAAGGCAAAAGGGTGAAGGGGACGACAGAGGGTGAGATAGTTAAATAGTGTCATTGACGCAATGAACATGAATTTGGACAAACTATGGGAGATAGTGGAAGACAGGGGGGGCCATGCTATGGTCCATGGGGCCGCAAAGAGTCAGACTCAACTTTCCAACTGAATAACAAAAAATCTTCTCAAAATGGTTAACAGCTCCATAGCTCTGCTCCAGTCCCAGAGAAACAAAAAACCTGATAAGCCTAATTTCTGCTCTCGACAGCTTTAGGGCTGGAGTAAATCCTGCTTGAGCAGGGGGCTGGACTAGAAGACCTCCAAGGTCCCTTCTAGCTTCTATTCTATTCTATTCTATTCTATTCTATTCTATTCTATTCTATTCTATTCTATTCTATTCTACTTTACTCGACTCGACTCGACTCGACTCGACTCGACTCGACTCGACTCGACTCGACTCGACTCGACTCGACTCTACTCTACTCTACTCTACTCTACTCTACTCTACTCTACTCTACTCTACTCTACTCTACCCCACTCCACTCCACTCCACTCCACTCCACTCCACTTTACTCCATTCCATTCCATTCTATTCTATTCTATTTTATTCCTGTCCTTGCCACTTAGTGACTGTTCGTTTTTTCACACTTGGCTTTATTCAAAGCAAGCCGATCTGGATGGAAGGAATGGAGAACTTTTGTTCTACGGATGAAGTATAAGACACCAGTCAGCATTACGTTATGGTCATGCTTTCCAACTAAGTTTAAAAAAAATAATCTCCCAGACTTTTTAGAAGGGGTGAAATTGAAAGAACGTAGGTCTTATATTATTAACGCAAGTGCTCGTTGCTTTATCCTAAGGTGGATGTAGAGCAGATAGGCCACCCAGGCTCTTCAAGTAGATAATGCAGTTGACTGGTAGGATATGCCCAGCTAAGGATGACATGACTGCTGAGTCAAGGGAAGAAAGCTTGACCTGAAAAACACATCAACAGTTTCTTCTAAGTAACGTTGTCTGTGAATATCAGTATACTGACATGCACAGTTATGAACAGCAGATGGTATTTATATGGTTGGTATTTTTTTTAAAAGATCTACCAGACTCTAGTCTCATTTAATAAAGCATGTGTGGTGTATGCGAATGTGTGTGCCAGCATTTGATTTATTCTCTCAACAAGGAGAACCATATTAATATTAAAATGGTTATCTAATATTTATGACAGACAGACAATTAATAGGCAAGTTTAGAGGGGCATGACATGTGAGTTCTCAAATGCTACCAGATTAATAAAACCATGACGGTATGAGCTTCAGGGAAGAATCACATATAAATATTTGTCTAGTTTGATTTTTGCCTTCCCCTGCTTACAATTTTTGAGAGATATAGGGAGTATTATCTCTGGAAGTCTTAGCCATTCTGGAGGTAATAGTCCAGGGGTGGTATTCACTTACCTTCCCTACTGGTCCGCAAATTTTCACGCATGTGCAAAGCCTTCTGCGCATGCGCACAGCCTCAAAAACGTGATGTGCTTATGTCTGGGTGGGTGGGCGGAGCCACCCACAGTCAGCACTACTGGTTCGCCCGATCCGGATAGAACCAGCTGAATACCACCACTGTAATAGTCCTACTGCTTGGAGAGAATACTAGTTGGAACCAAGGTGTAAATGCAGTGAAACCAGGCTGTAAAAGTAGCACCCTCAAGCAAAAGGGCCCCCTTCAAGCTTCTCCTTGCTTCCTACTCCTTCAACTAATCTGATCCTATGGGATTTCCAACTGGCAGTGCCCCGTTGAATAGCATCTCTGCCCTTGTGTAAGTCAAGTGAATTGCATTATTCACCATGTTTTCCGCTGGCCCATTTCCAATGAGATCAGGGCCAAAGTGTTGATGGCGGGAGAATTCAAGGTTTGGATCTTGAATAATTGAATTATTCTCTTTCAGATGTGTTTTGCACTGTTAGTAGTCATGGGCTACTTTTTTGGGGTTATCCTTTAATGGTTGACCCTTTTGCTCCTCCCCTCCCCTCCCCTTCCCTTCCCTGCCCTGCCCTCCCCTCTCCCCTCTCCCCCCCTCTCCCCTCTCCCCTCCCCTCCCCTCTCCTCTCCTCTCCTCTCCCCTCCCCTCCCCTCCCTTCTCCTCTCCTCTCCTCTCCTCTCCTCTCCTCCTCTCCTCTCCTCATTTTCTTGTATTTTATGCTATGCTATGTTGTTATGACCTTGGATCAGTGGTGAAATCTACTTATCTTCCCTACTGGTTCAGAAGTGCGTGTGCGCGCCACTGACGCGTGTGCTTTTTCATCCTCTGCGCATGTGCAGAGGGTTAAAAACAAGAAAATGGCAATCTCCGGGTGGGTGGGCAGAGCTTCGTGCTGCCGCTGCTACCAGTTCTCTGAACCACTGGCGGCCGCTGTAACCAGTATGCCTGAACCGGGCCGAACCGGTAGCATTTCACCCTTGGTTCAAACTCTAGACCAGGTCTGTAATAGAAGCCAGACTCGAATAGTAGTTCAGAACAAGAGTGAGGGATGAACCAATGCTGCCTCCTTCACAGCATTCATACAGAATGGGAACATATCATATCAGCATTTTTGCAGCCCTAAGACTTTCTGGTAATTGAGTGGGAGACATATTTTGAAGATAGGGGGTGTGAGTGTTTCACACATGTATGGCTGTAGGTTAGTGCCTGAGCTCTCACCACTGGGGTGGTGCTGGGGCCATCTGAGAAACTTGCCTTGGACCTTAAGAAGGGTACCTTAGATAGAGGAAATATACTTTAGGAATCTCGCAAGCCAGTTCTCATAATGTTTTAGAGGAGCTTCTACAGTTTATGATTTAGAGCATCTTGTTAACCTATAATTATGGTTTGTAAGCTATGGTTTGTGGTTTAGTGCAGACAGATATAATTGTGACTTAGCCAATGATCCATGATTTACACCGTGATGGCTTAATATTGAACAGGCGAGCTCTCTGATTCAGCAATACTGAGCAATGAATTTGGAAGTTCCGAATTCAGGCCACGAACTACGAGTTGCTATCAGTAAATCACTGTTGTTCAGTTTCTTATCTGAAAAAATGGCATCAAGGCTTAAAGACTGCCATGGTGCAGAATGCAAAGCTACAGTGCCAATCATCAATGACAATTGCGATTGTATTATGTAAGAAGAACCCCAAATGGATCAAACACAAATTGAAGCTGTTGATTTCCCAAGTTGTGGAAATACAAAATTAGGAATTACATGGAATTTGGCTTTCTGAAATGCCATAACAATTTTTTTTAAAAAGCCTTTATCAATCAAAGCAATGTGAACATTTCACTGCTGAATGAATCACTTTTTAATGATCTTCTTCTCAACCTTTAACCACATGAGGTGGCTGAGAGACCACACAGATCTCGTGTTTACTTACCAGGCTGCTAGACTGTTGATAATGGTTGAAGTGCTTTCCATATACTGTAAATCTAGCAGCTTTCTCTCTCCTCTCTCTAGCATGTTAAAGCATTCCAGCCCTTGCAAATAATAAATATTAATACTCCTGGATGCCTAGCCAGCTATTACTTTCATATCCTTTTATGTTTCTTTTATTATTAGATAATGGTTCTGTATAAATAAAATGCCAAAGTATTTTATAGCTACAGTTGTAACTATGTTTGAATACAATTATTGATCACAATGCATAAGTAAAATTCACACCTACAGGAGCATTATTCTCAGTGGCCTGACTCATACAAAACCATAGTGAGATTAGGTTGGTTTTGGTTTACTACGCTGTATGAACCTAGATGTTGTATTTTGATAAGCGTGGTTTATGGCTTAATATGTTCCGTGTTTCAGACTGTAATTCATGCGATAATGTAATATGTGAAATCAATCATAAAGGAAAGGAGAAACAAAAGAGAGGAAAAGAAGAGGAAAAGAAGAATAACTCAAAGACCCTTTTTCTTGCTTTCATAGAGAATTTGTGAATCGCTTGTGCTGATCAGGGTTCTCCAAAGGAGGGATCAAAAAAATGAAGAGGATGGCCACAATCAAAGCCCCACCTTTTTAGGTGTCTCATAGGCATGACGCACATTAAAAAATGGTGAACCTTTAATCACACAACTAGTACTGACATCTTGGCTTTTTGGACCATATACGCCACTCCTCCCAAGTTGATGGAGCAATTATTTTATTTCTCTAAGAGAAATTCGATTTGGATGTTCAATTTTCACAAGAAATTCAGAAGAAATTATCCCATTGCATTTAGAGGACGTCTCCCTCACTAACTGGTCATTTGGTTAGAAGCACTGCTACAGGACAACTTCTCAGTTGTCTGGAAACTTTATGACTCTGATCCCACAACATGAACAACTCAGCCCTCCCGAAATTATACCCACCGTGATCTGTAGGGTTGGGTTGTCAGTGTCATCATTTTTACAGGTTTCCCAGCTTCTGCAAGGAGGGTGGAATTGCTATGACTTCTTCCCCACCTCCTTTTTTGGAGGCAGAGGGCGTTGCAAGCCCACATGGGATTCAGTCAGGGATGGGCTTCAAAAATTTCAGCAACGGGTTCACTGCCCGGTTGCTGGGTGGGTGTGGCATGGTGGGCGTGGCCTAGTCAGCGTCCTGCAACACAGCATGGGGGGGGCATTTTTGCCTTCCCCAGGCTCCGGAGGATTTCCAGGAGGCCCGTTTTCCCCCTCCCCGAGCTTTTGTGCGGGCCCTGCACTTACCTCACATCCAAAATGGGCCGTGTGGAGACTCCTGGGAGAGGCAGGGTAGGGTGGGAGGGGCAGGGTGGGGTGGGAGGGGCAAGACAGGGATGGGATTTGGAGGTTCTCCAAACCGGCCATAACATTAGCTACGGGTTCTCCTGAACCCGGGCGAACCCATAGCAGCCCACCCCTGGTTTCAGTAGGGTATTACCTTTCATATGGTTTTATAGGAGCTGAGATAGCGCAGTGGTTAAAAGCAGCATTGCGACCTTCAGTTGATTGATAGTTTAGCAGTTCAGCTGTTCAAATCTCACTAGGCTCAAGGTTGACTCAGCCTTCCATCCTTCCGAGGTGGGTAAAATGAGAACCCAGATTGTTGGGGGCAATATGCTGAACTCTGTAAACCGCTTAGAGAGTGCTGTAAAGCACTATGAAGCGGTATATAAGTAAAGTGCTATTGCTATACATTTTTATTCTTCCATTCTTCTGTGATATGGCTATATGAAGGAAGAAATCCAAAACAGCCCTAGATATGGAGTGCTTGAAAAATCCCCATTTTTAACAGGAGTTTGTTTTGATGCTGGAGAAGAAAGAGTTAGTTATGGCCAGGCTCACCAATTCTCAAATCAGGTTCAATCCTGTTCACGGCTGAGTTTTCTTTTGAATAAAACATAACCCCTAGTGTAACAGCTGAATGGGCCGAGGAAATAGAAAAACCCAGATTTCATTTTTTAAATAATTTTAT
The DNA here is from genome assembly GCA_023053685.1 of Diadophis punctatus similis. Taxonomy (NCBI): domain Eukaryota; kingdom Metazoa; phylum Chordata; class Lepidosauria; order Squamata; family Dipsadidae; genus Diadophis; species Diadophis punctatus. The sequence goes on along the minus strand of JALIGW010000034.1, from coordinate 5,105,230 downwards.
TAAAACTGGTTTAAAAGAAGGCAAGAACTACCGTATTTTTGGAGTATAAGACGCACCGGAGTATAAGACGCACCTTAGTTTTTAGGGAGGAAAATAGGGGAAAACAATCTGCCTACCAGGTATTCATCTGGCTAGCATCCTTAGTCTGGTCAGCTTCAGCACATTATTTTATCCCCTGGTTAGGACTTAAAAAAACCTTCTTCTAAGAGAGTAACAATGAAAGAGCCTGCAAGCCAGTAAGAGCTGGGAAGATCGTTAGCACCTAGTTAGGGCTAGAAAAAAACTTATTCAGAGCAAGTAGAGCAATGAAAAAAACCCTGCAAAGACTTAGGGCTGGAAAAACATTCTTCTGAGAGAGTAACAATGAAAGAGCCTGCAAGCAGGTAAGAGCTGGGAAGATAGTTAGCACCTAGTTAGGGCTAGAAAAAAACTTATTCGGAGCAGCTTAAGCACATTATTTTATCCCCTGGTTAGGACTTAAAAAAACCTTCTTCTGAGAGAATAACCATGAAAGAGCCTGCAAGCCAGTAAGAGCTGGGAAGATAGCACCTGGTTAGGGCTAGAAAGAAAACTTATTCGGAGCAAGTAGAGCAATGAAAAAAAATTCTGCAAAGACTTAGGGCTGGAAAAACATTCTTTGGAGAGAGTAACAATGAAAAAGCCTGCAAGGTAAGAGCTGGGAAGATCTGTTAGCACCTAGTTAGGGCTGGGAAAAAAAGCTACATTCGAAGTATAAGACACACCCAAATTTTCAGCCACTTTTAGGGAGGAAAAAGGTGTGTCTTATACTCCGAAAAATACGGTAATATAAATCAGTATACATTGAGAAAAAGAAAAGGAAGAGATCAAAGAGAAAGCTAAAAGTACAAGAAAAGAAAAATGTAAAAAGAAAAGAAAGATACAAAGATACAAAGTAGCAGCTTCCAATCTCTTTTACAATCATAAATTTACCTCTTACTCCATGCTTACAACATAATTCTCTTTTTTCCTATAATCTATTATGTCTAATTATCAAAACCATAAATCATAAATTCATTTTTTTCTGGCAGTCTATAAAAGGATTTCCACAGAAATAAACAGGTATTTTTCTCTGATCAAAGAAGTCAATTGAGCTATCTGTGCAAGTTCCATCATCTTCTCCAACCTTTTCTCAGTCTTCTTCTGCATAGCGCCAAATCTTTCCATCTTTGTATATAATAATCCTGCTGCAGTTATCATGGATAAAAACGAAGTTCTATGACCTTTTTTCCAGCTGTTTGTTCATTAGTCCCAAAAGAAAAGAAAACACTGGTTTCAATTGTATGTTAATGTTTAAAATCTCTGACTCAATCTACGTATTTGAATCCAGAATTTTCTAGCTTTTTTACATCCCCACCAAACATGATACAATGTTCCTTCTTGTGATTTACAATCCTCGTGAATAGAACCTTGCAAAATTATTTTCAGTCTATCAGCTGAAATGGTTGTGAATGACTTGTAGTCATTATTCGATAATGATATCAGCCTAGAGTTTCTTGTTAAAGTCAAATCTTGTCCCTCTTTAAGTCTTAGTGCTCTATTGGCCTCTTTCCAATTCTCTGGCACTTTTCCTCCTTGTGGGATAAAATTCATTCATATAACAATTAAGGAAGTTTCTGAAGTTATGAAAAAAAAAGATTAAACTAGGAAAGGTGTCTAGATCAGATGGATTATCAGGTTCTTATTACAAATGTTTTGAGGATGAACTTTTACCGTCCTTACAAAAAAATTGAATTGAAAATGGAAGCTGAGAAATGTTAGTTATCAGGCATGTGGTCCTTTAAAAATATTGTAATGAGAAGTTGCCCTGTCACGCTGAGAATGTGAAGACAAGTATGCTTAGGAGATAAAGAAAGTCTTCTGTAATGTAAGATAATTATTGTAATAGACAAAACTTTGTTTTATCAGCTTCCTTGGCACTCTGAAGTGGTTTTTACCTTGTCATTTTCTGATGTTAATAATATGATTTATCAGGATATGAAAGCACTATGTATTTAAGATCAAGTACCGAGTGTTAAAAAAATAATATTTTAAGTTTGAATAATACAGAGGTGGATTTCTGCACACTAAAATATGTACTATTAGTGGGAGTGTGGCAGACTTTTGCAGATCTGGGTGCATGCAAATGGATTAATTGGAATACATTTTTCATGATTACACAGCTGTAAAAACAGAGCTGGAATTCACTTTTGTGATGTTGCTACTGGTCCAACCAAACTACCGTATTTTTCGGAGTATAAGACGCACTGGAGTATAAGACGCACCTTAGTTTTTGGGGAGGAAAATAGGGGAAAACAATCTGCCTACCAGGTATTCATCTGGCTAGCATCCTTAGTCTGGTCAGCTTCAGCACATTATTTTATCTCCTGGTTAGGACTTAAAAAAACCTTCTTCTGAGAGAATAACAATGAAAGAACCTGCAAGCCAGTAAGAGCTGGGAAGATCGTTAGCACCTGGTTAGGGCTAGAAAAAAACTTATTCAGAGCAAGTAGAGCAATGAAAAAAAATTCTGCAAAGACTTAGGGCTGGAAAAACATTCTTTGGAGAGAGTAACAATTAAAAAGCCTGCAAGGTAAGAGCTGGGAAGATCTGTTAGCACCTAGTTAGGGCTGGAAAAAAAAGCTACATTCGAAGTATAAGACGCACCCAAATTTTCAGCCACTTTTAGGGAGGAAAAAAGGTGCGTCTTATACTCCGAAAAATACGGTATATATATATATACTATATTATATATAGTTTAGCAACAGAGTGGTTAATGCCTGGAACTCACTACCTGACTCTGTGGTTTCGTCACCAAACCCCCAAAACTTTACCCTTAGGCTGTCCACTGTTGACCTCACCCGATTCCTAAGAGGTCAGTAAGGGGCGTGCATAAGCGCACCAGCGTGCCTACTGTCCCTGTCCTAATGTTCCCTCTTATCAGTACCCATCTTATGTATATAAACAATGTTATATCTATGTATATTACCAACACGTACTTGACAAAATAAATAAATAAAAATAAATAAAATGAATATTTGTAAATTGCCTTCTTGTCAGACAATTATAGCTGTCAAAATGCATTGGTTGCATTTTAGGTTTATATGGCTGGCATAAGTTTTAACAATCCTGGTATCCCTGAGTGAGACAATATATTTTAGCAATATATTTTATGTTTAGGAAAATAGCCTAGTTAGAATTTCTTTATGGGTCTCATTCAACAACTACTTTGATGCCTTCGCTTTTATTAAATTTTAAGGGTGAAATTGATATAATAACAGAATTATACACACACACACATACACATACACATACACATACACACACACACACACACACACACACACACACACACACACACACACACACAGAGGGACAGAGGGAGGGAGAGAGAGGGAGGCAGGCATATTACCGTAAGTGCTTTGTTAATGCAATTCAGAATTTGAATTCTGCACAATCAGAATGCGTGAAATTGGTCCTGCCCGTTGCATCATATCCTAGCTACCTGGTATTCTGTCTTCTACATGTTTGGCATGGCTGGACTACATTGAAGACTGAAGTTGCATTGGATATTTGTGTAAATATCCTATGCACCTTAGAATTCTGGAAGATGAAGATAACACACTGAGTCTATGTACCAGTTCAAAAGAAAAAAAAGCTTTCTTCAGAAGAAGCTGCACTTTCAGGTTGATGGTCTCTACAGAAATCGTTAACTAAGATGCAATGGCAGAACAAGACCAAAGGGATTGCCCCCATTTTCCCCACTTTCATAGTTCTATTGTAAATAAGACCATATATTTTCCCAATACAGAATATTTAAGACCAGAACTACAAGGCAATGGTCCATTATGTTCTGATGTTATTCCTTTATTACTGTAGTGGCCAAAGTGTTACAAGGACTATAAAATAAGCTCATAGGTTCTGCCAGTCTTTTATCAACTGCTGCCTTCATATCCATCCTTGGGATAGTAGAACCTGGCAATATTCAAAGGCTTGAAATAGTCATAAACATTTTAGATACTGATAAAGGAGAATATTTGTCCTTCTGGGTTGAAATGAGGGATCCTTGGTACTCTCGGAGATTGATTGTTTTCTTGTCAACATTTCATTACCCAAACTAGGTAACCTCATCAGTGCTGCACTGCTGCACTGAGGTTGTTACCTAGTTTGGTAATGAAACATCTGCAAGAAAGCAACCAAACTCAGAGAGCACCAAGGACCCCTTAGTTCAGATACTATAACCATCAGTATTTACACAGTGCTGTCACAAATATATCCAATACTGCTGTAAGTGAAATTTCATTTCTCACGTAATTTTGGACTTGCAGAACAGGGGCTGAAATGATTGACCTACCACCTATGATTAACAATGTATTTATATGTGGGACACTGAAAAAAACAAAAAAAATATAGATGTATCTAAAGTGGCAAATTTTTAAGTGTAATTTCAAACAATAAATGCTTATTAACTCCCCATCAAGCCACTGGCAATTTCAAATTTCTTGGTATTGAACAGTACGTTCATTGCATTCAATATTTATACCTTCTCCAATAAGAAATGTGATTATTAACCCCTTCTGCAAATGAATAAAAACCTTCCCTTCTCATCCAGTTTTCACGAGGGTTGGAGTAGCTTGGGAATTTCAGTTCTAAAATATGTCACCACAGAATGTCACCAAAAGCCAAAAATATTATACCAAGTGTGCTGTATGTACGATCACATACAATGCATAATCAATGATTTTGGGAAGTTTAGCATGTAAAGATCTGAAATGTTCTTGTTCATCTTAAATGGTTTCCTTTCAAACCACCTTTTTTTAAAATCCACTCAAGTCTTTGAGTTCAAGGGTCATGCTTGCACACAGATTTCTCATGTAAGTCAAAAGCAGCATAGGGCTTGGACCTATGTGCTGTTCTTATTGTGGTAATCTCCTGTTGAGCAGATGTTAACAGAGATTCATTCATTCATTCTTTTGGCGGTTTTTAAACTTGTAGTGATAACCCCAGTGTCCAGCTGGCCTGCTTTTCCTATTGCAATAAAAAGTGCTCTAATGGCCCACAGCAGTACAAGATGCCAAGAGATGCTCAGATGAGATAAAGTTGGACCTTTGTTATCTCTTTGGCTTGATAAATGGGAACATTTAATCATTTTTCAATGTTATAAATAGAGGAAGTTATATTTGCAAATTATTTACGAAACATTTAAGTGAGTATCAGGATTTCCCTCCAAGTACAGCTGAGTGGAAAACCCTGATTCCGGTTATCTTTTTTTTTTTCTTCCCCTACTTTTTTTTTGTCCACTCTTTTGAACCCCTCATCCCCAAGAGTCCTCATTGCTAACTTGAGAGACTGTGAAGTCCCTCCCTAATGTACTCAGCCCTCAAGAGATCAAACAGGAAGTTGACAGAGCAGAGTAGGCTACACTTGATGGATGAATGTGTATACATAAATCACTTCCTCAAAGAGAAATTGTTCCAACTCACTCACTGGCAATGAACTGCAAAGGACACACACCGAAAAAAGGCTTTCCAAATGAGAAAAATAGATTAAGTTTCTGAAAATTGACAAGTTAAAAAAAAAAGTATGTTACAGTAGCTGAATGAGGAAGCAACTGGCTGAGGACTATTCTTTACTGCAGCCTAAGCTACTGGTTTTCCATTCTGTTCTTGACTGTTTCTTCTTAATCCCAAAATTCTATACTGGGTGGCAATGGAGATGGGTTGGTGCTAAATCTGGACAATGGCACCAGTGGACCTGAACATCTATTCCAGTGGTGGGTTCCTACTGGTGCGGTCCACTCTATAGCACCGGTAGCGACCCACTGGTGATGTCACAGTACCGGTGCAGTCGGTTGCCGGTGCATGGGTGCCGCCATTAAAAAAAATTTTTTTTAAAAAAAAATTTCTTTTGCGCATGCCCAGAAGCCGAGCTTCCGGCACTGCGCATGTGCTGCCTTCCTACCCCACAGTGAGTCCAAGCAGGGGAGGATGGCTGAGGGAGCACGTGAGACGCTGAAAGAACGGGCGGCAGGAGCTATCTCCATTCCCCTCCCTTCAGCAGTCCAAGAAGCCACGAATGTGCAGTGATGATCCTAGGCATTTTCGCACGTTTGAGGCTTCTCGAGCTGCTGAGGGGAGGGGGAATGGGTGGCAGGACCTATCTCAGTTCCCCTCCCTCCAGCAGTCCGAGAAGCCATGCCCACCCGGTCACATGGCCAGCAAGCCACGCCCACCAGGTCACATGGCTGGCAAGCCACACCCACAAAATAAGCCACACCCACAGAGTGGTAGTAAAAAAATTAGGAACCCGCTCCTGATCTATTCCCCGGCTTATTGTTTTTCCCATCCTGACAAGAAAGGCAAGTTTCCCTGCCTGGCTCCTGGTTGGAAAGATCTACCATTGCTTGCCTTTTCTTTTAAGGAATAGTCCTCTTCTCACTAGTTATTATTACTTTCCTTTGCTTTTTCAGATATTTACATACTTGGATGCCTTCACACCTGATTCCCACATAATCTGTTTTGATACTAAGACCCTTTCCATTAAGTAAGCTCATTGCTCTGATGCTGTAGCAATCAAATTAAAGGAACAGGTTGTTCTTTGAGTCCGATAGCCTTCTATACATCCAAGAAAGCTTTGTAGCATGAAAAACTGATAGCTCAACTTCATTGAAACAAGGCAATGTTCCTACATTGAAATTTAAATATATATTTTTTTGAAAAATAAAGGAATGGGAAGGCAAGTACTATGGACAGGCAGTGAGAAAGCACCCTTCACTCACCTTGGGGGGGGGAATCAAAAGGATGTTCAGTGAGAGATGTAAAGGTTGAAGGTAGCAAGAATGCGAGAGCAGATGCTATCATCCTCTTCCGATTCTAAAGTTGAGGATAGTTCATTGACTCAATAGATCATTGTTGGGTCAATGAATTTTTGTGACCAGCAGAGAATATAGCAACCTGGACCAAATGGCTGCCCAAGACAAGAGCCAATAATTGGAGAGAAGGACATGCCAGACACTGCAGCCGATGGTGCTAGAACAGAACAAAGTGGTAAAGATCGTCTACTTGAAGACCCAACATGACCTGGGTCAAACAGTTTTGAATGGAAAACATGGGCAGAGGCTGCATTTGCAAATAGCCTGCAAGAGAGCGGTTTGTAAGGATGATGGGTCAAGCAGAAAGTGGGGATCTGCCCTGAGAATTTTATGTCTATTTGTACACCGACCAGAGTCACTCTACTGGGAAGATGGGTGGACTCTAAATATGCTATATAAACAAACAGACAGACAGACAGACAGACAAGCAGGCGAAATATACTAATGTTACTTGTTCACCTTGATATAGCTAAAAAAATTTCTAAGGTTTGTTCGACACAAAGAGATTTTGTTTGTGTGACTATAAACAAAGGATATGCATCAGAATCATCCCAAATGGGGAAGGTTTATTTGGTGGATAGCGAAATATGGATTTGAGATGAACAAATGAAAGGAAACCCACGCCATAAAATAAGCAACAGTACAAAATAAAATACGATCACTCCCATTTCCCTGAAGTTTTCCATTTCTCCTCCCCCTGTCCCAACTACCTAAAGTCTTTGCCATTACTTGTAATTAGACTCAGTTATTCCAATTCTACAATTTCTTAGCTGGCTACTCCCATATTCACTATGCTACAAGGGATAGCTGAGCCAAAGAGAGAAATCCAATGAAAAGGAGGGCATGGCTAGGTCTCCTATTAGGCAAAATTCAGATATTCAGATTAGCAGAGTTGGAAGGGACCTTGCAGGTCATCTAGTCCAACCCCCTGCCCAAGAAGGAGACCCTACGTCTGCCTCTACTTAGGATCGAACTCACAACCTTCTGATTGTGAGGCAAGAGCTCCACCTCTAAACCACAGCAGCTGGGCTTAAATGATTGGTATGTGTGGCATATCCCCGCTGAGGTAACCTGTTGCCTTCAGCAGCAACAGAGGGCCTTGTCCTGTTGCCAATACTGAAGGACAATGCAGGTGCCCTTCCATTTGGCGCCTTTCTAGAATGAGAGAGAACATTCTCTTGTTTTGGTTCTAGGCAGCAAAATGTCTTGGACTAGCCTGAGGAGAGAAGGCAAAGGAAGGGAAGTGGGGGGGGGGAGAAAGCCAGTAATTATAGAAGCTCCCATATCCTTAAATATTATTCATAACCTGCAAGTGACTGCCTGTTGAGGGTTAGATTGGAAGGAAATACCTTGCAGAGCATGTTGATTCTTCTCTCTGATCCTTATGCATTCAGCAATGGGGATTTATATATTTGGTGCCATTTCGACATTTGGGTGAGGTATGCTCCTTCTCCATTTGAGTACAACTCTCTGCACACTAAGTATGGATTTTCAATTCAGTTCTTTTCAGGGGATCTAGAACACAGAGGGGAGAGCCAGTTTGGTACCGTGGGTAGTGGTACAGACCAGAAACTGGGAGACAATGAATTCCAGTCCTACTTTGGGCACAAAGCCAACTGGGTAAGCTTGGGCCAGGCCTTCTCTCTCAGCCTTTGGAGGAACGCAAGGGACAACTACTTCCAGAAAACTTCCAGGACTAATCCAGGCAGTTGCTAACTTGAAGGCACACACACACACACACACACACACACACACACACACACACACACCCCAACACTAACTTAATGAAAAGAAGCACTAGGGGTGACATGATAGCAGTGTTCCAATATCTCAGGGATTGCCACAAAGAAGAGGGAGTCAAGCTATTCTCCAAAGCAATTGAGGGTAGAACAAGAAGCAGTGGGTGGAAACTAAACAAGGAGTGAAGCAACTTAGAACTAAGGAGAAATTTCCTGACAGAACAATTAATCAGTGGAACAGCTCACCTCCAGTAGTTGTGGGTGCTCCAACACTGGAGGTTTTTAAGAAGAGATTGGACAACCATTTGTCTAAAATGGTTTAGGGTTTCCTGCTTGAGCAGGGGGTTGGACTAGAACAGGGGTGTCAAACTCAAGGTCTGGGAGCCGGATCTGGCCAGCCGGGTGCTTAGATCTGGCCCACGGGGCCATCCTGGAAACAGAGAAGGACTGGCCCGTGGTGCCTCTGCCAGTGAAAATGGAGCTCGCGAGGGCCATGGACGGCCCTCCTGAGCTCCGGTTTCACTGGCAGAGGGTTGCAGGAGGTCATCGCAGCTGAAAACAGAGCTCGGGAGCCTGTTTTCGCTGGCAGAGTGCTCAGGCCACCACAGGCACTCCCAACATGAGTGATATTGAGCTGGCCATGCCCACTCTGGCCACGCCCACTCTGGCCCCCCGAGGTCAAACACAACCCTGATGTGGCCCTCAATGAAATCGAGTTTGACACCCCTGGACTGGAAGATCTCCAAGATCCCTTCCAAATTAACGCAATGATGGTTTAATTTAGGTTTAACCCATGTATGGTATATAGGCTTGTTTCCTAGATAACACCGCCCTTAGCTGAAAAGTGTTTGAGGACTTCCTATCATTATATTTGCATCTGCTTGATTTCTACACTTTTCTTAAATTTAAATCACGATTTCTGAAGCTATACAACTACTTGGACCTGGTTCCACAAGAAGTTTCTCCAAGCTACTAACCTGTTCTCCCTCCCTCCCTCCCTCCCCACCCTCTCACTTTCCTATGTTCCATTTCTGGCAGCTGCTTCCCCTCTCCACTACATTCAGCCCCCAGGTCTATAATGAAAATGCTGACAGATCCCTCCTCACAGCGGCATTAGCAAAGGCTGTTCTAATAAAGTGTATCTTTCAGTATGGATGTACACAATAAATTGCTATTCAAAGCTGAAGCCATGTCATTTCCTTCCCGAAACAGCAGAGAACATAAGAATGTCTTTGTGTTTCAGACAAGCAGTGATTTGGCTTAGTTCATTGTGTGGGTAAGTAAAAAATCTTTAGTCAGCCTCCTGCTTTTTCCTTCTTAGTCTTAATGCCAACAGTTGTTGCAGCTTTGAAGATTTCAGTCCAGAAGTTCAGAAGAGTCAATCCAGAGTGCTACATATTTCTCACACTTGATCAAACTGAAGCTTCTAGATTTTTTTTTAATGTATCAGACAATAGCACAAAATTATTGGACAAAGGCCTACACAAAAGCACCTATTACATATGGCATTTGTTGGGAGAGTTAATTCTTCAAATGCCTACTTTGGTAATAGAAACAATCAAAACAAAAATACATTTAGAACCATGTAATATCTTGCTGGAGGCCAGGCTGGTATGTTTTTGATTATAATGCTTCTGACCCTCACCTCAAAATCCTTTTGTGAAATGCCTTTATTCTAGATAACCTACTGACTAGCAAATGATCTAGGAGATTTCACAGCACATAAATTAATAGCTAATACAGTTTTCCAAATTCAGACTCCATAATTAGAAAACCAGTTATACAATGTTCAATTGATAGCAGCACCTATCAAAACATTAATAAACATAATTAAAATCAGATTATATGGAAAATCATTTCAGTTAAGACTGAAATTACTTTTATGACGAAAGAGAAGTATAAAAAATTCTTAATTTTTTGGGACTGATTCCCTTTCCTTCCAGGAAAATAATAGGTTTCTATAATTCTTTTATAGTGAGTACTGTTATCACATATATGATAACAAACTTATTTCAAAATAGTCTCATTAAATTGAATACAAGAATAAATGCATAGTGAATTCTTATATAAACCATAAATACCAATGTCATTATGTACTTTTCTTCTAGGATAGGCCGTTTATCCATCTAGTTCATTTCATTTCATTTCATTTCGTTTCATTTCATTTCCTTCCTTCCTTACTTCTTTCCTTCCTCTCTCTCTTTCTTTCTCTTTCCTTTCCTTTCCTTTCCTTCCCCCTTCCTTCCCTCCTTCCTTCCTTCCTTCCTTCCTTCCTTCCTTCCTTCCTCCCTCCCTCCCTCCCTCCCTCCCTCTCCTTCCTTCCTTCCTTCCTTCCTTCCTTCCTTCCTTCCTTCCTTTTAGCAATGCCATTTTGGATTTCATAGAGATGTAACTCCTATTTATTTATTTATTTATTTATTTATTTATTTATTTATTTATTTATTTATTTATTTATTTATTTATTTATTTATTTATTTATTTATTTATTTATTTATTTATTTATTTATTTATTTATTTATTATGGTGTTCTTATATGCCGCCCAACTCCTGAAGGACTCAGGGCGGCAGATCTATTTAGAAATGCTAAGGATTGACCCGGAAACCTTTTGCATTTAAGACATATGCTGTACCATTCAGATGCATTCCTTTACTCAATGTATCATAGTAAAATTCTGCAGGAGGGTTGGAGGGTACATGGGTCTATCATCCATCCCAACTGCCTGATAACAATACTGCTTGTTTAATGGCTATTCACAGTTACACTTGTGATAAAAAAAGTAACTTTATCATCAATCTTCCCATTGTGACCTTCACAGTAAAGCAAAGGACAGCTGAAGTAGGATTATAAACATTGTCACAGTTTCATTTAGCAACTACTTCACTTAACAACTGAGTTGTAGATCCGAATTGTGTTCATTAAATGAGGACCACCTATACTGAGTTAATGTGGTCTTTATGTTCCAAACTGTGAATAATGTCATATCTTCATCTGCTTCCACTGATCTAAGAATGTACAAAATAGACAATGTGTTGTATGTTTTAATTAAAACTGAACATTACTAGAAAGTACTGTATTGTTTATTTTATTATGTGAATGAACTGTGAATAAGTGTAAATAAATGCTTCTTATTAAGGAATATTTCTGCCCATTTGTTGAATAGTACATTGGGCTTTCCATCAAAATGGTTCAGCTGAATGCATGATCATGTGCCGTGAAATAAAATGAATTGGGGGGGAATTATTCATCCACACTATTTTTAGTATATTATATATTTTTTTCATAAAGAATTTGGGGATTAATTCAAATAATTGTAGTGTACCAACAATTAATTGTACTGTACCAACAATGACAAACTTACATGTGGGTTAGAAGTTACATTTTTTCATTATTTCAGCATTAGTAACTAATGAGCAGTCCTTGCTTTTCTTTTTGTGTCGTTCTTGACACGTTAAATATTTCACACAATGCCAAAATGCAGCTATAATTTATAGGCAGCACTTTGATATCATACTTAGGTTTTATTTGCCTAGGATTTCAGCTCATTTGGCTAGCTGTAAACATAATTACTATTCTCCCATACATCTTCTTGGTTCGTAATCACAGCGATGTATTAGGAATGCACAGAGATTCTGGCTGGGACAAAGAGACAGTGTACGTTCATTGTATCATATTCCATGTCTCTGTGGAAATGGTATCTGAAGTAATGTTCTGCATCATAAAATTGCATCGTCCTAATTCCCATACGTCTTCAGCTCATTAAATGTGGTTGCTGGATCCAGGGGTTAAAACAGATTGTCTGAGACAGACAAATGGAAGGTCTCCTGGGGCCATCCAAACATCCAGGGAATTTAGGAAGGAAGTCTTGGTTATCCAGCCACCTAAAAAGACCAGAAGGCTTCCTGGATGCGCTTTTCAGGAAAGCTGCAGAGTACTTCATTACTGGTTGTCTAAAACAGCAATAAATTAACATTCAGAATAATTTAAATGTGCTTGAAGCTAATATTTTGAATTATATGTCAATTTATGCAACTAACAGAGTGACATTATTACTGTTCTTATTGGTTTTATTTACAACTCTTGATGCCTTTTAAGTGGAGTTCTTTATCTGCTACTCTTGCAAATGAGAGAAATGAAGCATTAGTACTTAGACTTACAGTATTTTTTGGACTATAAGACGCTCCGGACTATAAGAAGCACCTAGATTTTGGGGAGGAAAACAAGAAAAAAAAATCTGCCTCTGCCTCCCAGCATCCATCCAGTATTCATCTGGTCTGTTTGCCACAGTCCGTTTGCTGCAGCCCGTTTGCTGCGGCCTGTTCGCCACCACCTGTTCGCCGCCGCCAGTTTGCCACCACCCATTTGTTGTAGCCTGTTCACTGCCGTCGCCTATTCGCTGTGGCCCATTTGCCACCACTGCCCGTTCTCAGTGGCCCATCCACTACCGCGGCCCGTTCGCTGCAGCCCATTCACCGCCGCAGCCCATTCATTGCCGCAGCAGCGGTCCATTCTAGAACAGCTGATTGGCAACGCACCAACCCCCATCCCCCACCACAATATTCGCTGTATAAGATGCACAGACTCTTATACTCCAAAAAATACAGTATATACCACTTCATAGTACTTTACAGCCCTCTCTAAGCAGTTTACAGCATATTGCCCCCCCCCAAAAAAATTGGGTCCTCATTTTACCTATGAAGGATGGCAGGCTGAGTCAATCTTGAGCTGGTCAGGATCGAACTCCTGTCAGTGGGCACAGTTTGCTGCAATACCGCATTCTAACGACTGCGCCAACATGGTTCTTTATTCTTGCAGGACAGGCTAAGACGAACACTTACATAATGAGTGGAACAGCTTGCCTTCAGAAGTTATGGGTGCTTCATCACTGGAGTTTTTAAAGAAGAGATTGGACAGCCACTTGTCTGGAATGGTATAGGGTCTCCTGTTTGAGCTAGGGGTTGAACTAGAACAGGGGTCTCCAACCTTGACCACTTTAAGATTTGCGGAATTCAACTCCCTGTCATTCTTCCATTGATTCTATTCTGATTGATTGAAGTAGAGATGAAGTCATGCTATATGCTTTGGTTCCTGAGCTCACCTTCCCAGGGATACCAATTACCAACTTAATGTCAGGACCAGTTTAACCCTCAGACTGAAAGTTGCAAGGAAATTCTAGGATGGTAATCTAACAGACTTGATGAGACGTGATAGAATAACTATCTCCATGATTTTTTTTTATTCTTGTGAATCATTTTGGATACTTCAGTAGAACATTGGCATCAATTAAAGAATAAATATTGCTAATTATGATTTTATTTGTTTTAGAAAAGGAAGTAATTTTTCCTGACGGCAGATTATTTTTTTAAATAGGGACTACTTAAGTCGCATGTCCCATTAGGTTCAGTATTAATAATTCCCAGATAAATTATTATGCTGCCACTTCCAAAATAAATCTTATGCACTTATGTGTGGTAATTTGTACCATGTGCTTAGCTACTTAATGGTATTTTTCCACTTACAATACTAATAACTGAAAAGATACAAAATTGTTTCCTTTATATATCATCTAATGTGTACTGTTCCTAATGTTAGGAATAGCAACTGAAACAATTCTATCCACAACTTAGATTCCTTCTCTATATAACTTTTTTGCTAACATTAAAACAGAGAGAGAGAGAGAGAGAGAGAGAGAGAGAGAGAGAGAGAGAGAAATCTGGAATAATTGTGGTCCATCTTTTAACAATTTTAGATATTTAATAATGTTTTTTCAGTGAATGAAAGCTTACTTTCTAAAGAATAACAAGCATATTTTAGAACTTGGTAAAGCTTTATAAATCAATTCAGAATCCAGATCCAAAACCTGGGCTGGAAAGAATAGTACAATCTGATTCAAAGTTTGATTCAAAGTTCGAAAGAGCTGAGGTGGCGCAGTGGTTAGAGTGCAGCACTGCAGGCTATTTCAGCTGATTGCTAGCTGCAGTTCTGCTGTTCAAATCTCACCGGCTCAAGGTTGACTCAGCCTTCCATCCTTCTGAGGTGGGTAAAATGAGGACCCAGATTGTTGGGGGCAATATGCTGAACTCTGTAAACCGCTTAGAGAGGGATGTAAAGCACCATGAAGCGGTATATAAGTCTAAGTGCTATTGCTATTGCTATATAGAGCAACATTTAGAAAGAAGAGGGCTCTACCAGTAGTCTCCCATAATCTAGCATGAAAACAAAGTTTTATGACTGCTACTTTTTCAATGGAACAGGGTGAATTTTGCAGACGCACCAGGAGATTTTGAAGGAATAAAGCACACCGAATTTCACAGAAATTAGAAAAGGAGTTTTCCAGCTATGCTTTGTCAAAATCTGATTTTTTTTTTAATTTGTAAAGAGAAGACTGTAATGGTCTCGTTTTTAGGGCTGAATGTAATGAAATTTGCAGACCCTTCCATGGGGAGTATTCGTGCCACTTATCAGACAGATATATGGAATACTGCATTCAGTTTTGGTCGCCACGATGTAAAAAGGATGTTGAGACTCTAGAAAGAGTGCAGAGAAGAGCAACAAAGATGATTAGGGGACTGGAGGCTAAAACATATGAAGAATGGTTGCAGGAACTGGGCATGTCTAGTTTAATGAAAAGAAGGATCAGGGGAGACATGATAGCAGTATTCCAATATCTCAGGGGTTGCCACAAAGAAGAGGGAGTCAAACTATTCTCCAAAGCACCTGAGGGTAGAACAAGAAGCAATGGGTGGAAACTAAACAAGGAGAGAAGCAACTTAGAACTAAGGAGAAATTTCCTGACAGTTAGGACAATTAATCAGTGGAACAGCTTGCCTCCAGAAGTTGTGAATGCTCCAACACTGGAAGTTTTTAAGAAGATGTTGGATAACCATTTGTCTGAAGTAGTGTAGGGTTTCCTGCCTAGGCAGGGGGTTGGACTAGAAGACCTCCAAGGTCCCTTCCAACTCTGTTGTTGTTGTTGTTGTTGTTGTTGTTGTTGTTGTTGTTGTTATTATTATTATTATTATTATTATTATTATTATTATTATTATTATTATTATTATTATTATTATTATTATTATTATTATTATTATTATTATTATTATTATTATTATTATATTGGAACATTTTTGTGGAAAGGGAAAAAATGTTTGCTCTATTTTTAAAGAGAATATTTAAAGAGAATCAGTGTGAAGGTTAGATCAGACAAGGTTAGAAGTAGAGAGTCTTCAGACTGGATTGGCCATTACAGTACCAATGCACAGGTGACACCTGTTCTTCCACCCCAAAATTAAGATGCTCTCAGCCTCTTAAGCCACATGAGGGGGAGAAAGAGGTGAAAATCTGAACTGTGCTTTCTTATGAAGATTTGCATGTTGCACTTTTTAATTGATGGCTTTTTTCTATAACAGCTTTTTTTTTTTGGAACTTGCAGTAAAGCATGCTTATTAAAGGCAGGCTTATCACAGTCTTGGTCACTAGCTGAGATGCTTCTAGCTGTAGTATCAGTCAAGAAAAGCTTCTCAGCCAGGAGCTAAAGCCTAAGTATAATAACAGGATAACATGCAGCACTTTCTGTAAAATAAATAAATAAATAAATAAATAATAAATACATAAATAAATAATAAATGAATGAATGAATGAATGAATAAATGAATGAATAAATACATAAATAAATAATAAATGAATGAATGAATAAATAAATAAATAAATAAATAAATAAATAAATAAATAAAATACAGATAGTCCTCCCTTGACTTACGACCACAATTGAGCCCAGAATTTCTGTTGCTAAGTGGTTAAGTGAATTTTGTCCCTCTTTACAACCTTTCTTGCCAAAGTTGTTAAGTGAATCACTGAAGTTGTTACATTAGTAACACAGTCGTTACGTGAATCTTTGCTTCTCCATTGATTTTGCTTGTCAGAAGCAAAAGGTGATCACATGACCCCGAGACACTGCAACTGTCATAGGTATGAGTTGCCATTGTAACTTTGAATGGTCACTAAATGAATTCTTGTAAATCAAGGACTACCTGTAGAGTTTACCAAACAAGCTGATGTTCCTCACAAAAGACCATTATGTCCCAAATTCGGATGAAATGGTGTACTCCCCGCAGTCAACTCCCCATCATAGATCTGCAGATTGGGACTGATCCAAATTGGCCTTGCCCAAATTTGAGTCTCGGAATGTCTCTGTTCCTGATTTGTAATTCCGGAGATTTGAAGTGCTGAAAAAGTAAGTGAGCATTCCTTAAAATAAATTGGTATTGTTTTTCTAGAGCAGCAGGCTCCCCTGGGGGGGGGGAGCGATGCCAGGGGGGGCGCGTGTGACCCCGGGGAATATGCATGGTCCCTCTCGATCAATTCCCCCAGACGGGGAGTGTTTTCCCAGTTGCACGCTGCTCCGAGCCCAGAAGAGAAGGCGGCCGGAGGGGTGGGGCAGCTGCATGGGTTCTTGTTGTTCTCAGTAGGCACCACGGTAGCCATGAACGGTGTGGCCAACCTGCTGCTGGACAAGGAGGAGCATCCTCTGCAGCTGGGCGAAAGCTTCGAATGGCACCCTAAAGCCTCCTTCCACACCATTTGCTGTGAGTGCCCGGCAGAGGCGGCGCTTATGGGCCAGGCCGGCGACCCCAAAACATCAGCTTGATTAAGCTGGCCTGGCCCCGTGTCAAAAGAGGGCCCTAACCATGGTAGCCTATGCCTGCCTAACCGAAAAGAGGCTCCACTGAGTTCAGTGTGGCTTACTCCCAGGTAAGTGGGTAGAGCAGCCTTGCCCAGCCAATGGTTTGTTTGCAGCTTATAATAAATAAAATAATAAATATTAACACTAAAATTCCATTGGGGCCCAGATCGGAGAGTTGGGGGAGGGGTGAAATGTTTACTTCTTCCTAGGGGGGGTGTAAAAGAAAATAATTGAGAAGCACTGCTCTAGAGGAACAGGAGAGGCAGTAGGGCGGGGGAGAGATTTGAAACAGGTTTCTGAACCAAATTTGTGCCTCTCTCTAGTAAAAACCTGCTAAAGGTCTATTCTTAATGTATGCAACTGTTTCTGAAGTGGCAGCTCCAATCAAGCCAATTCTGTGAAATGATACTTCATGAATGGGATAAATTCTCAGCATTTGCTAAAAATGGTATTCCTATAATACATTTAGTTAGAGTTCCTAATATGAAGAAAGGAGCCAGGCTTCAGCAATCATGGGCAAAAAAATTGTTTCATTTTCCCATATCTTGTTTTCCTGTTCAATTCAATTCAGAATAGAGCTGGAAGGGACCTTCGAGATCTTCTAGTCCAACCCCCTGCAATTTCAGTGGCTTTCCAGTCTCTTCTTAAAAACCTCCAGTGATAAAGCACCCACAGCTTCTGAAGGCAAGCTGGGATGGGTCCAGCTGAGTGGGCTGCTGGGTCATCGGCTCTTTGGGCCGAGTGCCCAGTTGGTGTTCCACTTCGGCGGCCTCTTCTGCTCACACCACGCATTTGGAAGGGGAGTAGATGGTCTCGAGGTGGACCATCGTGCTGGTATTGGTAACTCCCTCCTTGGTTATCGCCTTCTCCTCCATCTTCACTGAATCTTCATACCGCCCGGATGACGGGTTGGCGCTCGGGGCTCAGGATCCCGGACAGCACCCCGGCACTCGGGGAGCTGGTTACGGTTTAAAAAGGAAATTCGGGTTAATGTCAGGGTTCCAAGTAACACCCCCATCAAAAGAAGACTCCAAGCCTTGAAGTTCCTAAAAGTTCCACTTTATTAGAGATGTCATATTGGCACATCTGGGAAAACCCGAATCTGAGAGTTCTTGATTTTCCCCACCCAAGAGAAAGTCAAAGATCCAGCCCCTGAACCCACAAGTGCATCACATGGTCCAATCAATTCAACTTCCCAACTGGAGACCACCCCCAGTCACTCCCATCCCGGTGCAGGCCAAATGTCCTTGACTCCCAAAGAAAGGAATGTTGTTATGGCTAATCCTCCACCACTCCATGCAATCCCCCCTCTCGTTTTTCCAGGCACTAAATGTGGCAGTTCCAATGAAGTTCCAGCGGTAAAGATGGCTTCCAGGGCTGACACCAAGGCCCCTCTCACAGTTACTGTTTTTGAGCCAGGTTTCGCCTAATGTGTACTTGTACCTTTTGTTTTTCCTGTCTATGTGTAAAATCTTGCTTTTCTCCACATTAAATTTCATTTTGTTTGATAGGGCCCATTTTTCAAGTCTGTCAAGATCCTTTTGTCTTCTCGAGTGTTGGCTACTCCTGCCAGTTTAGTGTCACCTGCAAATTTGATGAGTTCCCCTTCTATTTCCTCATCTGATTCATTTGAATAAGATATTGAAAAGTACTGGGCCTAAGACGGAACCTTGTGGTTACTGCTTACTTCTGTTTCTAAATTGGATTGCAAGACTTCCTCAATGACATGAAGAAATTGGTTTGACACATTTGCAGGGGGAAAAACCCCACAATAAAAAGGTTAACTGCACTTTACATTCCTTTAGAAATTGACCTTGAGGTTTAGGCAAGCTTTCAGTTTCTGAAAGTCAAAGATCCAGGCAGCAGTTCTGGAATTTCTGAGAACATCTGGGATAATAGAGATCTTTTCTGAGACGTGAAGAATGCACCAGTTCATCAAACCAATGTAGTTAAGGGAAGTTCTTATAGTCTATGATGAATGGATTCTAGTTAATGATCTGTGGATCTAGGGGTTCTCATTAAAAGCTGTTTTTATGCTCCATGGCCTTAAAGATGGAGATGGGGCCAATCCCATATTTTACTGTCTTTTATTTGCCTAACCAAATGACTCAAGCATCTGTTTATAATTCACTCAAGAGTTTTCAGAATCTTAAGGGGAAACACTAGATGAACTGAGCTGAAGATAAACTTAAATAGAGCTAGATAATTTTAAGCCCACTGATACAAACGGGCGTGGTTGATGATCCCAGTTTTTTTAGTGGATCAGTTGACATGCTGTCTCTGATGGTTTTTTTTGTGTTTTCTTTTTATTTAGTTGAATTTTAGAAAGCTATGGTTTCTACCATCTTTGCTATCACATCCTCACAATATAGAGTGTGTTATAATTTAAACTTGTACTCTCCAATATATTTCTCTATGTTTGTACAGAGAAAAGATCACCCAAGAATCCAGTGACACTTCAATCAGAATAAAGCTGGAAGGGACCTTAGAGGTCTTCTAGTCCAACCTCAGCTTGAGCAGGAGACCCTACACAATTTCAGACAAGTGGCTGTCCAGCCTTTTCTTAAAAACCTCCAGTGATGAAGCACCCACACCTTCTGAAGGCAAAGCTGTTCCACTGGTTAATTGTCCTCACTGTTAGGAAATTTCTCCTTAATTCCAGGTTGCCTCTCTCCTTGATTAGTTTCCATAAATTGTTTTTTTGTCTTTAAAACTGAAGTTTTAAACCTCTCCAAGTTTTCAATCGTTGGGTTTTTATCAGATTTCATAGAACAAATTACCTTGATCACATTCAAATCCAACTCTTGGTCAGTGCTTCAGGGCAGGGTTGGGTTCTGGTTTTCTTTGCTGCCAGTTTGCTCAGGGACGCCCCACGGGGGCACACACACATGCGCAGTACTTAAAAAAAGCTTCTGTGCATGTGCAGAAGCTAAAAACAAGATGGCGGCTCCTACGGCACCACCAGGAGAACCAGCTCGGGGGCGTGGCAGGCCTGGGTCGCTGCCAGTTCTAGCGACCTAAGGCCGCCAAGTTACTATCGGTTCTATAGAACCAGTCCGAACCGGGAAGAACCCACCTCTGCTTCAGGGCTAACTTTCCACACTGAGAAGCTTTCTCCTTTTCTGTGTCTTCATTGACTATTCACCCCGCTTCCACAGTATTTCACTGGCTATTCCAGCCTTCCCTGGATATTCTTCAAATCTATCACCTCCTACAACCCCCTACTGCTTCCTTTCTAGATGAAGCCGTTTCTAACAATCTGGTAATAAGAAGCCATCACAGGAAGGAGCAGTGCTGCTTTTATCTGTGGGAAAACCGGTTCTACAGCCCAGATGCTAGAATCCTTTAATTGCTGAAACTTGGCTGTGTAGAGGCAAGCATTGCAATCTGTCTCCCGCCGTTGCAGCCCTGGTAAATCTATATCCAGGGAAGGGTGGCCTGAACCGATTCCCATACACGAAGCTTTGTTTATCAACATGCTAGGAAGAGCAGAGCCCAAGTGTCTGTTTGAAGGGCTCTCCTTTTCATAGATTCCAAATGTTTGGGACTGACAAGTGAAAAATGTTAGATATATATATATATATATATAAATATAAATAGATATAAAACCCGAATACCCAAAGACATATACATACATGTATGTATGTATGTATGTATGTATGTATGTATGTATGTATGTATGTATATATATGTATATATATATATATATATATATATATATATATATATATATATATATATATATATATATATATATATATATATATATATATATATATATATATGTATATGTATATGTATATATATATACATATATATATATAAAGCCTTACCCCTATCAGTGGGTTTTTTAAAAGAATAGAAAAGAAAAAACACTTTCAGTATTTACTTAACCTCGTAACTCAGTTTATTAGGGAGGGTCCATTCTTTGTAGTTTAGGTAATGGGTTCACCACATGTTTATGCTCTTAAGGGCTTGGGTAAGATGGCTAACACCTATTTTTCCACCTCCTGCCTCAGAGGTTAAGACCCTGCTGTATTGCTTGGTGTAGTGCTGTGGTCCATTCCCATATATAATTACACTCATCCCCCGAGTGAAGGAAATCCCTGAGCCTTTGTACTAACTGCCATGTATCATGCCCCCCCACCAAAAGAGAAGTTGCTTTTTTTAAAAAAAATGCAATAAAACTTTCACATTATTAACTTCCCCTCTTTTTAACGGAAGACTTTTAAAAAAAGGCCATTGTACCACATTAAAGGCTTTCGCATCAGACTCACCATTGGCTAATGAGCCGCCTTGCGTCCCATGCCTCACACAACTGCCTTCAAGTGCAGCTTTTAACTTAACCTTGATGTAGTGCCAGGAATGTGCATGGATCTACTTTGATAGTAGCAAGGGAAAGCTAATCTTGTGAACATGCTTTGAAAATATGTGTGAGATTTAGATTTGAATGTTAATTAATTGAATAGAGCCTCTTCTATAGGAACAAGAAGGCATATCATCTGTTCTTAATAATAGTTTATTACTCATCGTTTCCCCTTTCACAGAGCCTTTTTTTTCATGGCTTGCATTATTGCTAATCTCTATAGTCTCATCTATTGAATTATTTTCATGTATGCAATAGGAGACAAACAGTTTGGTATAGGGGTTAAGGCATCAGGCTAGAAACCAGGAGACCATGAGCGCTAGTCCTGCCTTAGTGGTAGGAGGCGCAGTGGTGGCGCAGTGGTTAGAATGCAGTACTGCAGGCAAACTCTGCCCACAGCCAGGAGTTCGATTCGAATGGGCTCAAAGTTGACTCAGCCTTCCATCCTTCCGAGGTTGGTAAAATGAGATTGTTCAGGGCAATATGCTGACATTTTTAAACTGCTCAGAGAGTGCTGTAAAGCACTATGGAATAGTATATATGTCTATGTATTATTGCTATTGCTTAGGCGCAAAGCCAGCTGGATGACCTTGGGCCAGTCATTTTCTCTCAGCCCTAGGAAGGAGGCAATGGCAAACCATTTCTGAAAAGCCTGCCTAAGAAAACTGCAGGGACTTGTTTAGGCAGTCTCCAAGAATACGACACAGTTGAATGGAAGAAGAAAAATGTGTGATAGGAAGAGACACAGCTTAAACCAGTGTTTCTCAAATAGTGGGGTCAGGTGGTCAAAAAGTGCCATCTTTTTTCTGGAATTTTTGGGCTTTTTTTGCTTTCTGCGCATGTGCGGAAGCAAAATTTTGTGAGGGGACGTGTGTGCATCCCCTCGCGAGATTTCGCTTCCGTGCATGTGCAGGAAGCAAAATCGTGTGAGGGGGCGTGTGTACATAGCGAGCGTGCGTGCACACAAAACAAGATGATGCACGAGCAGCGCACCGGTAGGCAGGTAAGAGGAACCCGCCCCTGATTCAAAGTTACAAAGTTGAAAAAAGTGACTTATGACCATTTTTTACACTTAAGCAATTGCAGTCATGTGATCAAAATTTGGATGCTTGGCAACGGACTCATATTTATGACTGTTGCAGTGTCCCGAGGTTACGTGATAAACTTTTGTGACCTTCTGACAAGCAAAATCAATAGAGAAACCAGATTCACTTAACAACTGTGTTACTAACTTAGCTGCTGCAGTGATTCACTGAACTGTGGCACGAAAGGTCATAAAATGGGGGCAAAATTCACTTAACAAATGTCTCACTTAGCAACAAAAATTTTGGGCTCAGTTATGGTTATAAGTAGAGGATTACCTGTATTGAATACAGTGTTCATTGATATGGTGGAATTTGTCAAGAGTAAGGACCTGTGGCTTTCTAACCCATGGCTTAGGACCAGGTTACCTCCGGGACCGCATCCTCCGTCACACTTCCCTTTGACCGGTGAGGTCCCACAGAGTGAGCCTCCTCCAGGTCCTGTCAGCCAAACAATGCCGACTGGCGGGGCCTAGGGGGAGGGCCTTCTCTGTAGGGGCCCCTGTTCTCTGGAACCAACTCCCCTCTGAAATCCGGATTATCCCCACCTTGCTGGCCTTCTGAAAAGCCATTAAGACATGGCTCTTCCTGCAGGCGGGGTAATTCTGAGACAACATTACATCAGATGTCTCCCCCATGTATGTTTGGGTGTTATAGGTGTTTTAAACTGTTTTTTAAACTGTTTTCTTAATGATTTGGTTGGTTGTTTTCTTAAAATGTTGTACGCCGCCCTGAGTCCTCAGGGAGTAGGGCGGCATAGAAGAACCTCCAAATAAATAAATAAATAAATAAATAAATAAATAAATAAATAAATAAATAAATAAATAAATAAATAAATAAATAAATAAACAAACAAACAAACAAACAAACAAACAAACAAACAAACAAACAAACAAACAAACAAACAAACAAACAAACAAACAAACAAATAACCCATTTGCACTCCTCAGGTGACTCTGGGGACATAGATAAACCTCCGAGGGGCCTCAACAACTCTCTAAAAGAATGCAAATGACCAGCTGTCTGCAA
Source organism: Diadophis punctatus similis (assembly GCA_023053685.1). Lineage (NCBI taxonomy): Eukaryota > Metazoa > Chordata > Lepidosauria > Squamata > Dipsadidae > Diadophis > Diadophis punctatus. Next base: position 5,081,468 of record JALIGW010000034.1, on the reverse strand, counting down.
GGAATATAAATCCTTCCATTCGCCACCATCCAGGCAGAGCTGAAGAAGCTTCTCGGATGAGAATGAAATGTCTTCAAAGAAAAACAAGGAAATCCAGTTGCCTCTTGAAAAAGCACCTTTGAAACAATCATGACCTGGATGACTGAAAATCTCCATAGACAACAACTCCCTGAGTAACTGGATTCATGTGAATCCTTTTTAATTCTTAAGATTAAAAAAATGTTAATATCTACCTGCTAATTTTTGAACAAACCAGAAAAATTCTGGTTACCTCTAAGTGTTATTGCAGGAATTCTTGAGGTTTGAAGGAAGCAGATAGAAAGTCATACAACAACATACAGTCAAGACACTGAAATAATTAAGAACTGAAACATGAAGATTCTTGAAGAATCTTGGTGTGTTTTTAAAAGAAATTAAAACATAAAAGATATATTATGTATATATTTTATTGCTTTTGATCAGAGGTGGGCGTCACATAATGTAACAACCGGTTCACCCAGCACTGAAAATGTGAGCGCACGCGCGTGCATGCGCGTGGCTTCAAAAACATGGTTACTTTATAGGATGGGATAGCGCCAGGACGGATGGGTCCAGCCGCTGGTCGGAACTACCGGTTCGCCTGAACCGGCCAAACCATCAGCAACCCACCTCTGCTTTTGATACCATCCACAGGAACCCTGTGCTTTAGTCTTTTCAGTGATGGCCTTACTTTTCATACAGCCTACTCTCATATACAGTATTCATACCACCTTCTCTCTATTATATTTTTGAAGTACTGTGAAACTAAGATTTTTCAGAGAGATATTTGGAGACACTTTTAAGATTTTGCTGCCTGAATGGGAACACATCAGGACCTTCTTGCTGTTTTAGTTATGCTGGTCGTTTATTATGATTTAATGATACATTGACCACTATAAGTTGTTCAGAGTCTTCAGTCAGAGAGTGGCATATAAATCAAACAAATAAATAATCCAACATAGTTATTGGTTCAGAAAATCAAGGCAAACATTATGGGGTTGAACCTTAATATCTGTATTTAATGTCAAGTTTTGAAAAATGTGCCATGTGTATTTTCTAAGAACTAGTTTAGAAATCTGCATTTTGAATATATACGTTTGTTGTTTCATAAATACAAACTTAAGCAACAATATATATTTTTTTGAATCATAGATCAATGGAGAAAATGGAGCAAAAAAAATCTGTGAGGGAATTCTGCAGAAGCGCTATCAGGAATGTGGCAGATGGATTTATTCTGCTCTGGTAATGAAAGGTGAACTGAATGTAATAGGCTGTTGTAAATAGGAAGCATTCTTCCTCTCTGTTTTCTTCAGAATAGACTTCATTTAATTGCACACTGCAATTTTCTCACTTTTGAAGCTATTGAAATACACGGTACACATGCTTAGTCATCCACACTTGAAGGTACCTGCTTATGGTAAAAAACAACAACAACCTCATAATGTATACCTTCTTTGAAATAAAGACACATGGTGGGGTGACTGTAATCATGCCAATGTTCATGAGATACCTGTCAAAGATATTGACATGTATGGCAATTTCTATAGTATGACAGCTATCCAGACCTCTCATTCAGGTTAGGAAATTCCAATTTTACTTATAATTATTATATTTATTCAGATGTGTTATTACCAACCATTTACTATAATCCTAAAATCTGTACATCACAGATCACTCACTCACTCATTCACTCACTCTCTCACATACAGGCACACACAGACACAGACACACAACTTAGAGATTTTTTGACGTTCCTAGTACCAGATTTTCACATACATCTACAATTCACACAGGGAAGGAAGGAAGGAAGGAAGGAAGGAAGGAAGGAAGGAAGGAAGGAAGGAAGGAAGGAAGGGAGGGAGGGAGGGAGGGAGGGAGGATCCTCTATCAAACAAATTTATTATAGTTCCTGGACAAGTAGCAAGCATTTTGACATTTAGAGAAAGCCTCATTGGAAGAGTACATGATTATAATGTAAAAACATCCCAGTTTGATTGACAGCATCTCCAGTTTCAAAATATCAGGTACCTAAAGGATGGAAAGTTTTCTGCTTAACTGAAAGTCTCCAGAGCATCTACCAATCTGACTACATCACTCTGGAGTGGATAGGCAAATACCCTGATCTCCTGTGGGACAATTCCTTATGTTCCTAACTTGCACAAATAGAATAATAAAATATTAATTATCACGTGTGTCATCTTGGCAAGGAAAGTCCATAGCATAAGAAAGATGAAAGATTACTGAAGGAAAGAAAGCCCTTATGCATAGCAGTAATAATTGTTCAGATCAAGGTCCTGTCATTTATATGATATTCTATTATATCACAGACTTTCCACCCAGACATTTCAGGACTTGGTCTACTGAACTAGATTCCTTTTCTTGTCAGCAGCTTCATCTGCCCGGCAAGAACAGAAAGGCTAAGATTGAAATAATAGATGTGAGCCTCGTGTTGAGAAAGAGAGGAGCAGAACCCATTCCCTACACATTTTGTAGCCACTCTCTCAACTGTTCACTCAGCTGTGTGCTGCTCAGTCATACTGCATCTGTGTTGAACCCTGAAGTGTTAAATAATGCACACACAGGATGTGTATGAGTGCAAAAAGCTCAGGAGATGAGTGAATAATTAAAACAAGTATTTCTCCTTGTGTTCGTTGATACTTGCTCACTAAATTTTATCATTCTGAGGCTTCAGAAAGAGAACTTCAACCACAATTTCCCTCCCCCTCTTTGTGGGGTATTATTAATGATTGATTGCATCTGTTTACAAATTCTGCCTTAGGAATTTGGGATTCCTTCCTGCCACCCCAATCCTTCAAATCTGTTTGCATTCTCAGCTTTGTTCACACATGTCCTTTTTCCTACCTTTTTTTAAAAAAACAGGGTTTCAGATATTTTCGTATGTTATGAATGGCAGTGACTGAAATGTAACAGGGGGAAATTTTGCATCATATCTACCTATAGGCCATTTCCACCATCGTGATTTACAGCCTCTTTTAGCATCATTCAACCATTTGCAGTGGTGAAATCCAATTTTTTTTACTACCGGTTCTGTGGGCGTGGCTTGGTGGGCATGGTGTGGCTTGGTGGGTGTGGCAGGGGAAGGATACTGCAAAATCTCCATTTCCTCCTCACTCCAGGGGAAGGATACTGCAAAATCCCCATTCCCTCCCCACTCCTGGGGGAAGGATATTGCAAAATCTCCATTTCCACCGGACTCTGGAGCCAGCCGGAGGTGGTATTTGCTGCTTCTCCGAACTACTCAAAATTCCCGCCACTGGTTCTTAAGAACCTGTCAGAACCTGCTGGATTTCACCCCTGCGTTGTGGTGCTGATACAACAGCAATGAAAGCAGAGTTGATATTGCCATAAAGAGGGCTAAGAGACACTCTTAGTTTTTACAAATCGCAGGAAATGAAATAGCCGTAAGTTGAACGATTTTCTGCAGATGTTTCCATGCGCCAGAACATGGTGCTCTGTTGCAGTTTTCATAAATGTCTCAAATGCATGGTCAATTGCAACCCCTTCCTGGAAGCAAAGCTGCCCATATTAAAACATGCCCAATCAGAGCTCAGGAGTTGGACACAACTTTGTGCATGGTACTGAACTAGATGGATCAATGGTCTGCTTTGATATAGGGTCATTTCCTCTAATTTTGTGATCATTTGTTGTAATGTTTAGTCCAGGACACACAAGCACCACTGGGCTTGGTTATCAAGAGGTTCCATTTTATTAATAGCAATAGCACTTAGACTTCACAGTGCTTTACAGCCTTCTCTAAATGGTTTTACAAAATCAGCCTATTGCCCCCAACAATCTGAGTCCTCATTTTACTGACCTCGGAAGGGTGGAAGGCTGAGTCAACCTTGAGCCAGTGAGAATCGAACTGCAAACTGCTGGCAGTCGGCAGTCAGCAGAATTAGCCTGCAGTGCTACATTCTAACCACTGAGCCAGCGCGGCTCTTAATAACTGACCTACAGTTACTTTCACAAGGACAAAGTGCCTTTATCAGCAGGAATGATGACCCTCCCATTTCGGAGGCTTCCCTGGTTCCAGCTATAATCCTCAACACAGCTGGGAAAGAAGTAGGATTTCCAAAGAACAAAACATCATTATGAGCTGTCCCTCTTGAGATGAAAACCATTTGGGTGGTTTGGATCATGCTGATTCCTGGCTGGCTCTAATTTGGCTGAAGCTTCCCAGAAATCCAAGATGGCCTCATAAACGTAGAAATTCTATCGGGCAACAGGTCAGAAGCCACAGCAAATATTATTCCGATAATTAAGGTTGCAGCCATATCTTTTACTCTCTTGAATTTCAACTGAGAGCCTTTTTCTTCCCACCCTTTCCAGAAACCCTCCTTTCTAATTTGCACATGGTATGCTAGGTGGCAGCTGGTTATTTACATTTTCAACATTCCTGCTCTGGGAAACTTTAGCTCCCAATTTATCTCTCTTGTTTGCTCCTGAATGGGCCATTAAGGCCACTGGCTTTAAGGAAAACTGGTTCTATGCAGAGCTGAAAACTGCCAAGTATCTTTCTTCCCCAATGAAGGAGAGGGGGATATGGCTGATAACAAGAAAGCATTTCTCTGCATGTGCATTTAATAGCGGTATATCTGGCAGCTAACATTCTAGGTTATTGCATATTGGTGCTGACATAACAGCTAATTCAAAACACCATACTTAGATTGCCAGAAAGGTAAGCTACTTGACATATATTAGTCCTGTTCTGAAAAAGCTAGATAAGCTGCCTGTTTGCTGTTGAATTTAGGTGCTTATCATTATCTAGAATATAAGGCTCCCATTGAGGCATTTGAATTGAGGCCTTTGAACTATGGTGCTGGAGAAGACTCCTGTGAGTCCCTTGGACTGCAAGGCGATCAAACCGGTCAGTCCTAGAGGAGATCAACCCCGACTGTTCTTTAGAAGGCCAGATCCTGAAGATGAAACTCAAATGCTTTGGCCACCTAATGAGAAGGAAGGACTCACTGGAGAAGAGCCTAATGCTGGGAAAGATTGAGGGCAAAAGAAGAAGGGGACGACAGAGAATGAGGTGGCTGGATGGAGTCACTGAAGCAGTCAACATGAGCTTAAATGGACTCCAGAGGATGGTAGAGAACAGGAAGGCCTGGAGGAACATTGTCCATGGGGTCGCGATGGGTCGGACACGACTTTGCAACTAACAACAACAAAAGGCTCCCATGAATAGGGCCTGGATATCTGACAGAGTTCCTTCTCTTTTATGGATCTGCCAGACATTAAGATATAGTCGAGATACCTTCTTGAAGATGTCATGTTTGCTAGGGATTTACTTTTGCGACCACCTGAGAAAAACATTTTTCCTTAACGTCAAAATGGGATTTTGAAGGTTGGACACTAGAGCAGTGGTCTCCAAACTTTCTGGAGGAGGTGGCGGGATGATTTCACGCACATGCCACTTTCACTTCGTGCACACACTTTCCAATGGGCTGCAGACCAGCACTGGGTGCGGACCAGAGGTTGGGGGACCCCTGCATTACAGATAACCAGAAAGGACTAAAGATGACACTTTATAACATTGTTATAATAATACATAATAAAAGGAGGAGAGATCCACTAAATGCAGAATGGAGCAAAATACTCTTAACTTTGGAAGAATTTAAGTATATTTGGGAACACTGCACTTTGAAATTACTCTTCTGTCTGCTGCCATAAAACTCGATTCAAAAGAGATTATAAAGAGGAACTGATTTTACTAGATAAGACAGAAACTGAGGCTGATTCCAATGTGGATTTAAAAATGACACATTATAAGAGTGACATGGGAAAAATGTTATGTTGGATTTAAAATTGAAACTGGCTGATGTCTTAATAATAAATGGAATATACAAGTAACAAATCAGAAAGAGTGATTTGGATAACTTTCTTATAACAGATTTACAAATGAGTCACAGTTTTGAAGGACCCTTTGAGATGAGAAAATGAGAAAAATGAAAAGAAATCAAGAAATCAAGACACTATTTAAAGGGGATTAAAGATCAAAATTGTTAAAAACAAAGTTGACTTATTTGATCAAGGTTAAAACATATAGGTTGTTGTTTCTGGTAACTCTTATTGGATTTTTGCTGACCAGGACTGTATGATGAAGCTTTAAGGATTTGTTTATAAATAAGCGATGAAATATGGAAAGAGGAGGTCTTTTGTTGTATTTTCAGTGAAAGGGATAAGTTGCTGTATTAAAAGTAAAGTAAAGAAATACAGAATTGGCTTATTTGATTAAGCTTAAAATATATACATCATTACTGGTAACCATGGGTGGGCTCTAACTTACCTTTTTGCCGGTTCGCGTCCTCCCGCGCCGCGTGGCCGAAAAATAAAATTAAAAAAATTCCCCAAAAAAGCAAAAAGCAAGATGGCAATGCATGCACAGTGCGGGAAACTTGACTTCTGCGCATGCGCAGAAGGAAAAAAAACCGGGGAAAAAATTCCCCCCCCCAATTCCCACCCCCAAAATCCAAAAAAATTACCAAAAAAAGATGGCGCCGTCCACCGACCAGCACTGACAGAACCGGTTCTGTGATGTCATCATGACATCACCAGTGGATTGCTACCAGTTCGGGTGAACCGATCTGAACCGGAAGGAACCCACCTCTGCTGGTAATACTTAATGGAATTTCGTTGGCTAGGACCGAATGATGAGGATTTAAAATTTGTTTATAGTCAAGAATTGAGATATGAGAAGAGTTTTTTTCTTTTTTTTGCAGTATCAAAGAGGGTGATAAGTTATTGAAATTGTACTTGTCATGATGGAGAAATCTTTCTTTCTTTCTTTCTTTCTTTCTTTCTTTCTTTCTTTCTTTCTTTCTTTCTTTCTTTCTTTCTCAAAAAAAATCTTTGCACTTGTTCTTTTTTCTTTTTGCTCTTTCATATATTTTTTAGTTTGCATAAGCATTTTTATCTTTATATCTCCAAACTTTAATAAAATATTTTTTCTAATTGAAAAATCTAGTTTATATTATAAAAACAATGTCCAGAATAAGCATTATATTTTGTTCACTGATAAGCTTTTCTCCTGTAATACCATTAGTTTTATGCCTGTTCCCTGGACCAGAGGCATTTTTAAAATAGTTAATGAATTAACTATTGAATGAGAACTTTTAAAAACTTTGTTTTGGGAAGTTATTTCAATAAATGATTAGATATGTTCAGGTAGCTAAGATAATTGCAGCAGATCCTTGAGGAAGAAATCTCTGCTATATAACTTACTTTAGAATATAAAATATTGTATTCAACTTTTTTCTTTCTTGCCTTACTAACCTTAGCAAGCCACACACACACACCCAAACCATTGTGTCAATTTAAAAAAAAATATTGCATTCCCTATCTCCAATCTAGAAAACTCTACGTTTACCTATTCTGCTTGTTAACATTCCCTTATGTTTGTTTCACTTTTATCCCCTCTTGGTTCTATATTTCAGTTCCCCAAACTTGCCTATAAAATCAAGCAAATAGCTGGCAGTCCTTTTCAAATGCATATTCCCTTTGTAGTTCTGTAATATGTACAATAATCAATCTCTTGATGGTTATTTTTTTTTCCAACAGAGAATGCCAGTTCTTTCCAACATAATTTTAGATTAATAGTTCTAAAAGTGTGTTTATTTGGTTTCATGTGTGTAATTAGGCAAATACAGATAGGATGGATTTTTTTTAAAAGAAAAGAAATGTTAACCATCAACATCAGATGGATTGATGCTATCGTAGAAGAAGGGATTGATTCTTTATTTTTTAATTGCACATTCGAAGTTGGTATATTAATTTGATAAGAGACCTTCGGGAGTTAGGCGGCATATAAATATGAATAAATAAATAAATAAATAACTTGTTCTGTTAGGTTGTGTAAGTGTATGGGGAAGGATTGATTCATGTCCCTCCCCAGCCTCAATTCTCTGCATCTTCTTCTTCTTCTTCTTCTTCTTCTTCTTCTTCTTCTTCTTCTTCTTCTTCTTCTTCTTCTTCTTCTTCTTCTTCTTCTTCTTCTTCTTCTTCTTCTTCTTCTTCTTCTTCTTCTTCTTCTTCTTCTTCTTCTTCTTCTTCATTTCAATGAATTCAATGAATAAATCATTGTTGATATGACCCTTCTGAATTTTCTTAGATCTGGATAGCAGGAAAGTACTAAAATTAAGGATGGCCATACACATAGTCTTGTCCCCTATGTATTGTTATCTAATGGGAGCTAGGAAGTGTGCCCTTTTCATGACAGCTCCTGCCATATGGAACACTCTGTCTCCTGATATTTGGCAGGCATCCATCATTTTAGCCTTTGATAAGGCTTTGAAGATCTGGCTTGTCCTCCAAAGGTTGGGAAAAGACAAGATAATTGGACATTAGAACTGATTTGGCCACAGGTTTAGTTACTTTATAAATATTTTAATCAGTTGTATTTTATA